>CM029642.1:39795650-40490650 GCA_017311315.1 Dendrocalamus latiflorus | reverse complement strand
GGGCGTGGAAATTCAAGTGGTACAGGAACATCCTTGCAAGAGCTATTAGAGTAGGTTCGCGCTTTCTTGGTAACCCATAATGCCTATAGTGTGTGGCGTCGATGGCAGGGTCAAGCATCTCATAAGGCGACTACCCGGGTCCTCCAGCAATGGCCATACCTATTAAGAAAGCCAAAAAAAGTTAGTACATGTCATCAAATATTAACAAAACAGCTTTGAAAAAAAACTAAATAACAAGTAACATACAACGAGTATATTCATGAAAGATAAAACAAGTTAATACAAAACAAATAAAACTAGTTCACACATAACATATAAAATAGTTTTGTACAAAATATACAAAACGAGTCCACACATAACAAATAAAAAAGTTCATACATAATAGATCAAATGAGTTCATACATTATAGATTAAATGAATTTATACATAACAGATGAAATGAGGTTGTACATCACTGAATAAAATGAGTTCATACATAGGCGACACATCAAACGAGTTCATGCATACAAGATACCACAAGTACAAAGGGCATACAACTCAACTGTGACATTGTTGTTCACATAGCCTGCCAGTCTTGTGGGTCCCTCCTTGACATCCACCATGATGCCCACCACGGGTACTATCACCCACCATGGTCATGGTGCCAACATCTACATTGCCTTCTTGTTGTTCCTGTTGTCCATTCCTGCATGGGCAATACTTCATGGTATGCACAATCTCATTGCAAATATTGCATTTCTTTAAATGATGTCTTGCTTCATATTCATCCACCTTGTTCCTGATGCATCTAGATTGGTGATGTCCAACTCCCTTGGCCTTATCAATGTTGGGTATCCATATATCTCTTCTGCTCCCAACTGGGATAACCCGTGAATGATCTCTGCTCCAAGTTGCCTTCATTGCTTCCTTCTTGAAATACTTCGATAAGTATTCACTGGAGCGCTTAGCCATAGTTGCGCATGTGGCCATCACATGTGAGCATGGCCTATGCAAGAGAAGCGGCTTGTTGCATGTGCAACTGCAACATTCCTTCCCAAGCGTACACTCATGAGTGATCTTCTCACAGCTTGTCCCACAATGACCTTTGTCCCTACACAGTACCTTGAAGGGAAGCTTCCTGGTTCTCATTTTGAATGTCCTGTGCAACTCCCCCTTCTTACTCTTCTCTTCCATGTATTTCATGATCATAGTCTAATACTTCAGCTTTGGATTACTCATGGAGAGCGACACTAGGGTACTCCGATCAATGAAGTACTTGGTAGTACTTCATAGCACTCTCTCCACAATAGCTACCAAAGGAAGGCACCTCAAGCCCCTCATGACTTAGTTGCACACCTCAACTAAGTTTGGTGTCATGATTCCAATCCTAGCACCATCTTCGTCGTAAAGCAATGATCAATGCTCCCTAGGCTCATGCTTAATCCAGTCAGAGAAGTATTTGGTTATGCTTCCAATCTTCCTCACCAATCCATGAGGATTGGTGGGGATCTTCCCCAATGCAATAGGAAGCTCCCTATCGCCTATAGTAGGCTTCTTCACAGCCTCTCTCGTGTGCTTCGTAGTCAAGTTGTCCAATTTCTCCCATAGAACATTGAACATTCTTTGTTGCTTTTGGTTGCAAAGCCTTTTAAAAAGGTTCATCAGGTCTTTATTCCTAAACTACATAAAGAAATTGGCACTCATGTGCCTCATGCACCACCTGCTCTATAGATCAACCCACAGATAGGGCTTGTCTTACCCTTGATGAAGTTGCAGAATTGCCTTCAATAAGCTAGCATGACGATTGTGTATGACGCAAACCTTTGGATGATAACCCATGATAGTAGACTTTACATTCCCCATGAACCACAACCAAGTTTCTGTATTCTTGCTCTCCATGAATGCAAGAGCAATAGGAAGAACCTAGTTGTTATTATTGATTGCAATTGCAGTTAGTATCTGACCCATGTACCTCTTTGTTGGACCGAAATGGCGACAGAGGGGGGGTGAATGTCGATGTCTAAAAATCGCCCCCAACAAATATCTTCTTCTCCAATAGCTATGGGAGCTATGAAGGTAGAAGACAAGTACTTACAGGAAGAACAACAACAGAGAAAACCAAATCCAGAAAGAAGCAGCCAAGAAAAACAAAATCAGCACAAGTCTGGCTGCAAGCGGTAGTACCGCTGTGACGAGCGGTAGTACCTCTGAGCGGTAGTACCGCAATACCGGGCGGTAGTACCTCTCGCCGGAGACGTTCGGACTGGTCCGAACAAGAGCGGTAGTACCTCTCCAGGAGCGGTAGTACCTCTCCAGGAGCGGTAGTACCTCTGAGCGGTAGTTCCTCTCCAGGAGCGGTAGTACCTCTCGAAAAAAATAGCAAACATGATTTTCAGGCTGGAACTTTGAGACTTCGGATTTTTGGCTAAAAAGAAGGTTTGCTCTCAATCTTTTTGATCCAAGGCCTTACTACAACAAACTAAATAGTAAGGGGACCTTGGGAAACAAGAGAATCAAACCAAGAAGCAAGAATTTCAGATTATGGGTAAAAATCTGAATTTTTGCACAACCCGAGCCAAAAATCAAATTACTCCCCAACCGTTGATCCTTTGGCTATGAAATTTTGAGGGTAGCTAATTAATAGCCTCTGGACTCTCCATACCAAATTTCAAGCCATCTCAACAAGGGAATCAAGAGCAGCTCCAAAACCCTAGAAACTGAGTTCATGAACAGAGGAAGCCAAAACTGAAATCTGAGAATTAAACCAAGTTTGCTCTTCGGGAAATCGATCAAATGATCTTGTGGCACTAACGCATCATAGAGCAACCCATTTTGGGCCTTCCCAACAAGCAAGAACTCAAAAATCAAACAGCTCAGAAATCAACCAAAAGGAGCAACGAAGAACAGAGAGAGCACGAACAGAGAAAATGATGATGTAACGATGGCCCGATCTTCCGAGAGGTACTGATAAGTCGATTGTGGAGATCTCGACGTTGATGATCCAAAGGCTCCGACCAAAACAGATCGAACCCCTCGCAATCACTACACCACTGCTCCGTTGGTTATCAACCGTGCCGAACACGATTGACCTCGCCAAGAAGGCTATCTCCTGCAAGCGAATCGAGAACACAAGCAAGAGAGTAAAAGATGCAATCTGAAATTGCGAATAATGTTTAAGTTCACAAGTTGGGGTTCCTCAAACCGAACATGCGGCGAAACTGCTAAGCAGAATAAACTCTTAAGAAAAACCCGAGGAAAACTAAAGGGGTGTGGCCTCCTTAAATAGGGGAGGGGGAAGCCACACTTATCTAATGAAAAGGGATGTGGTACTATTCCTAGTTACTGTTCACGCGCGTGTACTGTTCATGTGAACAGTACCGGCCCAAATAGCCCAAGTTACAAGGCCCTCGGCCCACTTTGAGTCGGACTGGAAAAGTGACGTGACTTGTTTCGCAGTTTCTGATCTGCTCGAGTGGAGTTTGGAGGTGAGACCAGATCCATCTGAAAGTAGACTCCAAGATCTTTCCAACGAGTACTCACGGGCCCCGAGAAGCCTTCTGGATCAAAAGTTATGGCCGTTTGAAGTTGGCTTGTCAAGCTGAATCCGAATTGATCTGGAGGCCGAATTGGATTCCAAAACCTGTCCAAGTTGAACCCTTGCTTCAATTGATTCCAAAGTGATGTGGTGCTACAAATATATATATTTTCATCATTAGGTAGCATCATATTCTCATTTAAAATATGTTGAAGTTGAAGAAACGAATTCACCTTTAGTTCATTCTTGATATTGGCCGCTATGGTCGTACGTGTTGGTGGCGTGGTCACATCATCCTCCCCTTCTTGATGGAAAACCGTCCTCGGTTTTAACATATGTGTAGTGTCACGTATTGCATGATCTTGATCATAAATCTTGGTGTATGATAACAAACGCAACAAACTCTCATTATGTAATATCATAAGTTCTTTATCAAATAAAGTAAAATCTCTTTGAAACGAGCTCACCTTATAATTTAAGGGATGCGTAGGAGTTCTTGTAATTGTAACAACAAGTAGAGCAAATATGGTTGTATCCATAGGGTTCATGTTCTTATCATCCTCCCCTTCTTGCAAACAAAGCCGTCCTCGGCTCTTGATAAGCTGAAAATATGATAACAAAGAAGCCAAGGTGTATGCATGGTATATGTATATGTCATCCATTTTAACAGTTTTTCGTTGTTGCACAATTAAGGTTATAAAACAGTAGCAATCATAAAAGCTAATTGTATTATTAACCCAAGAGTAATCATATAAGTTAATGAGCAATTCAAAATTTGTCACACAGTAATTATTGCAACTTGTTTTGCAAATGTAAGTGAGGAACAATCCAGCTATATAATCATATCTCAATCGAACAATAGCAAATTCATCTAGCCAGGGTGAAAAGATTTGTATGTTCTGCCATAATTCATCATCTTTATTCAGATTGTCTATACTAGATGGTGTAAAAAGAGTTGAATACATAGGCATTGGATGAGTACTAAATTTTACTTCCCTCTCACTTTGAACATGATTCAGCATACAAGAATTGTTGTTCCAAATAGCAAGTTTCAATTCATCCATGTGATCGCAAGTTATGCATATTCGATATACAAGAAATTGAGTTCCCACATCATAATCTCCAATCAAATTAAACTTATATCCAGGGGTGTAGGTACTAAATAAGAATTTCGAACATGCAAGTTCAGAAACTTTCTCCATAGCATGTGACAATTTCATAGGTAGATCCAACATGATGTAACACAATGAATTAGCAGGAGAAATTCTAGTCAAAACTTCTTTATGTGTTATTAATTTAACATGTGCAAAATTATGAGAATTTAGATCAGCACATGGTTTATTTAAGTCAACACAAGGAATATCAAAAGATTGCACTACAACAGGTATATACTCACAAGGTTGCTCTATGTCTTGTTGTAGCACCAAATCAATACCGTGAGCGATGATAGTACCATGTTCTTTACCTTTTTGGGTCTCCTCAGATGATGTAAGTGCATCCATCTCCTTATCTTCATTCTCAACCAATGGGGTCAGTGATTCAATCAGCTCATGCTCTTCTTTGGCATGGTTCTCAACTACCTGCAAGTTGTTAGTCACAGAAAATGGCACAAACACATGTTTGTTCTCATGTTCATCACCACTACCTGCAAGGTTAGCTGCAAGAGCATATTCATCCTCAACATCACTAGCACTTACATAACCACCATCTTCTGTCGCAATGTACGCCCGCTGACTTGGGCAATCTCTCATGACGTGGCCCATCCCTTTACAACGGTGGCACACAATGCCCGTCGTACGGCCCGTGGAAGCAACCGATGAAGAGCTCTTTGCTGGTGCTTGCACACTAGTAGATTTGCTCGCCTCGGGTGCTCGTGATGGTGGTGGCAGTGCTGCTGAACGCGCCCTACTCACAGAGGGGGCAGCAGCTCGAAAAACAGGAGGTGGGGCTGTCTTGGGTTGCTCCTGTGTTGGTCTCGATGTAGACGTACCTCCAAAATTGCTCCTTGTCCTTTGTTGTCTACCCTGCAATTCTTTCTCTGCCAAACAAGCAAGCTGGAACAATCTATTGATATCATTATACTCTTTGTAATCAATTATGTCCTGAATTTCACGCCTTAATCCCCCATAAAAACGAGCCATCTTATCTTCCTCATCCTCTTCAACATTACAACGCAGCATGCCTATTTGCAGTTCTTGATAATATTCCTCAACAGATCTATTACCTTGGTCTAAGCGCTGCAATTTCTTACGCATTTCACGTTTAAAAGCAGGAGGAACAAATCTAGCACGCATAGCTACCTTCAATCTATCCCATGTATCAGGGGCTAAGCCAGAATTAACTACTTGAGTCCACCAAATGATAGCAAAATCTTTAAATTCACTAGTAGCTTGTCTGACTCTATGCACTTCAGAAACTAGATGGGCATTAAATTTTTGTTCAACTGTCATCTCCCAATCTAGATAAGTTTCAGCATCATAGGTACCCGCAAAAGATGGTATGAAAAATTTAACTTTAGCAAACGGGTCATCATGAACATGAGCATTGTGATACTGAAAATTATTGTTACCTCCCATACCATGATGGTTCTGATGAGGATGGTGTCGTGGCCGTGCAGCACCGGCGTCACGGTTTTGTCTCTCATTATCATCTCCCTCCTCATGATCTTGGCCTCCATTGTTTGGTGGCCGATTCACCATTCTTTCAAGGCGTGTAGTGAGTGTTGCAATGCTCTCATTGATGGAAAGTTGCATTGTATCCATCTTCCTATCGATGTCATCAGTAATGGCAGCGCGTTGTTCATCCAAAAGCGTCATGAGCTCTCCCTTTAAAACACACTCTTGCGCATCAGACGTCTCACCTGCCATGGTTAGTAGCAAACAAAAGACAACACAAAGGTATTATCCCTATCAACTACTAGGTGGCGAGAAGTAGAATCACACACTCTCAAGCGTCTTATCACACTCTTACAAGTGTTCTTACCAATGTAGCAGGTGGTACAACCGGTGGCTGGTTCGTGACACCGTGTCGAGCGTGGGTACGATTGCAAGAGGGAACCTGTTCTGATCAAGAGTAGGTGTAGCTTGGAAGGCACAATATGGTAGCAATGGAGAACAATCAGTTCATTTCAGAATTGCATAGAATTGAATTATAGTTCGTATCTAGCACTTAGCCTATGTTGCTGATCAACCAAGGATGGAAGAAGGCTAAGAATAAGTGTATGGCAAAGTGTAGGAGTGGTAAATGATAATTCAATCCAATTCAATCTGGAATTGAAGAACACAAGGATTGACCCAAAACTGAAAACTTCAGATTTCTGTCCACTGGACAGCACGTTGGTAATTCGGCCGTAACTTTTTGTCAGATGCCTCTTTTTCACTGATTCTTTTTTTACTGTTTTCTGACGTCTTTTTCTACAGATTTTGTTTTGGGGCCAACTTCTGAATCCCAACACAGAAATTCGCACAAAAATCACAACTGCTGACTGTTGCAGATTCAGAACAGATAATTGGGTCAACTTTCACCGCACATATCTCTTAACTGCCTGGCTGGAATGACGTGAAATTTTACAGATATATGGATAAGGAATTTTGAATCTAATGGCGGTGGTCCCACTCAAAAATAATCTCGGAATCAAAAGATATGATGTTTTTGGTGGCGGCTGCAGAGGAAGGAAAAATCAGCCGAAATTGGAAATTAGGGTTTGGGGTGGGGAATTTTTTTTTTGTTTGGATTTTCAATGGAACAAAGATATGACCAGCAACTAGACAATACTATGACGGACACAAATTCAATTTAGCAAACCAAAACTAACAGATTGAAAGGCACAACGGGGTTTGGACAGCGGAAATTAACTCTTTTTGTGGGGCAATTTTTTTTTCTGGACTATAGGAAATAAAAAACCAATCTACTAACTAGGGATACAAGAATTACCTCACGGGCAACCGTTGCTCTGATACCAACTGATGTAACGATGGCCCGATCTTCCGAGAGGTACTGATAAGTCGATTGTGGAGATCTCGACGTTGATGATCCAAAGGCTCCGACCAAAACAGATCGAACCCCTCGCAATCACTACACCACTGCTCCGTTGGTTATCAACCGTGCCGAACACGATTGACCTCGCCAAGAAGGCTATCTCCTGCAAGCGAATCGAGAACACAAGCAAGAGAGTAAAAGATGCAATCTGAAATTGCGAATAATGTTTAAGTTCACAAGTTGGGGTTCCTCAAACCGAACATGCGGCGAAACTGCTAAGCAGAATAAACTCTTAAGAAAAACCCGAGGAAAACTAAAGGGGTGTGGCCTCCTTAAATAGGGGAGGGGGAAGCCACACTTATCTAATGAAAAGGGATGTGGTACTATTCCTAGTTACTGTTCACGCGTGTGTACTGTTTATGTGAACAGTACCGGCCCAAATAGCCCAAGTTACAAGGCCCTCGGCCCACTTTGAGTCGGACTGGAAAAGTGACGTGACTTGTTTCGCAGTTTCTGATCTGCTCGAGTGGAGTTTGGAGGTGAGACCAGATCCATCTGAAAGTAGACTCCAAGATCTTTCCAACGAGTACTCACGGGCCCCGAGAAGCCTTCTGGATCAAAAGTTATGGCCGTTTGAAGTTGGCTTGTCAAGCTGAATCCGAATTGATCTGGAGGCCGAATTGGATTCCAAAACCTGTCCAAGTTGAACCCTTGCTTCAATTGATTCCAAAGTGATGTGGTGCTACAAATATATATATTTTCATCATTAGGTAGCATCATATTCTCATTTAAAATATGTTGAAGTTGAAGAAACGAATTCACCTTTAGTTCATTCTTGATATTGGCCGCTATGGTCGTACGTGTTGGTGGCGTGGTCACATCAAATGAAACTTCAGATTTCCATTCATTGAACCAAAAGGAATACAGAGGAGTCCCGATGACACGATTGAATACAGAGGAATGATTACAAGACTCTCAATCCATCTCCTCACTCTCTCAATGCTCAACCATGAATGCTTGGAAGGGATAAACACTCACTGTTCTATCTAGAACCCATCGATGAAGGACAGAGGGAGCACGACTCTGCCTCTCCAACCACTAAAGACTAAAGGAAAACCACCTCCTAAAGCCTCTTTTGACTAGGGCTAACCCTAATTCCCTCCAAGTGCTCAAGTGGGCATGCAGCCCCTACTCTCCTTTTATAGCGCTTGGCTAACGGGTCTCCACCCCATTACGCCCGCTACGTCCAACGGAGCCCGCTCCCGCTTGTGCAGCCTTGCGAAATTCCCGTTTCGCCCCTCCTGCACCTTCCGGGAAGCTTCCGCGCTCCTTGCCTCGCACGCCTCGCAACCACCTCGAGTCCACGTCGTCTTCGACACATCCCGACCGTTCTGACCTCAGCGCCACCTGCGCCTAGTCCGGTCCACCGTGTCTCGCCACGACTCCAACTCGACGTCCTGCAGTCACACAGACAAGAAACACGTCAAATAGTACCGCTCGATACATGAAAGCGTAAATACCGTCACACTTACCACAGATGAAGTCCAAACCTGTCGAAAACAAGAATAGGCGTCCTAAACCCATACGACCAAGTTTGACCAAAGTCCGACCTAGCCCATTGCACCCTGCAACGACATGGTCCGACCACATAACCCAAACTCGACTATCCTAAACCTTTGTCAATTACTCATCATTCACATGGAGTCACGACCACATGGTCTCTCAATCTCCCCCTTGATGAGTATATTGACAAACTCAGAAAAAACATTAAGTTGAGTTTGAATTTGAAAAATCCAACATGGTCCAAAGAAGAGAATGAAGCTAATGACCATGTCGACAGAAGGAACACTAGAGCAACAAGAAAGAGCAAATTGATCTCCAAAGCTCTAAACTGTTCCCAACAGACTTTTTCTTCTCTATTCTCCCCCTTTTGGCAATAAACACATCAAGATGCAATAGAGAGAATATGACATAATGGAAGAATATGGCTGAAATTTGTTTATTTAAGCATTTAGAGCCATGAGAATTATCCATAATGACCATAATGTAATACACCAAGCCATAACTCAATAAAACGCTATCTAGATCATGACAACATATATGTAAGCCAGCTAGAGCACATAGACGACAATCTGAAATGTAATGCATTTTAGTGAGCAAGTCAAGTCATCAATTAGCAAAGTCTAACTAGAGATATCCAAGGATGATGCAGGCCATGTCAATAAGCTAAGCGGAACAAGGAAGCTAACATTGAGTCCAAATAGAGTGCTATAAGCTCAAGATTGAGACTTTGGTTAAAGTACTTGGTTCTTTTTGAAGCTTAAGCAAATGGAGCACAAATGACATATTTTCTCTTGAAATTCATGGTTGTTGCCAACCAGATTTTTGTTTTATCATGTGCTAGATCTCAAGCCTTATGCGGCTACTCCAAGCAAGCAGCTTAAGAAGATAGTCTAGGTCATCCAAAACTTCCCCTAAGTTCATGCCAAGTGCAATGGCAAGCCGTCTCATAGGAAAGAATTGGTGAAATCAGTTTTTTCGCACAAAAGAGATCTTTTTGCTTTTTAACATTTTGTACTAACTCATGTATCATCAAGAACTAATATAGCTCAACCTAAGGCTCAATAGAGATTCAACGCTCAACTAAGCTTATTTGACATGGCATGAATCATAAAAGGATAGCTCAAGCAAGACTAATCTCGAGTGCTAACATGACAAGTTTTAATTTAAGTTGAGCAATTTTAATTAACTTATCATGGCAAAAAGCTAGTCTACACATATGAAGTCATGATAAATCTAGCAAGCTAAGCACAAGACATGGCAAGGTGTAAAGCATTGAAGCATGTCATAACAGGATAATAATCAAGGCTCAATGCAGATTGATTATAATGCTAGAATGCTGAAAATGCAAGAAAGTCCAGCTCCCCCTCAACATTAGATGCAACTTTTAGTTCAAGTTGAGTTATGTCAAAATTAAGCTTCAGAAGCTCCCAAATGAACTCCCCCTAAACCAAAGCAATAAAATTGAGAAGCTGGCAAAGAAAACCAAACAGGCAGTCCTTAAAGCATAGAAAAGATATAGAAGCAACTATGGCTTAAACTGACTCTTATCTACCCCAAATGACTCCAGGACTAACAGTTGATCGTCGAACACACACTAGAGAGCAAACACGTACCCTGTCTACCCGAGGGTGGCCCAACCCTCGCTAGAACCTACAAGAAGTGAGTGAGCTCAACCTAGTGAGATAAGATATAGCTAATCCTGGAAGCACAAGATAAGAGTAAGAAGTCTAAGCAACTCAACACAAGAAACACTCTAACCTATGCTAGAAGGACTTAACCCAATGCACCCGCAAATGCAATGCAACAGAAATGAGACAGAAGCATAATTAATATAATAAAGCAGTAAAGCCCAAGCTCCCCCTCACTACAGTCCATAAGGACAAACCACCCCAAGCTCTCCCCGCAGAGCTGAAAACCTCGAACTATCCAAAGGCTTGGTGAAGATGTCAGCCAACTGGTGGTCACTCTCCACGAACTGGAGCACTATGTCACCCTTCTCTACATGGTCTCTAAGGAAGTGAAAGCGAATATCAATATGCTTGGTCCGAGAGTGCTGCACTGGGTTCTTAAAAATGTTAATCGCAGAAGTGTTATCACAAAAGAGTGGAACACTGTCTATGACCAACCCAAAGTCCCGCAGGGTTGAAACCATCCAAAGTACCTGGCTGCAGCAACTGGCAGCAGCAACGTACTCGGCCTCTGCAGTGGACTGTGCAACACCGGACTGCTTCCTCGAAGACCAGGAAACGAGAGAAGTGCCAATGAACTGGCAGGTGCCGGAAGTGCTCTTCCTATCTATCCTACAGCCAGCAAAGTCTGCATCCGAAAAGGCTCTCAAGGAAAGACAGGATGAGGAAGAGTACCAGATACCATAGTCAATGGTAGCTCGAAGGTACCGAAAGATGCGCTTCACCGCCTGGCGGTGAGATACGCGAGGAGAAGCCTGAAAACGAGCACACAGACACACGGAGAAATGTATGTCTGGTCTCGAGGCAGTGAGGTAAAGAAGGGAGCTGATCATACTTCTGAACTCTTTCTGATCAACTGGCTCGCCATCCTCATCTGGGTCAAGATAGGCTGTAGAAGCCATGGGAGTCGACACAGGCTTACCATCGCTCATGTCGAAGCGTCTCAGGAGGTCACGAGTGTACTTTCCTTGATGAAGAAATGTACCCTCCCGAGACTGCTTGATTTGGAAGCCAAGGAAGAAGGTCAACTCCCCCATCATACTCATCTCAAACTCGGTGCTCATGACATCCGAGAACTGTGAAACCAGAGTATGGGAAGAGCCGCCAAAGATAATGTCATCGACATAGATTTGGACGAGCAGAAAGTCAGTGCCATGCCGGCGGATGAACAAGGTCTTGTCAACTTTACCCATCTCAAAACCATGACTTAACAAGTAGGACTTAAGCCTCTCATACCAAGCTCTAGGGGCTTGCTTAAGTCCATACAAATCTTTAGAAAGCTTGAAGACATGGTTTGGGTATTTGGGGTTTTCGAAACCAGGAGGCTGTCGGACGTAGACCTCTTCCTCAATAAAGCCATTGAGAAAGGCACTCTTGACGTCCATCTGGTAAAGCTTGAAACCTTTAGAAGCTGCAAAGGCAAGCAGGATTCTAATGGCTTCAAGTCGAGCTACAGGGGCAAAGGTCTCCTCGAAATCTAGACCCTCAACCTGGGAGAACCCCTGAGCTACCAGTCTAGCCTTGTTCCGAATAACCACTCCATCCTCGCTCTGCTTGTTCTTGAACACCCACTTAGTCCCAATAATATTGTGACCTCGCGGGGGCTCGACAAGCGACCAGACCTTGTTCCTTTCGAAGTTTTCTAGTTCCTCATGCATGGCATTGACCCAAGACTCATCAGATAAAGCATGAGAAACATCTTTGGGCTCAAAGGAGGCAATGAAAGCAGAATGGAGACAGAATTGAGATAAGCCAGATTTTGAGCGGGTAACACGCTCGAAAAGGTCTTCAATGATCTGCTCTGAAGGATGAGCTTTCTGGATATGTCTAGGAGGTCCTGGATGAGATGAAGAAGTGGCCTCTACCTCATGAGCAGAAGAGGTAGGAACAGAGCCACTAGCTCCAGAAGACGCAGAAGGCAAGGGCTGATCGCCTCGGGGTGCGGTGGAAGACGGCACCTCAAGGAGTGGATGAGGGACTGGATCGGGTAAACAACCCTCATCTCCATCATCCTCATCATCCACGAAGATGGGCTCGGACCGCTCTAAAGAACCTGAGATATCGGGCCTAGTCCCCGGACTGGCCTCATCAAAGGTCACCTCACAGGTCTCTACCATTTTGCTAGACTCGCAGTTCCAGACCCTATAAGCCCGCGAAGAAGGCGAGTAACCTAGAAAGATACCATCACAAGAGCGTGACTCGAACTTGTCTAGGTTCCCGGACTTCAAAATAAAGCACTTGCAACCAAAAACACGAAAATGAGAGACGCTGAGCTTTCGCCCGTATCTCAACTCATAAGAAGTGCGGTGCAAGTGTGCCCTAAGAAATACTCGATTTGAGACATGGCACGCGGTAGCTATAGCCTCAGCCCAAAACTTCCGCGGTGTAGAGTACTCATCAAGCATCGTCCTGGCCATCTCGACCAAGGTACGGTTCTTCCTCTCCACAACGCCATTTTGTTGTGGGACGGGCGGAGAAGAGAACTGGTGCTCTACACCTGTCTCACCACAGAAACTCTCAAAGTAGGAATTCTTGAACTCCGTGCCATTGTCACTGCGGATCGCTCGTAAGGCACCCGGGAGCTCAACAGAAAGCCTACCGAAAAGACCTCGGAAATGTGAAAATGTCTCATCCTTCGAGGCTAAGAAAAACACCCAAGAATACCTCGAGAAGTCATCGACCACGACAAGAACATACCACTTCCCTCCTGCTGACTCCACTCGAGCTGGTCCCACTGTATCCATATGGAGCAGCTGTCCCGGTGCATCGGTCATAGTAACTGTGACCGTAGGGTGAGAAGCGGCAACCATCTTGCCATGCCGGCACGGAGCGCAAACTAGATCTTTGACCAACTTGAGTTTCGGCAGACCACGAATGAGATCGTGGCCGCTAACTCGAGTCAAATGGTCAAATCCAATATGACCAAGTCTCCTATGCCAGAACGAGAGGTCGCGGGACTCAGAAGCAACTAAACACCTGAGAGGATCACCAGAAGACTCAGAAAAATCAGCACGAAAGATCCTCCCAAAACGAGAAATCCCGCAAACCAGACTACCCGAAGAATCAAGAATTTTGCAATTGTTTTTCTTGAAACTCACCTCGAAACCGTCATCGGTAAGCTGAGAAACGGAAAGCAAATTATACTGCAGCTTACTAACCAAGGTAACATCCTTAAGAATAAAAGAAGCATTAATACGCACAGTACCTTTGGCGATGACGCGCCCAGACGAAGCGTCTCCGAAGGTGATCGTCTCATCACCTGGAGCGCGGGCTAGGGAGGAGAACCAACGGGAGTCTCCGGTCATATGACGAGAACAACCGGAGTCTACAAGCCAAACCTTCTCCTTCCCTACCCGGCGAACCTGAGTCAAATAGAGAGTAAAGTCTCAGTACTAGGGTAAATCAAGAGTGATTTTGGCACCCAATACTGAGTAACACGTGGAGCAGATGAAGTAGTCAAGCACGACTGACCTCTATCTACCCTACACTCTCCGTGACTCAAAGAAGCAGAAGGTCTGTGAGCAGACCTGAAGCTGTTGCGGGGTCCGACTGCTACGGGAGAGCGAGTCGGAACACCGGCAACACACAGATCACGCCGTGGGTAACTGTCTCGACGGGGGAAGCGAGATGTACCCTCAGGACGGCGGAAGTCACGACCCGGAGCAGCACGAGGACGAAAACCAGAAGACTCAGAAAAACCAAGTCCTCGATGCTGCCCAACCCTGTCAGAAGCAAACCTGGACCTCGTGCTAGTCTTAGGTGCACTCAGAATCTGGGGCTGACCCTGAATACGCCTAAGTGTCTCTGCACGGTCTCTACGCGCAATCCTAGCGCGCCTGAAGCATCGATCGATCGTATGTCCATCCTTCTGACAGAAGGTGCAATGATACTTCGCCTTCTGAGAGGCAGAAGTAGCATGAGATGGCTTCGCCTTCTGAGAGGCCGAAGCTGTAGGTGGACTCACCTTGCTGTCAGAAATCCCTTGGACAAAACCCGCTGATTTGAATTTGACCTCATCAGACCTGGGCTCAACCTCGATCGCACCTCCTACTATGGGTCTGAGAATAGCAGGTGGATGCTTCCTAATGTCCTCATAGTAATCATATCCTAGACCCTGATTGAACTTGCAAATCTTGGATTGGTCTAGAATAAGATTAAGCTTCTTCTTGCCGCCTACAAATCTCTCGAGAGTGTTCATAAGGTACTGACACTCCCGAAAGAGAGAGGTGCAAGAAGAGCAGGGAGAAGAGGGAACAGCAGGAGGTAAGGGAGCAGATGAAGAACCAACAGTAGAGGAAAGAATGGCTTGTGCACGCACAGCCGACTCTGAGGGGACAGTCCTACTACTAGCAGGTTGGTTCGCGTCTCTAGGCGTCTCACCCTTACCCTGGGGCTTCTCCCCCACACCATCAATCACATCACAACCAGATTGTGGCTTCTCTAGTAGGTCCTTAGTTAGCTTCACACATTTGCCATTCAATGCAACGAGTTCAAGTTTTAGTTTATCACAACTAATGCATGGTGAGCTAATAGGATCCTTAGTCGCATACTGAGCCATTTTCTTGTTGTTGTCAATCATTTCTTGAAACTGTTTTGAGACAGATTCAAGTTCAGCAGTTAACTTTGGACAGTTCAAACATGAATCAATAGGCTCAAGTAAAGAAGCACTCAACTCAGCAATCTTGTGATCTGCCCGTTTTAGGTTCGACTTCAGCTTATTGCAGTTTTCACATGACTCGGGCAGATCAAGCAACATGGTATAAAGGCCTCTAAAAGCATTGTCCTTATCCTCACATGAGGTGCAAGCACTAGTCTCAACAGGAGCAGATGAAATAGAAGCAATCCTACTCATCTCTAGTTCAGCCAACAGACTAATGTTCTCCACCTTAACAGTATCAAGCTCGAAGGACAAACTATCATGCGAGGTCCTTAATTTCTCCATGTCACCCAGCAAGGCAGAGCATGTATCACAATCATCACTAGAGGGAGCAGATGTAAGAGCAATAATCTCTAGTGACAGTCTATCTATTTCCTTCTCTAACTCAGCACACCTAGCCTTAGCTCTAGCATGAAAACCTCCTAGCTTAAGAAAAGCATGATTGAGCTGGTCGTAGGTGGGACATACCTCGTCCGAGTCGGAGTACAGCTCGCTGTCGCTGAGTTCGCCCTCTAGGGCCATGAAGCACATGCCGGAGAAGTCGTCGCCGCTCTTGGGATCTTGGTCACCCGTCCCGTCGTCGTCGCTCCATCCCTCCACCTCGCTGAGGTCGAGGTCGTCGAAGGCGGTGAGGACGCGGTGAAACAGCTTCTTGGCCTTCCCGAAGTCGCGGAACTTCTTCTTGCCCGGCGTCTGAGCTGGAGTCTTCTTGTTGCGGTTCTTGTCGGTGTAGTCGTTCTTGCCCGAACCGCCGTAGTCATTCTTGCTCTTCTCCAGCTTGGGGCAGTTTGTCCGAATGTGGTTGGGGCCACCACACTCGAAGCAAATCACGGGTCCTCCTCTCTTTCTGTCCCTCCTCCCCTTGTAAGCATGGGAGAATCTTCGAGCAAGGAGGGCCAGCTGCTCATCCGCAAGCTGCTCTAACTGATCATCAGTTATGTCACAGAGAGCAGGAAGGGAGAAACCGCAAGAAGACTCAGAAGAAGGACCAGAAGCCGAACTGGGATCGGTGACTAGAGCCATCGACTGTGACTTCGACTTGCGAGAGACAATGTCAATCTCGTGAGTCTTGAGACGCGAGTACAGCGCATCAAGAGTCAAAGTCGAGAGGTCCGTAGTGTCCTTGATGGTAGTCACCTTCATCTCCCAAACACGAAGGTCGAGTGCAGCGAGCATCTGTCGAGCATTATCCGAGTCGGAGTATGTGAGACCGACGGCTCGGAGGTTGCTCAGAATCTTGTGAAAACGCGCAAAACACTCATCAAGGGACTCGCCAGCGAGCATTTCAAACTTGTTGTAATCTCGCTTGAACTGGTCCTGTCGCACCGTCTTTATTTGGGTGGTGCCCTCATGGTAAGCATCGAGGGTCTCCCAAATATCGAAGGCGGACGAAAGATGAGATATGCGGTCAAACTCGCTACGACTCAAGCCCTGGATTATGATGTTCCTTGCCTTAGCGTTTGCCTCAACATCATGCATATTTCCAGCATTAATGTTCTCATCGGCAGGAACAACAAATCTGACCTTCACCTTCCGCCAAATGGCATACCCCTGAGCCTGGATGTATGTTTCCATTCGGCTCTTCCAGAAGGGGTAATCCAGGCCATCAAAGACGGGAGGCTTGGTCGAGTACTTGTCCGTCGCCATGGCTCTTGAGACCGGTTAAGATCTATTGAAAAGAGCTAACCGGCTCTGATACCAATTGTTGGACCGAAATGGCGACAGAGGGGGGGTGAATGTCGATCTCTAAAAATCGCCCCCAACAAATATCTTCTTCTCCAATAGCTATGGGAGTTATGAAGGTAGAAGACAAGTACTTACAGGAAGAACAACAGTAGAGAAAACCAAATCCAGAAAGAAGCAGCCAAGAAAAACAAAATCAGCGCATGTCTGGCTGCAAGCGGTAGTACCGCTGTGACGAGCGGTAGTACCTCTGAGCGGTAGTACCGCAATACCGAGCGGTAGTACCTCTCGCCGGAGACGTTCGGACTGGTCCGAACAAGAGCGGTAGTACCTCTCCAGGAGCGGTAGTACCTCTGAGCGGTAGTTCCTCTCCAGGAGCGGTAGTACCTCTCGAGAAAAACAGCAAACAGGATTTTCAGGCTGGAACTTTGAGACTTCGGATTTTTGGCTAAAAAGATGGTTTGCTCTCAATCTTTTTGATCCAAGGCCTTACTACAACAAACTAAATAGTAAGGGGACCTTGGGAAACAAGAGAATCAAACCAAGAAGCAAGAATTTCAGATTATGGGTAAAAATCTGAATTTTTGCACAACCCGAGCCAAAAATCAAATTACTCCCCAACCGTTGATCCTTTGGCTATGAAATTTTGAGGGTAGCTAATTAATAGCCTCTGGACTCTCCATACAAAATTTCAAGCCATCTCAACAAGGGAATCAAGAGCAGCTCCAAAACCCTAGAAACTGAGTTCATGAACAGAGGAAGCCAAAACTGAAATCTGAGAATTAAACCAAGTTTGCTCTTCGGGAAATCGATCAAATGATCTTGTGGCACTAACGCATCATAGAGCAACCCATTTTGGGCCTTCCCAACAAGCAAGAACTCAAAAATCAAACAGCTCAGAAATCAACCAAAAGGAGCAACGAAGAACAGAGAGAGCACGAACAGAGAAAATGAAACTTCAGATTTCCATTCATTGAACCAAAAGGAATACAGAGGAGTCCCGATGACACGATTGAATACAGAGTAATGATTACAAGACTCTCAATCCATCTCCTCACTCTCTCAATGCTCAACCATGAATGCTTGGAAGGGATAAACACTCACTGTTCTATCTAGAACCCATCGATGAAGGACAGAGGGAGCACGACTCTGCCTCTCCAACCACTAAAGACTAAAGGAAAACCACCTCCTAAAGCCTCTTTTGACTAGTGCTAACCCTAATTCCCTCCAAGTGCTCAAGTGGGCATGCAGCCCCTCCTCTCCTTTTATAGCGCTTGGCTAATGGGTCTCCGCCCCGTTACGCCCGCTACGTCCAACGGAGCCCGCTCCCGCTTGTGCAGCCTTGCGAAATTCCCGTTTCGCCCCTCCTGCACCTTCCGGGAAGCTTCCGCGCTCCTTGCCTCGCACGCCTCGCAACCACCTCGAGTCCACGTCGTCTTCGACACATCCCGACCGTTCTGACCTCAGCGCCACTTGCGCCTAGTCCGGTCCACCGTGTCTCGCCACGACTCCAACTCGACGTCCTACAGTCACACAGACAAGAAACACGTCAAATAGCACCGCTCGATACATGAAAGCGTAAATACCATCACACTTACCACAGATGAAGTCCAAACCTGTCGAAAACAAGAATAGGCGTCCTAAACCCATACGACCAAGTTTGACCAAAGTCCGACCTAGCCCATTGCACCCTGCAACGACATGGTCCGACCACATAATCCAAACTCGACTATCCTAAACCTTTGTCAATTACTCATCATTCACATGGAGTCACGACCACATGGTCTCTCACTCTTGGTCAAGAATATGTTGTAAGAACCTAGATGTTTATTTGAAAAATTTTAATAAAAAATTTTAGAAACTAATTTATTTTAAAATAAAAACAAGTGTTTCTGGTTGCTTGAATTTTGGAGATTTTATTTGCAAGTTTTCAGCTTTTAAAAGTCTTTTCTTTTGAAAACTAGTTTATGTAAAATATGAAAATATTATTAAATAAAGGGTATTTTGAATTTATATAAAATCCTATTTCAAATTAATTATTTTAAAGTATTTGTCTTTTGTCTAAATTTTTTATGTTTTTATTAAGAAAAATCAATTTCAAGGCCAAAAACTATTTTTGTAAAAATTTAAATACCAACTTTAAGTTGGAAATATTTTTATCAAGTACAAAATATATTTAGGAATTTCTGTGAATTTTTCTAAACTTTTCGGACTTTACTTACTATTTTCTAAGCTTTTATTCTATTTTTAAAAGTTTTGAAAATTCAAAAGGATTTTAAATCCCTCTTTCTCTCCCCGCCCGACACGTGGCTAGCCCCGATTCCGTTCCCTCTGCCACCTGGCATCATCGCCACTATCTCCCCTTCTCTCTCTTTCCTCCTTCCCTCTCTCTGCCAGTGGGCCACCCCACCGTCTCCTACCTCCCGCTCATCTCCTTCTTCTCTTGCCTTTCAACTACTGCATCCGACCACAAAAACTCTCGACTGCAACCTCGCACTACCACAAAAGCATCCTTTGACCACTTTGGTCGAATTATGACCATTCCAGTCGGTTATGACTACTATGGTCGAGTTACGACTGCTACGGTCGACTACGAATGCTCTGGTCGTATACGACAACTATTGGCAGTCTTTTCGACCACCACCTCCTTCGATTGCACCCATGATCGACCACTTTTGTCTTCGACTACCACTGACCTTCTACTTCGACCGTTGTAAACACTAACCACTCAAAACACTCTAAAGCCCCCGATTACTCTCAAAACTATAGCCTCTGACCACTCTCAAAACTATAGCCTCCGACCACTCTAATCTCTCTGATCACTTTGTAGCTTTCGACCACTCCGATCACTCTTTAGACTTTCTAACCTCTGACCACTCTGTAAGCCTTTCAACCATGGCTATTTTCATCCATGGTTGTTTTCGACCACGGTAGTCGATTGATCACTTCAATCCTTTCGACCACCCCTTCCAACCACATATAGATTTCGACCATTTCAGCCACTGACCACACATTAAACTCTACAAGCATTCCGACCACCAAGTTTTGATCACCAAAGATTTGACCACTTTGTAAGTATCGACTAGGTCCTATAGCTTTGAGTATCGACCGGTTACTGAAGCTTTTGACCACTTTAAAACTCTAATTTCTGACCACAACTGTTCAACCACCCAAATCCTATCAACCACATATAGCTTTCGACCGCCAAGCTTCGATCATTCAGCTTTTGACTACCCTTATTCCAACCACTCTCTTGCTTTTGACCACTTGATGATCCACCCAATATAACTACTTCGACCATAGTATAACCTCCAATCCCTTCGACCACACTGAAACTTTTTTTTACTATTGCTTTGCTGACTACTGCAAGCTTTTGACCACATATATCCTTTGACTTCTAAGCCTCTAATAACTCGGTAACCTTCGATCACTCCTACTTCCGACTACTACCATTCCCGATCATAGCAAAAATACTTCTAGAAGACCGTATTTCTTCATCCTAACTCTAATTAAGACCATTCAAATTTCTAAATTTATCAAAAATTCCAATCCATCCATCCTTTTGAATACTTAATGTTTATTTGGTAATCCTAAAATTTAAATTCTAGTTCCCAATTCCCAATTCAAATTCTAAAATTCCAAATTCCAAAATGCAATTTCAAATCTTAAAAATTCAAAATCTCCAAAAAAAATGTTGAATCCATTTTTCTAGGTCAAACCCATTTTATTGGCTCATTTTGCCCCCTTTCCCTCTTCCCTCTCCTTCTTTTCCTTTCTTACCGCCCAGCTACTCTCTCTCCTCTCATTCTTCTCCAATCATTTTCTCTATCCCGAATGAACATACGCCATGAGTGTCATTTGAAGCTCTTCAATCCCCACGATTTCCTCATGATTCTTCATGTAATCAAGAGCATTCAATCCCTCTCATCAAGACTCCTCCATTCTCAGTCATTTCCCCTCCTCCATGTGCATTTACACAGAAACGAACTGTCACATCAAATTGATGTCGTTGCTCGATCTCCCTCCCCAGTCCTCCTTAGCCCCTATAAAAGAGACCCCCGTGTGCCCCTATTCTCCCTCATCCATCTCCGAAAATCTTAAGTCCTCTCTCCCTTCCTTCTCGCTGCAATCGTCATTTTTTCTCTCGTCAACCGAACGTCGTTCCTTGACTATTTGTGCCACCTACAGTCGAGTGCCTGTATCATTGACCACATCACTGGCTTCGCCTTTGTGCATTCTACACGGTGCTACCCTCGCCTTTGCTGGAGCTTCACCAGAGCATCGACACCATCATGGGCCAAATCATGCCACCGCTTCTCTCCTCACCAGTGGCCGACCGTGCATGTTCCGCCACCACTGAGGCGAGCATTGAGTTCCCTATGTTCCCCTCGTCATTTTCCCACAAACCTCACCCGCTATCTCCTTTCCATTTGCTCGGAATGCTGACGTTAACCTGCCGGTTGCCGAAGGTCTTCTCCACCACATTCCGCCACCATCCGATATCCTTTGGCTGAGCTATTTATACCATTGAGTTCACCTCGATGTGTTCTACGTCGTGCTTCCATCACCATCATCTAAAGATCCCTAAGTCCTCGCCGACCTTGTCGAGCCACGACACTAAAATCGTTTCTTCGTGTACACCGCCTTTTCAGTGAGTTATTTGATTTTTGTTCGTTTCATATCGTGTCCTAGCCTCTAATCAGCTTATCTACCATTTTTATTTAATTTTTCATGGAGCCAATTGACAAAAATTGAGCTTTCTGTGGAAATGGCCATTTTCGACTTCCGCTGTCGATGGTGTTATTTCCAGTGGGTTTCTAACTTAGCCGATAATGTTCCTAGCTTTACTATACCATGTTCTACCCTGTGCTCATGCTACATCTCCACGTTCCAAACCCATCTACTATCTCTCTCCAACCTATATTGTTGTCACTGCCATGCCGTCACCATGCTTCGTTTGATGTGCCGTCACCTACTACGTGTTTCTCGGGTCCCTAAGAACCCATTTTGCTAGTTGGCTTAACCTTGTATACCTCCTCTCACCGGTGCCAGCCTCCTCTCCTCGGTATCTATTCTTTGTTGAAATTCAAATCCAAGTGGAATATTCCTCAGAATATTCCCTCCTTTTCTATTTTTAGCATTTTCCATCTAGTAATTTTCCAATCGCTCATTCTCCACCGTCCGAACTCCAATCAAGTGATTCAAATTCCTAAATTTATCTAAATTCATAATCTATATCCCAGTATATATTTTATATATAATTCTTAGATTTTTTTTGAATTTATTTTTTCTTTGGTCACTTTTCACGTGTAGACTGCGACGTTCTGGAAGAGTGCAATTTCGATGACAATTCTCACCAATTCACGAAGCAAGGCAAGTTGCACACCTTGATCATATTGATCCTAGTTTACAAATAAAATTATGTTATTTTAAATTATTCTGTATGCATATTTTTATTCAACATATTTCAATTTAGTTTTAAACGTAGTTATTGCCTACTTGTTAATGCCTCCTTCGATGTTGATTCCCAAATACTTTGTCCCTCTAGAATAAAACTCTGGTTAGTACACTAGTATGGACTAGAGAAATTTTGTATCAAATGCATAGACCTGCTTAGACATAATTTTTGTTTGGGATAACTTTTTCACATAAAATGATAAGCTTTTGAAACATACTCTTGATTTGGGTGAGTCAAGAAAGACTATGAGTTATTTCAAAACAAAATATAAAATCTAGTTTAGACTTAGGCTAAGGTTAGATGGTGGCTGCTTGTTGGCATGCATTATTGTTCAGTGACACAATATTGATTACTGCAACAAAGCCTTTTCGTACTACCACAAGCTGATATGGGATAGTCCTAGTTGATTAATTTGTGGGCCCCAACCTGAGTCTCATTGTAGGTTAAAAGTGAGCGTGGCGTAGGCCATGTGAAGTGTCACTCGGCTCAAGAGGGGGTCCCGGTCTGGTGGATTCCTTACTAGGGTGAAACCTCAGTGTTGTCTTGGTCAGGTTGAAGGCTTTGCATTGTAAAGGCCTTGTCATGATATCTCCGCCGCACACCTAAGGAAGTGTGCTAATCGCGTGGCAATATGAGATGATCATTCTTATGGGTAAAGCTGTACAACCTCTGCAGAGTGTATAATCTATCCTGGGTAGCCGTGCCCACGGTCATGGGCTGGCTAAGTAAAGTTTTTTATGGATTAAACTTTGTTTTTCAAAATGGTTTATGAAAAGCTTATGGATGGATGGAATCCAGAAGAGATTAAAAAGCGTATGGATGGAATCCATATGAGATCTTTTTGGGAAAGATGGTCCGGGTGGGATACCCGTAGTTAGGTTGGTGTCAGGTCGATGCCTGCTCCAATGATATTAATTTGTTTAAATTACTATTTTTACTTATTGTATTAAATTCAGCAATTTCAATCTATTTACTGTATTTCTTAAATGATGTTTTCGCTCAAATAATCCTATTGCCTTCACTTGTTACCTTTGCATTATTGTGCATTTTCCCATGTAACTTGCAGATTATATTTTATGTGCTCATCTTGCTTAATTCTTTTGCCAAAAAATAGCTTCAACTTTGGTGAGGATCTAGACATATAGGCCGTGTCTTATTATCGTTTGCCTGTGGAAAGGCTTGTTGGGCTTCTTCTGCTTCGGTTTTTTCTTTTACTGCTTATATTTGATTTTGGCTTATGTGCCATGGATGTAAACTTTGGCCATTGTTGTAGGGGTGGCCCGCACCTAATCCCAGCAGGCCTGGTAGAAGGTTATAAGGCCCAGAATAGGCCATGTGTAATGACATAAGTGCCCCTGAAGGGGATACTCAGATGTAAGGGTATAATTGTAAAAGCACTCCCCATGTGTGTATATATATGGAATACAGGCCATGGGGGGACCCAGGCCATTACTATCACTCTCTCCCAACTCTCCACTACGATCTCTCTCTTTGTTTGGTCTGTAACAACAACAGTTGGCGCCGTCCGTGGGGAGGACAGGAGCAAGCCTGAAGTCCGAAGAAGGATGGCACCGAAAAACGCCTCGTCGGCGGCGATGAAGGGAAAGAAGGCAGCTGGGTCGGAGCGTCGCATGGGCACCAGGGCTTCGGCATCGGCTGTTGCGGGCGCGGGTGACGACGCAGGCGCGGTGGTCGAAGACGTCGACGCTCGCGCTGCGACAACTAACCCCGCCACCGGCGCTGCTGCGACGACCGACCCCGCCACTGGCGCTGCGATGACCGACCCCACCACTGGCGCTGCGACGGCCAACCCCGCCAATGGCGCTGCTGCGACGACAGACCCCGCCACCAGCGCTGCGACGGCCAACCCCGTCAATGGCGCTGTTGCGACGACCGACCCCGCCGGCGCGACAGCAACCAGCCTCGCCGCCCTCGCCGCAACGCTCGCCGACAGCGCGGACCGGGCGGTTGGAGGTAGCCACAACGGCGCGACCGGTAGCTCGGGAGCTCGCGAGGCGATCGTACCCGTGCCGACCCTACCCACGCAGGCGGTGGAAAGCGCCCTGTTGGCGGCCCTCAAAGCGTTCCAGCAGGAGTTAGGGGATCTTCGTGGGGCTGTCCGAGACATACAAGAGGCTCGGAGCCAACAGGCCGCGCCGGTGGTCGCGCCAGAGCCCACGCCGGAAAGGGCGGACAGCTGCGACGCCCCCACATCCAACCGCGCGCCGCTGCGACGCGTCGATCCAGAGTCCCCGCTTTCGGCTGGGCTACAGCAGGCGGCGTGGCCCGAAGACTTCAAATTCCCCAGTGTCATCGAGCCCTATAAAGGCGACACGGACCCCCGCGAGTTCGTGCGCATATACGAAACCGCAATCGAGGCCGCGGGCGGAGACGACACCACAAAGGCGAAGGGACTCCCCCTCACGTTGCAAGGAGTGGCGCTTTCCTGGTTTTTTACCATAGAGCCAAACTCCATCTATGCGTGGGAGCAGATCCGCGACCGCCTTCACAACAACTTTCAAGGAAATTATGTTGAGCGGGTCGACGTGGATCAGCTCTTCGCCATGAAGCAGAAACCTTCGGAGAAGCTTCGGGACTATTTCAAGCAATTCGCAAAGATACGTTGCCAAGTCAAAGACGTTAACGAAACCACCGTCGTTAATGCAGCTATACTGGGCCTTCGCCCGGGCCCGATGGCCGAGTATAACGCACGGAAGCCAATCAAGACAGTGACGAAGCTCTTTGACAAAATGGAGGAATACGCCATGGCGGAAGAAGACGCACGTCGACGACAAGGCGATGACTCTGACACCAACCAGGCCGGCGCCTCGGCGAAAACCGAAGATCCGCCGAAGGACGGTCCTTCGAAGGGAAAACGTAAGCCGGAGTCATCCAAGGACGCGCCTAAGCGCAAGGATGCCCCGCACGAGCCGTCCGATAGGCCCAAGCGCGTCCAGCAGAAGTCGAGGCGGGGCCGATACGTCCTCGACATCAAAGGCGGTTCCGAAGAAAGCGCTCCCACAGGTTGGGGCGGTCGGGGGCGCCGAGGCCGGGGGCGCGGCCGTGGCCGGGGCCGCGACGATAGAGGCCGTGGAGATTACGACGACCAACACCAGGGGCTGTGGTGTGCAGTCCACGGTCGTGGCAACCACGACACGCGCACGTGCACCTCTATCGCGGCGCTCCGCGAGAGCGTCACCAGGGACAGGAACCTGCAAGCACGCCCGCCCGTGGTGGCCCACGTACAGCACCCATACGAAGCCCCTGTGCACATCCAGGCACAAGGGACGCAGCCCCACGAGGGTCCTCTGCGGATTCAGGCCCATGTGCAGCAGCCTCAGGAGGGCTTTTGGCAGCTACAGGCTCCGAAGGCCACCCACCGCAGGGTTATCAACGTCATCTCCGGAGGCTCCTCGTTGGAGTTTGCCTCGGCACGGCAGCGGAAGGCCTACGTACGGAGGCTACACCACGTGGCGGCATATCCAGCACAGACACCGCCGGACTGGGCACAGCATGAGGTCACGTTCACCCCCGCCGATGCCAAGGCGTGGAGCTTCCTCACTAGGACCCCCTGGTCGTCCGGGTCGTAATAGCGGGATGCGACGTGGGACGTGCCCTAGTCGACGGCGGCAGCTCCGCGAATATTCTGTTTGCGGCAGCCTTCGACCAGATGGGGATCCCCCGAAGCCGCCTCAGCCCATCGGGAGTCCCGTTGCAAGGCTTCGGAGGACAACCTCTACGGGCGCTCGGCCAAATATGCCTTCAGGTCTCCATCGGCCAGGATGACAATGCAAGGGTCGAAGATGCCATATTCGACGTCGTCGATCTCCCATACCCTTACAATGCCATACTGGGGCGTCCGGTCCTCAGCTCCTTCGGGGCGGTACCGCATCACGGCTATTTATGCATGAAGCTCCTGGGGCCGCGGGCCATCATTATCGTTCGTGGCGACCAGGACATGGCCCGGCGCATTGAGCACGACACCAGATATCCCCATCGCGGCGACCAACGGCACACTTAGAATCGGCGCCACAGCGCGGGGACCCACGGCGTCATCCGGGGATGGCTCGGCAAGCCCTACAGCTAGCGCAACTACTAGAGGCTCCGGCCACGCCAGAGACAAGTGGTTAGTACCTCCGCCACATGTAATCGCTTACCCGTGCAAACGGGAATGAAATAAAGTTCTGTTTGTTGCCACCTGTTATCATTGTGCAAAAATACGCGGCGGGAGCGCGCGGAGGCTTCGCCTACGCGCGTACTCCCGAGGTATAAACCAAAGACGCACGTTCGCGTGTGCACTCTCCGTAGCCAGGGGTACGGGTATGAGTATAAACCAAAGACGCACGTTCGCGTGTGCACTCTCCGTAGCCAGGGGTACGGGTATGAGTATAAGCCAAAGACGCACGTTCGCGTGTGCACTCTCCGTAGTCAGGGGTACGGGTATGAGTATAAACCAAAGACGCACGTCCGCGTGTACACTCTTCGTCAAAGACACGGGCATGAGTATAAACAAAGACGCATGTTTACGTGTGCACTCTCCGTCAAAGACACGGGCATGAGTATAAACAAATACGTGTGGGGGGATGCCTCTGCACGCACTCTACGGAGTATAAATAAGACGCGGATGTTCTCCCTGCGCACTCTACTGAGTATAAACAAGACGCGAACCCCGCGCACGCCAGGGACTTCGTCTCTGTGCGTACTCTCCGGAGTATAAATATGACGTGGATGTCGACCCCACGCACTCTACGGAGTATAAATAAGACACGGATGTTTTCCCTGCGCACTCTACTGAGTATAAACAAGACGTGAACCCCGCGCACGCCAGGGACTTCGTCCCTGTGCGTACTCTCCAGAGTATAAATATGACGTGGATGTCGATCCCACGCACTCTACGGAGTATAGATAAAGCGCGGGTGCTCTCGGTGCATTCCGCGGAACGCAAGGAGGGCATGGACATCAATCGCGCATCACGACAGAGTGTCGAGGCTCGCCTTCGCGCACCACAGGAGGTGAACGCGAGGTGCGCCACCGAAGTCCAATCCCAAGAGCTCCAAGGGGGCGACATAGCGAGTCAGAGGCTGCCCTCAGGAAGGGCGCACGTGGAGCGCGAGGTACACCAGAGGCTACCCCCGCCCTGGAGGGTAGGGGAACGGAGCGTGCGCGCACTTCCGCCTCCGCGCCTCCGCCGAGGAACAAGGCCCCGGGAGTGCTCGCGTGTCCACTTCGGCTAGGCAGGCGAGGCCCCCGCACAACTACTGTCAGACCACCCGAAGCACAGCGCGCAGCGCATATCCTAATTGCCAGCAGATGTATACATCGGGAAAATTTTACAAGGACAGAGGCCCGCCAGCATATCTGCCTCTCTAAGCCATTATTCGGCGGGCTCGTCCTTAACGCGCGCTAAGGCCGGGACTTCGCCTGAAGAAGATCGGCCCGCCCAAAAGTTCAGCGACTCCTCGGCCCTTTGCCAGCGTCGAAGGCACCGCCGGGTTGCAAGGTCGGACGCAAGCAGTCGTCCCCAGCAAGGAAGCTGCCCCGGGCACATGTCAAATAGTCAGTTCGTAGAACAAGCACGCCTTTTATTCACAAAAAAGGGGCGGACATTACAACACACGCCTACACCTAGACACCTCGGCGTCGCACCTGTGAGTTCTCGACGCCTCTGGAGGTCCCAGCACCGTCCTCGTCGTGTCAGGGGACCCCGTCCAGAAATTGGCCGAGGCTCCCCTCCCCGTAAAGGGACTTCCGGAGCTCGACCTGTGCGGCGGCCACCCCGGCGTAGTTCCAGATCCGCTCGTAGAAGTACTTTATGGAGCGATGAACGGCGCGGACGGCGCCGGACATTACTCCAGCCCCGCCGGGCATCTCCAGATGAGGGTCCTCCAGCCCGGCGATGTGCGTGCAACCACGGTGCCGTAGGAGCGCGCACACCATACATGACGCCGTGTAGGCACAGTGGTTGCCGAAGGTCGTCGCGGCACCACGCGCAGCGTCGGCGGCATCTTTGATCCAGCGAAGGGTCCGCGACAGCTTCTCCGGCCCGAAGGCGTGGTCCGGCACATTGGCCACAAGCCCCTGGAGATGGCTCTCCAGCGTTTGCATGACATCCCATGCAACTACCGAAGCCTTGCCAAGCATCCGGTCACGCTCTGCTAGAGTTAAGGCGAGTTCACCTTTTTCCTTTTCTAGCGAGGCGACTTGTTGCAGAAGGCCATCCCGCTCCGCTGCGAACTCTCGCCGCATCACCTCCACGGCCGACTCCCGCGCCGAGGCGGCGAGTCCCTCGGCGTGCGCCTTCACCTCAGCGCACTCCGCTTCCAGCTGGCGGATGCGGGCATCCTGGGCAGAACGGGCTCCCGTGGTTTCGCGCAGCTCCTCCTCGGCGACCTGCAACCTATCTTCGAGCGCCCTTTGCGCATGAACATAAGCCGTTTGCAGGGCCTGCCCCAGCACCAGTGTCTGTAGGGCAAAACGACTTAGCAAGCTCAGCATAGCCAAGCATTGTCGCATAAGTAAGCACTTACCCTCACCCCCGACACCTCGAAGGCATCCTCGAGATGCTCCACCCCGTAGGTATGAAGCGCCTGCTGGCTGACGCTGGCGGCCGCGTCATCCACGATCCCATGCCACGCCCTCAGCGTCTCAGACGGGGGAACAAAGTCCGCCAGACTGAGGCGCACGATGCTCGCGCCGCCGGCACCAGGACCCTTGTGTTCCGCCAAAGGCTCCTCCGAAATAAGCGATGTTGCAGACAGGGACGCAGGTGAGCACCGCAAGGCGCAATGAACAAAACACCAGGGAAGCCAAACCGCCTTACCTTCGGTAGTGGAAGGAGGGCTCCGGGGGCCCGCGCCCCTAGTACCAGGCGGAGTAACGGTAGCGCAAGTCCCCGCGGAAGGCGAGGTCCCGCCGAGAACAGAAGCCTCCGCGTGCGAGGCTGGCGCCGACCATTCCTGCGCGGCGGACGGTGCGGCCTGGGGGGCAGAGGGAGCGCGGGCCGCAGGAACTTCGGCATGTGCATCGGAGTCCCACAAGCTCCCGATGCCTGTCACCATGACGAATCCCCTCGATGTCCGGTGGAGCTCCGGCCGCAGACACGGCCGCTTAGCCGAAGCTAGGGGCGACGACGCCACCCCAGCAGCCACTGCCGGAGAGGCCCCCGTGGCTGCAGCACCCGGAGGCGAAGCCCCCTCCGGGGCAACCTCTGCGGGGGGCAACTCGGTTTTGGCCGCTGGTGCTGGTGAAGACCCAGCTCCGTGCGCCCCCACGGAGGACGTCTCCAGCGTTATGGCGACCACGGCCGAAGGCTCCACCTCAGCACCGCCGGTCCTCTCGGATTCTGTCTCAACGACCGCCGCGAGTGACGAGACTTCTCCTCTCCAACTGCTCGTGGTGAGCCCGCCGTCCAGGGCATCCGCCGAAGATCCTTCGCCCCCGGCGTCCACGCCATCCAAGCCCGAGTCGGCGTACCTCGCCGAATCCGACTCCGCGTCTACTGCGCCCTCGGGAGCACTGGCAACAGCAGTGGCAGCCGTTACATCAAGCACGGCGGACGCTCCGCCTCGGCCCCTCTTGCGAGACGGCGCCTTCCTCCTCGGTGCGCCGTAGTCTTGGTGTTGCGGGGCCAGTTCAGCGCGGTCCGGCATGGCAAGGCCCAGGGCCTCGCACACACGGTTTATCCGCCCCAGCCGGACGCGCGCTGCTCGTGCTCCCTGCCGGTATACGGCCCGAGGAATATGCGCGCGGCCTGCTCCGCATCCTCCAGGCGAATCCCTAAAACAACGCACGAGATAGCATCAAAAGGTAATGCACTCTGCGCGAGCCAAGGGGAGGGATGGTGGAGGCTTACGAGGACCGGGGGGCGCCGGCAGCACACAAACCCACGGCAGAACGTTGTCGTCTCGGTGCTTCTCGGCGGCGAGATGCCAGTCGCAGGCGAGCGGCGCCACGCCGTACATCGTGTACTCTTCGGCGAGGTCGCGCATGTTAAAGCGGGCGGCCACGCCTACGAGCCGCCGGGCCCTCCGCCTGTTCTCGTCGTCAAGTGTCCGGCTGGGCGAGGTCTTAAACGCGATCGGCCGCCCCGTACACTCGAGGCCGCTCCCGCTCGCCACACGGTGATAGAACCACCGTTTCATCCAGTGCGACTCCCACTTCCCGCGAGTGGAGTTCGCAGGGAAGAGCTTACCGCAGGTCGACGGGAGAATAATGGTGACGCTGCCGAAGCTTGACAGCGTCCCGTCCTTCCGCTCCTTGGGCTGGCATCGTGCCTCGTGCAGGTAGGCAAATAATGAAGCGCTGGGCCAGCACGCTCCCGAGCGCAAGGCCCAACTATACACCGCCAGCCGGGCCACGGCGTTCGGAGTCAGTTGCGCCAACTCCAGCCCGAAGGTCCGCAGCACGTCGCCCACAATCGCCGCCGCCGGGATGCGGAGCCCTGCGTCGAAGAAGGCGACGAACACGACCGCCTCCGACCCCTCGGGGCATGGTTCCGTCTCGTCGGCGGCGGGTAATCGCACCGCCTGGCGCTCGGACAGCCTCCCCGTGCGCAGTAGCCCCTGGATCGTCTTCTCGGTCACGAGCGAGGGGCCCAACTCGCCGGAAAACGAGCCTTCCTTCGCCGCCAGCCACCGCTTCTCCGCCACCGCCGGGTCGCGTTCGCTGAGCGTGTATTTCACCTCTAACGGCGAAGACCGCCGGCGGATGTCGCAGGCACCGGCCGCCTAGCTACACCTGCCGCCAGACGCCATCACCTCTCGCAAAAGGAGTATAGCAGCGAGAATACTACGGGAATATAGAAGGCGATACAAGCGAGAAGGGGGCGTAGAACTGCGGGGGCGCGGTTACGAGGGCTTTTTCAAGCCACCTCACCCCGGTCCAGAAACGTCGCGACGGTCCGCGTGCGGGACGCAACCGTAGTCGCACAGAGGTCCGTCCCGCACAACCCCCCATAACCGAAGACGAAGAGGCGAGAACACGGCGGGAAGGACCGTCAGAGCACGACGCTCCAATGGCCTCCCGCCGCGTGGCAAACCCCGCACGAGATAGCTGGAGCACGCAAGGCCAGGCGTTGACACGACTTCAGCCGCCATTAAAAGCGCATTAATGGGCCACGGGAACACAACAGCTTCGACGCCGCGCCATTCCTCGCCCGCCCCGTGTCCCCCTTCCCTAAGGAAGGGGCGAGCAGCTGCAATCACGCGACCGCTCACATCCCGCCGCGCACCGGTTACAAGCCGCCGCGTGCCCTACACGCGCCGAGGCGACTTGTACGGTACAACAACCTAGCTCTGGCAAACCGCGGGCCAGTGCGATTCCAGGAACCTTTACAGCGCATTACCGCATCGTGAGATCGCAATCACCGCAGCGTGGCGGTGTTCGTGATGCGAAGTTCAACTCAGAATCACCGCTGAGCCTCTGCCGCGACAGGCCCCAGTCCCGGCCTCAGCTTCAAGGATCGCGCGTCTACTTCGGCTAGGCGCCAGCTCCGCTGCCACCCGTTCGAAGGGTAGGGGACGGAGCGCGCGCGCGTCTACTTCGGCTAGGCGCCAGCTCCGCTGCCACCCGCTCGAAGGGTAGGGGACGGAGCGCGCGCGCGTCTACTTCGGCTAGGCGCCAGCTCCGCTGCCACCCGCTCGAAGGGTAGGGGACGGAGCGCGCGCGCGCGTCTACTTCGGCTAGGCGCCAGCTCCGCTCCCACCCGTTCGAAGGGTAGGGGACGGAGCGCGCGCGCGTCTACTTCGGCTAGGCGCCAGCTCCGCTGCCACCCGTTCAAAGGGTAGGGGACGGAGCACGCGCGCGTCTACTTCGTCTAGGCGCCAACTTCGCTGCCACCCGTTCGAAGGGAAGGGGACGGAGCGCGCGCGCGCGGCCACTTCGGCGCCAAGGCCCGCGCGACAACCTCATGACCTAAACCGGCAGGGATTCAGGCGCCTGGATCTTCTGTATTTTGGGAAGGCAAGGGAGGATGTGCGGCAGGTTTTGACGGGTTCTCATAGACAGATAAGCTTCAGTACATCAACGTTCCTTGATAATAGCGCCAGTTGGCACAATCAGCGGATGCAGATGAACTCAAGCATATCTGTCTACGAGAACAGGTCAAACCTTGCCATCTTCATACGGGAGCACGACGCGCGCGTAGGAGGCCGTCTCCTTGATCGCCACACCAACTTGGCCGCAGCCGCGGCTTCGGCCTGGACCCTGGCTTCGAGGAGCGGACCCGCGCGCACGAACTCGCCCGTTGGCGCCTCCCACACATGGCAGAAGCAAAGGGAAAACCTCGCCGTCGTATGCAGAAACGCAGCGTGAGAGCAGGAAGCGCGGCTGGCTACTGATAACCGACGCTAACCAAGCTCCCAAGGAAAATGGACCTCCATCTGTACATCAACATCCCCCAAGCCGCTCAGCGTCGCTAGGGAATGTCGATGCACGGAAGGGGCCCATTTTAGGGGAGCAGCCTCTATCCAAGGACACGATGCAGGAACAACGTCGCACCAGCGCCGTATATATACCCCATCACCGGGGGAGCCAACCGGCAGAAGTCCAATCGACGGGGGAGCCAACCGGCGGAAGTCCAACTGGCGGAAGTCTAACCACCGGAAGTCCGTCGCCACATTAAGATGGCCACAACACCTCAAGGCCTGCACCGCGCCAAGCACACTTCGCCACGTGGACGGCAAGAAGAAGGAGCGTCGCAGCGCGTCCGCTATCACTTGACGCATGTGCGACGACTCAGGGGCCCGCTACGCCTACCTATGCCGGCGCAACGCTTCTGACTCGGCCCGGGCAACCCCGATCCAGCCACGGCAGGAAGAAAGGAGCGCGCGCGCGCCTACTTCGACCAGGTGTCAGCTCCACTGCCACCCGCTCGAAGGGTAGGAAACGGAGCGCACGCTCGTGCTTCGATCAGGTGCCAGCTCGGGATGGAGCGCTCGCGCATCTACCTCAACCACCAATCCAGGTGTCGGGTTCGGCTACGGCCTCAGCCCCCGGTTAAGTTCGAAAAAGTTCACAGGCCGCAGGGACGGAGGGGGCCAAAGGACTCGGCAACATGGCTTCGGCCCTGTGAAGCCCTTCACCATGAGAGGCTCCTGTTGTAGGGGTGGCCCCCACCTAATCCCAGCAGGCCTGGTAGAAGGTTATAAGGCCCAGAATAGGCCATGTGTAATGACATAAGTGCCCCTGAAGGGGATACTCAGATGTAAGGGTATAATTGTAAAAGCACTCCCCATGTGTATATATATATGGAATACAGGCCATGGGGGGACCCAAGCCATTACTATCACTCTCTCCCAACTCTCCACTACGATCTCTCTCTGTTTGGTCTGTAACCACAACAGCCATCAAGCCCATATTCAATTAAATAAAGTTTGTTATTGTGCTTGATATGTATCCCTGTTATCACTATGTGCACTAGCTGATCTTAGACTAGCGCGATTTACACAGAGGGTTCTGGAGTTGTTGCTCCGAGATCCGACATATGTCATCCACACATAGCAATAGACAACATTGTTGGAATGGTTTTATGCACGCATCGAATGCAAAGAATGCTCGCTTAAGTACCATCTTCCCTTCAAACCTCTTCGAGGTGACCTCTACAATATTGATATGGGTACCAGAATTCCTTTATTGTATGACTCAGAGCTCACCTAGCAAGTTGTGATAAGAGTCTTTGAATGTACCGAACCTTGCTTCTAGTGCCTTTTGCTTCATTCTCCTAGCCTTCACATAGCTGATTGTGTACTGGAATCTCCATTCTATGACTAGAATTATGGAGCATGGCTCCAAATCCAAATTACCCACAATCTCATCATACATGACATTTGCAACGAATCCTAAAGACAAGTTTCTGTGGGTTTCCATGGAATCTGTCACAAGGCATGTGTGCAGAATTACTATGGAGCATTTCCAATTGGTGTCTCACATAGGTTGGTAGCCATGCACTTACCAAGGGCATCCCGCTATCTCACACTTGATGTCATAGCAATGTGGGGGTGGAATTCACTACCATGAAAGTCCTCTGCTATGATAATGCCCATAGTTTCACCACTTTCTGCAGTTCCTCCTTACTTTTGTACATTGCTCCTTAACTAACATCATTCTCCTTCTGCTGGTACTCCCATGATGCATAGGCACATTTATTCACAACAAGGTTGTCAAATTGGTACATGTTCCACTTCGACAGAATGACTTGATCATTTTCACCTTGCTCGTCGTCAAAATTTTCCTTCTCTAACAATTCATCATAATCATGGTCATAGAGCTACATCCATTCCACTAAGCTTCGATCTGCTCACGTTCATCTGTAATGCCAATAACTTCCTGAGCTTGGGTCATGTCAATGTCTATAGGCTCTGCTTCATCACTATCGGTGCGAACCGTCCCATGCTGGTTCATAGGGGAGCTGTGACTGTGGCTGTACTACCCAACTTCGACATCTCCACCTACTACATCTTTATGCATCAGATATGCTAGAGAAACTTTCTCATATGCTTGAATGTCGAGACCCAAATCTGTTGATCTGGACTCTCCTGTGTATTCTGCACCAGTCCAGGATCACGCTAGTGCACACAGTACAAACAAAGATGAAATATCGACCATATCACGATCCACTAAGGAAAGACTCAAATATTATTAATAATTATCAGAGTTACGACCTTATGACCAAACTTACAAATAATAGCCTGCAAGGCTTAAGAAACTTGCAGTGGAAAACAGAAATAAGCGTAGTAGCCACTCGACATGCCCATAGGCAATCGACTGGAGAGCGAAGTCCTAATCCATAAAGTCATCGAAGTATCCTCCTTTAGGAACCTTCTGCTGATCTGGTCCCTTTCTCAACTGAGCAAATGTGGATATAGCCATAAGTACATAGAGTACTTAGCAAGTCGTTTGTAACAAAGAATGCAATATAATATGCAAGGCTTACCAAAAGATGGCTAAAAGGTTAATTTGTGTAAAGCAGTAATTTAAAGTAAATACAATAAATAGATTGACAAGCGAACTTTGAAAATGATAATAAATAAGTAATCAAAGGAATCGAGAACAACTACAAGTGAATTGACCATTCACCCCAATGAATCATTCGTGAACTAAGATTCATGTAATGAACCACCAGTGAACCAACCATTCATTTCCCAACTTAACCCATCCAGATTTTTATGAAAACTCTACCCCTCACGTGAAAATTAAGTCCTTAGATTTACCCAGGCGAAACATCCACATCCCAATGTGCAAACTACACCCGCTTTACTGCATGATCATTCGTTCAAGTGAAAACCATTTTTGTGTAACCAACACCAATGACACTACCCATGTCATGGTAATCAAATTTTATAACTGTGGCTGACCACCACATTCCAATATATCATTAAGTCAAAATTAATTAATTAATCACATGTGATGATAAACCCAACATTACTATAGGCATGACAGCCCATTAAACGCACAACCCATGTGACAATTAGTATTGCATCACTAGATAATTACCCATTCTATGGTGACAATGGAATTATGGCAACCAAATTATCAAGGAGGGATTAATCAATTTGGACAACAACTACCAATACATAGGTTTATAATAAAATAGCGATGCATGATAATTTACAAATAAAATAAGAAATAATATATTTGAAAACTAGGTTCAACATAATCAAAGGACACGACTTGCCTTGGTCTTGCTTAATTAATAACTTTTGATCTTCAAATCTTGCTTCAACTCCTTTGAATGTGTGATCTAACAAGAGAGAAATGAACGAGGCACTAAACAAAATTCAAATAAAATTTAAATGAACTCCAAAAGGTAAAGCTCAATTTTAGATGAATTTAGGAAAAAAAATTGGGTCAATCAAAGCTAGGACGAAGAAGAACGGGCTCTAAAAAAAATCTAATCTAAAAGAAAAGGCTGAAAATTGGAAAAGCTACTGTGCTATGAACTAGGTGCACGAAAAGGCTGGTCTACCATGAACTGGCTCACAGAATAGTGCAAGGTGACTGGGCTGATGATGTGGCTGCTAACTGGCAACTAGGGTTGAAATGGCAGGTGAGGTGGCAGCTGACTCGGCTCGGTCGACGCACGGGTCTACAGCACAGTAGACCTGACATGTGGGATCCACACGTCAGTGGCTCACTACATAGCGGATCACGTCCTCGAAGGAGACGATGGGGCGCATGGTGTGGGAATCAGGGTGATAGCACGGGAGCCGAGGGAGATGGATTAACCAGCGGTAAGACAAAATGGCAGGGCAACGGCGAGGACGGATGATGGCAATCGGTGGAGACTCACCAGTGGCGAGGCAGTCGGCTATGACGACAGTGGAGGTTGACAATGAGGCATGGCGGCTCGGGTTCAATGGCAACAAAAATCATGGCTGTAGATGACGAGTGATGAGGACATCACTTCTATTGATATGAACACCCCTCTTACTGCTTCCATGAATGATGGGCAAGGTCCAATCACTCGGGCACGTGCTCGTCAACTCAACTATCAGGTAAACTCGTTTTTAGGAGTCAATAATATTTCCGCTGAGCATTCGATACTTCCTAAGACTTGTGATTTTCTTGTCCTTAGGAACCATGGAGAAGAACCACGCGAGCTCAAGTGTAGAAGTGGAACCGTCAAGCGCAAGCCAACTCATATTCGCGAGTTCGACTCAGATTCGGACTGCTGGACAGCGCCTACTTCAAATGACCATAACTTTTGATCTAGAAGGTTTCTCGGGGCCCGTGAGTACTCGTTGGAAAGATCTTGGAGTCTACTTTCAGATGAATCTGGTCTCACCTCGAAATTCCATCCGAGCCGATCAGAAACTGCAAAACAAGTGGCGTCACTTTTCCAGTCCGAGTCAAAGTGGGCCTTGGGCCTTGTAATCACACTTAGACTATTTGGGCCTGCACTAATCATGGGTGTACTGTTCACATGAACAGTACCCGTGAATAGTACCACATCCCCTTTTGTTAGATAAGTGCGGCCTCCCCCACTCCTATTTAAGGAGGTCGCACCCCTTTAGTTTTCCTCGGGTTTTTCTTAAGAGTTTATTCTGCTTAGCAGTTTCGCCGCATGTTCGGTTTGAGGAACCCCAACTTGTGAACTTAAACATTATTCGCAATTTCAGATTGCATCTTTTACTCTCTTGCTTGTGTTCTCGATTCGCTTGCAGGAGATAGCCTTCTTGGCGAGGTCAATCGTGTTCGGCACGGTTGATAACCAACGGAGCAGTGGTGTAGTGATTGCGAGGGGTTCGATCTGTTTTGGTCGGAGCCTTTGGATCATCAACGTCGAGATCTCCACAATCGACTTATCAGTACCTCTCGGAAGATCGGGCCATCGTCACATCAGTTGGTATCAGAGCAACGGTTGCCCGTGAGGTAATTCTTGTATCCCTAGTTAGTAGATTGGTTTTTTATTTCCTATAGTCCAGAAAAAAAAATTGCCCCACAAAAAGAGTTAATTTCCGCTGTCCAAACCCCGTTGTGCCTTTCAATCTGTTAGTTTTGGTTTGCTAAATTGAATTTGTGTCCGTCATAGTATTGTCTAGTTGCTGGTCATATCTTTGTTCCATTGAAAATCCAAACAAAAAAAAAATTCCCCACCCCAAACCCTAATTTCCAATTTCGGCTGATTTTTCCTTCCTCTGCAGCCGCCACCAAAAACATCATATCTTTTGATTCCGAGATTATTTTTGAGTGGGACCACCTCCATTAGATTCAAAAATTCCTTATACATCTATCTGTAAAATTTCACGTCATTCCAGCCAGGCAGTTAAGAGATATGTGCGGTGAAAGTTGACCCAATTATCTGTTCTGAATCTGCAACAGTCAGCAGTTGTGATTTTTGTGCGAATTTCTGTGTTGGGATTCAGAAGTTGGCCCCAAAACAAAATCTGTAGAAAAAGCCGTCAGAAAACAGTAAAAAAAAGAATCAGTGAAAAAGAGGCATCTGACAAAAAGTTACGGCCGAATTACCAACGTGCTGTCCAGTGGACAGAAATATGAAGTTTCCAGTTTTGGGTCAATCCTTGTGTTCTTCAATTCCAGATTGAATTGGATTGAATTATCTTGTATTTACCACTCCTACACTTTGCCATACACTTATTCTTAGCCTTCTTCCATCCTTGGTTGATCAGCAACATAGGCTAAGTGCTAGATACGAACTATAATTCAATTCTATGCAATTCTGAAATGAACTGATTGTTCTCCATTGCTACCATATTGTGCCTTCCAAGCTACACCTACTCTTGATCAGAACAGGTTCCCTCTTGCAATCGTACCCACGCTCGACACGGTGTCACGAACCAGCCACCGGTTGTACCACCTGCTACATTGGTAAGAACACTTGTAAGAGTGTGATAAGACTCTTGAGAGTGTGTGATTCTACTTCTCGCCACCAAGTAGTTGATAGGGATAATACCTTTGTGTTGTCTTTTGTTTGCTACTAACCATGGCAGGTGAGACGTCTGATGCGCAAGAGTGTGTTTTAAAGGGAGAGCTCATGACGCTTTTGGATGAACAACGCGCTGCCATTACTGATGACATCGATAGGAAGATGGATACAATGCAACTTTCCATCAATGAGAGCATTGCAACACTCACTACACGCCTTGAAAGAATGGTGAATCGGCCACCAAACAATGGAGGCCAAGATCATGAGGAGGGAGATGATAATGAGAGACAAAACCGTGACGCCGGTGCTGCACGGCCACGACACCATCCTCATCAGAACCGTCATGGTATGGGAGGTAACAATAATTTTCAGTATCACAATGCTCATGTTCATGATGACCCGTTTGCTAAAGTTAAATTTTCCATACCATCTTTTGCGGGTACCTATGATGCTGAAACTTATCTAGATTAGGAGATGACAGTTGAACAAAAATTTAATGCCCATCTAGTTCCTGAAGTGCATAGAGTCAGACAAGCTACTAGTGAATTTAAAGATTTTGCTATCATTTGGTGGACTCAAGTAGTTAATTCTGGCTTAGCCCCTGATACATGGGATAGATTGAAGGTAGCTATGCGTGCTAGATTTGTTCCTCCTGCTTTTAAACGTGAAATGCGTAAGAAATTGCAGCGCTTAGACCAAGGTGATAGATCTGTTGAGGAATATTATCAAGAACTGCAAATAGGCATGCTGCGTTGTAATGTTGAAGAGGATGAGGAAGATAAGATGGCTCGTTTTTATGGGGGATTAAGGCGTGAAATTCAGGACATAATTGATTACAAAGAGTATAATGATATCAATAGATTGTTCCAGCTTGCTTGTTTGGCAGAGAAAGAATTGCAGGGTAGACAACAAAGGACAAGGAGCAATTTTGGAGGTACGTCTACATCGAGACCAACACAGGAGCAACCCAAGACAGCCCCACCTCCTGTTTTTCGAGCTGCTGCCCCCTCTGTGAGTAGGGCGCGTTCAGCAGCACTACCACCACCATCACGAGCACCCGAGGCGAGCAAATCTACTAGTGTGCAAGCACCAGCAAAGAGCTCTTCATCGGTTGCTTCCACGGGCCGTACAACGGGCATTGTGTGCCACCGTTGTAAAGGGATGGGCCATGTCATGAGAGATTGCCCAAGTCAGCGGGCGTACATTGCGACAGAAGATGGTGGTTATGTAAGTGCTAGTGATGTTGAGAATGAATATGCTCTTGCAGCTAACCTTGCAGGTGATGATGATGATCATGAGACAGATAGTGATGGTGAGGAGATTTTAGGTGCCGCTGCTACGGCGAGTTATAGAACCATAATTGTGCAGCGAGTACTGAGCACTCAAAGAGAGCAAGAGGAGAAGCTACAACGTCATAATTTGTTTCAGATGTTCCTCATCGTCAAGGATTGCCGTGTTCGTGTTATAATTGATGGCGGGAGCTGCAATAACTTGGTGGATTCAGGATTGGTCAAGAAGCTTGGCTTGACCACACGTGCGCATCCTCACCCATACCACATTCAGTGGTTCAACAACAGCGGTAAGGTGAAGGTAACACAATCTGCGAGAGTGCAATTTTCCATTGGTTCCTATCATGATGTTGCTGATTTCGATGTAGTACCTATGCAAGCATGCTCACTTTTATTAGGTCGCCCATGGGAATTTGATACCGATGCAACTCATCATGGTAGAAGTAATAAATACTCTCTTGTGCACAAAGGAAAGAAAATAACTTTGCTACCTTTGACACCCACTGAAATTGCTAATTGTGATAAAGAGCTAGCTGAAAATAAGAAGAAAGAACTTGAACATGAATCTGAAAATCAGCAAGTAGTGAAGGATGTTTTCCCACCTAAGAAAGAGAGGTTGCCATCTAGTTCTAGGACCGAGGGAATTAAATTAAAGGGTTGTGTCATGCTTGCAACCAAATCTGATCTTGCTGAAATTTGTCATGATGAAATGCCATGCTATGATTTGATATGCAAAGATGCTTTATTTTCACTTGATGATATATCTAGCTCTTTGCCGTCTGCTGTCACTAACCTTTTGCAGGAATTTGGGATTGTGTTTCCTACTGAGATACCCCCAGGGCTGCCACCAATTAGGGGTATTGAACATCAAATTGATTTGATTCCAGGAGCTTCCCTACCCAACCGTGCGCCATACCGAACCAACCCGGAGGAGACTAAGGAGATTGAGCGTCAAGTGCGAGACTTGCTTGACAAAGGGTACGTACGTGAGAGCCTTAGTCCATGTGCTGTTCCTGTACTTTTGGTTCCAAAGAAAGATGGGTCGTGGCGTATGTGTGTTGATTGTAGAGCTATTAATAATATTACCATTAGATACCGTCATCCTATTCCTAGGTTAGACGACATGCTTGATGAATTAAGTGGCTCTACAATGTTTTCTAAAGTTGACTTGCGTAGTGGATACCACCAAATTAGAATGAAACTTGGAGATGAATGGGAGACGGCATTTAAAACTAAGTTCGGGTTATATGAGTGGCTAGTGATGCCTTTTGGTTTAACTAATGCCCCTAGCACTTTCATGAGATTAATGAACGAGGTTTTACGTGCTTTCATTGGTAAGTTTGTGGTAGTTTACTTTGATGATATATTGATTTACAGCAAGTCACTAGATGAACATCTTGAACACTTACGTGCTGTTTTTGTTGCTTTGAGAGATGCACGTTTGTTTGGTAACCTCGAAAAGTGCACCTTTTGCACCGATCGAGTTTGTTTTCTTGGCTATGTTGTTACTCCGCAGGGAATTGAGGTTGATCAAGCCAAGATCATCGCTATCCAGAGTTGGCCGCCTCCTAAAACGGTCACACAAGTGCGGAGTTTTCTCGGGCTCGCTGGTTTCTATCGGCGTTTTGTTCGGGATTTCAGCACCCTCACTGCACCATTGAATGAACTTACAAAGAAGGGTGTTCCTTTTACTTGGGCCACCAATCATCAACAAGCTTTCGACACTCTCAAAGATAAGTTAACACATGCCCCTTTGCTTCAACTTCCTGATTTCAGCAAGACTTTTGAATTAGAATGTGATGCTAGTGGCATAGGTCTTGGGGGTGTGTTAATGCAAGAAGGAAAACCTGTTGCTTACTTTAGTGAAAAGTTAAGTGGTCCTAGTTTGAACTATTCTACCTATGATAAAGAATTATATGCTCTAGTTCGAACTTTGGAAACATGGCAGCATTATTTATGGCCCAAAGAGTTTGTAATACATTCTGATCATGAATCCTTGAAACATATTCGAAGTCAAACCAACCTGAACCGTAGACATGCTAAGTGGATTGAGTTTATTGAATCTTTTCCCTATGTCATTAAATATAAAAAGGGCAAAGAAAATGTGATAGCTGATGCGTTGTCTAGGAGATATACCATGCTTTCACAACTTGATTTCAAAATCTTTGGGTTAGAGACAATAAAGGAGCAATATGTGCATGATGCTGATTTTAAAGACGTGTTGCTAAATTGTCAAGAGGGAAAGGGTTGGAATAAATTTGTTGTGCATGATGGTTTCATATACCGTGCTGGCAAGCTATGCATTCCTGTTGGCTCCGTTCGTCTTTTGTTGTTACAGGAGGCGCATGGAGGAGGATTGATGGGCCACTTCGGCGTGAAGAAGACTGAGGACATTCTGTTCCACCATTTTTATTGGCCAAAGATGAGGCGTGACGTCGAACGCTTCATTTCTCGCTGCACCACGTGCCAAAAAGCTAAGTCACGACTTAATCCTCATGGTTTATACATACCTCTTCCTGTTCCAAGCGTACCTTGGGAAGATATTTCTATGGACTTTGTTTTAGGGCTTCCTAGGACAAAGAAGGGGAGGGATAGTATTTTTGTTGTCGTGGATAGATTCTCTAAGATGGCTCATTTTATACCATGTCATAAAAGTGATGATGCTACACATGTTGCTGATTTGTTCTTTAAGGAAATTGTTCGCTTGCATGGTATTCCGAATACGATAGTTTCAGATCGTGATGCTAAATTTCTTAGTCATTTTTGGAGAACCTTGTGGGGAAAGTTGGGAACTAAGCTGTTATTTTCCACTACCTGTCATCCCCAAACTGATGGACAAACTGAGGTAGTCAATAGAACATTGTCTACTATGCTTAGGGCTGTGCTTAAAAAGAACTTAAAAATGTGGGAGGAATGTTTGCCTCATGTGGAATTTGCTTATAATCGTTCGCTGCATTCTACCACGAAGAAATGCCCTTTTGAAATTGTTTATAGTTTCATACCTCGTGCACCTATCGACTTGTTGCCTCTTCCGGCTTCAGAAAAAGTAAATTGTGATGCGCAACAACGTGCTGATTTCATACGTAAGATGCATGAGACAACTAAAGAGAACATTGAGATTATGAATGCTAAATATAAAGTTGCTGGTAGTCAAGGACGCAAGCATATTACTTTTGAACCGGGTGATCTTGTGTAGTTACACTTGCGTAAAGAACGATTTCCTGAATTGAGAAAGTCTAAACTCATGCCTCGTGCAGATGGTCCTTTTAGAGTGCTTGAACGTATTAATGATAATGCATATAAGTTAGACTTGCCTGCAGATTTTGGGGTTAGCCCCACCTTTAACATTGCAGATTTGCGACCTTGCTTGGGCGTGGAAGATGAGCTTGAGTCGAGGACGACTCCAATTCAAGAAGGGGAGGATGATGAGGACATCACTTCTATTGATATGAACACCCCTCTTACTGCTTCCATGAATGATGGGCAAGGTCCAATCACTCGGGCACGTGCTCGTCAACTCAACTATCAGGTAAACTCGTTTTTAGGAGTCAATAATATTTCCGCTGAGCATTCGATACTTCCTAAGACTTGTGATTTTCTTGTCCTTAGGAACCATGGAGAAGAACCACGCGAGCTCAAGTGTAGAAGTGGAACCGTCAAGCGCAAGCCAACTCATATTCGCGAGTTCGACTCAGATTCGGACTGCTGGACAGCGCCTACTTCAAATGACCATAACTTTTGATCTAGAAGGTTTCTCGGGGCCCGTGAGTACTCGTTGGAAAGATCTTGGAGTCTACTTTCAGATGAATCTGGTCTCACCTCGAAATTCCATCCGAGCCGATCAGAAACTGCAAAACAAGTGGCGTCACTTTTCCAGTCCGAGTCAAAGTGGGCCTTGGGCCTTGTAATCACACTTAGACTATTTGGGCCTGCACTAATCATGGGTGTACTGTTCACGTGAACAGTACCCGTGAATAGTACCACATCCCCTTTTGTTAGATAAGTGCGGCCTCCCCCACTCCTATTTAAGGAGGTCGCACCCCTTTAGTTTTCCTCGGGTTTTTCTTAAGAGTTTATTCTGCTTAGCAGTTTCGCCGCATGTTCGGTTTGAGGAACCCCAACTTGTGAACTTAAACATTATTCGCAATTTCAGATTGCATCTTTTACTCTCTTGCTTGTGTTCTCGATTCGCTTGCAGGAGATAGCCTTCTTGGCGAGGTCAATCGTGTTCGGCACGGTTGATAACCAACGGAGCAGTGGTGTAGTGATTGCGAGGGGTTCGATCTGTTTTGGTCGGAGCCTTTGGATCATCAACGTCGAGATCTCCACAATCGACTTATCAGTACCTCTCGGAAGATCGGGCCATCGTCACATCAACGAGGGCAACAACACTCGATGGCGGGGCTCAGAAGGCTAGGCGGCAGCACTGCGGGATGAGGAAAATGAGAGGAGGGGGCACAGCTTTTATACACGGATGCTGAGGAGTCTGAGGTAGAGACGATGGCAGAGCCCGGCTCAGAGACGGAGGCAGAGTCTGCTCCGGAGACAAAGATGAACAGTGCACGCATGCACCGATAAGTGACACATGGCACGGCAAGGATCGGACGGCTGGCAAAGAAAGCACAGATGCACAGTGCCAGCGTTTGCAGATGCTCGACATGTCTCCACATGGACAGATCCAACGACTAAGGCGAAGGGGGCTTGGATGACCGCCACATGGCCAAGGGTAGGTTGAAAATCTGGGGTTTAATTGGGCTGGATGAACAGTGGTGGGCTCGGCCCATTACTGTTTAAGGATTTTTAGGGTTTTCTATTTTTAGAAATTCAAATAAAATCAAAGAAGCTCTAGAAAATAGCAAATAACTCCAGAAAAATTCAAGAAAATTTCGGAAAAATCCTTGAGATACAAGGAACCTAAATAAAATATTTTCACAAATGTTAATGTTTAGTTTAATCATATTAAATCCTTTTAATTAATAAAAATTCAATTTAAGCTTAATTCAAAAAAATTCAACTGGTGAATTTTATTTTAAAAGCTTCAAAAAGGCTCTGAAAATCAGGATGTATCCCCATGCATGCCGATCCCATGTAGGTACCTAAAACAAACAGCAACCACAACAACAACAACAAGAGTGAGTCCAACGACTCAGCAAATATAAATAGTAGTATCAAGAATAACAGTGAACATCATTTCTCAAGTTCATCCAACAATCATATAAATAAACCATGCTATGCAATATGATCAAAAAACTCTTTATCTCTTCTCTTTCGCATTTTACCGGTAATGCGGAGTGTGCATCCGTCAATGCACACACATGCCTGTACCATCTGGTACAGGGACCAATTGCCCATATTCCTCAAGTATGGGGACCTTTAGCCCGTCATGTCATCAACATGATGGGGACCTCGGCGCTTGGTCATCTCGTGACCAAGACTTCAATCAATCAGCATGATGCACAAACGTGAATATCTCAACAAATAAAACTTGCATTCACAATAGCTATGCATCAGAAATTCTCCTGAACACTTTCATTTGCAATCAACCATAAACAATACCAACATATCATTGACATAATCAAGATCACATATACTCATATTATAGTTCAAACATCTACAAACCAACAATCATCAACAATTCACACTATAAAGTTTAGACCATCATTATATATACTTGCCTTAACCACGAGAAAACGGGAGATGAGCAGAAGGTGCGGCCCCTGGGATCCGTCCTCCTCCTGAATAATAATTATAATGATTGCTAAGACAACAGTAGTGAGTCTTTAGATTAAATAAAAACACCCCCAAACTAACCCAACATGTTTAGCTTGACTCAAAACCCCAAATCCTGTCCCCCTCTACGGACAGTCAACATCAAAAAATTCGTATCTATTGGTACAGAAGTTAGAATTGGGCTTTCTCAGACTTTATAGAAAGATAATTAAATTATCTAACTAAACCTAGTTGGTGAGTCTCCCTGATTCGGCCATCTTCTACCCGCACCATCCAGTTTTATAAAAAACAGCAGTTTCCTATCGGGTTCTCTGGACAGTGCACTAAAACTATCATAACTTTCAGCACGAGTGTTAGAATTATGATTTATTGACCTTCCTGTAAATCTAAGACAATTATCTACAACTTTAATAATATGGATATCCTCTGATTCTCCCGTTTTCTAATCCCCCAATCCAATCTACCAAAATCTGACAGAGATTCCCCTGATCTGCAGAACAGTCCTACTAGAAAAATCATAACTTTTGCTACAGAGGTCCGAATAACGCGTTCTAGCACTTCCTGGAAAGATAATGACATCCTATACAACTCTCCAGGACAAGTCCAGACCTGAATCCCCACGAATCTATCCAAAAACAGCCGTATAACCCAATCTATTCTAGCAGTCCAGTATACCGACATTGATAACACAATTAGAATATACATCTACTTGGGGGAAAAACAGGGATTACCCTTGAAGAATCGCTGTAAAACACATAGAACACCCCATGAACTCCACCTCTTCTCCTTTTCCTCTCTTTCCCTTCTTCTTCCCTTCCTCCGGATCCAATCGCCTTGCTGCGATTGATTTCCTTCCCCCGCTCGTCCGGCAGCGAATGGAGGTCTTGATCACCGGCAATGGAAGAGAGGGGAGGGAGAGGGGCTGCTGGAGGCGCAAGGGGCAGGAGGAGGGGCGGCGCAAGGGGGAGAGGAGGGGAGAGAGGGGGGTGGCAGCTAGGGTTGAGGGGGTGGGGCGCCCCCCCTTTTTGGCCAGCCTCCCCTGGGCCAAGGCCCAGGCCCAGGTTGCCTGAAATTTTCAGAAATTCCCCTCTAAAAATCTTTACTTAATTCTTTCCTATAAGGTCCCTCCCTCCATTTAATCGACTATCTCTCGAATCATTTCCGGGATATTACATTCTACCCCCCTTAAACAGAATTCGACCCCGAATTCTTTCCATGCTTACGCCAGGGATTAATCACAGCTAAAACTTAATCATATTAACACGCACCTATTGTGAATAATTCTGGATATTGCTCACGCATGCGAGACTCTAATTCCCAAATGGCTTCTATCTCTGTCTGCTGCGACCAAAGCACCTTGACATAGTTTAAAGTTTTATTTCTCCATGCTTCTCCTGATCTTTCCAGAATTCGTGCTGGATTGGACTCAAAGGGTAGTTCATGTTCAAGTATTAACAGTTCTATCGAAATATGAAGCTCCGGATCTCGCAGGTACCTCCTCGACATCGGGTCTTATATAACGTTGTGTACCCCACCCTAGGACCCAAGGCGGTCCTAGCGATACACCACCCTCCAAATCCTCACAACTAACAGATGCGATTAAATATACCTCGGGTTATCATTCTCTTTGGTGCCAACCCACACAACCTGCACATCAAACGAAACTCTTGTTCCAACTCTCAATCGATCTCTTTACCTTAACAAGGAGCACCTCCTTTAACCCCGGACGCACAACAGAGCTCGTTGTAAACAACCTCTATTACAACAGAATCCAACTGAAAATAAAGGATTCTCATCACAACCACACCTCACCAAAAGAATCAAATCTAAAAATCAAGGATGCAACATGAAAACCTCTCCACATTCCAAGTAGATAATTTGCAAATAAACAACACATAAGTCAGAGGAGAATCACTCCAATGCCAAACTATTCCTTTGATTTTTTTCCTGAACCGGAAAAACCACACATGCCAACATAAAGTCAACTCAAACCACAAAAGACTTTTGCTATCATCACATAGCTCAAACAAGAATCAAGAGAATATTTTACTACCCGAGAAAATATTTTTTTCTTTTAGGAATAAACTTTCTCTTGAATCAAGATTCCAAATCATCACACACCACACTAACTCATTTCTCTTAAATTGGCAACATCAACACTATGCTCAAACCGAGTGCATCAACCACACCTTTGTGGAGAGACTCTACTGTCCTCACAATAACATACTCTAGCCAACTCCTCTACCAACAGGGTTACTTTGATAAATAATTTCCAATGCACCTCATCATTGTTTTCACCCACAATCACTTCATCACACTCCTTTAAGGATAATCAACTTGAAATTCTCGGCACACACTCAATTCCCACACCCAAAGGACACTATCAAGGAGCATCACACTATTTAGAATCCATTTGTTCCAATATTCCCACACAACATCATTAGCCTCCAAGTTCTAGCATAGAACACCAAACCAAAATTTTCCATCTCCAGGGCTCCTATATAAGCACTTCGATATAATTGATACGAAGACTCTCGAATTTGGTGACTAAAATTCCCACAATCAAACATGCTCAATCATTAACAACCACATGAAGACATATTCTCAACCTAATTATCTTTAGGAAGATTCAAACTCCTGGAGGGTTACTCACTGAAGCCAAGTCATGCATGGCAATAATTCAACAATCCCTACTATCCCAATAATTCCCATAACGGTTAGACTTCTTCACAATTATAATCTCATTAACTACACCACCATAATCCTCCTCCTAAACCTTGCAAGGTGCCCAATCACGATACTCTAATAAGATTGATCAAGATTCTCATACTTTTGGTAATTCTAATGTTCCATCAAAATGAACGAAACATTCTTGAACCACAATTTATTATAGGTTCTTCTAGTTGCAACAATATAACCAGTTAACTCCAAAGATAAACGTCTTCTTTAAATCAAAGGAGAATTTCTTTTTGGTGATTTTCTTTCAGCCCTGGTGTCTCTCTGCTAATTAGGCTGTAGTCCTGCTATTCTGGGCTGAGAAAACCAAAGGTGAATCGCACATTTCTCAGTTGTGTGGAGTTCTCGGTTTGTTGTCTGAAATTCAGCATTTACGGTTCTCTGGAATCGATGCCCGGTCAGACCGGTTTTACACCGGCGGTCTGACCGGAAGAGACGAGGCGGTCAGACCGGCCCGCAAGGAGAGGTCAAACAGGCCCCTGGGCGGTCAAACCGGCCCATATGTGGTGGTCAGACCGGCCCACAAGGAGCGGTTAGACCGGCCCCAATACGGCGGTCTGACCGGCTAGGTTTTTGAGCTGCTGTGATTTCTTGTTTTGTTTTGGTTCTTCTCCGTTATTTTGTCCCTCTGATGGATTTGTAGTTATAAGGTTCCAGAGAGTATATTTCATCTACTTCATAGCTTTTCATAGCTATTGGAGAGAAGAATCTCGCATGTGGATACTCGGGGGCATATTTTAAAAAGAGACGACATTCACCCCCCCTCTGTCGTCAATTTTGATCCAACAATTGGTATAAGAGCCGGTTAGCTCTTCCTCGTAGATCTTAACCAGTCTCTAGAGCCATGGCGACGGACAAGTACTCGACCAAGCCCCCGATCTTTGATGGGATCGACTATCCCTTCTAGAAGAGTTGGATGGAGACCTACATCTAGGCTCAGGGCTACGCCATCTGGCAGAAGGTCAAGACTCGGTATGGTGTTCCTGCCGATGAGAACATCAATGTGGCGAACATGCCCAATGTTGAGATGAACGCTAAGGCAAGGAACATCATAATTCAGGGTCTAAGCAGAAGCGAGTTCGATCACATCTCTCATCTGACGTCAGCCTTTGACATCTGGGTGACCCTTGATGCATATCATGAGGGCACCACCCAGATAAAGACGGTACGACAGGACCGGTTTAAGCGAGATTACAACAAGTTTAAAATGCTCGCTGGTGAGTCCTTGGATGAGTGTTTTGCGAGGTTTCACAAGATTCTGAGCAATCTCCGAGTGGTCGGTCTCACATACCCCGACTCGGACAATGCTCGTCAGATGCTCGCTGCTTTGGACTTACATGTTTGGGAGATGAAGGTGACTACCATCAAGGATACCACCGATCTTTCGACCTTGACTCTTGACGCGTTGTACTCATGCCTTGTAACATCCTGAAAAATTTGGATTTGAAAATATGAATTTCTTGAATAATTTTTGCCATATATTCAATTGGAATTTGGATTTTATGGTGTTTTCCTGAATTGGTTGAGATCCCAAAAATTGAATAAACTCATAAAAGAAACAAACATTAGTAATACCCTAAAAAGAAATGTGCAAATAATAGAAAGATAAATTTTCAAATATGAAAAGATGATCCAGTATAAGGAGGGAGAAACCTGAGTTAAAATATAAAATCTCACTCTGGAAATAATGTCATAAATAGCAATAAAAAGTAAACAAGGAAGAGTTTGGTAATATAGGAAATAATATATATATATATATATATATATATATATATATATATATATATATATATATATGCAAAATTAAGTAAGCCAGCGAATAACAATATATGAAATCACATACACACACACATAACCTAAGTAATAATAATAATAATAATAGTAGTAGACACCCTCATTCAATAGCTGAAAATTTAAAGCTTAAATTCTAAATGTCATAAAAAAATCAGTAAACATAAATAGGAAACAAAAACTTAGGTTGGAAAATAGAAATCCAAATTCAAGGATAAAAATTTCAAAAACTGCTTAAGCTTCTCATTTTTCCCTTCTTTATTTTTCTCTCACTTACAGGTGGGGCCCCAACCCCTTTCTCTCTTCCCCTTCCATTTCCTTTCTCTGCCGACTGGGCCATCTCCTTTTCCCCATTTCCCCCACTGACAGCCGGCCCCATGCCACTTCTTCCTCTCCTTTCCCTGTGCACACCCAATTTCTCCTCCTCCCTTCGACAAAGCCGGCCGACACGGCCGCGCGAGCCACGCCGAGCAGCGATGTGAAGAAGTCGTGAGCGAATCGCCCCCGAATCCCGCTGCCGCCGCCCCTGCCTACCTCTGCGCCAACCCGCTCCCCTGCGCACACATCGCGTTCCATCCCGCGCCCATGCCCTGCCGGCCAACCTCGCACGGCGCTGCTCCTTTCCCGGCTATAAAACCTCCGGCCGAAGCCCCAACTGCACCACCCTACTCCATTTCACCTCCCATTTGAATCAATTGGGCTCTCAGTACTTTTAGCGTCACCGGCAGCTCTTCTTCTCCCACTCCAGCCGGTGAAGGAACCCGCCGCTCGGAGCCACGCTGGCCCAATTAAATGATGTCACTCGCTGTTTGGAGTCTTAGACAGCAATCAATAAAGAAAGTGTATTTTCGGTGGATTAAGTCAATTATGGCAATCGTTAAGTGGAGTATAGGTAGCAACAATAGCACTATGAATAAATAATAATAATGTTACTATAAGCGATATTTGGCAAATAAAATAACCCGAGCCTCTCCTTTGATAAGCCATGCATACTATTTATTTGCATCCTGTGTATTGGCTCGCGGAGCATGGTGGTTTGTGCTCACACTCGCTTTCACAACAAATTCAGAATCAGGAATCAGATCACTACGTCTCAGCTACACGATTGGTCATGATGGCGAAGAAGATGAAGATGTCAAGGGCTAGGTCACGAACCTCCAGTTGGCTGCCTGTGGGCATGTCCTGAAGGTCCCACCTGCGTGCTTCGTTCTTTCGCTGCTGCAATTTAATGATTACGGCCTAATCGGCCCATGAGTAAGTTTACTATTATATTTACGCTTCCGCATGATATGTACTTTGATATTCAGAACTGTAATCTGTGAGCACTATCTACTGATCTAGGGAATAGTACGGTGGAATCACAGAGAAATTCAGAATGTAAAATCTGGGTTCTTACAGGGATGGTATCAGAGCATATCGACTGCAGGTCGTGACCTAGTCAGCCTGGTCGTTAGTTTCATGACTAGAAATATTTCTTCAAATTCTATTTCCAAAAATATAAGTGGTATTACTAATCCTTATCTCTCTTAGACAACTCCCTCTCATCTATATGTTGCCTTTGCCATTTTTATTTCTAAAGCTCTTTTACCCCGAATTCAAAATGATAATACCAGAGTGAGTGCGGATATTAATCAAATTACCCCCAAATACTTCCATCTTCTTTCTATTAATTTAAAAAGAAAGATTTTTGCTTATCTTATCGTACCTTACTCCAAAAATTTAAGGTTAGGAACGTTGAAGATATTCATGAAGATAAGGTGGTTTCGTTTTAAACGAATTATGCAGATAAACCCTATGCCCCTTATGTGTGCTTTCCCGAGTAGATGTTGTATTGTCGCAAGATTTTCGTTGGTCCCTGTGCACTGTCTTCTTGCCCTCGAGCGCCCTATTTCGCAATCACAGGAAAAACTTGCTTTTAAAAATTTGTGTGGCTCAGTATCACTCCAGCTCTCTGGATGTGCTCTTTTAAAGTTAGAATGGGTTTGAATTACCTTATCCTCATGATTCTATCCTTACCTCATGCTGTTCCCTCTCACCTCTTGCTGAAAACCCCATCGGATCCAAAGGAACGAAATAACAAGTAACCAAAAACCAGGGCAATCAAGAAGCGAAGACTTTTCAACCTCCCAGTATTTAACGAAAATAACATCACTATGAAGAAAACCACCTGCCAGGAGAGAGTCCACAGAGCAAGGTCACCTGTTTCTGTGAAGGACAAAACCCTTGCCCCATGAATTGCTCCTCAAATCTGTTGTTGATCAAGACAGCTAAGAATACAATAGATGAATAATGACAATTGTCATTCATTTAAGGGGGGTAGCATTAAGAGACAAGAATGTCGAAGCACTACCACGATGTATGTTTTGAAGGTGCAACAACCTGGACTCAGAGCTAACCGAACCAGTACGAGAAGATTTGCAGAACCAGAAGTCTTATAGTGATAAGGACAAAAGACCACCATATAAATGTATCCATCTTCGCATCGGTATCTCTCAGACCATCTACTCCCTAGGGCATAGGCCAATACTGCTCACCCCTCAATGTGAATTCTACACCCACCATAGGCCCAATAGACGATGTGACTATTTCACTATATGAAGGCATGAAGACAACAATGTCAAGGAGCAAGTATTTGGAAGTCTGCGACCTATCCAGAAGAACAAGGTTCCCCTCTTCCCTTTTACTCCTCCCAGTGCTAACCCCTGTTGTGCAGATTTTCATCTCTCTGTGGAGCTAAGAAACTATATATCGAGCAACACCCCGAAACCCATTGCTAGCCAATATAACCCACCTCCATTCTTTCTGCTCTACCGGAATCTCGGGGTCGAGATTCTTTTTAAGGGGGGTAGGTTTGTAACATTCTAAAAAATTTGGATTTGAAAATATGAATTTCTTGAATTATTTTTGCCATATATTCTATTGGAATTTGTATTTTATGGTGTTTTCCTGAATTTGTTGAGATCCCAAAAATTGAATAAACTCATAAAAGAAACAAACATTAGTAATACCCTAAAAGGAAATGTGCAAATAATAGAAATATAAAATTTCAAATATGAATCTGAAAAGATGATCCAGTATAAGGAGGGAGAAACCTGAGTTAAAATATAAAATCTCATTCTGGAAATAATGTCATAAATAGCAATAAAAAGTAAATGAATAAAATACAAACACATATGCATATATATATGTGCATATACAAATTGTGCAAGGAAGAGTTTAGCAATATAGGAAATAATAATATATATATGCAAAATTAAGTAAGCCAGCGAATAACAATTTATGAAATCATATATATATATATATATATATATATATAGACACACACACATATAACCTAAGTAATAATAATAATAGACACCATCATTCAATAGCTGAAAATTTAAAGCTTAAATTTTAAATGTCATAAAAAATTAGTAAACATAAATAGGAAACAAAAACTTAAGTTGGAAAATAGAAATCCAAATTCAAGGATAAAAATTTCAAAAACTGCTTAAGCTTCTCATTTTTCCCTTCTTTATTTTTCTCTCACTTACAGGTGGGGCCCCAACCCCTTTCTCTCTTCCCTATCTCCTTTTTCTCTTCCCCCTCCATTATTTCCTTTCTCTGCCGACTGGGCCATCTCCTTTTCCCCGTTTCCCCCACTGACAACCGGCCCCGCGCCACTTCTTCCTCTCCTTTCCCCGTGCACACCCAGTTTCTCCTCCTCCCTTCGGCAAAGCCGGCTGACACGGCCGCGCGAGCCACGCCGAGCAGCGACGTGAAGAAGTCGTGAGCGAATCGCCCCCGAATCTCGCTGCCGCCGCCCTGCCTACCTCTGCACCAACCCGCTCCCCTACGCGCACGTCATGCTCCATCTCGCGCCCATGCCCTGCCGGCCAACCTCGCACGGCGCTGCTCCTTTCTCGGCTATAAAACCTCTGGCCGAAGCCCCAACTGCACCACCCTACTCCATTTCACCTCCCATCGAATCAATTGGGCTCTCAGTACTTTTAGCGTCGCCGGCAGCTCTTCTTCTCCCACTCCGGCTGGTGAAGGAACCCGCCGCTCGGAGTCACGCTGACCCAATTCCCTTTGCCGGGAGCACCCTCAGGTCGCCACATATTCTCCCCAGGCACCACCCCGTTCTTCCCTCCACTGTAGGCCGCCGACGACATGGGCTCCTCCGCGCCACCGCAAGCTCACGCCGCCAGCCATCCTTCATCTCCCTCCGGCCCTGCCAAGTCATCGGTGAGCACCTCCGTGAGCCCCTCCTCCTCTCGCGCACCTCAGATCTCCCTCCTCCACGCCGGCGCCGCCCCCCCCCCCCTTCCCACCTCGCCGCCAGCCGCCCAAACCGCCGCCCCAGCCAGTCGACGCCGTTTCGGGTCGCGCCACCACCCTCGTCGGCTTCCTCATTCCTCCAAGAACATATTTTATCGGTCGACCCAGCCTCCCTAGCCACCGCCTGCCGCCGGCGTGCGCAGCACCGTGTGCCGCCCGCCTCCCCTGTTTTTGCTCTGTCTTGCCCAGGCCCGTGCATTGCTTTACCTATTTTGTCCCCCTTTCCTAGTCAAGAAACACCAGCCACCCTGCTGGTCACCAGCGTCTGCCTAACACACTTACAGCCAAGATCTTGGGTTCGAACCTTGTCCGTCGCACCCTTCCACCCATTTTTAATTTAATTTTTGTACCTCATTTTAATTGGTAAAAATTGTGGAACTAAAGTACAACTATGAATTTAAACTAAAAATATGTTGCCAAATAACTTAGGGAGAAGCCAAATTATAAATTAGTTATGTCCCTTCTGCTAATACTCACACCTTATAAGTAATTCCAAATGATGTTGAACCATAGCTGTATATATAAAAGAAAATAATCAGAGGGATGTGGAGGATATGTATGCAGTCCATTAGTAAACATATTAGTAAATATTTTTGCATTCACCCTGAACCCTATTAGAAATGTACACATCATCATTGCCATACCATCAATCATGAAATCTTAAACGATAGCCTTAAATTAGTAACGATGATGAAATGTAATCCTATGTATCATGCTTCATCGGCCATAAATAGGTTAAGATTAACGTATGACAAATGCTAAGGGATAAAATATCAATACCAGAAAAATTCCACAGCACCTCCAGATCCAAAGTTAATAATAATATACAGTTACTAAAATATAATAACCCTAGGCCATCATACATTAAAATGACCTAACCAATATATGTATACACTCTGAAGTAAATATTTAACTAATAACACGATTAATTAAGTCACATAAAATGCTACATATCAAACTACTAGTAATATGAGTTAACCCGATAAGATAAAATTTGTATACATCGCATATATAGTATAAGCCCTGAATATTAGTGCTCGACAAAGTAATACCCAGCTAAACTTGTACATTAAATCATAGGTCTAACCTAACTCATGAAACTTCCTTGATAAATACAAAAATAATAAAAAGAGATTATAAATAAAAAGATCAAGTCATCGTACCCTACCACAGATCTTGCCTCAAATCACTCGAATCACCCATTAACTTATAATAAATCTAAATTGAGTTTATTCGGAGTTATTTGGATCTTTTGAGTTATTTGCTTTTATTTGGATTCAGTCGTTTGACGCGTAATTAGAAACTGGAGTCCTGAAGATTCCACGGATCAAGCGTGGTCAGAGCAAAGTGAAGATAAAGAATAGAAGCTCAAGAGAAAGCATCGTGTGAGCTCAAGTCCGCGGCAAACCACGCCAGGAGAGTCAATACTTTGATCATGTTGAACCTACATTTTCTGCAAATTACTTTGGTTTAAACTATCAAATTGCATGCTATTATTTTAAATGCAAATACATGATTAATTCAAGATTCTAGTTATATGCCCATTATTTAACTTGATTAATGTTACATCTCCTTTGGAATATTTGAATGTGTGAACCTTGTCGCCCTAGCAAAATTATAATAGTAACCTTTTGAAAATAAGTCCCTAATTATACGTCATGCTTAGTATTGCATAAATATTCGGGGGCGCTGAAATGCCCAAGCATCATTATCATTTTTAATTATGAGAAACTGGTTTGGGAAGTCATGGTGGTAATGACTGGTATCTGTTGGTATGATTATTTCATATTCCCAAAAACCCCAACTTGCTTAAATATCTGGGCGGATGGTTCGAGGGTGTGTGTGTGGTGCAGTGGAAGCACAAAGCGAGTAGTGGTAGAACCGCCCAGATACCACTAAGGACTGAATCTTGTCATGACCTCCTGTGTAAAACGGTACAACCACAAGTCTGTAAAGTACAACTTGGCTTAGTAGATTTACCGGACCCTGAAAGTCATCCTCACAGGAGGAGGTGGTGAGGTAGTGCAAGCGGCGTCTGGGTGACGGCCTGAATGGGACACTCGCAGAGGGTGAAGTTCTGCTGTGGCGGGCTAGAAGTGGGGGTAGTCAGCTGCTAGACGTTCAGAAGGAGAACATCCCGCACAACGTATGGGACCCACCGCAAGTGGGAGCGACCCATAGGGTGAAATGATGGAAGGGGCGAGGTACATTGAACAGTTATTGTGATGGTCTGCTCAACCGCACGACTAAGGAATCATGCGGGGCAACGAGTGGATTGTCTCTTTGGTGAAAGTGTACAAACTCTGCAGAGTCAAAACTATTCAAATAGCCGTGCCCACGGTCAAGGGTGGACATGGGAACTTAACCAGATATAGTTCTATTTCAAAAACTTTGTGGGTGGGAATGGAAAAAGTGGAGGGCAGTGGAAAGCCCTGATTTGAGTTGTCCTGGGTGTCGTTCCAGTGGTAATGTAAGTAGTTATAATGCTGAAATGTTAGCATATGGTGCGAATGCCATGTAATCGTGGATGAAATCTGGATCGCTACTATTATTGCATTCTCTTACACATTATGTTTTTGTTCAAAATTGCTAGGTCTCAGGAAATTTCTACGTATTATATTTCTAAATAATGATAATACTTCTCACAAAATAAAATATCAGGAAGAATAAATAGGGTCGTATGTAAAGAAGATGGATGTTTGTGATAAACACATAAAGATACTAGTGGACTCATGTCGATCATAAAAAGGAAATAAAAGTGTGGATTCTGGGAGAAATAAATTGGTGGAGCCCAAAATGAATATATAGGCTAGATAGATGATTTAAATGATTTTTGGAGAATCGGGAAGTGCAAATGCAATGGTTGGATTACAACACTGATATTTAATATAAATTCTTGGAAGATGTTGGCATAAGGGGATTAATAGGATTTGATCAAATACTAGATGGATAAATTGGATTTTTGGGAATTGGGATGAATCATAACAATTATTGGAGTATAATCTTGATCAATGATATTCTTGGTGGATGTATACTAGCGAATCATAGACTTGATCACTGATATTCTTGGTGGGTGTATAATAGTAAATCGTAGACTTCATCGCTGATATACTTGGTGGCCTAGTTAGAGGTAGACAATGGAAAATAAGGTTGAGTATTGGAAGAGCAAATCATGGTTTTGGATCAATAACCAAAAAGGATTGAATTGTTAGGGAGTCCTGATACAAATGATATCGGTGGATTTGAAAGTAATTATGCTAGAGAATCATTAGAATTCAGAAGTAAGGAGCTGATGAATAGCAATTACATGATTGGATTATTAGGAATTCTAAATACAAAGTGTGATCAGTGGATTAAATAAATGACGACACATGCTGTTTGGAGTTTTAGACAGCACTCGATATAGAAAGAGTATGATCGGTCGATTAATTAAATGATGTCACTCTCTGTTTGGAGTCTTAGACAGCAATCAATAAAGAAAGTGTATTTTCGGTGGATTAAGTCAATTATGGCAATCGTTAAGTGGAGTATAGGTAGCAACAATAGCACTATGAATAAAAAATAATAATGTTACTATAAGCGATCTTTGGCAAATAAAATAACCCGAGCCTCTCCTTTGATAAGCCATGCATACTATTTATTTGCATCTTGTGTATTGGCTCACGGAGCACGGTGGTTTGTGCTCACACTCGCTTTCACAACAAATCCAGAATCAGGAATCAGATCACTACGTCTCAGCTGCACGATTTGTCATGATGGTGAAGAAGATGAAGATGTCAAGGGCTAGGTCGCGAACCTCCAGTTGGCTGCCTGTGGGCATGTCCTGAAGGTCCCACCTGCGTGCTTCGTTCTTTCGCTGCTATAATTTAATGATTACATCCTAATCGGCCCATGAGTAAGTTTACTATTATATTTACGCTTCCGCATGATATGTACTTTGATATTCAGAACTGTAATCTGTGAGCACTATCTACTGATCCAGGGAATAGTACGGTGGAATCACAGAGAAATCCGGATTGTAAAATCTGGGTTCTTACATGCCTCAAGACTCACGAGATTGACACAGTCTCTCGAAGGTCGAAGTCGCAGTCGATGGCCTTAGTCACCGATCCCACTTCAGCTTCTGGATCCTCTTCTGATTTGATTTATGGATTCTCTCTAGCTGCTCTCTGTGACGTAACTGATGATCAGTTAGAGCAGCTACCAGAGGACCAGTTAGCATTTCTAGTTAGAAAGTTTTCCCACGCATACAAGAGAGTGAGGGACCGAAAGAGGAGTGGCTCGATAATTTGCTTCGAGTGTGGTGGCCCCAACCACATTCGGGCGAATTGCCCCAAGCTTGGGAAGGGAAAGAACGACTACGGCGGCGTGAGCAAGAACGACTACACCGACAAGAACTGCAACAAGAAGCCTCCAGCTCAAGTCCAAGGCAAGAAGAAAGTTTCGCGACCTTGGCAAAGCCAAGAAGCTCTTTCATCGCGTCCTCACTGCCTTCGACGACCTCGATCTCAGCGAGGTGGAGGGGTGGAGCGACGACGATGGGAAGGGCGATCAAGAAACCAAGGATGGTGACGACTTCTCCGGCATGTGCTTCATGGCCCTTGAGGGTGAGATCAGTGACAGCGAGCTCTATTCCGACTCCGATGAGGTATACCCCTCCTATGACCAGCTTAATGATGCTTTTCTTAAGCTAGGGAAATTTCATGCTAGATCTAGAGCTAGGTGTAGCGAGTTGGAGAAGGAAGTAGATAGATTGCCACAGGAGCTTACTTCACTTATATCTGCTCCCTCCCATGACGAATGTGATACATGCTCTGCCTTGCTTGGTGACATGGAGAAATTAAGGACCTCTCATGATAGTCTGTCTTCTGAGCATGACATGCTTAAGGTGGAGAATGTTAGTCTTTTAGCTGAACTAGAGATGAGTAGGACCGTTGCTCTTTCATCTACTGCTGTTGAGACTACATCTTGCACCTCATGTGAGGATAAGGACAATGCATTTAGAGGTCTTTATATCATGCTTCTTGATCTGCCTGAGTCTTGTGAAAGCTGCATTAACTTGAAATTGAATCTAAAAAGGGTAGATCATAAAATTGCTGAGTTACAAGCTTTTCTGCTAGAACCCATTGCTTCATGTGTAAACTGTCCCAAGCTGACTGCTGAGCTAGAATCTGTGTCTAAACAATTTTAAGAGTTGGTTGATCACAACAACAAGTTATCTCGATATGCTTCTAAGGACCCTGTTAGCTTACCATACAAAAATTGTGATAGACTAAAATCTGACTTGATTGCATTGGAAGAAAAATGTGTGAAGCTAACTAAGGATCTACTAGAGAAGCCACAACCTTGTTGCGATGTGATTGCTGATGTGGGGGAGAAGCCCAAAGGAGTAGAGATGCTTAGGCACGATGACCAAACAGCTAGAGGTAGGATTGTCCCTCCTAGTCTTTGCGAAGACCTCAATGTTGAGGCGGCAGTGCATGCACATGCCATTCCTTCTTCTGTTGTTGGTTCTTCCTCTTCTCCTGCTGCTGTCTCTTTCGGGAGTGTCAGTACCTTATGAACACTCTTGATAGGTTTGTAGGAGGCAAGAAGAAGCTAAATCTTATTCTAGACCAGTCCAATATTTGCAAATTCAATCAAGGTCTAGGATATGATTTTCTTGAGGATGTGAGGAAGCATCCACCTACTGTTCTTAGACCCATAGCAGCAGGTGTGATCGAGCTCAAACCCAGAACTGAGAAAGTTCAATTCAAGTCAGTGGGCTTTGTCCAAGGGATTTCTGACAGCAAGGTGATTCCACCTGTTGCTTCGACCTCTCAGAAGGCGAAGTCTCATCGTGCTGCTTCTACCTCTCAGAAGGTGAAGTATCATTGCACCTTCTGTCAGAAGGATGGGCACTTGATCAAGCGATGCTTCAGGCGCACCAAGATCGCGTAGAGAGACCGTGTTGCAGCTCTTAGACGTATTCAGGGTCAGCCCCAGATCTTGAGTGCATCTAAGACCAACACGAGGTTGAGAGTTGCTTCAGCTGATGGGTTTGGGCAACATCGAGGACTTGGCTTTTCTGGTTTTACTGATTTTTGTCCTCACTATGCCTTTCGTCGTGACTTCCGCCGTTCTGAGGGTAGATCTTGTTTCCCCCCATCGAGATGGCTACCTGTGGCGTGATCAGCATGTTGCCGGTGCTTCGACTCGCTCTCCCATAGCAGTCGGAACCAGCAACAGCTTCAGGTCTGCACATAGACCTTCTGCTTCTTTGAGCGACAGAGAGCGTAGGGTAGATAGAGGTTAGTCGTGTGTGGCTACTTCTTCTGCTCGACGTGTGACTCAGTATTGGGTTCCAAAATCTCTTTTGATTTATCCCGGTACTGAGCCTTCACTCTCTGTTTGACTCAGGTTCGCTGGGCTGGGAAGGGAGGTTTGGCTGGTGGACTCCGGTTGTTCTCGTCATATGACCGGAGACTCTCGTTGGTTCTCTTCCCTAGCCCGTGCTCCAGGTGATGAAACGATCACATTCGGAGACGCTTCATCTGGGCGCGTCATCGCCAAAGGTACAGTGCGCGTTAATGAATCTTTTATTTTAAAAGATGTTGCCTTGGTTAGTAAGCTGTAGTATAATTTGCTTTCTGTTTCTCAGCTTACCGATGACGGTTTTGAGGTGAGCTTTAAAAAACGCTTGCAAAATTCTTGATTCTTCGGGTAGTCTGGTTTGCGGGATTTCTCGTTATGGGAGGATCTTTCGTGCTGATTTTTCTGAGTCTTCTGGTGATCCTCTCTGGTGTTTAGTTGCTTCTGAGTTCCGTGACCTTACTTTCTGGCATAGGAGACTTGGTCATATTGAATTTGACCATTTGACCTGAGTTAGCGGCCATGATCTCATTCGTGGTCTGCCGAAACTCAAGATGGTCAAAGATCTTATTTGCGCTCCTTGCTGGCACGGCAAGATGGTTGCCGGTTCTCACCCTCCGGTCACAAGGACCATGACCGATGCATCGAGACAACTGCTCCACATGGACACAGTTGGACCAACTCGAGTGCAATCAGCAGGAGGGAAGTGGTATGTTCTTGTCGTGGTCGATGACTTCTCGAGGTACTCTTGGGTGTTTTTCTTAGCCTCGAAGGATGAGACGTTTATTTCTTAGCCTCGAAGGATGAGACGTTTACAAATTTTTTAGGTCTTTTCAGTAGGCTTTTTGATGAGCTTCCGGGTGCCTTACGAGCGATCCGCATTGACAATGGCATGGAGTTCATCAATTCCTACGTTGAGAGGTTCTGCGATGAGACAGGTGTAGAGCACCAGTTCTCTTCTCCGCACGTCCCACAGCAGAATGGCATCGTGGAGAGGAAGAACCGTACCTTGGTCGAGATGGCCAGGACGATGCTTGATGAGGCTATAGCCACCGTGTGCCATGTATCAAACAGAGTCTTTCTTCGGGCACACTTGCATCGCACTTCCTATGAGTTGAGATACGGGCGAAAGCCCAGTGTCTCTCATTTTCGTGTGTTTGGTTGCAAGTGTTTCATTTTGAAGTCCGGAAACCTAGACAAGTTTGAGTCACGATCTTGTGATGGTATCTTTCTTGGTTACTCGACTTCTTCGCGGGCGTATAGGGTTTGGAACTACGAGTCTAGTAAGTTGGTAGAGACATGTGAGGTGACCTTCGACGAGGCTAGTCCGGGGACTAGACCCGATATCTCAGGTTCTTTAGAGCAGTCCGAGACCATCTTTGTGGATGATGAGGAGGATGGAGATGAGGGTTGTCTACCCGATCCGGTTCCTCATCCTCCCCTTGAGGTGCCTTCTTCCACTGCACCTCCAGGTGATCAGCCTATGCCTTCTGCTTCCTCTGGAGCTAGTGGCTCTGTTCCTACCTCGTCAGCTCATGAGGTAGAGGCCACTTCTTCTTCTCATCCAGGACCTACCCGACATATTCAAAAAGACCATCCCTCAGAGCAGATGATCGGAGACCTTTTCGAGCGTGTCACTCCCTCAAAATCCGGCATGTCTCACTTCTGTCTCCACTCTACCTTTGTTGCCTCATTCGAGCCCAAGGACGTTTGTCATGCTCTTTCTGATGAGTCTTGGGTCAATGCCATGCATGAGGAGTTAGAAAATTTAGAAAGAAACAAGGTCTGTCGCTTGTTGAGCCCCCTCGAGGTCACAATATCATTGGGACTAAGTGGGTGTTCAAGAACAAGCAGAGTGAGGATGGGGTTGTCATTCGGAACAAGACTAGACTGGTAGCTCAGGGCTTCTCCCAGGTTGAGGGTCGAGATTTTGAGGAGACCTTTGCCCCTGTAGCTAGACTTGAGGCCATTAGAATCCTACTTGCTTTCGCAGCTTCTAAGGGTTTCAAGCTTTACCAGGTGGATGTCAAGAGTGCCTTCCTCAATGGGTTTATTGAGGAAGAGGTCTATGTGAGACAGCCTCCAGGTTTCGAGAACCCCAAATACCCAAACCATGTCTACAAGCTTTCCAAAGCCTTGTATGGACTTAAGCAGGCCCCTAGAGCTTGGTATGAGAGGCTTAAGTCCTATCTGTTGAGTCATGGTTTTGAGATGGGTAAGATAGACAAGACCTTGTTCATTCGTAGGCATGGCACTGACCTTCTGCTCGTCCAGATCTATGTGGATGACATCGTCTTTGGTGGCTCTTCCCATGCTCTTGTTTCCCAGTTCTCCGATGTCATGAGCTCAGAGTTTGAGATGAGCATGATGGGCGAGTTGAACTTCTTCCTTGGCTTTCAGATCAAGCAATTCGGGAGGGTACCTTCTTGCATCAGGGCAAGTATACTTGAGACCTCTTGAGATGCTTTGATATGAGTGATGGTAAGCCAGTATCCACTCCTATGGCTTCATCAGCTTCACTCTACCCAGACGAGGATGGCGAGCCAGTTGATCAGAAGGAGTATCACACATGATTGGCTCCCTCTTGTACCTCACTGCCTCGAGACCGGATATAACACTTCTTCGTGTGTCTGTGCACTCGGTTTCAGGCTTTTCCTCGCGTATCTCACCGCCAGGCGGTGAAGCGCATCCTTCGGTATCTTCGAGCTACCATTGACTATGGTATCTGGTACTCTTCCTCATCCTGCCTTTCCCTCAGAGCCTACTCAGATGCAGACTTTGCTAGTTGTAGGATTGATAGGAAGAGTACTTCGGGCGCCTGCCAATTCATTGACACTTCCCTCATTTCTTGGTCTTCTAGGAAGCAGTCCGGTGTTGCACAGTCCACCGCAGAGGCTGAGTACGTTGCTGCTGCCAGGTGCTGCAGCCAGGTGCTTTGGATGGCCTCGACCCTACGGGACTTTGGGTTAGTTATAGACAATATTCCACTCTTCTGTAATAACACTTCTACTATTAACATTGCCAAGAACCCAGTGCAGCACTCTCGGACCAAGCATATTGATATTCGATATCACTTCCTTAGAGACCATGTGGAGAAGGGTGACATAGTGCTCCAGTTTGTGGAGAGTGACCACCAGCTGGCTGATATCTTTACCAAGCCTTGGATAGCTCTAGGTTTTCAGCTCTACGGGGAGAGCTTGGGGTGGTTTGTCCTTATGGACTGTTGTGAGGGGGAGTTTGGTGCTTCATGTTTTATCCTGTTTATTATGCTCTTACTCCTTTCTGTTGCATTGCAATTAGGTGCATTGGGTTAGTCCTCCTAGCATAGATTAGAGTATTTCTCTCATCTAGTTGTTTAGACTTCTTCATCTCATCTTGTGATTCTAGGATGCTGCTTATTAGCCATCTCTCTTCTCACTAGGTTGAGCGCACTCACTTCTTATAAGTTCTAGCAAGGGTTAGGCCACCCTTGGGTAGACAGGGTTCGTGTTTGCTCCTAGTGTGTTAGATGATCAGTTGATAGTCTTAGAGTCATATGAGGTAGATGAGAGTCAGTCTGAGCCATAGCATCCTCTATTTCTTGTCTATGCTTTAAGCACTGCCTTTTCTTATTTTTCTTACCAGCTTCTCGATTTTATTCCTTTGGTTCAGGGGGAGTTCATTTGGGGGCTTCTAGATCTTATTGTTGACATAACTCAACTTGAACTAAAAGTGCATCTCATGTTGAGGGGGAGCTGGATTTTCTGCATTTCATTTTTGCATTGTAATATAACTACATGGAGCATTGATTATTATCCTGTTATGACATATTTACAATGAATTACATCTTGCCATGATCTTTGCTTACTTGCTAGAATTATCATGATTTTATATGTGTAGTCAAGTCTTTGCCATAATAAGTTGATTAAAAATGCACAACTTGAATTAATTCATATCATGTTAGCTCTTGAGACTAGTCTCTCTTTAGTTATCATGTTATGATTCATGCCATGTCAAATAGGTTGAGCTGAGTCTTGAATCTTTGTTGAGCTTTAGATTGAGCTATGCTAGTTTCTTGATGAAGCATGAGTTGGTACAATTTTTAAGTAAGCAAAAAGATCTCTTTTGTGCGAAAAAACTGATCTCACCAATTCTTTCTCATGAGACTGCATGCCATTGCACTCGGCATGAACTCAAGGGGAGTTTTGGATGACCAAGACTATCTTCTTAAGCATCTAGCTTGGAGTAGTCGCATAAGGCTTGAGATCTAGCACATGACAAAAATTTTGGTTGGAAACGACCATGAGCTTTGAAAGAAAAATCATGCTAAATGTGCTCAATTTGCTTAACTACAAACAGAACCAAGTACTTGAACAAATGTCTCATTCTTGAACTTATAGCACTCTAAAATGATTCAATACTAGCTTCTTGGTTCCGCTTAGATTATTGACATGGCCTGCATTATCTTTGGATACCTTTAGCTAGACTATAATCATGGATGACTTAACATGTTAAGAAATTCGACTAATTCTCAGATTATGACTTATTTGGCCTAGCTTGTCTATACATGCATTGTCATGATTTTGATAGCATACTTATGCGTTATGGCTTGGTGTAATACTTCACGGTCATTTTGGATAATCTTCATGGCTTATCATGCTTAAAATGAACAAAAGTCAGTCATTCCATCCATTCTCATGATTGATTCTCTTCCTTGCGCCTTGATGATTTTATTGCCAAAAGGGGGAGAATAGCGGAGAAAAAGCCATTTTCATGGGGACTTGGAGCTTTGAGGAAAACTTGCTCTTTCTTTTGCTCCGTCGTTTGTCGACATGGTCATAAGCCTCTTTACTCTTTCTTTGGACCATGTTTGACTCTCTTTTCATTTTCGAACAAACTCAACTTTACGTTTTTTTTGAGTTTGTCAATATACTCATCAAGGGGGAGATTGAGAGACCATGTGGATGCGGCCCCATGTTTGCGATGAGTAATTGACGAGTGTTCTGGAAAGATTGAGATTGGTTTGTGTGGTTCGTGCCAAGTCGGCACTTGGCGCAGTCGGGTTTGGTTAGACGAACTTGAGGCGTATTCTTCTTCCCGATTGGTCTTTTGGGAAATTTCGTTCTTGAGTACGATTTTCTGATGCTAATCGTGATTGCATGTTTCGACCGGTGCTATGTAATGTATTTCTTGTCTGTGATGGCTGCAGGACATCGAGGCAGAGTCGTGGCGAGGCACGGGATGACCGGACTAGGCGCAGGCGGTGCCGAGGTCAAGGCGGTCGAGGTGTGTTGAAGATGGCGAGGACTCAAGGTGGCTGCGAGGCTTGGAAGGCAAGGAATGAGGAAGCTTCCCGGAAGGTGCAGGAGGGGCGTTTTGGTGAATACACAAAGCTGCACTAAAGGAAGTGGATTTGGTTAGAGTTAGTGGGTAAAGTGTAAAACTTAATGGGCAAAGCATTTTTGAACCCTCTAGTGCAAAGGCTATAAAAGGAGGAGTGTCTCCTGCATGTGGTATGGCTGGTGAGAGGGGTTTGAGTTTGTTTTGCTTTGTGCTTTAGTTGTTGAGAATTGGTGGGAGGCAGATTTCTGTTGGTTTTGGTCTCCCTACGTGTGTTCTGTGAGATGGAGAGGAGTGCTTGAACTCTCTGTGTGTGAGCTCTCATGTGAAGCATGTAGTGTGATTCCTTTGTATCAATCACGTATGGGGACTCCTCTGTAATCATCTCTTTTCAATATGAGAAGGATTATGTTGGGTTATTCCATTCTCTTGCTTTTCTATGATGGATTTCGTTTTTGCTCTTGTATATGTTGTTTTGTGTTCTTGAGTTGAATCCTTGACCTAAGGGCTTGTTCTTGATTGCTTTGTGAAGGGAAATCACTCAAGGCCCTTTGATCATTCCATTTTCAAGATCAAGTTGAGGATTCAGTGGTTTCTGTAGATTCTCAGCCCATCGTCAAATTTTCCTCTGTATTTGCTTTTCTAGGGTTTCTTGACAGAGGAACTTTGGATCTCTTGAAATCACTTTAGGAGATGGCTTGAGTTTTCTGTTTTCAAGTCCTAGGTTCATTGCTAATCAGTCTGCAAAAGATCACAGCAAAGGATGGATGAATCGTGAGTAATCTAAAAAATTGGTTCAACTCTCATTACATTTTCAGATTTTGCTCAAATCCTGATTCCTTCTCCTTTTTGGTGATTTTCTTTGAGCCCTGGTGTCTCTCTGCTAATTAGGTTGTAGTCCTGCTGTTCTGGGCTAAGAAAACCAGAGGTGAATCGCAAATTTCTCAGTTGTGTGGAGTTCTCGGTTTGTTGTCTGAAATTCAGCATTTACGGTTCTCTGGAATCGATGCCCGGTCAGACCGGTTTTACACCGGCGGTCTGACCGGAAGAGACGAGGCGGTCAGACCGGCCCGCAAGGAGCGGTCAGGCTGGCCCCTGGGCGGCCAGACCAGCCCACAAGGAGTGGTCAGACCGGCCCCAATACGGCAGTCTGACCGGCCAGGTTTTTGAGCTGTTGTGATTTCTTGTTTTGTTTTGGTTCTTCTCCGTTATTTTGTCCCTCTGATGGATTTGTAGTTATAAGGTTTCAGAGAGTATATTTCATCTACTTCATAGCTTTTCATAGCTATTGGAGTGGAGAATCTCGCATGTGGATACTCGGGGGCATATTTTAAAAAGAGACGACATTCACCCCCCTCCTCTGTCGTCAATTTCGATCCAACATAGAGGGTTATTTCTATAATTTTTTAAGCGATGGTATGTTTGCGTAGCATTAATAAAAAATGGATTATTTTTTAAAAAAATTAGGTCCACCTGTATATGATTGGTATGACCATTTGAGAATTAGTCCCCCAAAATCAGTCCTCCTCACATGAATAGTTCACCTAAGACCCAAGAGCAACACTCACTTAAAATTAGTCCCCCACATAGATAGTTTTCCTAGGTCTCATGAGAACACTTGCTTGAAAGTTAGTCCTCCACAAAGATAATCCTCTTAGGCCCAAAAGTAACACTAGTTAACATCTCTATCAAACTATTACCAAACTTCAAATCAGTTTCAAATCCTATTTTCACTCAAACTGAGAAGTCCATTACTTGTCACCACAACACATTGAAAATTACATGGGTCTTACAGTTTGTCATTAGTATGACACAATGATAGTATTGATGAAAACTCAGTACCAATGGTGTTTTCGTTTTTGCCACTGAAGTAGACTGTTCACCCTTTTGGCTCTGTAGTAACAAAATGTTTTTTCAATTTTGGCTCTGTAGTAACAAAATGTTTTTTTCAATTTTGGCTCCCGAACACCCATTTTTGCAAAAATGTCCCCTCCACGAGCTTAGAAGGCATGGCAGGCTACACGTGTCACATGTCGCGCTCCCCTTGCTCAGTAGGCCAGGTGGCACATGACAGGGCACTGGTGCATAGGAGGACAACTGGTAGGCATGACAGCGGGTGGGGCATGGCTGGCTGCCAAGCTAGGAGAGCTTGGTAGTAGCCTACCGAGCCGCCCCTACTTGACAGGCTGCTACTAAACACTGTTAGCTCAGTAGGAGGCTAGGCAGCACGTGGGTAGGGGGCCGGGGGAGGCCAGAAAAGTTGCCTATTTTTGAAACTAGGTGAATTCCCATGGAAGCTAGTAAAAAACATGATTTGATTTAAGATAGCTAAAAACACATGCTTTTGATACTAACAAATTTCATTTAGGACTTCTACAACGTGTACAAAGCATTAACGAATACATAATTAAGTTTGACCCAGTAGGATTGAAGAGCTAGCTCTGCACGTAGTAGTGGGTCATGGATTGCCTGCTGTCCACTTTCTCTAGTGGCAAAGCTGGTGCTGAGGGAAGGTTAGCCTATCGAGGGAGCATTGTACATTGTGCAAGTCGTATTTCAATGGTGGCCGAGTAGAAGCGGGTGCACCGGATAATTGACTAGGCCTAATCTCTTGCACGCTGAACATCTACTACACCCAGTTCTCCACGTAATTGCTAGCATCCTATGGATAGAAACATGTTTTGTTAGGCTAACATACAGTAGAACTGAAATGAAACCCGTAATTATAAACACCGGTGTCACGTGTTGCCTAGACGATGAACCTCCCGGGTACTCTAGTCCATGGTAGTTAGCTACAGTGAAGACTGATGCCATGTAGTTCACATCGTATTGGTGGGCCATGTAGCTATCGAATGTCCAATCGTACAACTTGACATGTTGCCAGAGATGCGGGTGGTTCGCAGGTGTATACATATCGTACTGCACCTCATAGTCTTGGACAGGGGAGTCGATGTCAGTTCCTGTGGTGTCCTATGTGTTAGGCTATCTCCATGATGAGGATGGAAGTAGAGTGCTCTCTCTCATCCCCATCCCCCCGCTGAGGATGGTCTAGGGTAGGGCTGCCTCCATGACGAAGACAAGAGTAGAGTAGCGTTGGCATGAACGTCCTGCACGAAGACGACATGTATGAAAGCAACAAAAAATAATATATCTTGCTAATTGCAGTAAAATATGAAATGGTCAAACCTGAGCAGTGCACTATATGGGCTGCGAATAGCCAAGGCTAAGGGGTGCGTTGACGAACTAGGACGTACGGATGAAGCTACCGATGGATGATGCAGTGGTTCATTACCCCCGGGATAAACATGTTGCTTTCACGGCTGCACCTGATGGCCCCCAGTGCATGTTTGGCATCATCATACATGTTACAAATGGACCCCAATAATCGTTCGATCGTGCTCGACCATCTGCGGTGCAGTGCAGGTCTACTCTCGGACACGATGCGGCACAACTGGTCGATTTGCAATGATGGACAAAACAAGTTAGGTATATATGCTTGAACAGTGGGATACAAATACAAACTTCAGGCCTTGTACCAGTTCATCCTGTTGTGCCGCATAGTGTCGGTTAGGGCCAAGTGCTAGCCTGTCGGTGTGTGTGGCCTATGTGGGGGCTGCATAAGGAGACGCATAAGTCTACAATGGGTTTGCAATACGTACCATTCTAAGTACAAGCGGTACACGTCTTGGTCATACGTCTGTCACTCTTGCTCGATCTCCATCCTCGCCAACTGCTCCTAGGCATGCGTCCACAGGGCTTATGTCTTTCTCCACTCATCACTCTTCTTTCCCTTCTTTGATTGCCTTCGAAAAAAAGAGGGTACATAACTATTACTTCAGTGGAGAATACATTAGCTATGAATGGTATGCAATGAACCGTGCGTAATGAGGTAACGTAATGAGGTAACACATAAATTTACTTACAAGTGAACGTGTCTTGGTAGTGGTCAACACAGTGCTGGTGGCACCTTCTGGTAAGCTCGAACTATCTCATGGCTCGTTGGGGGGCATACGTCTCCACCATATGGGAGAACACGAGGTGGTAGGTCATGACCCAGTACTCTCTATCCTACTCACACTACTCTGATAGTCCAAAAGAAGTTATCTTAGAGATAAACTCTGCAGTCCACAATGTCCACATGATGCTACCCTTATCCAGGGTCTTGAACGCGTTATGGTAATCTAGGTCCGCTCGTCGTGGCCTCTCCCTGGACCATCCTAGATCACTGGCAGTCCAACGAGTACCCATGGTGGGTCCGTCCAATGGGTCATCACCATCGCCGGCACCATAGAATTGTGCCTTCAACTGGTACATGTGCACCCACACCCAAACGTACGGCCAACCAATAGGTAACTGCTCCCACAAGCATAGCTGCAACAAGTTGTAGCAACTGGTGAGGTTTGGCATGCTAGTGGTATGCTACGAGTCATCGCACAAAGCCTTGTAGGTCATGCAAGAACAACTGAGTCCCAATTGTACATCGGGACCTCCTGAGGCTCGACGTATCCTAGGGAGTCAATGATGTGGATGCAGTTGGGGTACACCCAGTCTCCCTGAGTCATAGAAAATATGATCCACCCAAACATAAAGTGCAAATAGGCCACTAGGTGGGACCTCACGACATGTGCAGGAGCGTTTGCTGGGCATTGCCTGTACTGCCACAGCCACCCATGTGGCACTCCAGAGAACTTATCTAGAATAGGATGACCAAACTGGCGTAGCATGTGTGCCTTCCAGTTGGGTGATCTAGCGAGTGGAACAATGGGACAATTCTATATTAGCAGACTGGTGAGTTACGCAACATCCTGCAGGGTAATGGTCATCTCCCACTACTGGAAGTGAATGTGTGGGTCTCCGGCCTGCACCGGACAATGAATGCCGATAGAAGTGATGAGCCTAGTGTGAACAATTGCCCAATGTCCATCATCCTCGTCACGGGTAGTAACCTGGGCCATCGCATAACTAGAATATACCGATCGTCGAGAGGCCAGTCCTGCCAAGGTGCCCCAGAGAACAAAGGAGGCCGGTCATTCACCGCTCGACCACACCCAACAACGATGTTGGCTATCCTAGGATGGGTCCAGGAACATGCCACCCCTGTGACCGCCACCAACAGCCATTCCCTATGGTCCATAAAATAATACATTGGTATCAAATAGTGCTAAATACAACTGACCACAATTGAGAATAATCACGCCGCATATGTTCGTACATATTTCCTAAATTGCATTTTTCTTCGTACGCTAGCTTGCTGCTTTGATTAAGTGCACACTAATACTAATTTATCACAATTAGTACTAATTAATTACAATTAGAGCTGTAATTACACATGCGATTAGCACTAAGTAAATGTGATTAGCTGTAATTACAACACTAATTAGACATGCACAGTGCGTGAAAACCCATCATTTTCTATAGCTTTCTATAATCACATGAAACCAATAAATATATATGCGTGCAGACATGCATAAATTATTTTAACTATTTTTTGGCCCGTATTTCTGCAGCTATTTAGAATAAGTAAGAATAGCTACTTAAAGAAACACATATGTTAACTATACCTACCTAGCGCATTCCACATTACAACCTATAGTTACGCTAATGAAACACTAATGATATATTACTTGGCAGAAAATCTCTCTTCTCTTTTCTTTCCCTCCCTCACACACTCGCTTGATAGCAAATTGGTTGCAGTTCACATTTTATATGAGCGCGAGAACGCAATGCAATTAACGCATGAATAAAACAAGAATCTAACGTTATGTCGCCATGTCACGCTGTGTTTACATCGCGTAGTGTAATTATCCACGACATTCCCCGATCCGCGCTACACCTGCACCGCTCACACACGCCCACGCGAGCCTGCCTGCCACATGTGATTCTCGGCCAGCTGTCGAACTAGCAGTGCTTGGTAGCAACCTGTCGAGCAGGGGAGGCTCGGTAGCCAGCCGGGTGCACCCGCTTCCATGCCTGCCAGTCATCCTCCCACGCGCCAGTTCCCTGGCACGTGTCACCTAGCCTACTGAGCAAGGGGCGTAGCAGGTGACATGTGTCACGTACCATGCCTTCCGAACTCAGGGAGAGGCCATTTGTACAAAAAAAAATGGGTGTTTAAGGGCTAAAATTAAAGAAATTATTGCTACGGGGCCAAAAGGATGAACAGTTCTCAATTTGCGGCACAAGGAATAATCGAACGATATCCTATCTAAAATTTTCCTACCTCTGCTATTGCCTTGGCATTTTTATATATGTAATGCTTACCATTGTAAGAGAATTTCTTGCTTTATTGAAAACAAGACATAAGCTGCCATAGGCTCCCCCAAAAAATAAAAAAGATCAAATTTGGCTAATGAGTACATGGATGATGAACTCAGGTGTGTATCCGGTGCGATAAAGGCAGGGGAATAAAGGTAGGGCTTGCTAGTGAAATGTCCTTGAGTAGAGGTGCAAACAGAGCGGATATTTCCTGACCGACTGTCCATCCATTTTAATTCGGATATAATTTGGAGCATATTATCTGATATCCAAAGTTTTTGTCGGATACGGATACAGATTCGGATATTTTTTTGTCAGATACATATACGGATTCAGAAAATACATTATCCGACGGATATGAAATATCCAAATATTTTTCCGGATAGTTACTGGATTATTATCTGGTAACTATCTAGATAACGCTAACGGCCCAATCGAATGGCCCAATCCATCCGACTGACCGAGCGACACACCACAGCCCACTTAACCGGTTAACCCTAGCGATCGAGTAGCGACCAGCGGCAGCGAGTGCCGAGCGAAGTAGTGAGCGAGAGCGGCAGCTACGGAGTTCAGATCGAGATCTCGGCTTCGTCTTGATCTACTCCTCGTCTCCTCCGCCCTTCGCCGCCTTCGGTCCTCCTCCCACAGTCCACCTCCCACACCGCCGTCCGCCCGTCTCTCCTCCCCCACAGACCTGCATCAGCCGCCTTTCCGCCCCCGTAGACCGGCGCCACCGCCGCCTGCCTCTCTGTCCCCACAGACTGACGCTGCTGCCTGCCCGCCTCTCCTTCCCCACAAACCGAAGCCATTGCCACCCGCATCCGCCCCACAGACCAGCACCGCTGCCTCCATGGAACGCCGCCGTCGTCGGCTCCCGCCTCTCCTCTGTAGTCCCGACGGCATCAACACCGCTGTTGTCGCCTCCCACCTGGCTGCCTCTCCTTCGGTCCTCCCCCACCGCACAGAACGCCATCGTCGTCGCCTCCCGCCTGGTCGCCTCTCGTAAGCTCTTACCTTACAGGCTTTCACATATGTGCTAATGTGCAGATAGTGCGCGTGTTCTTCCAATCGCTGATGTAGTGATGTACTGATGTTACTGGAAATGTATTTAAATTAGCTTGTCGCCATACTTAATGTCATTTTTTTAGTATGTTTAAATTACTAAACTTCTTTCTTTGGATGATATTAGACATTTGATTTTGTTATCCGTCAATGTTGGTGACAGACTGTTAAAGAAATACTGGAAAAGGCTGAATGGCTAATTGATATTTCCACTGGAAGCAAATCAAGCAATCCACCTAGAGTGAAGACTAAATCTTGAACTTTCAATCTGTCTGGAATAACATGACTTATTCTCTTAGTCTAGAGCTTGATCTTTGTGCTAGAATAATAATCAATCTGGCTGGCATTGCCAAGTGTTGTAGGGGTGGCCCCCACCTAAACCCAGCCGGCATGTTAGAAGGTTGTGAAGCCAATGATGGGACATGTATAATGACATAAATACCCTTGAGAGGGATACTTGGGTATAAGGGCATGACTGTAAAACACTCCCCAGGTGTGTGTGTGTGTGTGTGTGTGTGTGTGTGTGTGTGTGTGTGTGTGTGTGTGTGTGTGTGTGTGTGTGTGTGTGTGTATACACCATCCAGGCCATTAGGGAAGACCTAAGCATTGCTCACCTAACTCTCCACTACCATACCACTCTCTCTCTGTTTGGTCTGTAACTACAACACCAAGCCTTTGTTGTAACTTGTAACCTCATGGCCATGGGCTCATTGCTGCTTTTGGAGTGCTTGTGAATGAATTCAATTTAGCAGGGCCACTTCAAAATTCATGTTGAACTATGATACTCTTTGTAGTCATTTTGTGCCATTAATTGCTATGGAGTTCATTGCTGTTTTGTTCAATCCACTTCAAAATGAGTAAAGGTTGCATGCTGTCCTTAATCCTGTCAGTTGTAAAGGTTTTAGATGTTGGACGGTCCAACGAGTGCAAAATGTTTTATTAGTGAGCATTTGATTCTATGAAGGAACATTTGATTCTATGACGGTCCTCAATACAGACAGACATTCTCTGAAAAGGAACATTTTGCACTCATTTGATCAATATTAGTAAGGAACATTTTGCTCTTCCAGACGTTTTAGTACTAATTTACTAAAGGAGTAAAGGTTGCATGCTATCCTCAATCCTGTCGGTTGTCCCGTGGCGTGGTTCTTCATATCTTTATTTAGACATTTGAGTTATAGTATTTCTAGTGTAATCGTGTTCTAGTCATGGCTAAGAGCCCATATATTTAAATAGAAAGAAACTAATAGACCATGCTTTTGGTATACTTCCTTGATGTTTTGTTTTGAATGAGCAATATTACTAGAATTATGATTATTTTAGGAAAACAAAATTGAGTTTATAAAGTTGTTGTTTCAATTAAAAAATAGCTTCATGGATGTTGTGAGTTGTGACCAAATTATTCCAAGCTTACATGTCCAACATGTGGTATTTATTCATTTGCAGAACGTCTCACCTAGTCACCTTCATTCAATTAAAAACTAATCTTCTTCTGATTTGGTTGTAGGATATTGATAATTTGAGATGGCTGCTGCAAGTGGAAGTGTGAGCATTTGTGCAAGCACAGGAGCATCCACTGCTGGCACTTCCACAGCAGTTGCTACGGGCCACTCGGCACCAACACCACCGCCATCGAATGCTCGTGCATTGACAACCAAGCCACGGGAGGTGAAGAACATGTGGTTGTTGATGTGGATGAAGCGACTTGCACCAGAAAAGTTGAGCTTGTTGAGAAGAAGCAGAAGAGGTGCACCTCGAAGCTTTGGGACCACTTTATTAAATATACAGTGACTGTTGACACACCAAAGGGTGGAAAGGAGAAACAACTTTGGGCACAGTGCAATAAATGTCCTCATAAAGCTCGATGTGAGACCTCAAGGGGCACGAAGGCCTTGTGGAATCATTTGCTAAAGCATGCCGTAAACCAAGACCAGCAACAACTCAAATATGAGAAGGGTGAAGATAGTGCAACTGTTCAGATATTCAGGTATGATGTTGAAGCTAGCCTCTTGAAATTCTTTGTAGCAATGGTTATGCACGAATATGCATTTTGTATGGTAGAGCATGAGTATTTCATTGATTTCATCAAGTCTCTACGTCCTGTTTTTTCATTCAAGTCTCACACAACCACTAGGAAAGAGGTATTAGAAATGTTTGGAGATGAAAAGAAAAGGTTATATGACCAACTAAAATCTCTTTCTTGTCAATTTTCTTCAACTATGGACATGTGGACATCTGATCAAAATAAAGATTATATGTGCATCACAGTGCATTGGATTGATGATAATTGGCAAATGCAAAAAAGAATAATTAAATTCATTCATGTCAAAGGGAATCATACAGGTAGTAATCTAGCAACTAAGTTTATCAAGGGTGTCATGTCTTGGAATATTGAGAAGAAGTTATTTGCTCTCACTCTAGACAATGCATCATCCAATGATGAATGTGTTAGAGAAGTTGTGATAGAGCTACATAAGCGTTCTCCCTTGATCTGTGATGGTGCCTTTTTCATGTGAGATGTTTATGTCACATACTAAATTTTGTTGCCCAAGATGGCTTGAAAGTAATTGCATCTTCAGTCCAAAATATTAGAGCTACTGTTGTTATTGTGAAGAATTCTCCATTGCAATGGGAGGAATTTCAAAAGTGTGCAATAGAATGTGACGTAGATAATACATCTGGTCTTCCATTGGATGTGCCTACAAGGTGGAACTCAACATATGAAATGTTGTCACAAGCTATTTATTACAGGAGGGCATTTGATAGGCTATTGTACTTGAATGAGGGTAAGTACGATAAGTGTGCTCCAACAAATGAAGAATGGGATATGGCAGAATCATTATGCAAGTGTTTGCAGAAATTTCATGATGCTACCAAGCTATTTTCTGGAAATCAATATCCAACATCAAACTTGTTTTGGTGGAAATTTTTTGAAATTAAGTTAGCACTTGCAGATTGGTGTGAAAGTGTTGATATTACTATTTCTTCTATGGCAGAGGCTATGAAAGCGAAATATGATAAGTATTGGGACAAGTCCAACATAGCTCTCGTTGTGGCATGCTTTCTTGATCCTAGATACAAGAAAAAACTTGTGGAGTATTTCATGGGGAGGATTTATCATGAGAGGGCTGCCCATGAAGTTAGCCATTTTATGGATGTTGTGACTAAATTATTCCAAGCTTACATGTCCAATACATCTGAAGCTTCGAAGCCTGACCCTCCTCAAGGACCTTCTTAGCCACTTGGTGATCCTGACTTGGGTCTTGATGACATTGAACAGTTCTTGTATGAGGATGTCGCTACAACACATGGTAGTATAAATGAACTTGAGGTATACATGCAAGAGAAACCAATTCGGTGGGTTGATCCTACGGGTAAGGGTGCACAGTTTGACATATTGTCATGGTGGAACACACACCAAGGGAAGTTTCCTATTCTCTCATGACTAACTCGTGATGTGCTAGCTATTCAAGTGTCAACTGTTGCTTCAGAGTCAGCTTTTAGTACTGGTGGCCGTGTTATTGATCCATTTCGTAGTCGATTAGAGCCCGAGATGGTTGAGGCTCTAATATGTACAAAAGATTGGATATCTTCATCTAGGAAAGGTAAATAATAATTCATTTAGTTCACCAATTGCACCGCTTACAACTTTTGTTTATTAACCTCATGTTATTTTTGAATTTTAGATTCCAAGGAGAAGATAGCATCACTTATTGATGACTTGGCTTTGGAGCTAGATGATAAAGAATGTGCTACCACAAACATAAATGAGAAGGTTTGATATTGTACAAATAAAAATACAAACAAATTTTACTTATTTTATTGTTCGAACTTATATGGTCAGTGATGATTGAGTTGGCTATCCTTTGCTATGTCTTTGCTATCAACTCATTAAATTGGCTATCATTTACTGTCAACTGATTAAATTGACTATCCTCTGACATGTATAATGCATCATTTTAAATTGTTGATGGCCTTGATGTTATGTCTCTAGAAACTTGTCATATATACACTGTTACTGCTTCTCTAGTTTGATGGTTATTTACTTTCAATGACATACTGACATGACAGTGAGTAGAACCGAACTATACAAGTATAAATTTTGGGTTTCTATTCTTCATTTAATAATTTTGGGTTCCAATTGATATTTTATTGTAGTACGAGATAATGACCGAGGTTGAGCTCCACTGAAACATGGTTAGAGATGGTTTGCTGGCTCGCTGTTGGCTTTTTGCTAGACAAGATCTGCATTGTGGACTTATCATTTGATGTAAATGTAATGAACTTAAATGAACTAATGATGTACTAGACTACTTGACTATGAGCAATTCGTACTTTTGAACCATGTTGCATGTAGCTAGTTAGCTACTAGCCTACTATTTGTTAACTAGCATCTACAATTTACTTTCTAGTTGCTACTTTGCTAGCTAGAATTTACTAGTTGCTTAATTTGTCTCTGTCATCATGTAAAATTTGCTTCCGCGCATTATCCGACTAAATATTCGTGACCGAGACTAACCGTATCTAGAGCGGCATGTATTCGATCCGTATTCATGACCGAGAATATCCGCATTCGTATTCGTATCTGGCACTATCCGTATCCAACTCTGACTCCGACAAAAAATATGGAAAAGGATACGGGATGAGCAATATCCGTCCGTATCCGATCCGTTTGCATCCATATCCTTGAGGTAATTATGAAAATATTGTATCATTTATGTATTTATGATCTTTTGAATAATATATTATATTATCCATCGAATAAATATTTTTCATATTGATCAACAAGCATATGACTTTTTCGTGGAACTCATTGTATCACTTCTATATTTACGATTTTTCGAATAATACGCTATATTGTCCATGAATAAATATGTTTCGTATTGATCAACAAGTATATAATTTATTTGTGGAACTCTTTATTCATAATTTGATGTTATTCTAAATTATCTCTGATCTTATATCATTATGTGCGATAATAATAATTTATAGATTAACACATTTATTAATTGATAATAATGTTTCATGGATCATGGATATAGGGATAAAAAATTAATAATGTAAACACATGTTAGAGAAAATAGTATTGGATTGACGAACCTTGAGACACTGTTGAGGTTGTTATATTTTTATGTATCATCTGTCGGTCTCAAGCAATGATGTGTAATAGTGGAATTTTTTGTACGGATAATCCATTTTTTATTCGAAATTACAGAAATATACCCGCGGAAATTTTTTTTACAAAAATAGGCTCCAGTCGCCCAACCATTGGGCGACTAGAGCCTTTCGCCCAACCCAGTAGCGACAACTAGAAAATCTCCCAACCGTTGGGCGATTAATTGCAGTCGCCCCACCGTTGGGCGACTTTCATCTAGTCGCCCTTCCATTGGGCGACTGCATGAAAGTCGTCCAATGGTTGGGCGACTGCACTCAGGTCCCCGAGAGAAAAAAGAGAGGAAAGAGTCCATTTTGCCGAAATTTGAAAAGTGCATCAAACCTTCGGAAAAAATAGTGAAAATTGGTGGAGTTGTTCTTCATACATCCAAAAGCCTCCAGAAAAACATTTGAGCAATTTCGGCCATAGGATCAAAAGTTATAGCAGTTTCAATTGAGGCCGAAACGAATTCGAGTCCGTTTCCGACACACCTTCAGTAAAACGGGCATAACTTTTGCATACGGTGTCCGTTTTCGACGTTCTTGTACTCGTTGGAAAGCTAACGACGAGCCCGATCCAAAAATAACGACCAGCTTGTGCTAGTCGCCCTCCAAGATCCTGAAAATCGGCTATCTTTGGACCTAAACCTGCGTCGCAAGTTTTTTCTTTCTGTGTTTGCCCTTTTTCTTGTTCTTCCCTTCAGAATTTGGATTTTTCTTCAACTGAAAAGTTGTCGATCTCGTTGAAACCTTTCAAAGGAGTATATATAAGCCATATAGAACTTTACTATTTTATCTTTTCAGACTAGTTGTTTATATTGCATCGGTATATAAAACGATCGGTACATATGGTTTTGTCGGCCCCTGAGTGTAGTCGCCCAACCATTGGGCGACTGCATGAAAGTCGCCCAATGGGAGGGCGACTAGATGCAGTCGCCCGAGGGTAGAGCGACAGCTATTGTGTCGTCCGCTGGTTGGGCGAAATGCTCCAGTCGCTCAACCATTGGGCGACTGGAGCCTATTTTTGTAAAAAAATTTCCCGCGGGTATATTTCTGTAATTTCGAATAAAAAATGGATTATTTGTACCAAAAATTCTGTAATAGTGTACTTAGGGGTTGCCAAACTCTACTCCATAATTGGGGAGTTACAAAGGTAATTTTCAGGTATGCTATGAAATGTGGAGGAATATGATCGGTCGGATATGGAATTTGCCCCTCCTACATAATAGGAGAGATATATCTGGACCCCTCAATATGGTTGGATAAAGGAAGTACAAGGCATGCTACAAGTGGTCGAAGAGTCGACCACATAAAGTTATCCATCACTAGATCGGAAAAGTATTGAACAATCTATGGATGATACGTTTGTCACTTGAAATTCGATCGGGTATCATAAGAAAAAAGAAGAATACGCAAACAAGTCGTTTAGTCTGACCAGATAGGAATTGGTCGTGTGGATATACTAATTGAACATGAGTTGGTTGGACATATCACAAACTGGTCGTATAGAGATACAGACTGGTCATAACCAGATACAAACTGGTCATAAGAAGTTATAAACTGATCATGAATGAATAAGACCTAATTGCAGATCATACTATATAAGGTTTTTCCGATTTAATCTTTGTGTACATTTAGGGTTGATATGTTCTGCTAGGACCGCTATCAACTAATGATTGAAAAGGTGTTTCTAGATTACAACAAAGTATGAATCTATAGGGTCATACACCTAATAGGTTGGAACAGTGAGGGTCTAGAAGATAGACTATGATAGGAACGGGGTCCCGATCTTCCAACAGGTTCTGAATATGTTCGATTTGGTGGAGGCGCGACACAAATCGATCCGGCTTCCGAACAACACGTTCCGAACCCCGCAATCGCAGCACCACGTCTCCTCAGGTTATCAACCGTGCGCAGCCCGGTTGACCTCGCCAAGAAGGCTAATCCTCACCTGCGAATCGAAAACACAAGCAAGAATAAGGAAGAACACAACTGAATTGCAGATGTATTGATTTAGCACTCGAAAGTTGGGGTCTCACAAACCGATGAACGGCGAAACTGTTCAAAGACAGAATAATCTAAGCAAAACCCAAACCCTAATGGTAGGGGTGGCGACTGGATATAGAGGAGTGAGAGGCGTGCAAAACCCCTGGACGCGCCCTAATAGGCTCCAACACGATACAAAGCCGAACGACCCAAAAGACGGTGGCGCAACACCCTGATAGATTCTGAACGCCCATTTGTTTCGACGATTCCCGTTGACTCAGAAGGAATTTCGACATGGGACCAAAGCCATTGGAAAGGTCGCCTTCTCAGCTTTCCATCCATATGTAGAACATCCAAAACGGAGCCTGGATACAATCTGGGCGTCCATTTTAGTGCGGCCTGGTCCTGGACTCCGAATTGGATTCGAAGTCGGCTTGAGTTGGGCCTCCAACATGATTCGACCGCCCTTGCTGGACTTGTGCGCCTCGTAGCCTTTCTCCAAGTACTTCCAGGTCCTCTCCATGGTTTCTAATCATAATTAAATCATTAGGTAGCAATCGATTCTCAAATGAACAAAAAGAAGTACTTAGGAATGAGCTCACCTGTAAATTCAATTGTCGGGCGCGAGCTCTAGTGATTGGTCCTTGAATGTCAAGTGGAGGAGTGTTGTGTGTATCTGAAGAAGTGATGTCCTCATCAGACTCTGAGTCAAATACGATCTCTACTTATATTGGATAAGATTCTGGTCAGAGGCTCTTTGAGTGGAATACGATCTCGATTTGTGTTGGATAAGAATCCAGACAGTGGCTCTATATAAAGGGTGTATAGGGTTTTTAAAATTGTAAGACATTGCACCACCCACCGAAACCCTAGCCGCCTCCTTTTGAAGGCCCTATTGTTGGTCAGAGGCTGTTCGAGTGAAATATGATCTCGACTTGTGTTGGATAAGAATCTGGACAGAGGCTCTATATAAAGGGTATATGGGGTTTTTAAAATTGTGAGACATCGCACCACCCACCGAAACCCTAGCCGCCTCCTTTCGAAGGCCCTGTTGTGCGTGCTGGTGCTAGTACACTGACGCACGGTGTTCCATCCCTATACGTATGGGCTTCAGTAGTGGTGCTGCTGTGACTGTGGTGCTAATTAGGACGATCCGCAGGGAAGATCAGCTCATGGAGATTGACTATCTGTAGAGGACTCACCTTTCAAGAATGTAGGACGATCGACTACTTGCATTACACCGATACGCACTACATTAAACCGGGCTATTTCAACTCTTTTTTACTCTACTGTGCGTCTAGTAGTAATGATTTATCATCTCTTACCTATATGGTTTCCTAATTTATATGACAGAAATTTTAATTTATACTAGTGTAGTCTACCTCTTATCCCTTGAGAGCTTGCCATGTTTACATTGTAGAGAACTACTACATCACAAATTGCAGCTATACTGCTCTGCCTCCTGGGAATATTTTTGCGGGTGTTTTGTGGGCGCAACCAGATTTAGGCCCGTTTGGAAACTGAGAATTCTGAAGGGCTGAAAGTACCACATTCCAGAAGGAATCAAGGCTACCTATTCATTCGAGAGAGCAGTACAACAACTTGCCAGTACACGATTGGCAAGTTAAGGCTGAAGCACCTGGAAGAGCAGTACGTTTCTACTGCCCCTGCAGACAAACTCGTCCTATTTAAAGTACTATAGGTTTTAACTTTTGATTAAAATAATCGTTAATTTTTTTCTAAAATATTTAATTAAAAAAGAAAACAAGAAAAATAAAAAAATGTTATATCTTCACAGATGGAGTAAAGAAAAAATGTTAAAAAATCAGTGTATTCTAAATAACTTTTGAATCTTAAAAACTAGAAATCACCTTTGTTTGAAGTCAATTCTTTTCCCGACCATTTTAAATACAACTTCCTAGAAAGTACTTCAAAAAGCTTAGGGCTCAAATTTGCAGACCTATATATTGGCCATGCAGGGGTAGGCGACAAATCAAATTGAAGAACTCAATAAATACGCATTTGACTAATACCTCATTCTGGATATTTCTCGTCATATTTTGAAGGAATACGAGTAAAAAAACTCAGCAAAAAAATTGCATATGTGAAGTTTCCATACTAAATCCTAACCTCTGCATTTCTAGTTGATTTCATTGGCCTTATTCTTTCTCAGTTTATAACTTCTCTTAAATAAACAAACAGGACAACTTCTCCGCTGTCGTTTCGAAACAACTTATCAAGATAGCCTCTTAAAAATGACTTATTGGTTTTCAATTTGTTTGCACGAACGCTCACACTAGATCTAAAAGCTATAAGTTACAGTCGAAAAGAACGCTCTCATTTGTTTAGTACAAGTAATAGGGAATTCAAGATGGAGCCAAATTTTTTGAAAACCATTAAGTAATGAAATTCGCTACAAAACATCAAATTCTGATTAGAGATAAGCTCTCAAGTCTCAATCCAAGTACAATCACTACATCTCCTGAAGTCTAAAGCTTAACAGCGAATCAACGAGTACAGCCTGATACTCTGCTCTCAGCAAAGCTTGACGTTGCCAGGCAACAGATCGACAACAAAAAAGGAGAAATATGAACTTGATATCAACCCTGCGCCTCTCTTAAGCGACTGATCAGTTCATCCTGCATGAGAAAGAAGGCCATCATAATATTAGTATAATTTGTGGACAAGATAATGATTCCAAATTGAGCAATCTAGACATGAACAAAATATGCATAAATTTTTCCTAATGGACAACCTAGATTTTTTAATAAAATACAAATAAAATAATAAACACTAGCCCCACTTCATTTACAATAATACCTCCTTTCCTTATGCTACTACCAGAAAAACCATAATGTGATGGCATCGAATGCAAAAAACAAAAACCTAACAGTATCACTAGCACCTATAGGAGATGATTTTTTGGAAGGTTTTGTGTTTCGATCATATTCTCCGTTTTTTTAGGGAGTCTTTTTGTCCATATCCTAATAGACACGGTATTTAAGTTACATCACAGACCAATTTCTTTTACTTCATAAAGCCAACTTTTGCTAAAACATTATGAAACTTCTAGAGAAACATAATATACTAGCATGCCATACAACAGGTAGGTTTGTGGGAACATTTGAATACTACTTCACAATTTTGAAATCATTAAGAAGCTTCCTAAGAAAACACAAACATGTGGAGCGTATTCAGAATTATTCAAAAGTTGAAATGCGGAGGATATTCTGTGATCTTAAATGAAGTTCTTTTGGATACAATCTACAGGTCAAGCAGCAGAATTCAAATGGATACGCTAGTGATTAAGAATTTAAATTCTGTAAACTTTTAAATTAAGAAGAAGATCCAAGCATGGTATATATTGCCTTTTTTCCTTTGGTCGGAAGGCCTCTCTGTCGCAGAAGTGCACGCAACCTCTCAACTGTGAAGGACTGCAGTGTGTTCTCTGAAAAGCCAGATATTGCTTCTTCTGCAAGATTAAAGTTTCCATTAGATTGAACAACACTGGCAATGGGTTTTAGAGAAGAACAAGATTGCATTTTTTTTTTTGAGAACACGCAACAAAATTGCGTGTCATTCCATTAAGAAGAAAGCAGGGTACAATTAACTGGGGCTAATAGGTGGCAAGAACCAAACTCCGAACCCAGGAAGTTCGACCAAAACAACTAGCTACATAAGAGAGACACTTAATTGCCTGGAAATAGGTAACGACTTTCATGTCTTAAAATGCTAAAGCATGCATAATTAACATACCACATATGTAGCACATTAAACCTAGAACTAGGACTTGATAACATAGAACAAGGCCCTAGGATGGGCTGGTTCGCTTTAAGGGGGTGTTCGTATTTGCTTTTGCTGACGGCTTGTGGCTAAAAATGAATAGTAGTGACTGAAAAAAGTAACTTTTAAAAAGGGGACGAGCGGTGCAAAAAGTCAGGAAGAGATGTGCGCACATGACAGTAGCGAGAGAAGTGGGGTGGGTGATGCACCCATGACCCTCCTACTTTATCCTCAGAGCGAAACGATTGCGAGAGAAGTAGAGAAACCGCTTCGAGAAGCCAACTGCTTGTATTGGCTTTTAGCTTTTCTAAGCACAAGTCAATATGAACAGGGAATTGAAGTGGAATTTGTGATAAGAAATTGGATGGAAACAAGCAAAGTTAGCCACTTCTTGTTGCGAATTGGACAGACTTGGCTTTTGCTGAAAACTGGACACAAAATGCTAATGAATAAAACATTCTTCCCAAGATTCACACCTTATGCACTATCGACACATGCATGTATTAACAAATGCTCAAATTAGAAGACTCAAGAGCTGAAGACACTTACCAGAGGCAGACGTCCCAGAGGAAATACCCAAATTGGGTCTTTTTGATGAACTTTGGCCATCCAAACTTCTGGCAGCAGACCTAATCAAACAAAAAAGAACACAACTTACTTTGAGAGTGAATTTATCTAAAGTCAAACCATCCAACTGATAAGCACCATGAAGGGAAAAAAAGCTTTATAAAGGTCTTGACAAGTAGGTATATCTCGAATAGCTCATATCACTCCTTGATCACTAAATGATCAAACTATAAGTAGACATCAGCATAAGCAAGTTTCAAGGAAACTAAATTGTAGCATGACGAGCTATGAACGGCACCACATGATTTGTAACAGAATATCCACATGTTTCTGTAAGTTATTCCCATAAACTTAATGCTTGGTCATAGGAGATTACCTCTCAAGTTAAGACCGTACTTGTCATTTTATAGGTCTTTACGGTACGTGCCAACTAAGGATTTGACCACTGCTATCAGTCATCAATTGCTACCCAACAAGAATTCGTGGAGAAAAACCTGTCCAGTTGTTTTTTCCCTCCTCCAAGGTACAAAATACTCAAGTATACAAAAAGGCTATTAGAAATAAAATATAAGAGTCTAGAGACAAATTGGCTGTGCGCGGCTGTGTTGGATACTCAAAAGCCTGCTGACATGAACTAGACTTCTACAGTTCTACTAAACCCAGCATTCTAAGTCTCCGCATAGCCTAGCTGGCTTTTTAAGGCATGACTCATATAACTCAGTTGTTAGCAACCATATGTCATCCCGCAAAAATATGGTGTTTCATAAATCCACATACTACAATTGTTGAATGAACTTCAAAGCATTGTGAAGTAATCAAATTTGTAGTTTATTGCGAGCCCAGTCTACGAGTGGACGCATTATTAGCTTCGTTTGTGTAAAAACAAGTGAAATTCCTCATACATGACTTGAACCTGTTAAGCCCACAATAATTGAAGTAAGGTCTCTGCAAGTTCTCGCTAGCCAGGTCAATTTTCAGCATTCGATAATGACTGCTGCTCTTTGTCAATGGAAAGCTATTGACAAACATGACAACTGGAATTGAAGAATTATATAAATTAAGGAATACTGAAAATCCATATTTTACTGTGGATTTGAAGTGAAGTATGATCGAATTGATGCTTATACTAAATCCTCTAAAGAGATCTACCTAGGTAGTAGGACGAGGAGGTGGCATTATGACAAAGCTAGGTAGGTATCCTGTATCGAGCTCCTCTCATTTATCATCAGAGGGATCTTTTAAAGACACCAAAAAAGTTCTAATTAAGTAGATAAGAATTTTTGCCTTTCATCTAAAGGAATCAAAAAAGAAAGGCTTAATATGAATCTCAAAAGTTCTTCTCAATGCTCCACTTTTGGAATTCAATTGAACCTATGAATTGATCACTGGCTCAACCAGAATCTTAAAGAAATGAAGCATGCCTTGAGTTGGTTTAAAAAAAAAGAGCATGCCTTGAGAACATCAAACATGGAAGAATACACAAGTAGAAAAAAGTCTTCAAGAACTAACGATATTAAATAGCATTGAATATGAAAATACCATAGAGACCAGGAGAGGAGCTAAATGCAACAGGAAATACCACAAAGGTTGAGCCATCTCATATGTACAGGGAAACCATTTATCCATGAAAGAACAAGGTGCTACTAACAAATGAGATGCCCAAATAGGGCGTTGTATCGTGTAGACTGAGGAACTACTAACAAAAAAGATGCCCAAATAGTGTGCCATACAGCGCAGACTGCCCAGTAATCAAAATTTACATACTGTGAATTTGGCAGCTTTACCTTTTTCCCTTGCTGCTTTCCCCTGGAGTCCTAGAACCCGCGTCTTTGGCCTCACTCTCCTTTTTCTTCAGCTGGAGATGTCTGATTAGAATATTTGTAGTATCTGTCTTTATAACTTGTCCCTCTAAAACAACAAACAGATCGACTAGTTAAATTAACAGACAAAAAAGGCACAAAGATCATACATTCAGGTTATCAGTGTAACAATAACATATTGCAAAAAATAGGACCAGACAAACCTCAACATTGATCATATATAGCAAATGTACCAACTGTTATGAATAGCGCTTGTATTCATAATGAAGTTAATGGGATAATATACATACATGTATCGTATATATGCAGGAAAGACCTTATACAGCAGAAAAAATATACAGCTAATAATACACATCAAACACCCCTTAAACTCATGCTAGTAAGGTGAATATCCAACTCTAAGAAAGCTAAACCATTATTGCTGGAACCCCGTAAAAAACACAACTTTTTAACCAAATTCACAGTTAATATTATCTACAGTCATATCTACCACTAGACTGCAGTATACACTATACACCAATGGCTTGTCCGGGCTGTATCACCAATACACCATAAAATGCACAAAAGTCATACAAAATAAATAATCCAAAAGCAAATTATAACCCTAAAAAACATATTAAGCAAACAGCCTATAAGGTGATTTTCTCCACCAACTCTTAACTCGTCTGAACTACCGCTGATGCAAAATTCCGACCCCCCCCCCCCCCCCACCACCACCACAAACCTTCTCGCTAGATCTTTGTAAGGTACTTGGATTAGCTAAACTTTCCAAAAACATTGATATAAAGAATTCCAAAGGACAGTCCCTACAGTAGAACCTTTCCTAGCAATGTTTTTATAAGTAACTTTTCCACACTAGTCTCACATTCCAAGCACCATCATAACTAAACTAACAAACCTTAACCTAAAAGAATTAAAGAAAAATGAAAGCGGAAAGTGTACTAACTCCAATAGCCAAAATTTCACAATTTCTTACATCAAAACTACATCAAATGCAAAAGAACCTCAATATCACCAGAGAACTTGAATCGCAAAGAAATCGCATTAAGTTCTCCCTACAAAGTATAAATACTAGAAAGCACCAAACCGTCCACCAAAACTTCCACCCCCAGTACCACTAGAACCACATTGTAACAAATAATGTCGAAAACAGTCAAACCAAGTAACAAAGAACCAAATTCTTATGCAGTTATACAAAGACTACCTCATCTGCAGAAATGAACAAAGCTAAAAATTTTCATGCAAAAGGAACAAAATCTGGGAGCAAATTAGCACAGATTCTCACTGCAGACATTTCAAACAAGCAGCACTTTCACCAAATTCTGACTACAAAGTCCTAACACTACTAAAATAAGCCCTGCACATGTTGAGCATACTAAAAACGGTATAACCATTTCTAATCTAAAGAACAGACCCACAAACCCTAGAGCAAAACATTCTAATTTCACATGTGATTGTAGAACACTAGAGACAGCTGCCAATCCAGCAAATCCCAACATACCAAACACCATTACAACTGTATAAAAAACCAATTGTTTCACCTACGAAGCTAAGGAATGGAGAATTGTTAGGTAATAGCACACGGACTTTCTTAAAGAACGAAGTTTGCACTCACCTGGAGGATCCGTGTCGTGCTCGCAGACGTAAACCCTGAGACCTCCCTGCGCAGATCACAGCCCAAAAATCGTTTCAGAAGCCTCTCACCACAAGAATCGAGACGTCTCAGAACGGCAAGAAAGAATCAATTGGGGTTTTAGTGGGAGGAGTCCGTACCAGACTGGAAGAGATGGAGCTGGAGGAGAAGTTGCCGCGGGACGGCAAGCCGGCGAGGAACTTCGCTGCGCCACCCTCTCTTGCCTTCTGCGGCGATGAGGTTTTCTGGCCGCCGCCGCCACTGCCGCCGCTGGAACCCTGGGATGCCATGGGAGTCTTTTCCATTTCTTTTTCGTTTCTCCCTCTCATTTTCCTTTTCTGTTTAATCCTCTCTCTCTCTCTCTCTTTATTTCCCTCGTGGGCGTTTTTAAGATTTATACTAGTCGAGAGATGTAATAAACTAGCCTCATAGGCGCGGCGCCACGCCGCGCCAGCCACCGTGTGTACCGAAGTAAAAGAGGCGATAATCCGTGAGGAGTTTGTAAAAAAAATTTAAAAAAATTGAGGGCACATGTGTATTTTCGAAAAAGTCAAAGGTCTTTTTCGTAAAAAACCGAGGGCCTGTACGTAATAAATGGGAAAGTCAAAGGTCTTTTTCGTAAAAAACCGAGGGTCTGTACGTAATAAACGAGGACCCGCACGTAATTTAGAAAACCGCGGGGCGCTATCCTGCAAAAATTCGGGTGAAAAAACTGCCAGGGACCTTTTCGCGAGGAAAAAGGACCTTTACGTAATTTTCAAAAAATATGAGGAAAGTACCTCGGCCGGCCGTACCGAAATTCCCCCGCCACGCGCCGGCCGGCCGCGCGGGCGGGGGCGACGTGGATAGCGCGAGGGGGCCGGAACCCCCCCGGCTTTGTATAACTTAGTATGTAAAGTTGGTAGGATCATTATTGGGATTTTGTACTATCAAAAAATATATACGAGATACCTAATAGCTCCGCCATTATGCCCCGCGGGTTCCCCGCCCAGCGAGCGCCCCACGTCACCGCTTCCCCGCCCGCGCGCGCGCCCCGGCCGGCGCGTGGCGGGGCATTTCCCGTACGGCCGGAGGAGGTAGTTTCCTCCGGTTTTGCGGAAATTACGTATAGGTCCTTTTTTCTCGCGAAAAGGTCCCTGCAAGTTTTTTTCCCCAAAAAATTTTTTGGATTGCGCCCCGCAGGTTCCCGAAATTACGTATAGGCCCTTATTTACTTACGAACAGGTCCTTACAAGTCCTCGATTTTTTTCGAAAAAACCCTTTACCTTTCTCGAAATTGCGTACGTGCCCTTGATTTTTTTAAAAAAACTCCTCACGAATTATCACCTCTTTTACTTCGGTACACACGGTGGCTGGCGCGGCGTGTCGCCGCGCCTATGAGGCTAGTATAACAATCACACGAGGGTAGACAACGCATTCAAATTCAACCTCCAAAAGTATTCTAAAATATTCACTCATTTGGCTATCAGAAGATAGAAAAACAAAGAACACACAAGCGCGAAAGCAAAACGTAGTTTAACTCAGTGCCAATCTAACCACTGTGGAGAGAGCGGTAGTACTGAGCTGAGCGATCTGACCGCTGGGGGCTGCCGGTATAGCTAGCGTCCGATAATACCATAGACTTGAGGTGGTATGACTACACGCTTAATTCCAGAATAGGAAATTAGCCCAAACCAAAACCCAAAAAGTGCAATATTCAAAATACATCTTCAAATTATATGAAAATTTGGACGCACCTTACTGAGGATCATAGGAACCTAATTCATCTAAAAATCACATGGAGCTTGACCAAAGTTCTAGTCTTTCCTCAAGACAAATAAGGTTGCATCATAACCGTGTAAAACTCAAAAACTTGAGTTATGCTTAGCTCGTCGATTAAGGATACGTTAGATAGCACTAGATAAGTTCCTACATGTTATGGGCCTGTTCTTTTCGGCTGCGGCTTGTGGCTTTTGGCTGAAATTTTTGAATTTTAGCTGTTTACGGTACAGATTATGGAGAGATAGATACTCACTTGTGATTTTGGCTGGTACAGATGTTAGGCTTTTACGTATAGATCGTTTAACTTGTAGACCCCGTCGTGAGACAATATTCCGTTTGAAAGTTAGGTACTGTAGCAAAAGCCAAAAGCCGCCAGCTTCGGAGGAAAAGAACAGGCCCTATAGCAAGTACCACCCAAAGATTCAAGGTCAACATCATAGAATCAAGCTATCACTAGAAGAGCTTCAAATCGAATCAAAACCAAGCAACCTCCAAGAGCTTACTATAGTTAGTCTTTAGAAAGATAATATATGATCCTCATAAGTCATTTTCATCGCATACATGTCCTTAGAACCAGCAACAACGTGAGGGAAGGAGAGGGGATAAAAACACCAACCAAAACAAAGTGCAAAACAAACAAGATCAAGAACACAATATATAGGTTGAATAAGATTAATCTATGGCAGCTTACAGATGAAGGTTTTACAGCCACTTCATCATAGAGCTCCCAAGAGCACTCACCCCATAAACTTCCCCTCTAAGTATAATCCACAAAAAGTCTTACTCTGTTTGCCTACAACCGTGAACACGACTATCTAGGATAGTTTTATATTCTAAAGAGCTATACAACTTTATACATAAGAGATAATCAACTTATATTGTTCATTTAATACACTTCCAAAGGTGTACGACTAAGTGATTATCACAACGCCTTTACAATGCGCAATCTAACTTGGTTGCGCCCCGCTAAGGTTTCACCATAATATAGAATCCACTAAGTTGAGGTCCCTGTTGTGCCATGTGAGTTACTAATGATCGTGCCAAACCCATATTTAATCTGTAGCGAAACTAAGGTTGGGACGCAAATTAATTTGTCTGTGTAGGACCGAAATGGCAACAGAGGGGGGTGAATGTTGATCTCTAAAAATCGCCCCCAAAGAATACCTTCTCCTCCAATAGCTATGGAAGCTATGAAGGTAGAAAATAAGCCCTCACAGGAAATCACAGAGACAAGGAAAAAACTAGACCCAGAAAGGAGCAATCAAGAAAAACAAATTCAGCGCAAGACTGGCTGCAAGCGGTAGTACCGCTGGGACGAGCGGTAGTACCGCTGAGCGGTAGTACCGCTGGGTCGAGCGGTAGTACCTCTTCAGGAGCGGTAGTACCTCTCGAGAAAAACAGCAAACAGAGCAGGCGACTGAAGCTTCGGATTTTTGGCTAAATCAAAGGTTTTCTTTCAATCTTTTTGGACCAAAGCCTTACTACAACATACTAAATAGCAAGGGGACTTTGGGAAACAAATAAATCACACCAAGAAGCAAGAATTTCAGATTATGGGTAAAAATCTGAAATTTTGCAAGACCCGAGCCAAAAATCAAATTACTCCCCAACCTTTGATCCTTTGGTCATGAAACTTTGAGGATAGATTGGCAATAGCCCTAGAACTCTACAAGCCAAGTTTCATGCCATCTCGCGAAAGGAATCAAGATTTGCATAAAACCCTAGAAGGACGAAATGAAGAACATGGAGGCTCAAAAACCCAAATCTGAGATTAAACGAAGTTTGCTCTTGGGAAACTTGATCAAATGATCTTAAGGCATCATCCCACCATAGAGCAATCCATTTTGGACCTTCCCAGCACGAAAGAACACAAAAACAAAGATCTCAAGAATCAGGCAAGAAAAGCATCGAAGCAAAAACAGAAACAGGAGCACGGGAGAAACTTCAGATTTCATTCCAATCAACAGGAGATACAAAGAACTACGTCCCCATACGCATGGACATTAGGACATGAGGAATGATTACAAGTTGGATCACCTCTTCCTCTCCCTCTCCATCTCAAGAAACCCACTCTACATGGTTGGGAGGGGATGAACACACTCTGTTCTACCACACACAGAGACAAGCATCGAAGGGGGGGGACAGAGGGAACACAGCTCTGCCTCCACCAACAACTCTCCAACCACTAAAGCCAAAACAAACTCACAAAGTCTCTTTTGACTCTAGCAAACCCTAACTCTCTCCCAAAGCCATGTGGAGGCATGCAGCCCTCTCCACCTATTTATAGCCCATGGCTAACGGGTCTCCACCCCGTTACGCCCGCTAAATCCAATGGAGCCCGCTCCCGCTTGTGCAGCCTTGCGAATTTCCCGATTCGCCCCTCCTGCACCTTCCGGGAAGCTTCCATGCTCCTTGTCTCGCACGCCTCGCAACCACCTCGAGTCCACGTCGTCTTCGACACCTCCCGACTGTTCTGACCTCAGCGCCACCTGCGCCTAGTCTAGTCCTCCGTGTCTCACCACGACTCCGCTCGACGTCCTGCAGTCACACAGACAAGAAACACGTCACATAGCACCACTCGATACATGAAAGAATAAATAGCATAAGCACATCATACTTACTCATGACGAAGTCCAAACCTGTCAAAATATCAGAATATGCATCCTAACCCGTTTGACCAGGTTTGACCAAGTCCGACCGAGCCCGTTGCACCACGCAACGACATGGTCCGACCACACAATCCAAACTCGACTATCCTAAACCTTTGTCAATTACTCATCATTCACAAGGAGTCACGACCACATGGTCTCTCAGTCTGGCCTGTCCTATACTAGACTTATGGTAGTACGTAGTAGCTTTGTAACAGTAGCTCACAGATCGGTCCTTATTTGACTTAGGCAATAATTACCACATACCCATATTGTGCCACCAAGCAACCACCAGTTAACCATTTGCCTAAGTCTAAACCATGTTTTTATGTTATTTTGCTAAATATTTTATAAACCTTCTTGACACTCACATGCCAAAGATGTATTTTAAAACTCATCATTTCTTATGAAAAGTTTCCCAAGCATAGATTCATCTCTATGCATGTCTAAGTTTTTCTACAAAATTTCTAGTCATTACTTAGTGTACTAACTAGAGTTTTATCTATTGTGACATGGTATAGGGCGTTCAATGTCAAATGTGGCTATACATAAATATTTGGGAATTAACTAAAGTTAAAACGAGAATTTAAATTGTGATTGAATCAAAATATGCATGCATAGTAATTTAAAATAGAATACAAATAATTTGAAATACTAGGTTCAACATGATCAAATGTGTAATTTGTCTTGCTCCGTGATTTGGTGAAGGGATCGTCGATGAAAACGCGCTCTTATGGAACATCGGAGTCTACACACATAAATTCAAATAAACACTAAAAATATAAAAGGATTATAGAAGTAGAAAGATTAGAATGTTGGATGATTTTAGAAGAAAGAATGGGGTTAATATGAGCTGGAATGATGGAGAATGGGCTTTCTGAAAATTTAATTTAGGAAAAAGAGAAAGAAAATACTATTTGAAGAATTTTTGGATTTATCTTATTTTTGTTTCTAAAGGAAATTGGGATTAATGTGCCAAGCTGATATCATCAGAATTTTCAATTTTAAAAGTGGGGTTCACATGTGGGCCTGCGGTCTATGGACCAGATCCATGGTAGATTGGGTGCATGGGCTGACTGGGCTGCGACATGCAAGCAGCTGACTATGCTTAAGAAGGTGACAAGGCGACCACATGACTAACAGCTGGCAGCTGACGTGGCATCGACGGTGGTAGTGCTTGACAATCGATGGTTGTCGATGCTCCTATGCATGGTGGTGGATGGCGAGGCGCGAAAAAGAGAGAGGTCACACTAGGAAATCGATTGGGACGTAATTTAGCACCTAGAAGTGACAGAATTTGGTTGGCGGCAAGGTTGAAGCAGTGGCAAGGTTGAAGGGGTGGATGAGGTCAGTGAGGGCTCAACAAAGCTCTAGGTGTCGACGGTGTTGCATAGCTTCGCTTGCTTCATCTGGATTGCTTCGCTGGAGTACAGGAGCACGATGCTAGAGCTCTAGGGCCTGCGGGAGCTGTGGTGTGAAGAGTTGCGGTACCAAGGGTGGGTTTATATAGGGTTGGGGAGGGGCACGTGGTGGGATTCCTCGCCAAAAATCATAGTGGTGAGAAATCAAGGAGGGGAGAGAAAGGAAGGAGAGAGGCACGAAGGAAGGAAAGAGAGGCTGTGGTTGTAGGATTCGGATGGCGCACGGTGTGGCTTTCCATTGGATGAAGCAGCAAAACAGGAATGTGGAGGGAATCCGAGCCGGACTTACTGCGGTGGCGTGCAGAGGAAGAATAAGAAAAGGAGGGAGAAGACTCTAACTGGTGAGGCCCAGAAGTTAGAGAGGGCGAGGGTGCGAGTGCAAAGGCAGGCCGATGCACGGTAGTGGGCCGCGTGGGCTGAGCGGTGCGTGGGGGAAGAAATTAGGCCATGTGGGTTGAGAAGGAATAGGTCGAGTGGGTTTCAGCCTGAGAGAAATTTTTAATTCATTTTTGAATTTAATAAATTCTAGAAAAAGATAAAAAGGCGTAGAAAAATAGCAAATGAAGGCTAAAAATTCTAGTAAAATTATGAAAAATACTACAAAGCAAGGGTAACTTAGAAAAATAAAATAAGCATAAACATGGTTTTAAAATAGAACAAATAAAGCCTTTTCCTTCTCTGGGTTAAAGAAAAATAAAAATAAAAAGGAGAAAAGAAAATCCAAATAAATAAATACTGGATTTTTGGGATGTTATAAACCAACACCCTTAAAAGAAATGTCAACCCTGATATTTGGATAGGCTAGCAAAGAGATGGAGATGGTTGGTCTTCAGATCCTCTTCCCACTCCCAAGTGACTTCATCTTCGTTGTGATTGCTCCATTACAGGTGACTTCATCTTCGGTGTGATTGCTCCATTATAGCTTGCAAAAATGGATGGCCTTCTTCCTGGCCATGCATTTTGTTGTCTCAAAGATCTTGATTGGATGCTTCCTATAGGTGAGGTCTTCTTGGAGCTCGAGGGATTCGAGTACGACCTACTCCATGGGCACTCGAAGGCACTTCTTCAGTTGAGATACGTGGAGGACATTGTGTACTCTTGACATGGTTGGTGGCAACTTTAGCTGGTATGCGACTTCTCCTCTATGTTCTAGAATCTGAATGGTCCCACGAACCTTGGTGTAAGCTTTCCTTTGGTTTGGAATATTTTGAGTCCTCTAAGATACTCTAAAGTATACAAATTCTCCAACTTCAAAAGTCAAGTCTTGGTGACAATTGTCAACATAGCTCTTCTGTCAAAATTGGGCTATCTTCAATCTATCCTTGCTTTTCTCACCTTTTATTCAGCATCCTGAAGTAGGTTGGGTCTAGAGTCTTGACGCCCTTTTGTTTGTTCCCAAAGCAGAGGCATTCTACATATTTCCTGCTATACAGAGCTCCGAAGGGTGCCATCTGTAGGCTAGCTTGATAACTATTGTTATAGAAAAACTCAGCGCAGTGTAGGGTTCGATCCCAGAAGTTCCAAAACCTAGAGCACAAGCTCTTAGTATATCCTCCAAGACTTGGTTTACTTGTTTTGTTTGGCCATCGGTCTGACGGAGGTAAGTTGTACTGAAATTGAGCTTACTCCCTAGCTCCTCGTGTAGCTTCTACCAAAACCGAGAGGTGAATTGACTTCCTCGATCTGACACTATCTTTTTGGGCACCCTATGCATCCATACAATCTTGGACATATATAGTTCTACCAACTTACTTTCGAAGTAGGTGGTTTTGGCTAGAATGAAATGGGCTACCTTGGTCAATTAGCCTATCACTACCCAAATTAAGTCATATCCTGATTGAGTTCTTGGAAGCACAATGATGAAACCCATGCTAATTTCTTCTTGCTTCTAATTTGGTATTTGCAAAGGTTGCAAAAGTCTAGCAGGCTTCGGATGATCCACCTTGACTTTTTTGAAGGTGTCACATGCTCCAACAAACTCGGATATTTCTCTTTTCATGCTAACCCACCAATATCTTTCCCTGAGATCTTGATACATCTTGGTACGACCTGGCTGGATTAAGGGGACTCATGAGTGTAACATCTTGGTTTTCAGAGCCTTTTGAAGTTTTTAAAACAAAAATTACTATTTGGATTCTTTTGGAATTAATTAAAGCTTAATTTAAATTTTTACAAATTTAAAAGATTTAATATTAATAAAGTAAACATCAATTAAAAGAAAACCTTGTGCTACAAGGAATCAACTAAACATCAATTTGTTGGGTTCCTTATGCTACAAGAAATTTTTCTGTATTTTCTTGGATTATTTGCTATTTTCTAGAGCTCAATTGAATTGATTTCAATTTTTAAAATTCCAAAATACTTAAAAATCCTGATAAACCTTTACGGCCCATCTACCTTTCTCAGCCCAGTCTGGCATGCCAACTTGTGTCGCCATGCGTCAAGCATCAATGTGCCCGCTCGCTTAGACCACGCATCCGCACTATCTACCGTCCCCCTACTCCCCCACTCTCTCTTTGCCTCATTGACAAATAGGGCCCACCCACCAAGTAAGCCATCCCCGAGCCGGTCATCTTCCTCATGGGTCCGATTGGGAGACTTTGACATAGCCACCATGACTCTGCCCGAGCCACTGTCTCCATTCCATATCCCGCCTCTCCTCCATGTATAAAAAGGCATACCGAGTCCCCAGAACTCATCCCGAAACATCTATATCTTGCCCTTGCGTTGCAGCTACCGGGTTCATCGAGACTCAAGTTTACCGCTTCCTCCTCTGCACCTCGTCGATCCTCGTAGATCGCCATAGCCCCAATCCCATCGTGACCCAAAATCACCACCGCTTTTATCCTCGCCACTAGTTGTGTAATCACCAATATCCACGCCGACCTCCCCATGATGCTCATCGTGCTCTACCAGCCTAGGTCGAACCGTCAGCCTTGCCAGAGAAGCCCTTTGTCGATGGTGGTGATCTCATTGGAGGAGTTCACCGGGAAACCATGCTCCACTGTCCATGTGTCTCACTACCTCAGTGCCATGAACTGACATGGCCGCCACGTAATGCCACACTAGTGCTTGGTTTGCCATCTCATCTCACCACAACTCCTTGCCACATCATCAACTGAGTCATTAGCCACGTCATCTGCCACATCACCTCTTTTGTTATGTGTCAGCCATGTAACTACCAGTCCGCTGCCACGTCAACCCTAGCCACCACGCATCTGAACCCTAAGTCTAATCTTCTATGGACTTGGTCCACCATGAACCATGTCTCCGACACATGGACCCCACATGTCAGAACCCTGTGTCGTACACCCAACTCACCGTAAACACTTTCTAGCCTTCGTGGACCTGGTCTATGGACCAATGTCCCACATGTCAATCTTTAGCATTTTATTTAAATTAATTCTAAAGGGAATATTCTAGAGAATATTATCCTTTCTCTCTAAATTTCTAGGAATTAGTTCCCTAGCAAATCGTCTGAGAGCCCATTCTCCTTTGTCTTAGCTCCAATAACCTGATTCTTCTTCTTAAATTCATCTAAAATTGAAATTTATCTTTTAGTTCTAGTTTTATAGTTTTGGATCTTATTTACATTTTATTTGTGTTTTATATGCTTTTTCTCTCGTTAGAAAACATCTTCAAAGCAGCAGAAGTAGGACCAGAAGATCGAGAGTTGGTAACTGAGCAAGGCTAAGACAAGTCATGACATTTGATTATATTAAACCTATTGTTTTAAATCTATTATTTATTAATTTATTTTAAATTACCTTGCATTGCTAATTTAATGCAAACCTTTGTACCTGGTAGTTATAATCCAATTTTATTATTTCCCTCATTTGATAATTTGAATGCCATGATTCTATTATCACCATAGTATGGGTAATTATCTAGTGATGCAATACTAGTATTCACCTGGGTTGTACGTTTAGTATACTTAGCCATACCTATAGTACATTGGGCTCATCATCCCATGTTGATTAATTAATTAATTTTGACTTAATAATATATTGAATCGTGGCGGTCAGGTGCTATTATAAAATTTGAATACCATGATATGGGTAGTGTCATTGGTGTTGGTTATACAAAAATAGTTTTCACTTAGGTGAGTGATCTTGCAGTAAAGGGGGAAGTGTAGTCAGCACTTTTGGGATGTGGATGTCTCGCCTAAGTAATGTCTAAGGACTTAATTTTGTATGACATTGATCTAAGCCTTATTGTGCAACCAGATGTCTAGTATGGGATGAACCTGGCTAATTAATTTGTGATGTTTCAATTATGGCTTCACCATTGAGATGTCAGTGGGTGTCGGTTAGACATTTTCACAAGGTGCAAGAGGGGCTTTTCAAACTAGGTGGTTAGTCTACTCGGCAGCGAAACCTTAGTGGGTGAATTGGGTTGAGGTTGAACATTATAAAGGCTTTGTCATGATTTCTCTGCCGTGCACTAAATGAAGTGTGCTAATTATGTGGCAATATGAGATGATCATTTGTTATGGGAAAGTTGTGCAACCTTTGCAGAGTGTAAAACTATTCAAATAGCCGTGTCCCTAGTTATGGACGATGCTCATGTGTGGTTCATTGGGTGGATGGTCAGTTCACTTATAGTTTATTCAATTCCTTTGATTTATCTACTTATTACTTGTTTACAAAGTTTTCTTTCAACGTATTTATTATATTTACTTTAAATTGTTGCTTTCTGTAATTAACCACTCAGCTATCATTTGGTAAGCCTTGTATCATTATATATTGTATCTTGTTTGAAAAGATTTACTGAGTACTCTATGTACTCACGGCTATATTTGCTTAGTTGCTAAAGAAGGGACATACCAGGCAGAGGTACTTGAAGGAGAATTCTTGTACAACTTCATGAATTAGGACTTCACTTCCCAGTCGGTTTTGTTAAGCTCTTCAGGTTATTAATTGTAAGCTTGGCCATAAGATCACTACTTTGATAATTAATAATATTTGAGTTTTCCTTTGTTAATCGTGTTATGGTCTTTATTTCATCTATATTTCTACTATATGCACTAGCGTGATCTTGGACTAGTGTAGAATACACAGAGAGTTCAGATTTGCATATTTGGGTCTCGATAATGAGCTTCTCATAGAATTGTATCCTTAATCTCTTCGTTGTTGGGCACACATATATGTTCTCAAACCAAACGGCTCCATGTTCATCCTTAGTGAAGCTTGAGGCCTTCTGTCTTCTCATGTTCTTCTTTATTTCCTTGATATCCTCATCAATCTTCTGAGCATCCTTCATCTGGTAAGGTAGGGTGGGTCGAACCTCTAGAATTGAAAGAATAATCCAATTTACAAGGTTTAACTTGAGAGAGGCAACTTCCTCCTGAAGTTGCGTATGTTCCTGATGAGTAAACGGGGTCCCGATCTTCTGATAGGATGATAACTTCGATTTGGAGGAGAACGACTTTGATGATGTAGGCTTCTAACTAGCAACGACCAGAACACCAAGCAATCACTGAACCACACTCCAAGTCATTATCAACCGTGCCAAGAACGCGCTTGACCTGACCACGAAGGTATATTCCTGCATGCAACCGAAGAACATGCAAGAACAAGATAACAAGCAATTTGAAATTGCAAATATTTATATTGAGTTCAAAAGGTGGGATTCCGCAAAGATTCTTTAAGGTTGGTCTAGTCGACACAAACAAAGAATAATAGTTTTCACAGTAGAGAAACTAAGCAAATGAAATCCAAGGAAACTAGAAGGGTGCGGCCTCCTTAAATAGGAGAGGGAAAGTCGTGCCAAACTAAGAAATAAAGGGTGGTACTATTTATGGTACTGTTCACATGAATAGTATGGCCGTGAATAGTATGGGCCTAGAGAGGAGGCGCCTTCCCCTTGGGCCCAAGCATTATAAGGCCCAATTTGGGCCAAACAGGTGATGTAACATTTTTTGTAGTGATTGCAGCACGCACAAGAGGAATTTGGAGATGAGGCTAGATCTATTGGAAAGAAGATGAGAAAAGCTTTCCATCGAGTACTCGTGGACCTCAAAAGGACTCTGTATGTGAAAGTTACGCACATTTGAAGTTGGTGCTGTCTTTGGAGACCGAATTGAATCGCACATGTTTATCTTCATGATCAGCTCCTAAGTTCCTAAGTAAAAGAATATCACACGCATTAGGTAATGGCATATTCTCATGAGAAACAAAATGCACTCCTAGAAACGAAGTTACTTGATAGTTCAATTGTTGTGCACAAGCTCTTGTGATTGGACCTTGCAAGTGTATAGGTTCAGATCCATTGGTTGTATGCATAGAAGTGATGTCCTCGTCATCCTCCTTCTTGCATGTTAGTTGTCCTCGACTTAAGCTCACCTTCTTCTCCCAAATATGGCTTCAAATGTGCAATGTTAAATGTGGGACTAACCCCGAATTCTACAGGCAAATCAAGTTTATATGCATTATCATTAATCTTAGCTAACACCTTGAATGGACTATCAGTTCTAGGCATCAACATAGACTTTCTCAAATCGGGAAATATATCTTTGTGCAAAGGCAACCACACTAGATCACTAGGTTCAAAAGTTGAACTCTTTCTACCCTAACTACCAGCAATCTTATACTTAGCATTCATGCGCTTTATGTTTTCTTTAGTGGTTTCGTGCAATTTAAGGACAAATTCAGCACGTTTCTTAGCATCTAAATTTACTTTTTCAGAAATGGGGATAAGTAATAAATCAATAGAAGCGCGAGGATTAAAGCCATATAATACCTAAAAATCGCTCATCTTTGTGGTAGAGTGCAGCGATCTATTGTAAGCAAACTCTACATGAAGTAGACATTCTTCCCACATCTTCAAGTTTTTCTTCAAGATAGCCCTCAACATAGTTGATAGCATGCGGTTGACAACTTTGGTTTGTCCATCCATTTGGGGGTGATAAATAGTAGAAAACAGCAGCTTGGTACCCAATTTCGCCCACAGTGTGCGCCAAAAGTGACTCAAAAACTTCGCATCTCGATCTGAAACAATGGCTTGGGCACTCCATGTAGTCAAACAATCGCTCTAAAAAACAAGTCGACAACATTTGTAGCATCATCGCTCTTATGACAAGATATAAAATGTGTCATTTTAGAAAACCTATCCACAACAACAAAAACACCATCTCTCCCCTTCTTTGTTCTAGGTAATCCTAAAACAAAGTCCAATGAAATATCCTCCCAAGGAACACTAGGTATAGGAAGAGGCACATATAAATCATGTGAATTAAGTTGGGACTTAGCTTTATTGCGGGTAGTGCAGCGAAATACATAGCGCTCAACATCGCGCCTCATCCTTGGCCAATAGAAGTGTTCAACGAGAATGTCCTCCATCTTTTCGACACCAAAATGACCCATTAGTCCTCCCCTAACAGAGCTGTCTGTAATGCATAGCTTGTTAGCTCTAAATAAAAATCCATTATTGAAAACAAATTTATTCTGGCATCTACCATTTTTGCAATTGGACAGGGCATCTCTAAACTTATCATCAGAAGTGTATAGTTCTTTTATTGTCTCTAAGCCAAAAATTCTACAATCAAGTTGAGACAACATTGTATACCATCTAGACAAAGCATCAGCAATCACATTTTCCTTCCCTTTCTTGTGTTTTATGATATAAGGAAAAGATTTAATGAATTCAACCCAATGAGCATGTCTACAGTTCAGTTTAGTTTGACTTTTAATATGTTTCAATGATTCATGATCAGAACAGATAACAAATTCTTTGGGCCATAAATAATGTTGCTATATTTTTAATGTTCGAACGAGAGCAAGTAATTCTTTATCATAGATAGAATAGTTCACACTAGGCCCACTCAATTTTTCACTAAAATAAGCAACAGGTTTACCTTCTTGTAGTAACACACCTGCAAGTGCAATTCCGCTAGCATTACATTCAAGCTCAAAAGTCTTACCAAAATCAGGAAGCTGGAGAAGCAGCGCATTTGTGAGCTTCTCTTTCACAAGGTTGAATAATCGTTCTTGTGCAAGACCCCAATGGAAATGCACACCCTTCTTGGTGAGCTCATTCAATGGTGTGACAATGGTGCTGAAATTCTTGATAAAGCATCGATAAAATCCAGCCAATCTAAGAAAACTTCGCACTTGTGTAACCGTGTTAGGAGTCGGCCAACTCTGTATAGCATTAATCTTGGCTTGATCGACTTCAATGCCCTGTGGAGTAACAAAATAGCCAAGAAACGATACTTGATCGGTGCAAAAGGTGCACTTCTCAAGATTACCAAAAAATGTGCAGCTCATAAAGCATTAAAAATAGCACGTAAATGATCAAGATGTTCCTCAAGTGACTTGCTATATATCAGTATGTCATCAAAATATACCACCACAAATTTTCCAATGAAAGCACGCAAAAACATCGTTCATCAATCTCATAAAAGTACTAGGTATATTAGTTAAACCGAAAGGCATTACTAACCACTCATATAGACCAAACTTAGTTTTGAACGTTGTTTTCCATTCATCTCCTAATTGCATATGAATTTGGTGATATCCACTCTGCAAATCAACTTTAGAAAACATGGTAGAGCCACTTAATTCATCAAGCATGTCGTCTAACCTAGGAATAGGATGATGGTATCTAATAGTAATATTATTAATAGCTCTACAATCAATACACATACGCCATGATCCATCTTTCTTTGGAACCAAAAGTACAGGAACAACACATGGACTAAGGCTCTCATGTACGTACCCTTTATCAAGCAAGTCTCACACTTGACGCTCAATCTCCTTAGTCTCCTCCGGGTTAGTTCAGTATGATGCGCGGTTGGGTAGGGAAGTTCCTGGGATCAAGTCAATTTAATGTTCAATATCCCTAATTGATGGCAACCCTAGGGGTATCTCAGCAAGAAACACATCATCAAACTCCTGAAAAGGTTAGTGACAGCAGGAGGCAAAGAAACAGGAAGATCCTCAAGTGAAAAAAAGCATCTTTGCACAAAAGAGCATAGCAAAAAGAATTATCTACTTCCAACTCATTCAAATCAGATTTGGTAGCTAATAGAACAGTCCCTTTTAGCTTAATTTCATTATTCCTAGCACTTATTTCTTTTATATCTTTCTTTTTGGATGGAAAGCATTCTTAGTTACAATCTGATTTTCACTTTTCTCTTTCTCCTTATTTACTCATTCAGCACGTTCAAGTTCATCTTTTAAAATAGTTTCAGGAGACATTAGAAGTAAAATAATTTTCTTGCCCTTATGCATGAGAGTATATTGGTTAGTCCTACCATGATGTATAGTGTCTTTATCATATTGCCATAGTCTACCTAACAATAAAGGACATGCTTGCATAGGTACGACATCGCAATCAGCATAATCTTGATATAAACCAATAGAAAAATGAACTCTCACAGTGCGAGTTACCTTCAGCTTACCGCATGAATTAAACCATTGAATATAGTAAAAATGAGGGTGTTGTTGTGTGGTCAAGGAAAACTTCTCAACCATATCCATGCTAGCCAAATTGTTGCAACTTTCTCTATCAATAATCACACGATAAGAACACTCATTGATCACAAACTTTGTTTAAAACAGATTGTGGCGTTGATTTTGTTCAGCACGCTCCACTTAAGTGCTAAGGACACGCTTCACGATTATGTTAAAAAAAACTTATCACTTGCTTCAGCTCCAAGTCATTCTTTATCAAGTTCAGATTCATCTTACTCACCTGCAGGGTCAGTTTCAAGCAAGGTATGATCTTCATCAATATCACTAGCTGAAGTATACTCACCATCTTCTCTAACAAGAAGTGCTCGCTGATTTGGGCAATATCTCATTATGTGCCCAAAACCTTTACAACGGTGGCATTGTATGTATCGCGTTCTCCTAGTGGAAGCAACCAAAGTGGAACTCTTAGCTTGCTGACCTGAAGTTGATTTGCTTGCGTCGGAGGCTCTGGATGTGGGAGTGGTGCTCACTGGTCGCCCATGGATGGAGGAGTGTGGGGAACGGCTAGGAGTGGCAGGGGCAACATGGGGTGGGGTCTTGCCCGAGGACTGCGCCTGATTCTATTTACCTACAAAAGAAACTCCAAAAGAGCCCCGAGAGTGAGGCTATCTTCCTTGCACTTCACGATCAACTTTGCACGCAATATGGAACAAACGGTTAATAGAATTGTACTCCTTATAATCTAAAATATCCTGAATGTCCCTGTTAAGCCCTCTAGAAAATCTAGCCATTTTAGCCTCCTCAGTTTCTTCTAACCCACAATGTAGACAACTGATTTGTAGTTCTTGATAATAATCTTCTACGGTGTTTCTACCTTGTTTTAAACATTGTAATTTATTCAGCAAATCACGAGAGTAGTAGGAAGGCACAAATCTACATCTCATAGTTCTCTTCAAGGCATCCCAAGTTCTAGGTATGTGTTGTTCATCGTGGCACAATTCATTCCACCAAATAGATGCAAAATCAGTGAACTCACTAGTAGCAGCTCTAACCCTTTTATTTTCTGGAAATTCATGGCATGAAAATTTTTAGTCTAAAGCTAACTCCCATATGAGATAAGCATCAGGATCATATTTACCAGCAAAAGGAGGTATGGTGAACTTAATTTTACCAAGTGCAACATCGCGATTTCGTACCTCACAAGGTGGCTCTCTTCTCATACCTTGGCGATTAAAGCATCATTGCAGATTTTCACGAGCATTGTCAAAATTGAATCCGCCCTCAGACTCTGTATCAGCAACATATGGGCTCTCTTCATCTCTTACCTCATCAACCTATGAGCGAGAAACAGATGGGTCACGGCGTGGTTGTGTAATGGTGACAGCAGCGGGGGTGACAGCAGGAGGTGGAGCTCTCTCTAGCTGCTCCACTCGTGTAGCAATCGCCGCAAGATCATTATTGGTGCGATCTAGAACCATCTCAAGACACTTTGAATGTTGACTCAACAAGTGTGAAAATCTCTGCATGATGTGTCTTGGACGAGGCATTAGAGATGCATCTTTCATCAATGTTGGACCTGCTATTCTCCCCTTATGACCTTGAACCTGCCATTGTTAATAGAAAAGAAAGAATAAAACACAGTGTATATGTCCCTATTAACTACTAGGTTCTAGAGGCTCAAAAGTCACTCACACTCAAGCTTATACCAAGTTCTCATGAGCTCTTTACCAATGCGGCAAGGAAGTGGTACAACCGGTGGCTAGTTCGTGATACTCTCACTTGATGAATAGCCCAACGATTGCGAGCAACGATACCTGCTGAGTTAGTAGGAAGTAGAGCTCAGAAGGCTTCAATATGGTAGTAAGGATTAACAACAATCAAATTAGTAATTGCAAGTTGAATAACTGTTCAACGTACTAGTCGATGTTGCTGATCCAAGCCTAGTTTGAGTAAAAACAACAGCTAGTATCAAAGATAAAAGGGCAAAGTTTTATATGGCTTATATATTCTCATTTCAAAGGTTTTGGTGAGATCTACAACTTTTCAGTTGAGATCAAACCCAAATTCCGAAGGAAAGACAATAAAAAGGGCAAAAGCAGAAACTGAAAAATTGTGATGCAGATTTAGGTCCAAAGATGGCCAATTTTGGGGGTCTTATAGGGCAACTGGCACAAGTGGGTTATTTTTTTGGATGCGCCTTGTCGTTAGCTTTCCAATGAGTACAAGAATGTTAAAAACAGACACCGTATACAAAAGTTATGCCCATTTTACTGAAGGTGTCTTGGAATCAAATTCCTACTCGGACTAGAAACCGACTTGGGCTCAACTTGAAACTGCTATATCTTTTAAACCCATTTGCCAAACTTTTGTGGAAGCTTGTGGCTTTATGTAGAAGGTCTCCACCAATTTTCGACAGTTTTGGGGAAAGTTTGACGTGCTTGTCAACTTTCGGGAAGGAGGGCGCTCTTTTTTTTTGTTTCTCTTTTTTCTCTCTGTTTTTTCTCTTTTTTCTTCTTTTTTCCTTGAACAACCGACACTGACTGATTAGGGTATCCCCTTTGATTCCTACTCCTTTCCAAAACGTCAAAATGACGGTGGATATTGTAGTATGCCATGGCAGAGAAATCCTTTGCCACGGTAGGGAAAACGGTTGATGTGGCAAGCGTGGCAGCAGCGGCTTGGCGCGTGGTTGTCACGGCATAAGAGGAAATGGCGGCAATGATCAGTGGTGGCCACGGCAGGGAGTACCAAGGGTGGCAGGAGGACTTGGGCTGCCACGTCAAGGAAGATCGAGCGACGTCAGGAATTTTCGGCTGCCACGGTAGAGATTGGTAGCAGATGTGTTTGCCACAGCAGAGGAAGGAAAGCGGCGGCAGGCAGTTTTAGTTGCCATGATAGCAACACAAAGGAACATGAATATCTGGATGCAAACTAGACAATGATAAACTAGACACGACGATGCAACCAAAAATTCAACAAGCAAAATACTGAAATGAAAATTGCAAGGCACAGATTGGTTTGGGATAGGATGAACAAACCCTAACAAAAAATTTTTTTGATTTTTTTCATGACTTTTGTGGACTGTAGGTAAAGAAAATTCTCACCTATCAACCTTAAGCTCTAATACCACTTGATGAGGCAATGGGGTCCCGATCTTCCGATAGAATGATAACTTCGATTTGGAGGAGAACGACTTTAATGATGCAGACTTCTAACGGGCCACGACCAGAACACCAAGCAGTCGCTAAACCACATTCCAAGTTGTTATCAACCGTGCCAAGAACGCGGTTGACCTGACCACAAAGGTCTATTCCTGCATGCAACCAAAGAACACGTAAGAACAAGATAATAAGCAATCTAAAATTGCAAATATTTATATTGAGTTCAAAAGGTGGGATTCCACAGAGATTCTTTATGATCGGTGTAGTCGACACAAGCGAAGAATAAGAGTTTTCACAATGGAGAAACTAAGAAAACGAAATCTAAGGAAACTAGAAGGGTGCGGCCTCCTTAAATAGGAGAGGGTAAGCTGTGCAAAACTAAGAAATAAGGGTGGTGCTATTCATAGTACTGTTCACATGAATAGTACAGCCGTGAACACTACGGGCCTAGAGAGGGGCGCCTTCCCCTTGGGCCCAAGCATTACAAGGCCCAATTTGGCCCAAATATTTGATGTAACACCTTTTTTTAGTAATTGTGGCATGCAACAGGAGTAATTTGGAGATAAGGCTAAATCCATTGGAAAGAGAATGAGAAAAGCTTTCCATCGAGTACTCATGGATGTCAAACGGACTCCGTATGTGAAAGTTATGCACATTTAAAGTTGGTGTTGTCTTCGTAGGCCGAATTGAATCGCACATGTTTGTCTTCATGATTAGCTCCTAAGTTTCTATGTAAAAGAACATCACATGCATTAGGTAGTAGCATATTCTCATGAGAAACAAAATTCACTCCTAGAAACGAAGTTACTTGATAGTTCAATTATTGTGCACGAGCTCTTGTGATTGAACCTTGCAAGTGTATAGGTTCAGATTCATTAGTTGTATGCATGGAAGTGATGTCCTCATCAGTTCCTCTTCAACCAACGTGTAGTTTGCATAAGAATGCATCTGCCACATCATTTGCCTTGCTGGGATGGTAGTAGATTCCAAGGTCATAATCTCTAATTAGCTCTAACCATCTTTGCTACCTCAAATTGAGTTCTGCTTGGGTAAAGACATACTTCAACTTTTGTGGTCTGTGTAGATTTCACAGCGATTACCAATGAGGTAATGCCACCAAATCTTCAAAGCATACACCACCACTACTAACTCTAACTCATGAGTAGAGTAGTTACACTCATAAGGTCTCAACTGGCGAGACACATAGGCCACAACTTTGCCTTCTTGCATAAGAGCACATCCAAGACCTTGCTAAGAGGCATCACAAAGAACCTTAAAATCCTTGTGTACATTCAACAAGATGAGTGCAGGTGTGGTAATCAACTTGTTCTTAAGTGTTCGAAAACTTTGTTCATAGGCTTTTGTCAATTCAAACTTTTTCTCTTTTTCAGAAGTTGAGCCATGGGTTTAGCAATCTTGGAAAACCCTTCAATGAAGTGTCGGTAGTAACCGGTAGTTCATGGAAACTCCTGATCTCTGTTATTGACCTTTGTTGTTTCTAGTCCATTACAGCTTTGGCTTTGGAGGGATCCACTACAATTCCCCTAGCTGTCACAATGTGTCCAAGGAAAGCTATTTCTTTTAGTCAAAATTCACACTTGCTAAATTTAGCACAGAGTTGGTGCACTCTAAGTTTCTCCAAAATTATTTCAAGGAGGTCATCGTGCTCCTTCTCATTTCTAGAATAAATGCAATGTCATCGATGAAAATTACTACAACTTATCCAAGTATTCCATGAACACTTTGGTGAACTCGTATTGGCCGTAACAAGTGGAGAAAGTTGTGTTGGGTACATCCTCCTGTCGTATCTTCAACTAGTTAGACCCTAACCTTAGATCTATCTTAGAGAAGACGCTTGCTCCCTTCAACTAATCAAAAAGGTCATCTATCCTGGACAAGGGATACTTGTCCATCCCACAAGCAAAACATAAAGAAACTTTCAACAAAAAGCCAGCTTAGCAAATAGCAACTTTATTAATAATATAACCTTGTGACTATTGACAAAGGAATAACAGCTCATAGGTAACGTTCACTAATGACTTAAGGTCCTAAACTTAGGGGTTTCCCTATGGGGCTGCATGGAACTGGGTAAGGTACTTCTGTTTGGAAGGTAGTGGAATGCAATGCACTTTAACTTCACTTCATAGATTTCTCTTAGCTAACAAATGGCCTCCCAAGTAGCATCTTGGATTCTTGTGAAGAAGGAATCTCGTGCAAGTGGGGTGTCATAGGTGTGGAAGGCCATGTCATCCTCTGGGTTGGCGAAGATCAGCACCTCTACTCTCTAGCGTTCTTGATCTCCATATGCCTTCTGATACCCTTGGTAGATAGGGAGAACTTGAACCTCAACTGCTGCAATAGCTTCCACAAGCTATTGGCCAAGTGTCTAGCGTGAACTCCATATGAAATGATGGTCGGGGTAGTCATCTAAAATATTTGAGAAAGGAAAAAACTAGGAAACAATTTTTCTATAAAGGGGCATGGTTAAGTAAAGAAATGAGAAAGATAAGTTTTACAAGATTTTTCTTTAAAATAATATTTCTATTAAAATAAGTCTTTATGGTGCATCTTTTCTATTATATATACGGCCACGTCTTAGAGCCGTCATGGTTCGTATACCATATCTGTCTTAGAGTCGTCATGGTTCTTATACCATATCTGTCAAACCCAAAAATAACACCTCCAGATTCTCTATGTAAATCGCACTAGTCTAGAAAAAAACTAGTGCACATAGTGGTAATAAAGATACATTGATCCATAATGACAAATAGTATTAAATAAATGAGTATGGGTATTAAATAAACGAGTATGGGCCTTATGGCCAAGATTTACATTCCATCGTCCATAGGCCGTATATAAATAATAGCAAAAGATAAAATCAACACGAAGAAGCCCAACTAGTCTACCTGTAGGCAAAAGACTGCGGGACATGACCTACTCATCCTGGTTCTCATCGTAGTTGAAGTAGTCCACATCTGAGCAACAGTAATTAAGCAATGGTGAATGCTATTGTACTCTGCAAGTTACACCAATAACAGAGTTAATGCATGTAAGGATAATGTCAAAGGAAGGCTTATTAGAGTTGTTTGAGTGTAAAGCAAATTTAACATTTAAATACAATAAATAGATGTAAATAGCTGGATTTAATACAATAAGTAAATAAAACTGTATTTTATCCTAAATAATACCATTGGTGTAGATCCAACCTACCACTAACCTATTCAAGGGCATCCCATCTGGACCATCTTTTCTAAAAGATCTCATCTATTTTTTTAACCATGTTTTTGAAAGTCAAAAAGTCTAATATGCAAAAACCTTACTCAGCTTGCCCATGGCCTTGGGCATGGCTATCATGGATAGTTTTACGCTCTGCAGAGATTGTACAACTTTACCCACAACATATAATCAACTTATACTATTCGTCTGATATACATCCAAAGGTGCGTAACTAAATGATTATCACAATGCCTTTACAATATACAATCTTCAACCAGGCTATGCCCTACTAAGGTTTCATCACAACATAGAATCCACTAAGATGGGGGCCCATCTTGTGCCGTGTGAGTTACCAGTGAACTTGCTATACCCACATTCAACCTATAGTGAAACTAAGATTGGACATGCAAATTAATTAGCCGAGTACGTCCCATACCGGACTTGTTGGAGCAAGTAGTGGCTTTGTAACAGTAGCTCACATACCCACATTGTGCTACTAAGCACCCACTGCCTAACCATCTGCCTAAGTCTAAACCATGCTTTTATTTTATTTTGTTAAATATTTCATAAACCTCCTTGACACTCTTGGCCAAGGATATATTTTAAAACTCATCATTTCTTGTAAAATGTTTCCCAAGCCTAGATGCATCTCTATGCATGTCTAAGCTTTTCTACAAAATTTCTAGTTATTACTTAGTGTACAACTAGAGTTTTAGCTGTGGTGATAAGGTATAGGGTGTTCAATGTCAAATGTGGCTATACACAAAGATTTGGGAATTAACTAAAGTTAAAACATGAATTTAAATTATGATTGAATAAAAATATGCATGCACAATAATTTAAAATAGAATATAAAATTTTTGAAATACTTGGTTCAACAAGATTAAAGGTGTACCTTGCCTTGCTTCATGAATTGGTGAAAGGAATCGTCAACAAAAACATACTCTTCTAGAATGTCGGAGTCTACACGCGTAAATAGCCAAAACAAATGGAATACAAGTAAAATTCAAACAAACTCAAAAAATTCAAAAGGATTGTTTAGACAAAAATATTAGGATTTTAGATGACTTTAGAAGAAAGAATGGAGGTCAATCGAAGCTAGAATGAAGAAGAACGACCTTTCAAAATATTTAATTTAGGAAAAAGAGAAAGAAAACATTGTTTCGGGAATTTCTAGATTTATCTTATTTTTCTTTCTAAAGTTAACTGGGATTAATGCGTCATGCTGATGTCACTAGAATTTTCAATTTGAAAAGAGATGCTGACATGTGGGCCCATGGTCCATGGACTAGGTCCACAGAATTTCAACCTGGTCCATGGTGGATTGGGCGCACGGGTTGACTGGATAACACCATGCAAGTAATTGAGTAGTCTTAAGGAGGTGACATGGTGACCACATGGTAGAGAGAAATTTCGATATTTGACACTGAATACGTGCGCCTCTCAACTTTTAACCTCCAATTCGCACGTCTTTTGAAATTTAACCCTGTCACTGCGAATTCTTTTGATTCAAGGGATTCTCCTTATTTTCTCTCCTTTTATATTTTGACACTTGTCACTGCGAAAATGAAGAGAATCCCTTGAATCAAAAGAATTCGCAGTGACAGGGTTAAATTTCAAAAGGCGTGTGAATTGAGGGTTAAAAGTTGAGAGGCGCACGTATTCAGTGTCAAATATCGAAATTTCTCCATGGTAGATGGCTAGTGGCTGATGTGGCATCGACAATGTGACGGTGCTCAGGAACCGATGGTTGCCAGTGCTCCAACGCACATTGGTGGATGGCAAGGCATAGAAAAGAGAGGTCACACTGAGAAATCGGTTGGGATAGAATCTAGCACCTAGGAGTGACGGAATTTGGCTAGCGGTGAGGTCAAAGCGGCAGCGTGGTTTGGTTCTCCAGTGAAGAAGGGTCTTTAGTGGTGAGAGCTCAGTGAGGCTCCAGGAGTCGATGGTGTTGCAAGGCTTCACTGGCTTTGTCGGGATTGCTTCACCGGAGTAGCGACGGAGCTCGGAGCGGAGGGAGTAGGGCACTAGAGCTCCAGGGCTTGCAAGAGTGGACAAGAGAGGTGGGGAGCTGTGGTGTGAAGAGTTACAGTTCCAAGGGTGGGTTTATATATGGTTGGGGAAGGGAGAGAAAGGAAAGAGAGGGGCACAGAGGAAGGAAAGAAAGGTGGTGATTGCGGGACACAGATGGCACACGGTGTGGCTTCCCATTGAAGGAGGCAACAAAGAAGGAAAGTGGAGGGATTCCGAGCCAAACTCAGTGGTGGTGGCGCGTGAAGGAATAAGGACAGGAGGGAGACAACTCTAACTGGTGGGGCCCAGAAGTTAGAGAGTGGGGTGAGGGCATGGCTACGAAGGTAGGTCGGTGTGCGGGAGTGGGCCGCGTGAGCCGAGCGACGCGCGGGGAAGACATAAGCATGTGGGCGAGAGAAGGAATAGGTTGAGTGGGTTTCGGCCCAAAAGAAATATGAGAGTCTTAATTCATTTTTGAATTAAATAAATTCTAAGAAAAGATAAAAGACTTTGGAAAATAGAAAATGAAGGCCAAGAATTCAGTAATATTCTGACAAATACTAAAAATCAAGGGCAAGAAAAATAAAATAAGCTTAAACTTGGTTTTAAAATAAACAAATAAAGCTTTTTTTCCTTCTCTAGGTTAAAGTAAAAGAAAAAGAAAAAGGAGAAAAGAAAATCTAGAAAATTTTAAAGAAATACAAGTAAATAAAAACTAGAGTTTTGGGATGTTACACCCTTTAACATCCTTTGCCTTCCCCCATGCCTTGCTTGATCCCAATTACCCCGGCCAACGTCCTTGACCATACCTCAGCTCATCCTCGAGCCTAGACCCAATCCATGCCGTTGGCCATGCTTACCTCCAAGCTTCTTGCACATCAAAGACCAATAAATCATTTTCGGCCATAAGTTCTTCCCAACTTGACCCATATAACTCCAAACATGCTACTACAGTTAGTACCAGGCTAGTACTGCCACCTAAAACCTAACACAAGAATGACATCTTGCAAACTTTCATAAATTCAAGTCTCAACTTGATACATAATATTTGATACAATATTGATGTTTTCGTTGCAAGTGTGGGCACTCAATTAGTAAATAAATAAATAACAGTATGCATATAATTTCCTTTGAGAAGGACTATATCATTTTGTTTATACAACATATTGTTTCCAAAATTTATGAAATGTCATACATGATACCACTATGATCTCATACGCGGTCTGTAAGTAATACGTTATTTGTCGAAGGTCTTTTCTCTTAAGAAGGGATGGCCATGGTGAGGTCAATGATAGTTGTGTCGAGGATGGTGATGAGCTCTGTTAAGAGCAAAAGAAAAAAAAAAGAACTAGGCACCGATTTTGGTTGAAGTGATCCAAATGATCATGATTCAAGAGAGGAGCAACAAGCTACGCGGCCTTTGAGGCTGACGTGCTAGAGCCATAAATGCCATCGATGAGTTTAGCAGCGGATCTAACCGAAGCTAGGGTTTTTGTGGAGGTGATGACGCTAGTGGGTAGAGTGGGTACAAAGTTGCAGAGGAATAGTTACGAGTTCCGGTACATCTAAGTCCGATAATTGGGTGAGTTTTTTTAGATTGAGGCTACTAATTTATAGCTGTGGTATTTGAATTTTGATTTGTTCATGAGAGATAGTACGTAAATAGAAATAGTCGTATATGATTTTGATCAGTACAGCTAAACTCAGTACAATTTGTACTACAATTTACTTGTAGACTCTACCTTAAAAATGCACTGTTTAACAGCGTGTTACTGTTTATCCGTACATAAGCCATAAGCCAAATGCATTATCGAACCCAGGCAATAATATTTGAGTGGAAGAGAGACTGCTCATCACATGTTCCGATTTTAGCTTTTATGTTTTAAATTTAGTTTTTTAGTTTTTATTTTATTTGGGTTTTTTTTGTATTTTTTATATTGTCTATGATGATATAATCTTTTTAATTTAATTACGCTGAAAAACTACTAGCAGCTACAATATAAAAAACCACTATAATATAAAATAAGTCAAAAGTTCAGGTTTAAAAGCCCAAATGAGCGGTGCACGATGGAGAAGGGAGGTCGTTGTTTTTACAAAGATATCCTAAAACTTGTATGCTAACCTGAGCCGCATCATCACATTTATTCTAGCTGACAGATCTGATTAAGAATAAATGATGACCATCAAGGCTTTCCGAGTAAAATGGTCAAAACTTAAACTGCCATTAAACCACATCATCGCTTACATTATAGCTGTTGCGTCTAATTAGATACAAACCATAGCCATCAACATTCACAATTTTTCGATCTCCAAGAAACTGTTGAGGAACCGACGCTGGAGACCAGTCCGAGCGATTCCTCTGCTAGAACAAGAACGAATCAATCACAGAATCACAGAGAGACAATAGATTGAACACACAGAGAGATAGAGAGAACTCCTGGTCTTTCTTTATTGCTTTCATTCATATGTACATAATGAGGGGGAATAGGTCCCTATTTATAGACTACAATGAGGTGCCCACCATGGGCCGCGGGCTGCTGGCCCAGGCCCAGGTTTCTTAACACTCCCCCTTGGGCACTCATCCGACACGTTCATGCCTCACTAAAACTCCATAAAAACCCAGTGGGAAAAATTTGGAGAAAGAGCACATGATACATGTGATGCTGCGATGCACGAATTGCCTCATTAAAAACCTTGGTCGAGAAACTTCATGGAAAACTCGTCAAGGGAAAAAGAGTACAACTCACCCAATTTCATTCAGTCTTCAGGACTTTGCTCATTTGGGTACTTAACCTTCAGGATTAAGATTTAATAATGTGCTTGAGAGAATTCTCCCCCTGAATTCTGCACTTCTCTAAGTCTCATCATTTCAATCCCTCACACGCACCTTTCAAAGTTAGATGCGGGGAGTGACTTCGTGAACAAGTCAACATAATTTAGTGTGCAATACTTTAATCTTATCCATCTTTGCAATTCATGAGCATAGAGGAACTTGGGGTTGATATTCTTACATAGCCCGTCTGCATTAGTGCAACGCAAGCTGCATTATCTTCATAGATAATTATGGGGGTTTGCACAATGTTCATTCCACATGACTTCTGGATGTGGTGATCCGTTCAGCGGAACCAAGCGCACTCTCGTGCGGCTTCATACAGTGCTATAATTTCTGAGTGGTTCGTCGAAGTAGCTACAAGGCTTTGCTTAGACGATTTTCAAGGATTTGCAGTTCCACCATACAGAAATACATAGACTGTTTGTGACTTTGCGGTATGCGGGTCCGACAGGTACCCAGCATTTGCGTAGCCAATCAAGTTCAGACATTGATTCTTTCTATAGAACAATCCAATGTCTTTGCTTCTTTTGAGGTATCGGAAGGTGTCCTTTTTGCCCTGCCAATGCCTTTTGGTGGGCTCTGCACTGTACCTTGCTAACAGGTTCACGGCAAATGCAATGTCCGGTCTAGTGCAGTTTGCTAAGTACATGAGCGCTTCCACTGCACTCAAGTATGGGAATTCCGGTCCCAGGACTTCCTCCCCCTCTTCCCTAGGTCGGAAAGGATCTTTTTCTTACTGTAAAGACCTCCCGATCATCGGTACTTTCGATGGGTATGCCTTCTCAAAGTCAAGCCTTTCTAGCACCTTCTGGGTGTAGGCCAACTGATGTACCAAGATTCCTTCAGGGAGATGCTCAAGCTGCAGGCCTAAGCAAAACTTGGTCTTGCCCAAATCTTTCATTTCAAATTCTGACTCCAAGTAGGAGCTTGCTTCTTTTATGTCTTCAGCTGTCCCGATGATATTCAGATCATCTACATACACAGAGATTATACAGAATCCATTCTGGGATCGCCGTATAAATACACAAGGACAGTCTTCATTGTTCGTGTAGCCTTTCTTGCAGAGAAAGTCGCTCAAGCGATTATACCACATTCTTCCAGATTGTTTCAGTCCATGCAGGGACTTTCTGATTTTCACACTGTATAGATTTCTATTTGCTCTGTTTTGGTTCAGGAGAGATATTCCTTCAGGGACTCTTATATAAATCACCGAATCCAAGTTACCGCAAAGGTATGCAGTCATAACATCCATCAATTTCATTTCCAAGTTCAAGTTTACTGCCATTGAGATCAAATATCTAAAGGTAATTTCACTCATGACTAGGGAGTAGGTTTCTTCATAATCAACTCCAGGATGTTGAGTGAAACCTTGGGCTACTAGCCTTGCTTTGTATCTCACTACTTCATTTTTTATTTCTCTTTCGAATAAATACCCACTTGTGCCCTACAGGGTGCACATGGGGAGGCATGCGGCATACGGGCCCAAAGACCTCTCTTTTGTTCAGAGATAGCAATTCAGTTGCTATTGCCTTCTTCCAATCTTCCCAATCTGATCTTTTCTTACATTCAGCGAGCGATGCAGGCTCGGGATCAAGATCGATGATTGTGGCAATTTTCTTTGCGAAGTAGATATCGATATTAGATGTTGTCCTATTCAGGGACTCTCCCGTGTGCACATAATTTATAGCTATTTCTTCATGAGTTGCTACTTCTGGAGCGATTGCTTCTTCTGGAGCTTCACCTTGCGCATCGCTTCTTTCAATTGCGGTGGCAAGCCCCTTTAGTTTTTCGGCTCCGATGTGTGCGCACACATCCATGCCGATTTCTTCTTCCATGGATATTCAGATCCAGTATGCCCTTTTCTGAAGGTTCATACTCATGCCAGGTCTCGACTGGCTCCCCTTCTCATTCTGGGGGACTTCAGTGATCGGCTGTGATAAATCCCGCTTATCCTTTTTCGCCAGGCGTCCCCGGTTACTAAGGATTCGAGGAACCGGAGTTCTCGTCCTCTTTTTTATTTTTCTGAGGCCTCTGGACGAGATTAGGGATACCTTCTGCTTTCTTTGGTATTTCAACCCTCTCCGGTGCAGTGCGTGCAGGCACATGCGACTTAGTCACGCTCTTCAAATCACTAAAGTGATCAGGCAGTTGATTTGCTAATGCTTGCAAATCTATTTTGTCTTCTGGACTTCTCTATTTGATTTACTAATGCGCGGGTCATCTGCATGGATTCCCGTGGCTTGCCATGTAATGTCTTCTGGACTTCTTTAGTGCGCGGGTCATCTGCATGGATTCTCCAGGCTTGCCACGTAATTTCCCGATATTCTTCATCAAGGGGTTGATTTCCTCCCCCTAATGTTGGGAAATTTTCGGTTGTGACCCTTGCGCTAGTTGCATAGGTGAATGGATGTTGTAGGCCGAAGGTCTAAGGTTGATGAGATTCGCTGTATGTAGGACTGCAGGTCCCTGACATGTAGCTGGTAAATTACAATTATGCAAGAGGTGTCAGGCAATAAATTTAATTCTCTTAATTAAAGCCTCTGTCAAACCATTCTGGGTATGGACATGCGGTACCGAGTGCTCGACTGCAATTCCCATCGCCATGCAATTCCCATTCTGCATTTCTGATGCAAATGATCTGCGAGATCAATTTTGCAAAAGCGTGGTTTCTTGTGGACAATAGACCCACATATGACCACTTCGAGGAAGCGTCAATCAGCACCATGAAATACTTGACTGGCCCTGAGATGGGCTGAATGAGGCCACAAATGTCTCCCTGGATACGCTCCAGGAATGCAGGGACTTCTTCCTTCACTTTCAGAGTGGAGGGTCTAGTAATTAGTTTCCCGGTGGCACATGCAGGGCACACAAAATCTTCATGATTCGGGAAATTCTTCACATTAATATTATGCCTATGCGAGTTATTTATGATGTTTCTCATCATCCTAAGACTCGGGTGGCCTAATCTTTCATGCCAGAGACAGAATAATTCAGAGCTTCTAAATACCGTCTTCAGGACAGCGTACGCTGCAGGCGCCTTAATGTTGGTATAATATAGCCCAGTTTCAAGTGAAGGAAGTTTTTCTAATACACTTTTCTTTTCATTCTCTTCGCGCTTCATAATGAGCAGGTATTCCTTACCGTACTCTTCTTCAGTCTCAACGTGGAAACCATTTGCGCGGATATTCTTAAAACTTAGGAGAGTTCTAGTCGATTCTGGGTACAATAAGACTTCTTTAATGACCAGAATTGTGCCCATGTGGCTCTTCCGGAACCAATTATTCATGCATCGCTTCTAGCAATTGTCGTAAGGCTGCCAGTGCTATTACGTATCGACTGAAAATACTTAGTCTCTCTTAATATGGTATTCATTGTGCCGCTGCTAGCTAAGCACACTTCCTTAATAGGGCGCTACACGTGTTCTGATATAGGGTATTTTATTAATATGCATGAGAAGGCAATCAACACATAAATAAATACGCCAATATCAGAACATATCATGCCATCATAAACTGAATAAATGAATGAATTCTTCCAAAAATCATCCAACCATCACGAGAAAATAACAATTCTTAAGTACCATCCATGCAAATTCTAACATATTCTCACACAAAATAAATGACAATTATAGTCGAAATGCATTCAGTGCACTAGACTTCTTCTGCTATTTTCTCGGGGTGACATTCTCTTTCAAGAGAAATCATGGCATTGGCTGCTTCTAAGTTGAAAAAGGGGTGCTGCCGTCGTGATGGTCTCAAACACCATCAGCGCGGGCAGCTACTCAGAACGCTCCCCCTCAACCGATGCAGAGTGGGCTTCATGTGCCCTTTGCCATCCTATTTTGGCTTGCTAGCTTTATTCTCACGTGGAGCATCTGATTTGCCTTTCTGGGCTGCGGCCTTACTCTTCCTTCCTCTTTTCTCAATCAAGGGCTTTCGCACCTTGTTGCTCCCGGCGTTGGCTTCACGGCCAGTGGAGCTCCTAGATGGCTGAGTGACTTAGTTCTTTGCGGAGAACTTTGTCCTGAGCCTCTGCAACCTGCATCATATCAGTCAATTCGGCGTATTCCTTATAGCCATCTTGACGATAGTTGCGTGCGGATTGAGCTACATTGGGGTGGAAGGATTTTCTCAATTTTCTGTATTGGGGTACAAATCATGTGCAAGACAGAATTGTATTCCCTGACCGTCTTAAAGTCGGCAAACCTCAGTCTGATTCACTTCTACTCTGCTTAAGGAAGAATGGTGTACTTTAGCCTCTCGAACCTGCTTCTTGAGTGCGGTCCAGAGTGCTAGCGTGCTCTTCTCCGCCATATACTCATTCTTGAGAGTGAGGCAGAGGTGGTGCCTGAGAAAATGAAGTGCCTGATCATTCTCCTCAGGTTTGGGTTGAGCGTCATTCAGTTCGCTAATACCAATAGCTGCGCGGAGCTTCCGGCCCCCAAGTACAATCACGACATCGGATGCCCATGTCAGATAGTTTTGGCCATTCTGGGCCAGCTCCTCGAACTCCCGGTTCGTGATGCCAGTCATCTATATGTGTATAAGTCTACTGCTGGTAGACATGCACGGAATAATTCACTGCGGGTAAATAAATGGTACAAAAGGTTCTCGTAATGTTTCAGAATTTTCTATGCATTTTCTATAAATTGTACTGCTAATTCAGTGATTAAAAGCAATTTTCAGGAATTACAATTAACCAAAACAGTAAATAAATACAGAAAATACAGAAATAATAATGGCAGAAATACATATGCTTCAAATGCTAAAAATAATTCAAAAATTCGGATTCCCGAGGCCCTTTTATGCTAAAATATGAAATTTCAGCAAAATTCTGCAACTCCAGGGGGTTTTTACGCAAAATTTCAGTTCAGAGAAAAATTCGCGCAATTTTCTGATTTACCGAGGGGTTTACTGCAAAATTCTGGACCCACTCGTAAATTTGAGGGCTTATACGTAATTTTCGGAACTACGAAGCCTTTTATGCAAAATTCGGGACTCAAAAGTAAAACCCGAGGGCTCATCGGTAGTTTCTAACTTTGTCGGGGAGTTTTCTGCAAAACGGCCAGTGCCCCCCCCCTTACGGCCTCTTCCCCTTTTTTTCATCGCCGGCCTGTTTGCCTCCCGGCCTTATGGCCCCATTTGGCCCAAAAAGGGGTCCTCACCCTCCAGCCCATTCGGCCCAGGTGGCCCGCACGGCCGGTTTAGGCACCCGGTGGGGGGGGACTCCCTACCAAACCCTACCCTCATTGCAGCTTGGCGGCGGCGGCTATGGAGTTCAAGGCGCGGCGGCGGGCGGCTATGAGCTGCAGGGCACGGCGGCGGACGCCGATGCACCGAGAGGCGAACCGGCGCGGCACCGGGTCGACGGGCACGCCCGTGGGGAAGGCGAGCAGACGCGGCTTCGGGCCGCATCGCCGGCGGCGGCCGGTGCTTCATGTGCCGGCGAACCGGGCGAGCGACGGCGGCGACAACCAAGACCGATACGGCGGCAGATGCGGTAGCCGGGGCGTGGCGGAGGCGGTCCAGCCGGGGCGCGGCGGAGGCGGTCCAGCCGGGGCGCGGTGCGTCGGTGAATAGCGGCGCCGATCGGCCATAGGTTCCGGCAGCTGGTCTCTTCGGGTGGTGGACCGGCGGTGGAGTTTCGCCATGCGGGGCGAGAGGAGGCCGAAGCCATTCGGGGCGAGCGGCCGGTGGCGTGCTGCTGGTGCCGTTCGGGGCGAGCGGCCGGTGGCGCCATGCGGGCGGACCGCCGGCGGCGTGCTGCAGCGCCGGGTAGCTCGCGGGCGGAGGAGCCGGTCGGGCGCCGGTGGGGAACCTCGGCTGCGGTGCAGCGGCGCGGAGACCAAGCTGCGGCATGAAGGCCGTGTAGCAGCTCGCTTTCGGGCGCGTGCGTGCGGGGAGCCCGACTGCGGCGGCGCCGACGCGTGCGGGGCGCGGGCGTTGTTCGGCGGTGGAGCTGGCAGCTCACCGGCGGCTTCAGGCGGCCGGCCGACGGTCAAGTGGTGGTGGCGTCCGGTCTTCGTGCGTGGAAGGCGAGGAGGCTCCATCCGGTGGCGCGTGCGGGCGCGGGATCCGGGGCGTGGGCCGGCGGCGCATGCGGGCGCAAATCTGGCGGCGGCCGGGTGACTTCAAGTGCGTCCTCCCTGGACGGTCGGTGGCCGGCGATAGGCCGGTGGGAGCCGGCGGCGGCTTCGGGCCGACGATTTACGTCGACTTCAGGTCGGCGGTGATCTCTGTGGGTTTTTCTTTTCTTTCTTCCATGCAACAGCCGAAAAGATCAATGCCAAATTTTCTCGTGTAATTACAGAACAGAATATCGATACATAAATATTCGATTCTAATCTACGATGCAATCAACATCCTCCCCTTTTCACAATCTACCGATCGACATTGTGCCGACGATTTCAGATCTGCTCGCAGTAGATTGGGGCGGATTTGCATCGTTTCCAATCTACAGTGCAATCAACATCTACCCCGTTTCATAATCTACCGATCGGCATTGTGCCGGCGACTTCAAGTCTGCTCGCGGTAGATTAGGGCGGATTTGCACCGTAGAATTTCAATCTAGAACGCGAAAAGAAAATACAGATTCAAAAGCGATCTAGAAAATCAATCTGTGCTTCGATGATTACCTCGTTCACCGGAGCGAAGTCGTGCTGATAACGTGTTGAGGAACCGACGCTGGAGACCAGTCCGAGCGATTCCTCTGCTAGAACAAGAACGAATCAATCACAGAATCATAGAGAGACAATAGATTGAACACACAGAGAGATAGAGAGAACTCCTGGTCTTTCTTTATTGCTTTCATTCATATGTACATAATGAGGGGGGATAGGTCCCTATTTATAGACTACAATGAGGTGTCCACCATGGGCCACAGGCTGCTGGCCCAGGCCCAGGTTTCTTAACAGAAACAAGTCTTTCCTCTCCTGAAATCCCGTAGAAGCACCTAAAATTCCTACCACAAGCACATGAAGTACCGAGCTAATTACATGCGATTTAGGGGCTGCTTCGATGCCAAATTTGCCATAATGCCCTCGCGCCACTAGATCCTTGGAGTTTCCTTGCACACATTTGGATGTTGTCCACGCTATGCCTTGTACCCTTGCACCAATGCTCCGTGTACAATGTGCTCAAAATTGTATATAATGCACAAGAAAGCTTCATCCATGTGATTGATTAGCGCCAAATTAGTGATTAACATGTGCAAAGCCCTGCTCATTTTGGTTTTTTTCGCTGGACTTTTGGCATCTACCTTTTAGTTTCTTAATTTTTGTCTTTTCTAGTTTTTTTGAGATTTTTGCCTTTTCTTTTTTTCCGTATTCGTTTGCATTGTCTGTGATAGACTAACATATTTTTATTTTAAAATTTTTCAAATTTAATGACATAAAAAATCACCGATAATTACAGTATAAAATAAGCTAATTACAGTGTTAAACAGTAAAAAGACAAATGAGCAGCCCCTCACTGTCGAGATGCAAGGCATAAGGCGAGGACAAAAATAAGAGGAGATTGGACCAAGTGCCACTATTCGTGAGGGGAGGAAAAGAGGGCGAGGAAGCCTAAGGCCTCAGCTTGAGGAAGAGATACAAGGATAGCCAGGTAGGGGTGAAAACGGTTCGGATAGTTTCCGATCGATCCGGATGAAAACGGATACGGATTGTGTCGGATCGGATTTTCTTCGGATAATTCTCGGATCGGATACGAATACGGATTTTTTTGTCGGATACAGATACGAATACAGTAGGCCTGATATTAGGCGAATATGGATACAAATACGGATTATCTGAATAATACGAAAATGGATATCCGGGATTTCAGCCCAACATTGCCCAGCCCAAGTCAGCCTCTCTCATCTCCCCTGCCACTAGCCCACTAGCCCAACCAAGCCATAAGCCTCCATTACCATTAGGCATTATTAGGTTCTTTAGTCATATTAAATTACAAACACCACTAGCAAATGTTTATGTTTATTAAAAATAAATTTAATATTGTCGATGGATTAAAATTTGTACATATTAAATTAATGTACTCCTATTTAAATCATTTTGATGCAAATTTAAATACTTAATTAATTTATTAGTCACATGTAAATTGTAGAAATCCATTAAGAATTATTTAGGACTTTAGAAAAAATTAACTGCCACTTGAAGATTTAAAATCTGTACAACAGTATGACTATTGTGGATAAAAATACTTATGCTTGTTTAGATTTCATGAATGTTTTGACAAGATAAACTATTATGTGTTTTCATTAATTTTGGATGTATAGTTTAAAGGATTTTTCATGTTCCGATAAATATTCGTGACCGTATTCGTTTCGATTCGTATTCGCTCCGTATCTGTATTCGATATTATTTGTATTCGTATCCGAGGTATCCGTATTCGTATCCGCATCCGAGAAAAAAAATATGAAAACAAATATGGTAGCGATATTATTCGCCCGTATTCGATCCATTTGCATCCCTATAGCCAGCGTGCCCTCAGCTCTATTGGCTCCCATATATTAGCTCTAAAATCATGGAATTAAAATTTAGATTTGTAATTGATGAACCCGTTCCAATCCCAAGAGATAGAATAGAATCGGAAGCAATTCTTTTACTCCATTAGTTCTTTTTACTTGATTTTCTAAATTTTAATTATCAATATATTTAAAACTACAAAGATTGACTATATGAATATTATATTATTAGATTTTTGGTTAAAAATATATTTTATAATATTATATTTTTATTAGTGTATTTTAATATAAAGCTATAAAACATAGCGTTCAAAATTACAACTCGAAGACCCTTTAAAAAATAAAAAAAATATTAAGTAAGGAAAGTACAGAGGAGTACTTTTTAACCTGCCATTCATCTAGAATCGAAACCCCTTCGCGCTCGAAGACTCGCTCTCCGATAGCATCGACGCTCTCAAGTAGAGCTGGGACTTGGGCCGGGCTATTTTGGGCCAGCCCGAAGCACGGCCGGCCCGGCCCGGCCCGGCCCGACACGTGGCGGGCCGTGCTGGCCCGCATTAATGGTGGGCCGGACTGGGCCTCAAAATCTGGCACGGTGGGCTCGGGCGGCACGGTGGCACGGCGGGCATGGACGGGTGTCGGGAGCCGAAGGAGCCGCCGAGCCGGTCGTCGGGCGCGGCAGGGGAGGGGGCAGAGGCGCCCGGGGAGGGGGCGGAGGCGGCGGTGGAGGGGGCGGCGGGGGAGCGGGTGGATTGGCGGAGGCGCCAGGGAAGGGGGCAGAGGCGCCGGGGAAGGGGGCGGTGGGGGAGCGGCGTGGGAGGGGGAGCCGGGGAGGGGGCGGAGGGGGAGGCGGCGGGGATGGGGGCCATGGGGCAGCGGGGGAGGGGGAGCCGGCGGGGGAGGCGGAGCCGGGGAGGGGGCGGAGGGGGAAGCGGCGTGGGAGGGGGAGGGGGCGGCGGCGGGGGAGGCCGAGGGAGGGAGGGGGCGGTGGGGATGGGGCGGCGGGGAGGGGGGAGCCAGGGTCCCGGGGAGGGGGAGGCGGCGGTGGGGGAGCCGACTGGCCGAATGAGGGAGGGGGTAGTGGGGGAGCGCCCGGCCGCGCATGGGAGGGAGGGAGTGCTGGAGACCAGACAGTCGGGTGGGAGGACAGAGGGAGCTTTTGAGTTTTGACCGAGTTGGCAAATGGCCAAATGCAGTGCACGGCAGAAGGGCAGAGGGAGGAGTGGAGGACAGAGGGAGCTGTGATGTGGCGGCGTGGGAAAAAAGATGGAGGAGGGGGGCCGGACGGGAAAAGAGAGAGATGGATGTGAAAAAAGCTGATAAAATGAAAGATTCTTCACAGAAAAAAGAGTGTGGGATTTTTTAAAGAGTGTGGGATTTTTTGTTCTGAGAACGGTCACTAACGTTCGAATGCAACGTTTAGAAAATCAACGTTCAGAAGACTAACGTTCAGAAGATAACGTTCGGATTTTATGCGGATAAATTCACTCCCTCCGCTCTGTAGTTTCTTTCCAGAATCATAGATTCACAAGCTCCATTTCTTCACATTTCGCACGGGATGTTCTCCTGGTGCAAGTGTCCACTATCTCTTCAGAAGCGACGTTCAGTACGGTAGGGAGAATAATAGAAGAGAGAAGATCATCCCTTACGCCCAGGATGGTGGAGGCAATCACATATGCCAAAGACTGGGAATTAGTCAAAGAGCAGAAACAACATCAACTGAAGTATCCCGAAATCGTACAGGCGTATGCTGACCTAGACATTGCTGAATAGATATTATTTACGCATGTTGTAATATTTTGTATATACATATATTGTTACTGTACTCTTTTCCTTACTCGAGAAACTCCACTCTGGGGCGTAAGGTTTTTAACGAGGCAGTAACATTGTATTTCTAAAATATAAAAGAAATTCCACTTTTTCCCGAAATATTTATGTTGTTGCGTGCCCTTGTTTTTATGCAATTAATTCAATTTCAACTAGTTTTAAACGAGGCAGGTACGAGAGAAAGGAAGATGACGACCGTCGCCACCGCCTTCGCGTATAGTAATTTTGGGCTGGGCTTGGGCTGGCACGGCACGAACGCTGGCATGGTGGGCTTTGGGCCGTGCTTGGGCCTGGCCGGAGGTGACGTGGGCCGGCACAACACAACACGATGAGATGACTAGGCCGAGCCAGCACGGCACGAAGCTGCACGAAGCACGATGAGCCCGGGCTGTGCCAGCACGGTACGGCCCAAGTCCCAGCTCTACTCTCAAGCTTATCCCCCGCCGCGGCACCCTTTCTCCTACTCACTGCACCCCCTCTCCCCTCCCCCACCGCGTTGCCTCTCCCTTCCCCTGTTGCATCTCCCTCCCCTCCCTCGTTGCCTCTGCTATTGATATTAATATGTGTTGCTAAATTTGATTAGTGGTTGCATCATTGATATTGATTTGGAGGACGACAGACCGGAGTCCAAAATTCTAATGTTGGTGTAAAAAGAAAAGGAGAAGAAAATTTTCTTATTCCGAAGGACACCCATACAGAAAAGTTGCATTTGTAACTGGCATCAATCGAATTCTAATTATACTGAAATAAGATTTTGAATTCATTTCTATAAATCAAATTCAATTCTTGGGAGTCAACCAGTGTATGAGATATATTTCTAGAAATGTGCAATTCGCATTAGCTAGCCTTAGTCTTCGACCATAAATCACAACAGCCCATCACTTCCACGTTCTGGCTTGTTTGAATGCAAGAATTTCACTTACAGGAAGAAGTTCGACTCCCACGGGAGTACAGAAAATTCATGCATTCCAAACAGGTCTTTAAAGCCTTAAGTAGCTATTTGTGATATCATTGCCTACATACAAAGTGTTGTGTATGTATATATAACTTTGGGTTAACAAGCTACACAAAACAATTCGAAGTGCAGAGAACGAAGTAGGGAAAAGCCGAAGATTCCTTCTTGGCGAATCGAACAGCTCTCACAAAAAATGGGGGTAAGAACACTTTCAAGTGGCACAAATTTGATATCATCACATACTCTCTCCATACAAATTAATTTGTAGGGCATATTTTTTGTATATCTTTATCTATAAATATAAGATATATTTCATGTTTCAATACAAAATTAGTGTAATGTTCTCTTTATACCCTTAATAAATATGCACATGCATACATGAATATAGCACTTAGAGAAAATAATTAAGGGTAATCTAGCCATTTTTATTATCTTCTTGATTTACATATCAAAATAAAAAATATCTTATAAACTTGAATGGAGAGTATTTGATAGAGGGATCAAAAGTTGTAATATGGATGGAGTCATGCATCCATGTTCTTATAATAGGAACATGCATCGTCCTAGGTAGATGTGAACGAGACCTTTTATGGTGTGAACAGGCTCTTTCATAGTGTGAATTTCATGGTCTGGAAGCAAACTACTAGCTGAGAAGTCATAATGGATAAGCATTCGATAGAAATCTTCAATTTTTGTGCAGCATCTTGTCAGCTTTGATAGGCTACACAAAAATGACCATAACTTTTGTTCCACAAACCCAAATGATGCTCCATCATGAAGCAATGAAACTAGACTCAGTAATCTTTCCGATGACGTGTGCATGCATGCTGAAAAGTTTAAATTTATGTAGATTTGTTGGGAATTAGATTAACAAAATTTACCATGAATTTGAATTGGTTTTTCAAGGAGGTTGGGCAATGTCGCTCACCCAACGAGCACATAATCCTCTTCTCGCTGTCATCGTCAGTGCGTTTAATCCTCTTCTCGCTGTCATCATCAGTGCGTCTAAGCTCAACAAGACAAGAAGAGATTGGAAGCAAAACTATGTCACTGAGTTAAGTTGGTGTTCATCTGGTCTTGTATTTGTTTAACACGCTTCTTGTGATGGGTCTTTGATATAGTTCCTGATGTCTTATCTTAATTGCACTACTACTAGCAGTGTCATCTTCCACAGATTTGCATGGTGGTGGTACAGATAATCGTGAACATCCTGACCAACAATGCTTCCTCCTGGCTGACCTATCCTCCGTTCATGTGGCCCAACTTCGTCTTTACTTTGGGCTTGCATAAATCATCATTAGACCAGATGTAAATTTAATCTTATACTCCCTCCGTTCACAAATTTAACCAAACTTCTTTGACTTTAATCACTAAAACATGGATTCCTCGTCAATTATCTCCCAAAAATATGTGTACCAGTGATCTCTTCTTAGTTCCTGTCAAGATCCTCCTGAGAAAGCAATAAGCAATACTAAGCCTCTTAGCTATAAAAAGCTACTGTAAATTTTTATTTCCACATTTTTTTCACTTCCCTCCCTCCACCTCCTACTTATTGTAGATGACAAGTAATAAAAAAAAGTTATCATGGTAAAAACTTCATCTTGTAGGCCCTGCAATTTCTAAAGCAGTGTACATGCATTTAACAATAAGGAAAACAGCTTCTGTCGAAACATGGGTTCCTTGGACTCATCACACGGCCAACAATTGAATCTTAACCCATGCATGTATCAATCTGTGTTACAAAATTCTTAAAAAGAAAGATTGAGACTTTCAGGATTGAAACTTTTCATCTATGATTGAGATTTTTATCATGATTAAGACTTTCTATACTGATATATTATATATCATTGCATTTACAAGGACTGGTACCCAAACACCATGACGCCCCATTTTCACATATATATATATAGAGAGAGAGAGAGAAACATATTCGTTTTTGTTTGTTCTGTCTGACCAGCAACAATAATCCAGCGTTTACCTTCCCAGATAATCCAAACAAAATTATTAATAGGCATCAAATGTACGAACAGCAACCTGTACACGTAATACAAAAATGCCATGTAGGCAGACATATATAAAAACATTGGCACCGTCCACGTGCACTCGCCTCGTTTGTTGAACATATATTTTGGGTGAACACATGTACATGGGTGTATGTGCACTTTGGTTCACACACACTCGACTCGCACTAATTTATACAAGCAAATATAATAAACTGGATTCATTGGAAAAAAATGTGTATCGAGATTTGCAAACAAATAGAAAGCATTTTGCAGCACATTGACAGAAAATTGGACCAGAATCCAAGTTGCGATGAGGTGCATGGGTGATATGTCCTCGAGCAATTGCTTCTATGTTTATACATTATTGAATAATATGTTATTTTATCTTTTAAATGAATTATCATTTATATTGATTAACAAGTATGTGACTTATTTATAAAACTTTTTATTCATCTTACGATGCTATTTAAATATTTCTGGTCTCATATCATTATGTAGGCACTTATGATTTATAAGGTCACACACTCGATGGGTCGAAACAAATCAATTTGAGCATTCGTATAGACTTTGCATCTTAATGCCCCCTAGTTCCACTAAGTGGGCTTTTTATAAGGGGAGGCGTGGAGATTTTGTGAGAAAGTTCCACCACCCATCAAAACCCTAGTTACCACCTCCTCGGAGGTCATGTTGTGCATGTTGGTGCTAGCACACTAACGTACGATGTTCTATACTGTAGAGACGTTGTTGCGCTAATCGAGGACCATCCAAGATATACATGCACGAGGAGCTACCGGAGGAGACAATGAGCTACCGGAGGAGACGGTCGGCGGTCAAGGACATAGGATGATCGACTAATTTCAATACACCAACAAGCACGATGTCGGACTGGACTGCTCCACCTCTTATTCCATTGCACTACACATCTAGTGTTATCGATATATGATCTCTTATTTGCATGACTTCCTGTTATATATGGTAGAAAAATTTTATTATGCGCTAATATAACCTACTCGTATTCATCAATATTTCTTAGATCCCTAAACTTCAAAATGGTCATGGTGCAGTCTATGAACTTCAACATTATGTCGCTTAGATAATTGCAAGTGCATTTTTGGAATGTTTTTACTACTTAGTCGGCTACTTATTAAATGTTTATTTGATTTTTACGTCCCTTAGGTCAAAACAGGCGGTAACCAACTGAAAACTTGTCAAATTTAAATTCTGCATTTAAATTTGATAATTGGAACCGTTCGCTAGAAAACTGGCTAGGGTTCACTATTTTTTTCCTAACTGATTTTTAAATCCTTGCTCATGTCTATCTCTTTCCTTATCAACGCTCTGTAAGCTTATTGACTTAAGTGGCACATATAGGTCATGCTTGGAGACCTACAAAGATGACTTCGATTCCAAAGTGATCTAGAGATCTAAGTGATGTAACTGGGCAAGTTGAGACCTCGATGGATATTTCTCTTTCACTGGTAAGCGGGATGCACCGACAGATACAATTTACAAGTGGTGTCCATCGGTGATAGATTATGATTTCATTCTTTTCAGTTTATGACTATTTTCAAACAAATAAATAGGACAATTTCTCTGTAACTATTACGAAACGGTTTATCGGGACAGTTTTTTCAAAGCAGCTTATCGCATTCAATTTATTCACACAAGCATTCACGTTAATACCAAAAGTTATCAGTCACAGCTTAAAAAAAGCCATGTAACCATATCTAAGAATCTTTGGTACGCATATCACTTTCTACAGTAATAAACAGACATGCGAATAGCCGCCTTTCTATATACAAATTTCTTAATCGACCTATTGTACTGCCATGTGGTTTGATTTTGACCGATAGTTGTTGTGATTATTTAAAATCTAGGGGTCATAATTAGACAACGTGCCATTTCTTAAGTTCTTTTGTGTCTTTCCTGAGAAGTCATAATTTTTCTTTTCGCTTTCTTTATAGGGAGAAATTAAGAATAATCATTTATAGCACTCACATTGGATTAGGTTTTTGGAACCTGAGATGCTGCAAGAGACGCATAAGCGAAATTGTTTGATTGATCCAACACCAAGGAGTGTAGAACAAAAAGAAAAACTCTAGTCACTATTCAATAGAAATATTTTCCCAAAAATAGTACTGAGGGTTCATTATTAGAGACTGTCAACTCCAGCTTAAAATCACATAGAGCTTACGTTTCACCAAGTACGCTACGCTTTTGTTGAGCTTCTTATGAACCTACGTGTCTACAAATAATTGATGATATTTAAGGTATTTTCTTTATTTTAAAGGTCTAAAAAATTCTACAATAATCATTAAATTAAAAAAATTCTAGAAATTATCTTATTAATCAAGATAAAAAGAGAAGATCTACATCGATTATTTCGATGGGATCAGATTATAGCGGTGTAGATTAATCACATATAGAAATTACAACTGTTATAGTATAACCCATATAACTATATTTTTCAAAGATATTAAGTGGTACTCCAACTTTTGGCTTAAGCTTCTAACTGTGGCTTTTAGGTTTTGGTTAAAATTGCACTGTAACGGTTGTTGGTTTTTTTTGAGAAAAAAAAAGAAAAAATTGAAAAAACTCGTTATATCGTTATGAATAATACAAAAAAATAAGGAGAAAAAAGTTAAAATAAACTAAAATTAGAAATTGATGTATTCTAAGTAGCTTCTGACTTAAATAAGCCGAAAACCAAAAAAGTCAGAAGCTAAAACTGTTTAGAGATGTATAATAAATATAATATATTGCAATACGTAACAATACAATTGCGCGGGAAGTTCGATAGCTAACTAAGAAGTTGTGGCTACTTTTTCCACACTTATTGATAAGTAGCTTCTAAAGGAAGCCAATATTTGTTTAAATATCATTTTGTCACGTTATGGTGCACTAAATAATTTTAAAGTGATATTATAGACATTTTTTGTATTTATAAAAAAGGATAGACTCTTTTTATGGTTTCAAAGCAATAGAGCGAAACGGTTTAGCCTTGGTAACCTCGTCGCTTTGAGCTATTTCCCCAGACGAGCTAGGATCGTAATTATCCTTTGACGGCTGAAAACCTTAAGGGATGGCCCAAATACCGTTAGGGATCGGGGATGCTTGGTCAGGGTTGAGGTGAAATGCCTGACAGGAGGCAAAAGACCCAAAGATTCCAAACATATGCATTTACGGCATTGAATTATTTTTCATATTTCTTTTGAGCCAGCTACAATAGAATTTGTTTTTGATAGGAGTTCGTCAAACAAGTATTGTTTTCTAAGTAACGTGGACAAAAGATCCAAACATATCCAAAGTAGTTAGGCATCCATATTTTTTTTGTGAAAATTAGTCAATGGCTCAAATGCCACCGATCAACAGCATTAGAGTCTCTTCTTTTCAGCTTATAAAAACTACTTTTGGCTTTTCTACAGTAACGAGCTTTCAAACGGATTGACTTTTCAAGACGGGCTCTACAAGTTGATTATAGTATATACCATAACGACTTATTTATATCGGCTAAAATCGTAGTATTACTCTGTACTCTCTCACAAATAGCCCAAAAGGCTTAAGGTGCAGCCAAAAATCATAAGCCGAAAGTAAAAAAGAATAGGCCCTTATGAGATCCTTTTACAAATTGATGATTTCCCCTCAATAATGAAAACTCATGTAAAAGGGCGGGGTGCAAATGGAGTGGATATTTCTCTACCGTCCGTCTATTTGTATTAATTCAAATCCTATTCGGAGCAAAATTTTAGATATCCGAAGGATTTTGTCGAATACGAAAATGGAGCCAGATAGTTTTTATCGAATATAGAAACGGATTTGGGAAGACAGTATCTGCCAGATACAAAGCTATCCTAAAATTAGCCGGATAGTTACTGGATTACTTTCCAGTATTTATCTGTAAAAAGCCAAGCATATACACAGCTGGTCACATCAGCGGATCGAGTATGAACCCTAGCTATGTTGTTTCCACTACTACAAAAAAAAGGCTTATACCAGATGCCATATCACAAACGGTTGATCAAAATCGTCAGTGTTAAGTGTAATCATAGATGGTTTAGGTTTAGAGACCGTTTGTATTACTGTTAGCGCTAAAAACTATATGTGAAGAGATAATATTACAGACGATTCATGGTGAGAACTGTCTGTGAAGTATCACAGACAGTTCTTACCAAGAACCATCTGTGATATTGTGAAATATCACATACGATTTTTTATTTAAAACTTCATTATCACAGATGGTTTATATTACAAACCATCTGTGATAATGAAGTTATCACAAACGATTTATATTAAAAACTGTCTATGATATGTTTCCCACCTTGCAATCCCCTAAAATTTTATAATCTCCCACCTGAGTCCAAGTAGGATTCCATTCCGAGACACCTTTAGTAAAAACAGGCATAACATTTGTATACGGTGTTCGTTTTTGACGTTTTTATACTCATTGGAAAGCTAAGGATGAGCCCGATCAAAAAAACAAATGACACACTTGTGTCAGTTGCCCTCTAAGACCCTTAAAATCAGCCATCTTTAGCCTCAAATTTGTGTCATGAGTTTTTGTTTTTGTTTTGCCAAAATTTTTTATCTTTCATTTGGAATTTGAGACTCAACTCAACTGCAAAGTTGTAGATCTTGTCAAAATCTTTCAAATGAGCATATATAAGCCATATAGAACTTTGTTATTTCATATTTTGAAACTAACTATTTACATTGCACCGGTATATACAGATATTGTCTTCGGTATCACAGACAGTTTGTAGTTCAAATCGTCTGTGGTAATAATGTATCATAGATGGTTTATGGTTTAAACCGTCTGTGATGATTACATATCACAGACAGTTTATGGTTCAAACTATCTGTGATAATTATGTATCCCTAATTGCTGAGCCCATCGATCCTCCTCAACCCAATCCCAGCCAATAGAAACTCACCAACCCCCACCCCACAGATTGTAGCTCTGCCTCTTCGTCTCCGCGCCTATTCCACCAAAAATTTTCCCACTCCCACTCCCGCCTCTCCCTCCCCTATACATACTCACCTAAATCCATCCTCTACCGCGCTCAAAATCTCTCCAACCTTGTCATGGTCCTCCTCCTCGACACAGAAGTCATCTACAGGCAGCAAGGCGCTATGAAAGCAGCTAGCTACCAGCGACGGTAGGCATCAAGGACATCCAGCTTGTGTGCTGCATCAGGGGCGAGAGGGCCTAGGTATCGCGCACTGCATTCAATTTCTACTGTCTACTAGGAACTCTGCTTCTTATATATTCTTGCCATGTTAAAGAGTTGGGTTCATAGAATTAGGAGATGTATTCTTACTATATTCTTGATGTATTAGATGGGTAATCTACTTGTTATCTTGTTATGCTGTAAAGGTGGATTATTATCTTAATGGAAATAGAATGTTTTGTTGTGTTTGCTGCTGTATTTACTTGTTTTCAAATGGCATAGCTAACATTTCTTGAGGCTAGCCAAAAAAAAAGAGAAAAATTTTAGGTATAGAATGAACTATCATAGACGTTTTTGTAGTATAAACCACCTATGAAAGACTATCACAGACGGCTCAAACAAAAAACCGTCTGTAATACTCGCACATCACAGACGGTGCTATCTACCAACCGTCTGTGATACTCACCAATCATAGACGGTTGGTTGCTAGAACCGTCTGTGATGTGCAAGTATCACAGGCGGTTTTTTGTTCGAGCCATTTGTGATAGTGTTCTTTACAGACGATTCTACTTACAAACCGTCTTTGTTATATTTATCACAGATGGCTCACAAACCGTCTATGATAACCTTCGATTATCACTGACCCATAAATTCAGACGGTTCAGAAAACCGTCTGTGATGACAGTTTCGAATCATCTGTGATAACTTCTTTTATAGTAGTAGCCCCCCATAGAACAGCGGTCGATTGACTTGATTTCCCGTCTGACCCTCACCTCCCTGGCTCCCCCATTCGATAATCCAAATTGTTCATGTATTCAGGATGAACTAGCCCATCTGCATTGGAAGGCATGCATTTGGTGATCAGTATCGGGCAACTGATGCAGTTATCAATGGACTCGGCAAGCTTAGGGCTTGTTTGGCGCAGCTGCGGCTTATGGCTTTTGGCTGAAAATTTTGAATTTTAGCTGTTTACGACAGAGATTACGGAGACAGAGATACTCACTTGCGATTTTGATTAATACAGATGTTAGGCTTTTAACGTGTACTACAATTAACTTGTAGACCCCATCTTAAGAAAATACCCTATTTGAAAGCTAGGTACTGTAGCAAAAACCAAAAACCGTTAGCTTCGGTCGAAAAGAACAGGCCCTTAAACTAGTTTTTGGTATGTCCACGATACCTTACACAATATTGCACATATGAGCTATTGATGTGAACATGATTTTTTGATCTCTCCTCCTTTTTCTTCCTTTTTCCCTACGGATAGAGGGAAAAGAAGAGGAAATTGAACTGTAGGTGTTCAACATTACTGGCCTGCTGGAGGAGTTGTATTGTCTATATACAACGCTGACGAGATACAGCCAGTTACCTGCTACTATTCCATCGTTTGGCATATTACATACTGCATATGTCATATCTTTCTTTTGTGATTAATGCTTTTAGTGTATGTGTTAATTGTGTAGTCAATCTGCGCCTTTGCCAAGGCTTCTATGGCTACTGCTTACGAGAAGAAATGGCCATTGTACCTTAGCACCACGAACACAATTTTGAAGAAATATGATGGAATTAAGGTAAGGTATGATGTTCCTAGCCTGTCATAACACTGATCATTTTACACTTACGCTATTTTTGCCATAGTACAACATGTTGATTTGGTGCATTATGATGTACTTGGATATAGGTAGTTCTTGATTTTGGACCGTGTGACGTGTCAAGGTTGTGACTTGCTACATGTAGCTACTATTTGCTTAACTAGCCACTATCATCTACTTCCTATTTTGTAAGTTAGAACTTACTACTTGCTTAACTAGTCTCTGTTCATGTGATATAGTTAAATTTGCTTGTTAAGCTACTAATGTAGTTGCATTTTAATTTGGGAGTAAAGTCCATTACCGGTCCTTAAACTTTTTATGCTGTGTCATCCCGGTCCATAGACTTTTAAAGTATGTCATCCCGGTCCTTAAACTTTCAAAGTGTGGCAATTTCTTTTGAAAGTCTATGGACCGGGATGACACAGCATAAAAAGTTCACGGCTACAACTACATAGGATATTGCCACACTTTGAAAGTTTAAGGACCGGGATGACATACTTTAAAAGTCTATGGACCGGAATGACACAGCATAAAAAGTTTAAGGACCGGTAATGGACTTTACTCTTAATTTGGACATGTAGTAGGTTGATTGATCCTTATACGTGTAACATATATATAGAGTTTCTGCTTTCATGCATTATCTGACTAAAGATTTGTGACCAAGGCTAACCGTATTTGAAGCGACATATATTTGCTCTATATTCGTGTCCGAGACTATCTGCATTCATATCTGATACTATCATATCTAACTTTGACTCCATGAAAAAATATAGAATATGATACGGGATAAGCGATATCCATCTGTATCCAGTCCGATTGCACCCCTAGTAAAAGGCCGGTGGGAACAAAGCATCTTTGCTATGTGGTTATTTATATTTTTGTTCTTCTTTATAATACATGGATTTCTAAACAAACTACACTAGTTGACTTTCCTGTTATTAATTCATTTAGCCCCATTACATCGAAAAGCGTATTCAAATACAAAAGAAACGAACAGGCAAGCCACGTCAGGGGAGGGATCACGCGGCTACCCTAGTCCCCAAACACTGATCGTGCACGTATCTTGAGAGAAACTAATCTTCCATTAGCTAAGCAAAGGAGAATTAATGTATTAATATGGAAATTCAATATGCCTTGTAATTGTAATTTTCGTCCAAATACAATTAATTAGTGCTTGTCCTCCTGAAAATCAAACTAAGCAAGTTTTAAAGCAATATTATTAGTAGTGAAATAGCGGGAATGTGAGTTGCAAACAAACACTCAATTTTCTTAAAAATATTCTCCAAAATATGATTTAAAAATTTCTTTTCACTCACAAGATATCATTGAAGCACTTTCCCTTTACAATTTACTATATGTAATTTTCAAATTGAAATACCATGTTCTTGATCGCCAATTATATATTATTCAGTAATTCCCTGGTGTGAGACAAAAAATATATTTTTATTTTTTCATCAACTCATTAGAAAATGTAATCCAGCTAAGATTCTGGGTAATAAAATACATCTCCTGTTGCTATGAAAAAAAACTTATTTCATAGTGTGAAAGCTAGGCAGCAAGATCATACTGGGCATCGACTATTCGATCTGCACGTGGTCCACGATGCACCAAACTGGCAAAAAAATATTTTTATTCTTCTCTTCTCTTTTCTTAAAGCCTGTTCTTTTCAGTTACGATTGATGGTTTATAACTGCGACCGATAGTTTTTACTTCTAGAACGAGCGCTTAGGTGAACGAACCGAATCCCGATAAACCGTTTCAAAAAACTGCCCCAATAAATCGCTTTGAAAAGGCGACAAAGAAGATATTCTGTTTATTTGTTCAAGAGAAACTATGAGCTAAAAAGAATAGGATTTGCTCTAATAAGTCTTAATTTTACCAAACCTTATCCTTGTCCCCAAGTTGATGTTTCCACAACGTTTAATTTCCAACTCCCGCAAGTGATTGCTACTTGCGCTTGGGTACACATCCTTCACCTACCCCCCATTTGGGCAAAAACCCACGTGCTCCTTATTTATACTATCTTAACTAGAAACTTAAACCCATCAAACTTTCCAAACTCACATCAGATAAGCAACTAATATATACATGCGCACATTACAAACAACAAAAGCTAAACATTAGATTCTACTTAAAATGTGTGTTAAATATGTGGCATGAACTTTCACTAAATCCACGAACATCTGTTACCCATGATTCACCAAAAACCATCACGAAAATACAGGGTGTGTCTAGACATCACCTGGATATTTTCTTCCTAACAAACATCCAGATTTGAGACCGTTGGATTAGAGATCCAACGGCCTCTTTTTTTTGGAGGGGGGGGGGATTTTTTTAGAGGAGAGGGAGATTTTTTTAGAGGGGGAGGGGAGAATTCATGGCCGTTGGATCTCTAATCCAATAGTCGCAAATCTGAATAATAGTTAAGAAGAAAACATCTAGGTGATGTTTATCAACACGGTTACGTACCCTTCAGGCAAATGCTTAATGCACGAATTTGAACTATTGTCGGATTAGATTGTACGAAAATGCTCGATTACACGCGTATTTTAGCTCAATGAACATTTTATTGAGGAAATTTTGCGTGTGGTATATCTCTTTCACATGATCTTCATATGATACAATTACAAATAAGTGCATGTACATTAGAACGAAGAGTAAGTTGCAATAATAATCCTGAGAACATATATAGTATATTGCATGGAACTAATTGATCTTGCTTTTGTAGTACTTACACGAGGGTTATACTACTAGTTTAATTCCCAGCTGCGTCATGCATGCCGTTGCATGTGCCGCTCCTCCTCCTCCTCACCGTCACCTTGAGCCCCCCGGCCATGTGCGCGGTGAGCAGCGGCACGAACACAGGCGTGCGGCCCTCGTCGACGGGGCGGAGCTCGAACCGGCGGAGCACGGCGCTGGCGACGAACTTCATCTGCACGAAGGCCATCTCCTTGCCGAGGCACGTCCGCGGCCCGCCCTGGAAGACCGGGTACTTGAACGGCGACACGCCGCCGGCGGCATTGTCCGGCAGTGACAGCCACCTTTGTAGGCTGAACTCGCAGGCGTCGGCGCCCCAGATGGCCTCCATCCTCCCCATGCCGTACTGGAAGTACGTGACGCGATCACCGCGCCCGACACGGGTGCCGTCGGGAAGGACGTCCGCCGCCGCCGCGTGCTTGGAGTCCCACGCCACCGGCGGGTACAGCCGCATCGTCTCGCACAGCGCGGCGTGGAGCACCAGCATCTTGCGGAAGTCGCCGAGGTTAAAGCCCTCACCGGCGCAGGCGCCGTCGCGGTCGCCGCCGTGTCTCAAGCTCGTGATCTCCTTCAGGACCTCCCGCTCGACGTCGCGGTGGCGCATGAGCAGCCAGAAGAACCACGTCAGCGCCGACGACGTCGTGTCGCGGCCAGCCATGATGAAGCTGATCACCATGTCCCGGATCTGCTCGTCGGCGTAGCCGCATTCGATCATCCGCGACAGCAGGTCGTTCCTTACGCCGTCGCCATTGCCGTTGACCAGAGCTCGCTCCTTCTTGCGGCTGCGGATGAGGTCCATGACGGCCTCGTGGATCACCTTGACCTCCTCGCGCAGCGTCCGCTCCGAGCCGACGTCCAGCGCGCGCTTGACCTTCCACACAGCGGCCACCGGTGCCGCGCCGCGCCTGGCGATGATCCCGGCGGCAGAGTCGAACGCCGCGGCCAGCCTCGTCGCCGGAAATGCCGGATCGAGGCACCCGGGGTCAACGCCGAGCGACACCCGGCAGATGACGTCAAACGCGAACCGGCGGAGGACGTCCTGCATATCCACGGCGTCGCCGCCGAGCGTCGTGGCTGCCGCGTCCAGCGCCGGCACGAGGCGGTCGCGCGCCTCGGTCTCGAGCACGGCGACCTCCAGCTCCCGGAGCGTGCGCGCCGTGAACTCGTGGCTCACCAGCTTCCGCTGCGCGTGCCACAGCTCGCCGTCGACGTTGAAGATGCCCATGCCGAGCAGGTCGCCGAGCACGTCGGTGAACGGCTTCCCCTTGGGGTAGTTGCCGAAGTTGCCTTTGAGGATGTGCTCCACGTTCGCCGGGTTGGCAGTCACCACGGTCCGCCGCGCGCCCAGCCGGTCCACGACGATCGTCTGCGTCGGCGACGCTGCCAGCATCTGGGTGTACCAGTCGAGCAGCCGCCGCCGGTTCCGGTAGAAGGCCACCAGGCAGCCGATCAAGGGGTAGCTTCTTGGGCCATGCCCTTGGCTACAAGACCTAAATCTAACACAGTACAAGAACAGCAAGAGGCAACATGTCACAGAGCACAGCATGTAACAGATCATGCTGTACTTGCTGATCAATTAATTCTAGTGAGAGATGGTACTTGAGTAGTGAGAGAGAAAGCATGGGGGAGACACCACACACTATTGGGCTATTTATATATATAGGATACTTACCGCTGTATGGCAATATAAATCCAACGCATATAATTAGAACATATATTATTTAAAAAATATTTAATAAAATTAGATTATATTTGTCTCTAATAGAAAGAGTGGTACTATATCTACTAGCTAATAGGAATAATTATGGTTTAATTTCATTAAATATTATTTAAATAATATGTTTCTTAGTATATATATATCGGCCTTATATATTACAGGACGTAGGGAATATATCGGGTGAGCAAGAAGGAAGAGAGAGAAGCCAATGCGATCGAGGTCGGCAGGAACGCCATTGGAGCTCCATGCCTGCTTTGGGGGTCATTGTTAATGCACGTTTTATTGAGGGGGAGAGGCCTCCATTTTATTTGTCTACTTAGGGCTTATGGGCAAAGGATCTGGTTGCTATTGTAACCCGATCGTTTTTTTAGAACACGAGGAGCATTAAACTTTGTTAATCAGCTGGAGAGTTACAATCATATCCATGCATGCTTCAAACACACATAACTCTCGACCCAGAAACATACTTTAGCTAGGCTAGCCAAGAACACTAGGTTATGTCATAAACAAGTCAAAGCAATTTCCAAACTACTAATACATATATACTAGATCTAGGAGAAATTAAATTTCATGTTAACCCGCATCTTGGTATAAACTCATGTGAACTTTGCATAGAAATCGTACAAGAAATTGTACAAAAATTAATGGGTGTAGGGAGAGAGACCATCTACAACCCTGCAAAGTTTTGACATCAAATTTAGTCGCATTTGAAAAATATAAAAAATATAAAGCTCTGCAGCGATTGTCAACTGTTGATCAACATTTCTTTTTGCTGCTTGTCAATTTCTTTACTACCAATTTTGATTGAGTTTTATTTGGAAATTTTTGCATGGTCGATAGACTTCTAGAGCATGTGTATCTCCATCAAGTAATCGTTTTGAGATTATGTTATAACTTCTCCTTAAAGTTTACACGAACATGGAGAAGTCCCGATTGCGGATCGGGCATTAGATACAAAACTGAAATTTTGCTGCATAGTGATAAGTAAAGTTACACGCCTGAATTTAACAACACTTACACGTTCAGAAAAAGGTGAGTGTTTTGTTTTTTATGCATATATTTTAGTTTCGTTTTGCGATGTTTCAACTCATTCAACTAAACTGCACCCAAAAAAAGTTCAATCAAAGAACTCCAAGTCCATTTCTCAAGGTACTGCCGCCAGTTCAAAATTGATGCTGTTTTAGTTAGTTTATTTTAGTTTGCAAATACTTTGCACTTTGGTTTTTTACGTCAGCACTTTTAACCAAGTGCCCTCTATTAGTTGCTTTTGGTACCGGTGTTAGAGATAATTAAGTATACAATTAATACGATCAAAACTTTGTCAAAAACTAGCATCAACTCCTTTCTTGTTCTATATGTGCAGCGAGCTGAAGGAGTAGTAGATTGGATCGTAGGTGGTATTCGCTACACATCCATCTTAAATTTGTTCCATGGAAAACACCATTGAAAATCCTAAACACAGCTTCTAAGAAGCACAGCCCAGCACTTTCTTTAATTCTTATGTTTGACTCAATATTTGGGCGTTTTGCTGATGAATGAATGATGTTTTTGTTTTCTGATGATTAGGCAGCTGGTCAGCTAGCTTTCTTCTTTTAATGTCGATCTCCAAATGTCCTTGGAGAGGCACAGGAGTGATTGGATTTCACTATTTCAGTTCCAACGATGACCGCATCAACGATGACTGCATCAGTGGTCAGCTAGCAGGGATGAGGTGTCTGTCATCTGTCAGGGCATCTTTTCCGTTTTAAATTCCTTCAAGTAGTCCTGGCTTGGCCAATTCAACTTCAACTTTCACGCATGCATCTGTACTTTTCTTCTTCTCTCTCCTCGTGCCAATAAATTTTCTTCTGCCTAAAAAAAATTAAGAGTAAACTAGTACAATGTGGCTGTTTGCATAATAGTATAATATACAAGGCCACATCATAAAGTGACTTATCTAGTGCTACTAATGCAATATGGGATTAGCTAGTGAATTGTGAGTGATAATCCATGAATATTTCTTGGATACTGAAGTATGAACGAATTTTCAGTGTTCAGTTGAGAGGAGAACGAACAATTTCTCAGTGTCCTAGGCAGAAAGACACGAGAATATAACAATTTGGATGGTTGCTCAGAGGGTACAGTACAACCTACTATTAGACTGATAGCTACAACCGCTGAATGTAAACAACACACGCTAGTGCACGAAACAAAGGCTACCCAACCTATAGCATCAGAAGGTGGGAACCTAGGTAATAGCTCTGTACTTGGAGCTGCAACTGTTGTCGTTTCACTCTGCACGCCCTACCTACGCATTTATATTTTAGCTAGGGAAACACTGTGTATTTTTTTTTCGTATTATTGTTGTGGCACAGAATCTTTGTTTCTTTACACACGTCCCCCTTGATATAAACGTGGGTATAGAATATTTACGTTAGCTAACTTGTTACGTCTTATTTGGTCTTTTTTTTAATTTTTCATCGATTTTTTTCTTTAGCTTCTATCAGTCGATACTATTTATTTGACCTACTAGCCATAGTTAAAAACTATCAGCGGTAGCCAAAAAAATAGAACCTTTGGCTTATTTGACCTACTAGCCACAGTTAAAACTAGCAGCAGTAGCAAAAGAAATAGGCCCTTTGGCCTGGTTAAGGTTTCTCCCAAAAGCTGGCTTTTCTAACTTCTCGTAGGGACCCTTAAACCTTCATGGAGAAGACCGAGAAGCTGTTCAGCTAAAACTTCGGGACTTCAACTTAAGGCCCCGTTTGGCACGGCTCCACTTCACAAGTGAAGCTGTTTTTTTTTTGCTTCAGCTCCACGAACAGCTCCACCGGTGGAGCTAGAGCTGTTTTGGTAGACTGTTTGGCAAAACAACTCCACCTGTTTTATCATGCATGGTTGAGAGATGTCAATTGTCCAATATACCCCTGTCTATTTGGCTTGTAGTAACATCAAGAGCTGTATGTTCTACATGATTTTTCATCCGAGTAAATTTGAATTAAAAAAATTAAAATTTAAAATAACATAAAGTATTAGCAACCAATATTTAATGTGTTTTTTTTGCATAGGAATAACCCGTTAAAACAAATATGCATGTGCAAAGTCATGATATAATGCAAACAAGGGCAGTGGCATGCGGGAGAATAGAAGAGCCGGTGGCAGATCGCGTAAATTCATGAAAGTACAAGGGCAGTGGCATGCGGGCATGCGGATGGAGCCGGGTGGAGCTACTTTTTTCAGCTCCATCTTGTACATATCTTTTGTCTCAGCAGGTTTTAAGAGACTCCTTGGGTGGAGCTATTTTGTTTTACCCCGTTTGGCACAAAACGGCTTCAGGAGCCGGTGGTGGAGTTGTGCCAAATGGGGCCTAAGTATACACATTAACTTCCCAAAGGTTCCTTTGAATGTTCCAATTCAAGATATTTATCTTGCGTAGAAGCTACAATAGAACTCGAACCAAACATGCCTAAAATCCCACGAACAAAGCTTTTTCCTGTACTCATTGATATAAAATCTACGGCAAAAATAGAAGATCAGTGAAGAATAATAAGAAGAACGACATAAAGATTTAACGTGAAAAACTCTTACGGAAAATCTACGGACACATAATCGGTGAAATCTATGGAGGAAAAGTTACATAACGATGCTGACGTATTACATGCGTAGATAACTTGTAGTGTGTAGTGTGCTATTTATCATGAGGCTTATATGGGGTATAAATAGCCTTTGGAATAAGAGTCTCAGATGAAGAATGAATAGAGTCCTAGTTGGTAATAAAAACAGAGACCTACTCTAAAAATGAAACAGTAACATGCTAGAAAATAGGAACAACACCCCACTCGGAAATGGAACCGAGTCTCAGAAAATAACAGTGAAGAGTTGTAGTCAGAAGTGGCTCGAGTAGTCATGTTTAACTCTAGTCGGCACAAACACTTTTGGATACCACGTTTGGTGTAATCGGTGTAAAGTTCATCACAGACACAAAGATGATCATAATCATAACTTTCGACCAGTCATGTTGGTTGGAATATATCCTTCTGAGTGAAACCCGATCGAATTCTTCAAGTGGTCAGACCCGGTTGGATTCAGATCATAAAATACAACAATCTCCACCTTGAGTTGAATTCCTCCTATGGCAAAAAAGAACCAAAGAATTTCCCGAATAATTTATAAAAATTTCTTGTGTGTCAAATGTTTGAAAGAACTAATGAGTAATATGGACCAAATCTGAGCAGAGCTCACATTTAGCAGTAGGAATTGGGTTTATCATCATATTAGCTGGATTATCCTGAGTATTGATCTTACAAACTTACTTTAACATCACCTTGAGAAATAACACCTCAGATGAAGTGATATCTGAAATTAATATGCTTTGTTCTCGCATGGAACTTTTAGTCTTTTGAGAGCCAAATAGCATTCTAACTATCACAGTAGATATTGGCGTAAGATGTAATTTCACAAAGCTCAGTGTACAACCACTTAGCCAAATAGCTTCTTTATAGGCTTTTGAAATGGCCATGTACTCAGCTTTAGCGGTCTAAATAGCAATAGTAGTTTGCAGATAAACTTTTCAGCTTACGACACAGTCTCTAATAGTGAATATATAACTAGTAAGAGAAATTTTCTTATCTAAATCTCTAGCAAAATCAGAATTCACAGATCTGATCAGTTCATCACTAGTCTTTCCAAACTACAATCAAGTATTACAAGTGTCCCTCAAATATCTGAAGATCTACTGAACTGCCCTCTAGTGGTCTTTCTTTGGATTGGTCATATATTTGTTGACAACACTCAAAGCATGAAATAGGTTGGAGCGAAAGCAGACCATGGCATACATAAGTGATCTGACTGCACTTTCATACTGAACACTTGATTGTATTCAACTTCTTCAACTATTTGGGAACTTCATGTTGAAGAGAATTTGAAGTGTGCAGGTAATAGAGTGTTGGTTGGTTTGACCTTATGCATGTTGCAACGATGAAGCACTTTTTCAATATACCCTTTCTGATTCATGTATAACTTTCCAAACCAACTATCTCTAATGATTTCTATATCAAGAATCTTCTTTGCTGAATTGAGATCCTTCATCTTGAATTCACTGTTTAATTGTGCCTTTAACTTTAAAATTTCACTCTTGTCTTTTGCCGCTGTCAGCATATCATCAATACATAGGAGCAAGTAGATAGCTGAATCGTTGATGGTCTTCAAATAAATACAATTATCATAACCAGATCTCTTGGAGTCTTGAGAGATCATAAAGGAGTCAAATATTTTGTACCGTTGACTGGGTGATTGCTTCAACCCATAAAAAGACTTCTTTAATTTGCATGCAAAATTCTCCTTTCCGAGAAAAACAAAACCTTCTGGCTGCTCTATATATTTGTCTTCTTCCAACTCCCTATGTAAGAATGCAGTCTGAATATCTATTTGCTCGAGCTCATAATCATGCATAGCTATAATACTAAGTAAGATCTGAATAGAACTATGCTTCACGACTGAGGAGAAAACATCTGTAAAGTTAATACTTTGAATTTAGTTGTATCCTTTAGCAACGAGCCTTGCCTTGTACCTGACCTGATTAATCGGACATGTGTCTTCCTTTTTCTTATAAATTCATTTGCAGTGTATGGGTTTTGTTGGACCGACGTATGCAATCAAAGGGGGTGAATGATTGTGGAAGCCTTTCCTTTCCCACTAAGTATTCACAATCTACCCTCAAATGACTATGAGACACTACTATAGAAAGTGCCATCACAGACGGTTTAAAATCGTCATCACAGATGGTTTTTGAGCCGTCTGAGTTTATGTGTCTATGATAATAGGTGATTCTCACAGATGGTTTTCAAACTGTCTGTGATAAGTTACAACACAGACGGATTTTTAATAAAACTGTTTATGATATATCAGATATTAGAGATGGTTCTTAAACATAGTCGTCTATGATATGTCAGATATCACAGATAGCTAATACTAAAAACCATCTGTGATATAACAGATATCACAAACAATTCTTCAACATAGCCGTTTGTGATATCTGACATATCACAGATGGCTAATACCAAAAACTATCTACGATATATCATATAGCACAGACATTTTTTTGTTACAAACCGTCTGAGATAGCTATTTTAATAGCTAAGTTATTTCCTATTTTTTGGCTAGCCTCAGAAAATGCTAGTCATGCCCTCTGAAAACAAGTAAACAGATCACATATATAGCACACGACAATTATTACACAAATCTCACAAATGAATTAAACAACTGAAGAAAGTACAACTGAATAAATTGTTTGATTAAGCACAATTGAGTGATTACAATTGTATCAAATGTTTGAACATCTAATCATCATCGCCGGCCTGGAACTCTCCATTCTTGTGTATGACCTCCCCCATCAAGAATTCGGAGAGCTATCCTCGAACTTTCGTGAGTTTGTCAAGATCAAATATACTTTCGTTGAATTCCACGTGCTGTCGCTAGCAGTGTTAAAGTCATTAGAGCATATATTATATATATATATATATATACACACACACACACACACATACACACACACATAGGCATTGCAAAAATAGAATTACATACATAGGTATTGTTAGTTCTAGAGGCATTATTACGAAGTATGATATAGCAAGATTGTTGTGTTGTAGTGGGTACCAAAAATCGCGTCTTGTGTCATAGTGTGCCGCTGGATTCCTTGTATTTCTATCCCTGATAACGTAAGTGCTGAATGACCTACATGATTCTAAAAAGTTAGCCTTGGCCATTGTAAACAAAGGAAAGACTATAATAGAGTTATGTATGAAGGAAATGAGTTTACCTGTCAATTGTTTGTTGCATACGAGTGAAGTCGTGGTTGCTCCTAGGTAGGAAATTAAGGTATATTATCTTGCTCTACATTGGTACAATCATAATCAGAATCCAATGAAACCTAGTTATGTGTGTCACCATAGCGATTAATCCTAAGTTCATATTGTATATAAAGTATCAATGAAACTTGTATGATAAGTAGTGAATCACTTACCCCTGGTTGAAGGGTACCAAGATGTACTCCTCGTCAATGTGAGCGAGCAATCCCATCGTTATGTATTCTTCGACGAAGGATGCATTTATGTTGATGAATTGCTCAGAGACCAAGTGTGGCTCGAGGAAACCCACCGGTTGTCACCGTCGCTGGACTTGTTGCATCATATATCTATATATAAGTAATGAGTTATGATATTTATCAGTATTACATAAATGTAGAACTTCACTGTACAGTACATTTATAGTGTCCAGTATCATAAAAGTGAGGCATCGAGTTTGTCGAGGTTGAATAGTGAAAATAAGTCTTCAAAGGTCACGATGACGTAGCCCAAGTCATGGAGGAAATGCACTTCCATGTATCTCATAGTAAATCCACTTTGCCGGTTTGGCTTCTTGTTGGACATCTGCATGTACCTCGTATGCAAAGACCTGCAAGCTAGTTCAAGCTAAGTAATTGTGACTCGGGGACCAACGACAATCTGAGCTAGTACTTCCAGGATTCGAGAGATGGATTAGTCTTCTTTAGTTGGGCCTTAACGCCTCGCTTGCGATACATCTTCATTATCATCTCCATTGGAGCTGATGCGATGGACTAGTGAAGTGGAGCTTGAAGTGGAGTCATAGAGGATTTTGTTTAACAGGCATGGTTGTGTGCAGATCATAGCACAGAAGGGTCCAGGGTGATGTCCCTCTTGGGCCATTGGACAAATGTGTGGACAGCATTCCCTAGTGTCATAATTTATCAGTTTGGGGGCTTCTCCAATGGGATGGCCTTAAAAACATCATTAATCCTGACCACGTGGACCTTTGCGAAACTAGTCCCTAGCTAGGCACTGTGACCAACATCCCTGGTAGGCATGGATACGCCAACCCCCGCCCAGCGTCAAAAGGAATGGAGCCAACAACATCCTACATAACGATACACAATGGGTTAAGGTGTCTACTAGGTCTATCTATGCAGCATTCTAGAGATGTACATTACCTGAATGTCATCGATATGTAAGTGAGCGTCGCTATGTCTAGAAAGTGGTGTGGACATGCAGCTACTCCAACGTTGAAGGGGACTGGGTACCACAATAACAGGGGTGGCTTGTGACTGGTTGCAGACTTCTCTTAGTTCTTCGTTCAATGCATCTATTTCTCCTCGAAGTGAGGCAGTTATGTTCTCAAGTTTTGCATCAAAATCCCATTTCATACATTCCTCGCGCTCCGTCTTGGATCTCTTTCTACTCCTATATGCATCAGAGTTGTTTGGGAATATGTGCCTCCAAAATACGTGAACCCCTATGTCTCATGTGCGGCCAGGGTGCTCCTTATTTTCTAGGGCTATGGACAGTATATCCCTCTCTTTGACTACTTGGAAGGAGCATGCGGAAGATTCGGTAGTCAATGTTTGCTATAAGAGGCAATCACATTATGGACCTATTAACAACTAGGTAGTTTAACATATTTTACCAGACATTCCTCGTTTGCGGGGTTTTTTGAAAGAGGCGATGCCCGAAGACGTGGTTGATGACCACTTTCTTAACCAGTTTTAGGCGTGCTCATTATGATCTCGACAAATAGAGGGGAGGCTTCTAATCGGTTGGCGACCTCGTCCACCATCCTCCATTATGAGATTTTACCAGTGTACCTAACAATGCCGAGTCTGTGGGGGTGAGTGTTTTGTGCCTGAAGAGCCTTGTGCGATGAACTTTCGTGTTGAAAATTGGCCATCGTCTTCATCTGCACAAAGAGCTCCTATGTTTTCGGTGACATGAATGGATACCTCATGAAGGATGTACGATCCTCGGTCATGTACTTCATGATAAGTGTGTTCTTGAAAGTCTTCCATGCTTTTCTCATCGTGAAGAGCGCCTGCCATCACACAAATCCCTGGACTTCTACTGAGATCTCGAACTTGTTTGAAATTTCTGTCCACAATGCACTTTTTCTCATCTCTTGTCAAACTTTTTCAGTTTTCTATGGTGATGATGACTCGTTCCCTTTCAATTATCCCACAGGTAATCTGAAATGCTGTCGCTGCTTTTTTCAGTTGCAAGGGACCCCATCTAGAGAGACCTCCGTGATGGTCATTTGGGCTACTGGCATTTTCGATACTACTCTGCCATGCTTAGTTCCCCCGGTCTTCGGAGTGTCAAATACATTTGGTGACGTCAATGGTGATGATGACTTCATCTCTCTTAGAAGAAAAAACTAATTACATTGAGCTATGATCATAATCATGGCACATGGTTGATCTTACATGAAATAAGAATATTCGACAACGTATATTATTGCTACAAGTGTATAGTGTTGCAATGTTCCTCTTGTACAGCTACTACTCCGACTCACAGTGTTTCATGCTATTTTTTACTTGAACCAGTATCCCACCCATAGAAGTAAGACGAACATGAAAGCGCATTACACTCATGATTGAAAAAGCATGAAGCAAATTAATTTGCTTCATGCTATTTGAAGCACAGGTGTATAGTGTTGTAATGTTCCTCTTATACAACTACTATTCTGACTCACAGTGTTTAATGCCCTTATTTTATTTAAACCAGTAGTCCATCCATAGAAGTAAGAAGAGGAGTCAGAGGAGGAGAAACCTAGAAGGACGACGTGAGGACCACATGAAGGCGATATTTTTGGTAACGATAAGGAACACCATCCATGTCTTCATCTACATGAGTACCACACCGAGAACACCCCCAACAATCTTACTGCTTTGAGCCCGACACAAGTAAACCCACCTTCCCTCCCACATCTATTTTCCCTATTCCTTTTTGAGTTCCACATAAAAAAAGACACTAATAGATATGGACAGATGTAATATACAAGATGTAAAAAATGGGATTTAGGATCCATATATTTGGTAGGAGAGGCGATGGGGGAGGAGAAAACTAACGAACACGCTTTAATAGATACGGACGGATCTATAACACATACCATCGGGACGAGTGGCGATAGCTAGGAAGGAGAGGTGGCGTCGGGATGGGAGGCAATGGGAAGGAGAGGCGGTGCCACCACGCTAGGTGAGAAAGGAGTGGACGGAGCCGTCGGGTTCTCTGGTGGCGGCGGTAGCTATGGGGGGATGAGGAGATGGAGGGCACGCACGAGTGAGGAGTAAGAGCACAAAACCTAGCAAGGGCCGTATTTATAGAAGAACTATCACAAATGATTCTATTGAATAACCGTCTGTGTTACTAATATCACAGATGGTTCCATTATGTAACCATCTGTGATGTGTAGCATATCACAAACGGTTCTATTATGGAACCGTCTGTGGTGTTGTACATTATCATAGACGATTCTATAACGAAATCATCTGTGATATTGATCCTTATCACAGATGGTTATATTATGGAACTTTCTGTGATGTTCACATTATCATAGATGGTTATATTGTGGAACCGTCTGTGATACATATATCACAAACAGTTTGTGCCATCAAATGCCTATGATAGTTCCTTTTGTACACAACATATTAGGTTTTTCAACGAGCTTCAAGAAATGCTAGCCATGCCCTCTGAAAACAAGCAAGCAGATACAAGCACAGATGTAATTATTTCTAAATCATTGAATCAATTACAATGGAATAATTCCTTAATTATATACCGAGTTTATTAATTACATTGAAATAATTTCCAAATAAGTGTTCGTTGTGCAGGATCATTCCACTTGGCATTTTTCCTTTTAAATAAAGCCCTTCATAATGATCGACATGCATATAGGTTGCTTCATCCTTTGTTTCTTCCTCGAGCTTGATGCCGTCTTCGAATAGAGGCAACTCGTCAAATTGATTGTACTCTTTCTCATACACAACATTCTTAACTCCGACAATCCTTCTTTTTCCATGAAAAACTATGTGGCACTTCTTATTTGCCAGGTCAGTTATATAAAAAAACTTGAATAATTTGCCTCATGAGTACGAATGGTTCATCTTTGTATCCTACATGTTCAAGGTTTACAGTAGTGACAACGTACTTATTGACCTTTACATCCTGTGGGAGTTAGACACAACAGCATCAAAAGAGAGGGATTTTGAAAATTACATAGTCGAGCTCCCAAATCTCCTTTACAAGCACGTCGTAGGAGCTTGGAGTAGCGGTACTAAACTACTCATGAAATGCATCAATGCGGACACCTGAGTTCTAGACTGTGCTCTTTCTATGCTGATATGTTGTATAAAATGTGTACCCATTAATGTCATATTCTTGTCATGTCACAATTGTAAATTTTGGCCCTCTTGCCAACCATTGTAGTGTTTCACTTGATGACTTCTCAATGAATCACACCCTTAACCATTCATTGAACCGACGGTTATGCTGTCTCATGATTCAATCCTCCGACCAGCCTGGATTCTCTTAGCGTAGCATGCCCTTGTGCTCTTCAATATATGGAGACACTCCAGTCATATGTTGCAAGAGCATGAAATGGGCTTGAGTGTACGTATCCAAATCAGGAGTTATTGCTTTCCTTCTGATGGTCCTGATACCCTCTAGCCTCCTCTCGTAATGAAATAGAGGCACACCTATTGGTTCAACCTGAGCTATGTAATCAATGCATAACTGAATGACCTTCGGTTGCATAACCTTCGATGATGCTGCCCTTTGGCCAAGATCGATTGCGTACAAAGGACTTAATAATTCACATGTACCTCTCGAACAGGCACATATGACATAGAAACACAAGGCCGCATATCTTTATCTCTTTCACATGGTAGACAATGAGGTGGACCATGATATCAAAAAATGATGGAGGGAAATACATCTCAATATGACATAGAGCCATCACCACATCGGTCTATAGAGCATCTAGTCCATCGGAATCGATGACCATATAAGCAATCGCGTTAAAGAAATAACACAACCTTATGATTGTCACTCGAACCTTGCTTGGCAAAATACTTTTAATTGCAATAGAAAGCAATTGTGTCATTAGTACATAACAGTCATGAGACTTTATGCTAATTAATTTCAAATCTTCCATGGAAACAAGTTTCTTCATGCTGGCGGAGTGGCTGGATGGAAATTTCACACCATACAAGCACTGACATAGTTCAGTCCTCTTGGACTTAGAGTGCAGCAACCTGGGGGAAGGTATGTGCAGCCTTTATCGGTCTCTATCGGTGCTAACTTGGTCCTAATGTTCATAGCAACCAAGTCACGCTGTGTGTTGACATCATCATTTGTTTTGTCATGAATGCTTAGTAAGAGGCCAATCAAGCTATCACATACATTCTTCTCTACATGCATGATATTGATACAATTGTGAACTTCTAAGTGCTCCCGATAAGGCAAATTCCAAAATACTGACCTCTTCTTCCACATGTTCTTCTAACGGGTCATCAACTTACGTCCCTTTCCAAGCACAACATTGACATCCTTGACCATATCATAGACCTCCTTCCCACTGAAAGTTCTTGGTGCTGAGTCAACTTCTTTATTTCTGTCAATTATTTCTTCATCTTGTGATATAGATGATACCTTGGAAGGAACCTACGGTGACGTATGTACACAGTTTTGCGCGAGTTGTTTAACCACACACTCTTAGTATAATCTAAGCAACGGGCAGGTTTTGGCTTCTTTTGTACTCAACCCCGATAAGTTACCAAGGGCAGAAAAATCTTTGATGGTGCAGAACAACATGGCGTGCATAGTGAAGTTTTTCTTGTTTGTCTGCATCCCACACCTGTACTCCTTCATTCCATAGTATCATAAGATCTTCCACCAAAGGTGCTAGCTTTGCCCATGGATAAGTAGTGACATCAAAATGTACTTCCACTTTATATACAGCTAAGGAGGAAGGTTGTACATGCATACATTCACAGGCCAGGTGCTACGTCGGCTGCTCACGTTACTAGAAGAATTAATTCCATCTGTACTCAACCCAAACCTTATATTCCTCAGTTTTGCACCAAAGTCTGCAAACATCGTATCGATGTTCCTCCATTGGGAAGAATTAGCAATGTATCTTATCATTCTATTTTTCTTACGCTCCTCCGAATGCCAACATAGTAATCTTACATCCTTTTGGTTCATAAATAAATGCTTCAAATGGAAAATTACTGGCAAATACCACAACATCTTAGCAGGAGGTCCTCACTTCACCTCGATGCCCTTCTCGTCATTAGAGTCATTCTTATACTTGTATCGGGATGCTTTGCATAATGGATAAATATGTAATTTTGCATATTCTTTATGGTAGAGTATACAATCATTCGGACATGGATGTATTCTTTCTACTTTCATTCGTAATGGACAAAGAACCTTCTTGATTTGGTAGGTGGTTCTCGGCAACACATTTTCCTCTAGAAGGATATTCGCTAGGAGACCTAACAACGCCGTGAAACTCTTGTTGGACTAACCATTGCTTACCTTCAATTTTAATAATTCAAGAATAGATGACAACCTTGTGTATTACGGCTTGCAACCCAGGAACAAAGACTTCTCTAAGTCCTCCATCAAGCCCTTGAATTTACCAAACTTTCTCTTACTATAGTTCCATTCTATATCATGTAGCATCTAATCTAGATTGTCATCATGCGATCTCCTCATCGAAAGCACAGTCCACAACCGGCATATCGTTGTCTCCCTCGATGATGTTATAACTACCTTCCTATATAATATTCTTCTCTTTACTTTAACAAGTCCAACATGTATACCTCTTTTTTTGAAACCCTTTTGAATCAAGTGAGCTTTAATATGCGATGAGTTTGTAAATATCTTCAGATTATTACAATCAATGCATGGATAGTACATATATTCCATTTTCTTCTTTAACATGTCCTGCTCAGCCACTCTTCTAAAAGTAGGCATGTCATTAATATACTCTTCACTCACACGATTCTCAACGTACATCCAGCAACGGTCCATCTACGCTACATATGTAACAAGTTAGTGTCAAATTAGATTATTAATGCTACTATAGCTAGCCAGCCTAGTACTTACATATAATTGACATTCACCTTATAATAAATTGTATATTTCTAAATTAAGTAGCTAGCTATGTATTAGTCATGAAGCAATGTATATATCAAGCAAGAATATATTGAAGTAAACTAGGAGTAGTGACCCATTCTTAAATTGGAGCAAATTACCAATTAAGCAATATCTAAACCTAGCTATCACCTCTCTTATTAAAAGGCATATAATTAGAAGCAAATACTCACCTCTAATCACCAAGAATAAATAGATCTACAAGCTAGATCTGTAAACAGCATGCTTTCACCAAACTCCCTAAAATCGGTCACCTCCTTCAATGCAGCACAATGAAGACAAATCTATCAGGACCCCGCTGGCTAGGCATTTAATAATGTGGTGTATCCCAGACATGTCCAACTGCAAACTGTCTATGGTCTCACACTATCATAGATGGTTCTCATTAATAACCGTCTGTGATAATGGGAGATTTCACATATAGTTATTAATACGAATCGTCTGTGATAATAACTGTCTGTGAATAAATATCACATACGGTTCTAAAGTAGAACCGTCTATGATAAATATGGTTCTAAAATCTAAATTCATTCTCATATGCATAAATGCAAATTTAGTAATGACTCAGAAGTAAATATGTATTACTTAGTAGCTTTTTACCGATCAGTAATACCATCATGTCGTTATACCAAGACCGTTTATATATAAAAAAGAGAGTAATTAAATACAAATTCAACTACTTGATTTTACACACACACATATGTATATATGGCGCTCAAATAGCGTGGCCAGTCGTTTCTTATAAAAGATAACAAAAAAGTAGAAACCTAATTGTTTCGATGTTTTTTTCTAGTGGCAGAGGTAGCATGCAATCTCTGTCTTCAAAACTTCGTAGGCGACAGTGTTGACATTAGACGGTTCAGGATCATCAGTGAACGAAGTCAGAAATGCGTCCACCCACTAACGCACTCGTTCGACTGTCTTCTAAAGACCCTCCAACTGAACAATCAGTCAAATTAAGCCCATAGGCTCTCTTCCCTCTCTTGAGGGGTCTTGGCCAAGTTGACCAGTTAAAATTTCCTACTTCCAGCAAGCTATGTAATGCCTTTCGATCGACATAAGGCTTCAAATTCTCCCAAATAGAATTCTAGGCCATTATCTATTCGGAGTTTCTTGACATGCTTGCTAGATTATTTCTTTATCATAATCTTCCACTCTTTAAATATCTTGAGCACATCAAACTTGTGCTTGATGAAGTATGCCTAAACTTATTGAGAGTAGTTATCAATGATGATCAGCATATAATTGATACCACCAAGCGATGGAACGTGGGACTTACCCAACAAATCAGATTGAACATAATGCAATATGCCTTTTGAAGAGTGATTTGCAGAGCTGAAACTCACATTCTTTTATTTACTAACACAGTGTTTACAAAATTTTAACTAGTCGATGCCTTGACCATCAAGTAGACTTCTTTTGTACAACTCCTTTAGGCCAGCTTCACTCATATGCCCGAAACGCATGTGCCATAAACTTGTCTAATCTGCATCGAACAACCTGGTCGAGGCAACAACAATCTTTTTGACCAGGGTAGTGCCTCGAGATCTTTAGAACTCCACCCCTACCTGAGCCTGGTACCCTTTGTCATCAAGAGTACTCAACGAGATAAGGTTCCTCTTAAAATTTGGAATATGTTAGACCTCCAATAGGGTTCTTATGGTGCCATCAAATATCTTGACCTGGATGGAACCAATGCCTGCAATCTTGCATGAAGTATTATCTCCCACTAACACCGATACACTCAAAATAGCCTCATAAGTAATGAACTTGTCACGGTTCGAGCTCATGTAGAAAGTATAGGATGAATCAAGAATCTACTTATCACTGGTTTTGGAATCACCAGCAAAGTCAACTAGAATCTCCCCTTCAAAACCTTCTTTTATGACAATGGTGGCCTTAACTTTATCATCTTGTTGATCTTTCTAGGAACTATTGTTCCTCTTCTCCTTATTCTAGAGTTTCCAGTGCTCAGAGATATCGTGTCCACCATTCTTGCAGTAGCAGCACAACTTCTTGGTCTTTGACTTCAAATAACCTTTCTATTTGCTCGAGCTTTTGCCTTCGGAATCACTAGTCAGAGACCTCTCGATTGGTACGCCCTGAATGGACAAACCATTTGTATACGAACTCAAGCTCTCACTTGAAACCATACTTTTCATCTTTTTTGGTATACAGAGCTTCATAAACCTTCTTTATAGTAAGAGTATCTCGACTGTAGAGAATTGTATCTCTAAACATAGAGAACGAAATAGGCAATGAACAGAGCAGAATAAGTCCTAAATCTTTATTATCATATTTGACCTCCATGGCTTCAAGGTCAATGACCACATCTTTAAATGTGGTCAGATGATCCTGCACCGATCTGCCTTTTGCCAACTTGAGTGAGAAAAGCTTCTGCTTTAAACACATCTTGTTGTTCAGATCCTTGGTCATGCAGATTTGTTCTAACTTTAGCCATAACATAACAGCGCTGGTCTCCTTCATAACTTCCTAGAGGACATTATTAGAAAGATGAATATAAACTTAAGAGAGGGTCTTACGATCTCACCTTTGCTTCTGTTCAACAGACCATGCTGTGAGCATCTTGTCGATTCCCAATAACGCATCATCCAAATCGAGCTGTGAAAGAACAACTCACCTCTTGACTTATCAGAGAGAAAATCTTATGTTGCGATCCAGCAGCAGAAGATTATACTTCATTGACATCATGTCAATTGTCGAGTATGCCTTAGATTGATCGGGCGAAGAACCAAACTCTGATAACACTTGTTATAAAAACATGGCAGAAATAGAATATTAATGAAGGATAATCAGGAGCACAAGACAAAGATTTAACATAAAAAATCCTTTTGGGAAAAACTATAGATACATAATTGGCGAAATCACTATATAGATGAGAAATTACAGAACGCTCTTGGCGTATTACATGTGTAGATAACTTGCAGTGCATAGTGTGCTATCTATCATGAGGCTTACAAGGGGTATAAATAGTCTTGGGAATAAGAGTCTCAGATGAAGAATGAACATAGTCCTAATTGGTAATGGAAATAGAGACCTACTCGGAAACTGGAACAGTAACCTGCTCGGAGATGAGAACAACACCCCACTCGGAGATGGAACCGAGTCTCAGAAGATGACAGTAAAGAGTTATAGTCAGAAGCACCTCGAGTAGCCACGTCTGACTCTAGTCAGCGCAAACACATTTGGACACCACGTCTAGTGCAAGTCAGTGCAGAGTCCATCACGAATACAAAGATGATCCCAATCATAACATTCGACCAGTTCGCATTACCGACCAATTATATGGTTGGAATATATCATTTTGAGCGAAATCTGATCGGATTCTTCAAATGATCAGACCCGACCAGATTCGGATCATAAAATACAACATTAATCGAATGGGCGAGGATGATTCTATAGTTGGATCATATCCATGCCAGTGTTATTAGCCCATATTGAAAAAATTTTGTGCCATAACCAATGCCCAAATCGTCGTCTCGTAATTCTGTACAGAATTAGGATAGAGGTTGCATGTATGTATGTATGTATGTATGTATGTATGTATGTATGTATGTATGTTTGTATGTATGTATGTATGTATGTATGTATGTATGTATGTATGTATGTATGTATGTATGTATGTATGTATGTATGTATGTATGTATGTATGTATGTATGTATGTATGTATGTATATCACTACTACAGAAAGGCTAATAGTAGACGCCAAATCACAGACGGTTTTGTGAAACCGTCTGTAATGTACACTATTACAGACGGTTTTAATTTGAAGGCCGTCTGTGGTATTTGTGGCGGGAAAAAGGAGTATCACAGGCGGTTCTTACTGCTGAACCGTCTGTGATACTGGAATATCACAGACGGTTTTTATTAAAAACCGTCTGTGTTGTGTCGACAATCACAGCCGGTTGTTGTTAAGAACCGTCTGGGAATGTTCACAGACGGTTTTTCACAAGAACCGGCTGTGATGTCCCTTTGTCTGTCATATTCTAGATCAGAGGTTAATATATAAGTACGCATTGCTTCTAATAACTTAACTACAGAACTACTGAGACAAGAGATCACAAATTAAAGGCAAATTTATTAATTTCAACTAGAGGCAAATTTATTACAAAAGTCGCACAGGTAAAGAGTTTCACAGATTGTATTCTTTTGGGCTTCATAAGCTTCTTCTTCAACTTGGGGACTTGGAGGATCAGCCGCTAAATTCTCGAACGCCGTTAAGATTGCCCTTGTCCTCAGCACTTCCTCCTGCAGCCTGGGCAAATGATCAGCAGCATCCATAATGTCGTAGAGGATAGCATGAAAAGATTCCTCAGAATCTGCCGTTTCTGCTTGATCGGCAAGGCTATCCATCAGTCTCTGCAATGCGTGTAGAGCTTCTTCCGCATTGCGCACATTGTGGAGAAGAACCAGGGTGAGGGCTGTTTCCCTTTCTTGAGCGGCAGCGAGACGCCTCCGTCGACGGCGGAGGATCAGGTCAAGCTGACGGATGCAAGAAAGTCGGGGAAGGAGAGCAGGGCTGGTGCGGAGAAGCTGCTCCAGATGCAAATTGCTGGCCGCCTGTGTAAGGTTCCGGCCGAACAATTCGTGATGAACAGATGAGAGGAAGGAGATGATCACAAGAACAGTAGTAGAAGCAATGTTGTATTGTATATTGTATTGTACGTACGTAGAAGAGACCTGGATTAGGAGCGCATATTTAACCTTTAGCACAAACGGTTCGTATACCCAAACATTAATGATATAGACGCTTCGTATAACGATCGAGAGACGTTAATTAGACGATCGAAACACGAAGCGTTCTGGCATCGAAACACGCGCGAAGCGTTCTGGTATGAAGCTTATCACAGACGGTTTTTATAAACAACCGTCTGTGATAATTTTATCACAGACGGTTTTTTATTAAAAACCGTCTGTGATAAAATTATCACAGACGGTTTTTAGTTAAAAACCGTCTGTGATAATGACTAAGGCATTTATTGCGCTGCTCAGACCGCATCTGTCTTCATTTCGATCCAGATATACCCTCTCGCTAGGGTTTTCCGTGTGCGCTGCAGTTATTCGATTAGATCTAAATCCCGAGCCCATCGTCGCCGTCGCCTCCCCGAGCCCTCGCCGGCTGCCTCCCCCAGCCCTCGCCGGCCGCCTCCCCGGACGAAGATGTCGCCGCAGCCTCCTCCTCCTCCGTTGCCGCCTCCCCGAGCCCGTCGCCTCCTCCTCCTCCTCCGTCGCCGTCGCCTCCCCGGACGAAGACGTCGCCGCAGCCTCCTCCTCCTCCGTTGCCGCCTCCCCGAGCCCGTCGCCTCCTCCTCCTCCGTCGTCGTCGCCGCCTCCTCCTCCGTCGCCGCCGCCTCCTCCTCCTGCGTCCCTAAGGTCACCAAAACCCTAAGGTCATCAAATCTTTCCCCGAGCTTCATGCTTACCGTTAGTGTTTAGGGTTGATGCTTGATGCTTCATACTGTTATGATTAGTTGCTTAGTACATATTTAGGGTTGATGCTTCATGCTTACTATTAGTGTTTAGGGTTGATGCTTGATGCTTCATACTGTTATGGTTAGTTGCTTAGTACATATTTAGGGTTGATGCTTCATGCTTACTGTTAGTGTTTAGGGTTGATGCTTGCTGCTTGGTACATATTACATTGGTACATTGTTTACTGCAGTAGCTTAATTAGTTTGCTATTTGGTACATATTACATTGGTACATTGTTTACTGCAGTAGCTTAATTAGTTTGCTATTTGGTACATACTACATTGGTACATTGTTTACTGCAGTTGCTTAGTTTGCTATTTGGTACATATTACATTGCTTGTTGTGTTAGTATATAGTATATAGTATAGGCACATAACCCCTCTCTGTCCACATCACCCCCTCCCTTCTCCCCCTTCCCTCTACTCCTCTCCTCTCTTCCTAACATTGAGCATCATGTATCACTTTTCTTGCTTCCTCATCTTATCACGTGCAACCCTACAATTTGAGAGCACAAATTAACCAATCAAGGAAGAGTATATGATCAAAGGGCATGAAGCAAAAGATACATTGACCATTTAGCGCCATGCTTCGCAAAAGTTAATGTGGATGGTGTGTATGCCAATTTTGAGGTGGTCCCGCTACCGAAGCCCCCCAACGACGAGATCGTGAATCTAGGACAGGCCATTGGAACATTCATCCAGTGGCCCAAAACCGACATCTCCCTGGAGGCTTCTTCACCGGTGGCAGGACCAGAAGTGCAGTGCGAACCACAGCAACTTGCACTGGTGCCATCTCCACACGGGCAGTGCGAACCACAGCTACCTGCACCGGTGCTATCTCCACGGGTGCTATTCTCACCAGAGAAACTTGCACCGTCTATACCATTACAGTCGACTAGCATAAAGTCGACCGACAATCAAGGCAGTGGCCAGTGCAAATCAAAGACGAAGGATGATGACGATATCCCGTCCATGGCATTGGCCCGCAAATTCGTGCTAGCTGAGCCGATGGTAGTCCAGGAAGAGCTCCAAAAACTAGGACTTGGTTGCCAAAGATTCCACCTTTGGTATATAAAACAGTCCAATAAGCCAGAGGCAGAACAGCGCTCAGGTATCACTGTCAAATTCAAGCTGGAACATTTCTTGCACGAAGCTCATGACTGTGTCTTCGCGGTGACCTTTGACGATATATTTGAACTTTTCACGCTCAACGCTCTCGACGCCTCACTCGTTCGATGCTGGACGCTGTAAGTCTGTACAATCACAGTCTCTGTTCACGTAATACTGATATATGTCACAATTTGTTGCTTTCCTGTGCTATATATAGATTCATGCTGACCGAAGCTAGATCATCGAAATCACGAATTGGTTTCCTGGACCCACGCTTGGTCGCCATTGATACCATCATCGAGAATGCATCATTCGTCGAGGACTATATTACAAAAGCACTGCTGGCTCACCAAGATAAGGAATTTGTTCTTATGCCATACAATGAGAAATTCCATTGGATTTTAATTGTAATTATACCAAAATGGAACAAGGCTATATACCTTGATTCTCTAAGTAAGAACAAATCCAAGTACACAGCTATCGTCCAAATACTCGATAGGTACGTACATTGTACATTGTACTCTTTCTTTCCTTCCGAATAACTAATCTAACTTTTTCGAATAACGAAGGTCGTTCGCCACATACGTTCAACAAACATGTGACTCGACGACAGGGGTCAAGGCCTTGAAACATGATCGCAAGTTTCGGGTATTCGCTAGCTACACATTAATTAATCATATACAACACATAGTAGTAATGCCACTTGATTTAACACATTATATTTTTTGCAGTGCCACCAGCAGCAGCCGGGCAACACGTGTGGATATTACGTGTGCCACCATATGAGACTACTCCTCGATTCCACCAAGATCACTAATTCTAAGGTTTGTCAATCCTCCCACATTTATTTCATACATGTCAAGTTTTATATATGCGCGCGTTCATATTCCTATCGACAGGCTGCGTCCATCTCTACATCTGCATTGAAACAGCCGGATTTTGCAAAAATTCGAGGAGAGCTCATTTGGTTTTTGTGGACAAAAGTCGTAAGATCAGATGGAGAGTTCCACTGCCCAGAATAATTTTTTATTGTAATTCTAAGTGCAAATACAGTGTAGATCTTTTACAATTGTGTATTTGTTAATGGATATTTTATTCCAATTCAATGAATTGATTTGCGAAATGGATGCTTTATGTTTGTGAATGAAGTGCATTGTCAATTGGATGTTTTATGTCTGTGAAATGAATTGAGATGTGAAATGTATCTGAAATGAAATGAGATGTGTGAATTGTATATGTTTTATGTCTGTGATTATCTGCTTGTTTCAGAGGGCATGGCTAGCATTTCCTGAGGCTAGCCAATAAACAGAAATATATTTAGGGGTTGAAGGGAATATCACAGACGATTTGGAGTTAAAAACCGTCTGTGATAGCTGATAATCACAGACGGTTTGGAGTTAAAAACCGTCTGTGATATCTGATAATCACAGACGGTTTGGAGTTAAAAACCGTCTGTGATAGCTAAAGACGGAACGGCGACGGCGCGATCGATCCGATCGCGATCTCTCGCGCGGAACGGCGCAGCGTCGACGTGGAACGGCGAAGAGGGAGATTAGGCGGAGGCGTTGTGCGTGAGCGGCAGACGAGGGAGGTGAGGTGTCGGGGAAAACAGACGGGAATCACGGTGACGGGAGGCGGGGGGTTTTCGCAAAACGCATAAGTAGAATCTGGTGCTTCCACCTTCACAGATCCAGGCCGTAGGGGTAGATCTAACGCTCCTGAGCGGCTTTAGCATCTTACCACCCAAATGGGCTTTAGCACTAGATATGTTCCCTATATGTATATATATATGTATGTATAGGAAAAATACTTTTTACTCCCGGGTGTAATTACACCCACCTCTAATATACCACCTAAACAAACTTGAAATACTCCTTTATCACTTTAGGTATACTCGTATACTAATTATAAGATATTCTAATGTGAACCACACAAAAAAATTGCAAGGAAGTCCATAGTTTTTAGCGTATTTTGTAAATACCTTTATATACGTACATAAAAAGGAGTATGTTGAAAAAATGTACATACCACCTCTGAAAAATTGTTCATACCACCTATATGATCTTAAATACTCGTATACTACATGTACATACCCCTTATTACGCGAGATACTCCCTACGTTGTGAGATACGACATAGGGTGTAATTACACCCGGGAGTAGAAAAGAGCATTCCTATATGTATATGTATATGTATATGTATATGTATATGTATATGTATATGTATATGTATATGTATATGTATATGTATATGTATATGTATATGTATATGTATATGTATGTATGTATGTATGTATGTATGTATGTATATATAGGAAAATTACATAAGGCACCTGGGTGCCTCGGCACCCACATCAAGAACCGTCCGATACACGTGTATGTACGTATATTTATATATATATGTGTGTGTGTGTGTGTGTGTGTGTGTGTATGTATATGTATATGTATATGTATATGTATATGTATATGTATATGTATATGTATATGTATATGTATATGTATATGTATATATGTGTATATATATATGTATATATATGTATATGTATATGTATATATGTGTGTGTATATATGTATACATACACATATATACATACATACATATATATATACATGTATGTATACATATATATATACATATGTATACATATACATATATGTATATATATACATATGTGTATATATATGTATATATATACATATATATATATACACATATGTATATATGTATATATATACATATGTGTGTGTATATATATACACATATACATATGTGTGTATATATATGCAAATATATACATATGTGTGTGTATATATACACATATATACATATGTGTGTGTATATATACACATATATACATATGTGTGTATATATATACACATATACATATGTGTGTGTATACACACACACACACATATAATATATATATATGAAAATTACATAAGGCACGTGGGTGCCTAGGCACCCACCTGGGTATATATATATATATATATATATATATATATATATATATATATATATATATATATATATATATATATATATATATATATATATATATATATATATATATATATATATATATATATAGTATAAATAACAGGGGCACCATGGTGTCTGGGCACCAAGTCTCTCTGTTTTTGGATTGCTTTTAGATACGTGGTAGTGTGATTGAGATTTTCCATCCATGATTAAGACTTTCCATCTTTGATTGATTTACCATGCATGATATATTATATACCATTGCACTAGCACGCATCTAAAAGCAATCTAAAGGCAGGGAGGCTTGGTGCCCAGACAGAAACGCAAGAGGGAAATGAGCAAAACCACTTTCCAAAAGCTCTATTAAGTTGACATCCGAATGATGTAAAAGTTGCAGCAGGAACGCGTTCAATATACATTCAGAGCCCGTAAGCCAAGTTGTATTTCGTATACCAGTCCAGAAAGAAATCCCTGAATAGGGTATTTGCCTGCATGTTCAATGGACATAAAAACCTGAAAGCAACAGCTACCAACATGTCCCCCAAGTCCAAAGCACAAGCCAATTCAGATTTCATGATCCACACAAGCTCGATGGCGCTCTTCAAGCCTTTAGGTTTCCCTGTTTCATTTGTTGTAGCCCTTTTTCCGGATTTGCAAAAAAAGTTGTTTGGCCAAGAGAAATCGGTGCAGTTTTGGGCCGTTTTCGGCGAGCATATCCATCACAATAATATATAGCACACATGTGTCACATGTATGGAATATTTTTCAGTTGAGCAAACCGAATGGCTATCTTGATGCAAAAGCTGAGAATGCAAGTGGCTTCTACTTCTGTTATGTCTTTGGAGATTTGCAACATGTGAGATCATGCCTCTTTGACTCTCGAGCAAAGATATTTCTGCATTCTGCAGTGCTACGTGGCTAAAGTAGTGCTACATAAATAACATCGTGGCAAAAAGACACAAAATGCCCCTCAAAAAGGAAAACTCAAGTTGTGTCAATTCATACCGTGAGTGAAAATGAGACTGATCAACTTTCCATTCTTCTAAACCTTTGTAACTGTGTTGCTGCAAGGTTGCCTTTTTGTTTTGCTTGCAAAAAGATATACTAGATATTTTGTTTACTCCATCACCCTACAAAGTCACTCCTCTCAAGAGGCATGTATAAAAAATTCAAATTTTCCCGCGAGAGAGATGCACTCTTGGCATGTGTTGACGCGGTTACACCCGTATTTTACCCTAGAAATCCATGCGAAAGGCAAGGAAAAAAATGATATTTTAACCTAAGTTCAAGCCTATTAATGCTAATATTTTCTTATAGTATGCGTGCCAATATGTTTTGTAGGAAATACGCCAAAAAGAGATAAAAACCAACAAAATAATGAAAAAGACGAAATTTCACCTAGTGAACTAACAGCCCAACCCTAAACTGGCCAGCCAACTGTCCAGCATGGCCTCAGCAGGTCAGCCTAGCCACCTTAGAGCAAGTCCAATAATAGAGCCAAGTGTTTGGCTATAAGTCAAGTTATAAGAGCCAAGTTATACAATAATTTATCTTCTATTTGTCTAGAAAATGTTTTTTATTATTATGTGGTATCATGTCTCATATTCTCTTTCCTATTCCTCCTCACATACATTTATTATCTGAGCCCACCACTGCATAGGCTCCCGTGTCTAGCTTGTTGCTTGCATGAGAGCCAAGCTCTCATCTCTCTCCTCTTTTCTCTCTTTCACATCAGCAAAAATGCTGACTAACTTGGCTATAAGACCATTATCTTAGCCTAGGACTGAGCCACCGCCTTACCCAGTCCACATGCAACTTAGCCGTCCGGCCAAGTTAGTCCACATCGGGCAGTGTGCGTGCATTTGCGCACGCGACTTGGCTTCCCACCATCCCTACGTCATCTCAATCGTCCACGTCCACACCGGTCGGCCACGTCGTCTCTCTCCACTAATCTGAAGACGAAGGCTGTTGCTGCATGCATTATCTGAAAGTAGTTGACCCTCTATTTGTCAATAACACACCAACCTACAAGTATATGGCCATGTAGTCGTAAACTACAAGTATATTGTCAAATTTTTAACACAGTTTTTGGAAGATCAGTTTCATCCTGGAACCTTTTGCTTCTTATAGAAACTAAGCGATGTCTGATTGGTATACATGCAAGATCAGTTTCAGCAAGAAGAGCGAAATTGGATAAGTACTAGTACCACGATTTGATTTCTTTGATGAGTAATAATATCCTTAATATGTTCCTTAACTATGGTTGTACTGTGGTGGTATATTTTTGTTTAGATTTGTATGACCGGATAGGCAATAGAGTGGGGTGAATGGTGACTTAAAATTTTCCCCCCAAATGATCACCAATCATTTACTCCAATAGTTATAAAGCTATGAAGATTAGAATAAGAAATCTGGTTCAAAAACAAAGGAAGACAGAGCTGAGAATGATCTGATCGGTATATTGTGTGGTCAAGTTATGACTACTGGTCAGAAAACAACGAAGAGCCAAACTGAACACAACCAGTCAACAGAGAAAACAACATGGTCGAAAGGCCGACAACGTGGTCGAAATTCGACTACCAGTTGAAAGTTCAACGTGGTTGGGAATCGACTATTGGATGGAAATCACCATAGTCGAACTTTGACTGCACGTCGGATACCTGTGTAGTCGAAAATTAACGTGGTCGAAGTTATTGTGGTCGAAACCAACATGGTCAAAGACCAATGTGTGCAGTCAAACAACCAACCTGGTCGAGGACCTGAGACTGATCACAAACCCAAGTGTTTGAAGCAAGTTGAAATCCAACTGGTGAGATCACCGATCAGTGAGTGGTTGATCTGTAAGCAGTCAAAACCGAAGTGGTCACAACAAGTCGAACCTCGACTAGTGAGGTCGACAACCACTGAATGGTCAAAAACCAAAGTGGTCGTAGAACAGGGACTCCGGAACTACCGCTACAAGGCTTGTGGAACTACTGTTTCTCCCAGAAGAATAGGGTTGTTGTGAGAACCAAAATCGATAGAATTTTCAATCAACAAAAACCGTAAACCTTTAGATTGACTAGAAGAATCAGAGGAGGCGCACGACCACACGATCTAAGACTATTGAGCTATCGAAAACAGATGCGGTTGTAAACGACTAGAAGTAACAGAGGAGGCGCACGACCACCAAATCTAAAAACTTCAAATCTTTTGATTAAGAGATCAAATGGCCATGGAAATTTGTACGCAAGTAACTTAAGGTCTCAGGAAGCTAATCCAATCTTGGATTTAAAACTTAGTAACAAAGTTAAGACCGTTTTGCGATTTGATCAAGCGCGCACAAAATCGAAACCTGAGAACAAAAAGATGAACAGACTGTGCTAGTGGGATAAGAATAGCTAAGATGGCTGTGAGTATGATCCCACAAAACACAACAAGTTAGATCATTAACAAGATCAAGCAAGAATAACCTCTCAGATCAAGAAGAGAGAGGAACAGAACTGAACAATAGAGGAAGAACCATACCAAAAAACTCAAAATAGAGCAAACTCAAATAGACAGAAATGCACAAAAGGTAGATCAAATATTGATGTATTGCTCACGTAAGATGATTGGCTTTACAGCCACTCTACTTAGGAGGACAGAGCCCTAAAGCTAGAGCACACACCCACTCTCTAACCTAACCCTGATGAGAGGGAGGAGCTAGCCACCAAAAGGCCTAGCCAACCTTCTACATGATCCAAAAGAAGAGAAGAAGGAACTCATGACCATATTGGCAAAGTGTGAAATGGAACAAACGACAAAAAAGCAAGTTTTCTACAAAAACTCCAAATCACACCTATAACCTCACAAAAGCCTAATCTTGTTCATGGTCTAAAGAAAGGAGTAATTGCTCACAATGACTATTTTCATAGCATGATGACGAGCCAAAAATGCAAAAAGAGCAAATGATATGCAATGAAACTCCCCCTCACTCAAATATCTCATTTGGCATTTTTAGGTTTCAGTTAGCAAGTTTTGTAATTCATATCAAGCATTCTCCCCCTTTAATGCCTTTTGCACCCCTTAATGCCCTTTCTCAATCATTCTTCCCATTTTAGCAATAGTCACTAAGATGCATGGAAGAAGATAGAGCATAAAAGAAATGGAGTGACTGTATTTTATTTATTTTAAGCATTAGGAGCTATGAAGATTATCCAAAGTGACTTTCCAAATATTACACTAAGCCATAAAAGTTGAAAGCGCTATCTATATACAAACCATGTGTTGCCAAACTAAAGCCAAATAAGCCATAATCTAAAATTAAAAGGATTGTTTAACATGTCAAGTCACTCAAGATCATAGTCTAGCTAAGGTATTAAAAATGAGTCAAGCTATGTCAATATTCTAAGTGGAACCAAGAAGTTATTATTGAGTCAATTTAGAGTGTTACAAGTTCAAGATTGAGACACTATGTTCAAGCACTAGATAACATTTATAATTGAGCAAATTTAGCACTTTTCACTTCTTTTTTGCAGAAATTAATGGTTGGTTTCAACCATAATTTTTTTCAAGATTTTATTTTCTTAGTCATGTGCTAGATCTCAACCTTATGCGACCACTCCAAGCACGAAGATCAAGAAAGTGATCTTGGTCATCCAAAACTCCCCATGAGTATATGTCTAGTGCAATGGCAAGCCATCTTACGAGAGAGGATTGGTGAGATCAGTTTTTTCGCACAAAAGATATCTATTTGCATTTTCTTGGCTTAGTTCAAGAACAAAGAGCTAATACTAACTCATGTTTCAATAAAAAAACTAGCATAGTTCAATCTAAAGCTCAATGTAGATTCAAGACTCAACTTAGCTTATTTGACATGGCATGAATTATAAGAGGATCACTAGAGTCAAATTAGTCACAAGATCCAACAAGACATGATTTAATTCGAGTTGTTCACATTTAATAAAGCTAGCATTGTAAAAAGATAAGCTACACATAGAAAGACATGATAAATCTAGCAAACTAGCATAAGATACAGCAAGATATCATATCACATAAGGATAATAGTCAAAGCTCCATAATTTGTACAAGCATTCATGTATATACAATATATGCTAAAATTAAAATGCAATACAATACATATGAATGCACAAGAAGTAAGCTCCCCTGAAAAGCAGCCTGAAAAGAAAGAAGCTCCAACTCCCCTAAAGAAGGCAAATTGAAAAGAACCAAGAAATTAGACGTAAAATCCAGAAAATTCCCAAACACACCCTTCCCTCATGGTCTCTAGTCTATAATCTCATACCACGGAGCAAAAAGGCAACACTAGCTGTCATAACACAAGACACTAGTGACCAAGAAGAAAGCTCAAACTAAGCAGTAAATAATCCTAGAAAACCATTTGGATGAGAGGTATGACTGAGACAAAATCACCTAGAGTTGGTTCCTGTCTATCCAATCATACCCTTCCTACCACTAGAACAAGAATACTATGCAAAACCAAGTGATGGGGAGCAAGAAACTGAAGATCACTAAGGAGCAAACCTCTGTCACATCACACAGTGGTGTGGTGTAGTTGATGTGGTGGAGGCTGACTGAAGCTACATCGTGAGATCAATAGAAACCTCCACCAAAAGCTCAAAGGATGTGAAAGACCCAAAACATCAACATAAGCTGCATGATCTCCCCCTCACATCTACATCCTGTAACTCAAATACAGGAACAACTGGTGTCCTAATACTGGGGTAAATGATATATAAGTATGGATCCAGTACTAAGACACATGACAAAAAAGTAGCATACCAAGTACTAGTGACAAAGAACACATGAGAACACACCTCCACACTCGATCTAGCCCTCATCAAAGCACCTAGAACAACAAAGCCTAGCGCAAACTAAATCTAGAAGAAACTTGTGGACTAATTAAAGTTCTCATGATATCTAGGCATAACCACAATCTAAAGCTACCAAGATGTCATATAGACTATTTTCATGCTAGACCAAAAAATGAATAAGTTCAACATATACATGCATCTCAATGAATCACAACCATACACGCATAGCAGGTGACAAGGAAAAGTCATAAAAGCATATCCTAGTATGGATACAAGTATAAGCATATACACATGAACCAAAAAGATAAGAATGCATGAATAAACATAGCATCATGACATAGAAAACTATCCAAGATATGATCAAGCTCAAAATATCCATAATCAAATATGCATCATATAGACATATGTCATGACAAACAAAAATCATAGAAAGTATGATTAACATGTATAAATAATGGCGAATGGACATCAGAAACAAAATATAAGCAATAAAACGAGATAGACACAACAAGGCACAAAGTCATGATGATACTTGACTTCTAAAACACACAATCAATAAGTAACTCATGCTCATTAAGATAAAATACTATATCCACAAAAGATGAATAATTAGCTAGCACATGGATATATAAGCAAAATACATATAAAGGCATGATAAGAATGTAACAAGAGTAATACATGCCAATATAGTACAAGTGAGCACATGGATAAGCACAACATGCCAATTATGATCAAACATGAATATAAAGGCATAAATATATAGGATAGCTTACAAGTAAGTGAAAACGCCAAACGTGAAAGCATATGCCTCTTAGTGGTCATCAAAAGGAGCAGAGAATCAACAAATGTTCTAATCACATGATGAAACAAAAGACTAGAACCTAATCAAGCACATGTTGTCCATCCTGTGACTTGGCACCTACACATGAGAGAACAACGTGTCCGAGTCTTGGATCCCGAAGGGTTAGTAAACAGTTACTTGGGAATCCAAAACTTTGATACACCCACAGTAGAAGTATGCGAGTTAGCATGATGCAAAAGATGGTTCATGCAAGAGAATCTAATCCTGGAGACACGCCACAAGTGGACAACTCAACGAGCAAAATGAGTGCTATCTCTAGAAAAGCGGCGAATGCCTTACTTGAAAGCACCAAGATGAGAACTAATAAAAGCACCAGAAGAAGTCACAACTCCTCCTCATCATAGGTGCACACCTTGATGGGGAGAACAAGGTCCACCACTTGAGAAACAATGGAAAGTCTTCCTTGGGACAACATGTTGACTAAAAACAAAGATATACGAACCATGTCCACAATACTAGATGACATCACTAGTAAGAGTGACAAAGAACCCATAATCCTAGTGAACCCTCTGCTATGCTCACAAGCGGTCATGTCATGAGAAAGACTATATCCACCCGGAGACTTAGAAGCATAGGCTCGATACATGTGTTTTGCATGCCATAAGCACGATTCTACTCTATGCCCATTCTTCTTGCAAAATAAGCAGTGATGCAAAGATCTACTAGGAGACACGGTCCGTGAGGACACAACATTAGCAAGGTTCACAGAAGAAGTCCTCTAGGCAGAGACTGAAGAACCACATGACACAGATCTAGAACCCCACTGAAAACCAAGGAAAGAGGAATAAGTCACTCAGGGCTGGTCAAACTGCCATTGATCAGCTGGTCTGACCGCCTTGCGGTCTAACCGCGGGGGTAATGGAGGTTTGACCGCTCCCTTAGGTCCAGACTCAAAAACAAGACTGTCACTGTCCTTTGGCTTCAAAAATCGAGGCTTCATGTTCTGCACTTGATAGTTCATGTCATGGGCAAGACTATGAACACCAAGAGACTTAGAAGCATGATCTCGATGGCACACTCGACTCTTATACTTGGCATGACGAGAGCAAAATTTAACTTTGTATCCATCTTTCTTGCAATAGGTGCAATGGTATTTCATTTTGCATGAAGTGGTACCAAATGAAGTAGAAGCACCGTCATTGCTAGAAATCCCTTGAACAAAACTAGAAAAGCCAACAAGAGTTGCACTAGCCAAAGTAGAAGTATCTAAGCTATGACACAAGTGCCAACAATGATAGAATCAAGCTCACTACTAGAAAGATCCAAATCCAAATGCAAGGAGGTGTCTAAGTCATGAGATTCAGTGCTCATATTATCGCGCTCTCTCCTTAAAGCATTTACACCACCTCTCAAAAATGACGATATATGAAAGAGATGAAAAATGCAAGCAATCAATGAATTGGACCAACATGAGGAACATAGCTAGCACAAACATAAAACAAGACAAGGTAGGCTATCAACATGAGATTCAAGAACAGAAGTACTTGGCTCACTAATCCCAGCCCTAGCAAACGCAAGCTCCTCTACACATGTGTGGTGAGTCAATTTTAATTTCTTATTTTCAAATTTTAAGCATCCAAGAGAAGTATTCAAAATTTCAGTATCCACATGTAAAAGCTCACAACCTACACATGATAAATGAGATTCTAACCTAGCAAAATCATCATCAAGCAATCTAGCATTCTTATTATCTAGGCATCTCAGATTATCGACAATGCCAAGGTCACATGATATTTTACCTTGCTCATGATGAGCTGAAGCTCATTCTCCCTGTCAATATTATCATCATCCATGCACTCCAAAAGCTTTTTCTCCCTAGCACTTGAACAACCAAAGGTAAAAAATGTACCACAAAGCTCACACTTGTCATTTCTTGCAAATAAAGCCACTCTCAAGTTAACTTCAAGCCTTTTGTCACAAAGGACATCATTAGAAAAATCACCCCAACAAGATGCAAAGAAGAGCTCACAAGTTTTCCTACTAGTTTCCATGCTCAAAATCAATTAAGATCAAACAAAGAGCAAACATGGCTCCAATACCACATGTAGGACCGGATAGGCAATAGAGGGAGTGAATGGATCCTTGAAATTTTCTCCCAAATATTCACCAATCCTTTACTCTAATAGCTACAAAGCTATGAAGATTAGTGTTGTGGTTACAAACCAAACAGTGGAATGCGAGTATAGTAGTGGAGATGACAGGTGAACAATGCTTGCCCTTCCCTATGCCGGGGCAGCTATATATATATTCACATGGGGAGTATTTTACAAGTATGTCCTTACACTCATGTATCTCTCGCAGGGGTACTTATGGCATTACGCACATCCCATTTTGGGCTTCACACGGAGTTGAACTGGCTATCGAAGTCATCCCCCGGCTGCAAAGTCGAAGTACCTGACGGAGCCGCCCTGCCGAGGTGAAGTCGAGGCATGGTCGTGCTCGCCCCGTCGACATGTTGTCAAAATGGGTGCCTGGCCCGTGCTGCGCACGCTAGGTTGGAGCCAAGGCCAGACTTGTCCTGCGGAGCCGACGCCGAAGCGGAGGTCGAACTTGTCCGACGGACACAGCGTCGAAGTGGTTTTCGGGGTTGTCCTGTGGACCCGAAGTCGAACGTGCTGCACACACGCGGTCGGAGCTGAGGCCGGACTCATCCTGCGGAGCCGAGGCCGAAGCGGAGATTGAACTCGTCTGGCGGACACAGCATCGAAGTGGTTTCCGGGGTTGTCCTGCGGACCTGAAGTCGAAGTGCAGTCGAGTGGCTCACGGCCCAATGACGGTGTCTTAATGACGCCGAGGATTGCACCAGCTGGTGGGGTGTCAGGCGGTCACACGACCGTGGTCATGCGCACCTTCCCGAGGGGGCGATACACGTGGCGGGATGTGATTGGTGTGTCGTGCACTGTCAGGCGGGTCGCATGATCGCGGTCGTGCGCACGAGGTGAGCACCTTCCCGAGGGGGTGATACACGTGGCGGAACGTGACTGGAGCGTCGTGCGCTATCAGGCAGTTGCACGACCGTGGCGAGATGCACGTGCGTGTGCACGCGATCGAGCGCCACGCGACTTCGGCTGCCGTCGGTCACGCTTCCTGATCGTGGGGAAAGCGAATAGTTGGATTTCCGCCAGTTGCGCTCCTCGATCGTGGGGAAAGCAGATGATTGGATTTTCGCCGATTGTGCTTCCCAATTGTGGGAAGTGAAGGGGCTTTATGTACCCCCCTCGTCGCCGCGTCGCTGTTCTTCCTCACTTGCTTGTCGCTTGTGCTTTGCTGTTGTTTGCTTCTATGCGCCCTGCCATCGTCTAGCTTTGTCGCCACCGTACGTCCCGCGGTGCACTCCGTAGATGGCAATGGCTCGCTGCGAAGAACATGTTCGCCGGCCCAGTGGTGGCGCGTCCTCCAGCCAGCACAGCTCGTCAGCAACAGAGGTGGACTACACGCTGGTGGGGCACGATCCATCGCTAATCAACAAGCGGTGGACGACCATCAAGAAGATGGAAGGTCCGTGCTCCAGCGTGCTGGGGCAGACCCTCGTGACGGAGGAAACGATCCAAACTCTCCTCCGCGAGAGTAAGCTGGCGGACCGCAATGCGGTTCGTCTTCCTACTTGTGACGAGATGGTGCCGCACCTAGAGGAGTCGGAGGCAATCGTCTTCGTCGCCTATCTTGAAGCCAGCCTTCGGATCCCGTCGGCCAAGCTCCTTGGCGACATCCTGCAGACGTACGAGCTGGAATTGGCGCAGCTGACTCTGAATGCGATAGCTCGCCTGGCTGTTTATAGCTGGGTGATGCGGACGGAGGGGATTTGGCCGAGCGCCTCCCTCTTCGCTTTCCTTCACGACGCGCGTTGTCAGCCGAAGAAGCTTAACGGAGGGGAGTTTTCCAACTTCGGTAGTGCTAACTTCGTCCTAAGGTCATCGTGTGCGAAGATTTTCCTCGCTAACTCGACCCGAACGAAGTGGGAATCCAATTGGATGCGGCGGTGGTTCTACCACCGCATGGCGAGCGGCAGTAGGCTTCGCTGCACGAGACGGCTGATGGAGTTCATCACTTCCCCACGTGTGGAGCTCAACCGCGACGACAAGCAGAGGGCGCGGCGGCTCGTGGGGGTCACTCTCCGCTTCAATATGCGTGACCTCGCGGAGGAGTTTGTCATGTACGGATGGCGCTGCTTACCTGCCGATGGCCCTTTGATCGTGCAAAACTGCACACCTGCAAGTGTACGGGTTGCCGCAAAGATAGCAGCGAGATGTTGTGTTCTCCACAGGGACTAGAGTACTAGTGACATGACACCTCACCAAAGCCAAGTCGCACAAACTGGGGGTATAAAACAAAAGAAAAGGAGATCTTAGCTAAACTATTAGGACAGGAACTGGGCTAGCTTGAAATTGAAAATACCTACAGGAAACCAGAAGGATGAGTGAGTCTGGAGAAAAGAGAGGAAGTAAAGAAAGAATTGAAGATAAGAAAAAGAAGACCTGGACGGGATAAGAGACAAGAAGAAAGAAACTGAAGAGTTCACTTTACCGAGATAAAGGCAGAAGGGACTAAGGCAAGATAAGCTAGAAAGACAATGAGTAAGAGTTAAAGGGAAAGAAAGAAGATAGAGATAAGAAGAATGCGTGGGAGACTTGCAAAAGAGTTGATCGACAGAAGACTACTGGAGGAATGAAAGAATCTGGAGAAAAGAGGGGGAGAAAGAAAGGGATGGGAAAATACTAAGAACTAGATGGGAAGAGAGAAATGAAGAGAAAGGACTGAGAAATCACTCTACTGAGACAAGAACAGAGGGCGCTAAGGAGGGCGTGCTAGCAAGACAGAGGAAAGAGCTAACGGGAGAAAGAGAGAAAGAAATCAGAGGTAAGAAGCAGGCGCAGGGGATTGACGAGAGGAAGACAAGCGCTAAAACTACGATCTCAACCCTTCCCATCAAGCAAACGTATAGACAACTTCCAAAAAATGATTAAGACAAGTAACCATCATGCAAGCTTTACTACTGCAGTAACAAGGAAGTAAACCTAACTTCGGGAAAGACATAAAAACAGCATGATCTATACCATTTTTTTTACTTTTTTTACTAACAGAAATGAATCAAAACAGCAGACTCAAAATTAAATCTAATAGGAAAATCTACTCTAACACAAAATAAACTAGCAATATCACAGCAAGGTATGAATACTACAAGCAGAGACTTGAAACTTCTGTAGGACTACTAGATCATCAAGTTGAATCATCAATCTAGAACAAACAGCAGGATCAACTTAACCATCTCAACGCGCAAGAACATGAAGAGAACTTCTCAATAACCGGATCCACAAAAAACAACACATGCACATCACAGATCTAATACATAAGTAACTCAAGAAAGGCATAAGTAGTTCTAAGACAAAGATTTGAGACGATACAACCCAGAACAAAAGGGCAGATGGAGTTGATGAAGACAGTCTGTAGTGGACGCAGGCAGGAGTAGAAGATCCGGTGAAGACGAAGCAGATCCGCCGCAGGAGTAGCAGATCCTTGAGCAGCAGCCGTAGAGGTAGCAGATCGGGCGAAAGAAAGGTTGATGAAGAGGTAGCAGACCACCGACAGTAGATCTGATCGCAGAAGATGTAGATCCAGTAGTGGCAACTCGGGTGAAGGTGTGGGAGATGCAGATCTAGTGAGCACCCGTTGGATGAAGAAGAGCAGCAAAGGAGCTGTGTCTATCCTCGGTCAGCACAAGGGAGAGCGGTATTTTAGTGGATCTGTGGGGGCTCGTCGCCGGCTACGGCCGGTCTCCGACGACAGCAGTGGGGAGAGGGGACATATCTGTGGCGGCGCTCGGAGAAGGAAGGCGAGCAGACGGGATTTTCTTTCCAGGAGATGCCGCTTTTGGTTTGTGTGGTGGTGACCGGCTCTCTCGTAGCAATGTTCACTGTGCAGCATTATATATCCCCGATGCTTACCCCTCTTGCGGCGGCGCTAGGGTTTCCCGTGCGCAGGCAGCTTGGGTTTCTCGTGCGCATTTGCTCTTTGGTCGTTTTCTACTACCAATTTCACAACCCTAGCTCCTTCCCATGCTGATATTCTGTTGATTTTGCACCTGGCTCGCGCCGACCTGCAAGGAAAGTGCACAAACATGTAAACAGTCCAAATAGAGGGCAAAATATATATATATAATTAATGAGTTCATGGCCAGTTTGAGCTACTAACAACAGGATGATGATATGAAAATTTACTACAAATATGATGCACATCATACCCCCAAGCTAGGATTTGTCGACGTGGCCCGCGACCAGACATGAGTCAGTGTGGACGAGGACCCTTCGTGGACCAAGGGTTGTAAGCTTCGAGAGGCCAAAGAGCAGCGCCTCATATTCAGCCGTGTTGTTCGTTGCTGGGAACCCAAGTCGGGCTGAGTACAGCAGGCGGTGCCCCTCTGGCGTAGTGACCACTACGCCCACTTCAGCGCCCGGGGCGCCGTAGGCTCCGTCAGTGTTGAGCGTCTAGATCGGGTCCTCTGGTTGTTGCACGTGTTGAGCCGGCGGAGTCCACTCCGCGAGGACTTGAGATTTTATTGCCGTTCGCGAGGCGTACATCAAGGAGAATGGCGCGGGCTCGGCCCGCCCACTTGTCAATACGTCCCGTGGACTCCTTATTGTGCAACATCTTTGCCAAAGGGAACGAGGATGGCACAGTGATGAGGTGGGCAAGGAAATAGTGCCATAGTTTCCTCGAGGCCATGATCAGCGCGTAGGCCAGCTTCTCAAGCTTGGTGTACCGTGTCTTGGCACACTGAAGAGCCTCATAGACGAAGTACATGGGTCGCTGAAGGGTGCCTTCCTCGAGGACGAGGACTGCGCTGACCGTCATCACTGTGGCGGCGAAGTAGAGCAAGAGGGGAGCCTCTGGTGCTGGGGCGACTAAGGTGGGAAGGCGTGCGAGGTGCTTCTTGAGGTCATCGAAAGCCCTCGCAAAGTCGTCGTCCCAGTGAAACCCATCGCAACCGCAAAGAGTCTTGAAGAATGGCAGACCCCGCTCAGCCGCCCCAGAGCCACCTGCCGCTCGGTACTGCCAGTGCCAGCGCGGGCATCGGCGTCACCACTCCTGACAACCCGATCGGTACTGCCAGTGCCGACCGCCGCGCCAGTGATGGGGCCAACCGTCGTGCCACGATGGTCGACATCGGTAGCTATAGTGCCGGCGTTGCCATCCGCACCCGCAGTCGATGCCGAAGCCCTGGCGTTGACGAGCGCCTCCGTCGTACTCCTCTTCTTCTTTGCTGCCGATGATGAAGCCTTCTTTGGTGCCATCCTTCTTCAAATTTCAGAGCTTGCTCAGTCGGTCCCCACGGACGGCGCCAACTATTGTGGTTATAGACCAAACAGTGGAATGAGAGTATAGTAGTGGAGATGACAGGTGAACAATGCTTGCCCATCCCAATGCCGGGGCAGCTATATATATATTCACATGGGGAGTATTTTACAAGTATGTCCTTACACTCATGTATCCCTCGCAGGGGTACTTATGTCATTACACACATCCCATTTTGGGCTTTACAATCGCTTAACAGGCCAGCCGGGTTTAGGTGGGGGCCACCCCTACGACAATTAGGATAAGAAATCTGCTTGAAAAACAAAGGAAGACATAGCCGAGAATGACCTGATCAGTATAATGTGTGGTTAAGTTACGACTATTGGTCAGGAAACAACAGAGAGCTGAACTAAATACAACCAGTCAGCAAAGAAAACAATGTGGTCGAAAGGCTAACAACGTGATCGAAATTCGACTACAAGTTGGAGGTTCAACGTGGTCGGGAATCGACTATCAGATAGAAATCACCATAGTCAAAGTTTGACTGCACGTTGGATACTATGTAGTCAGAAATCAACATGGTCGAAGCCACGGTTGTCGAAACCAATGTGGACAAAACCACTGTGGTCGTAACCAACGTTGTCGAAACCAATATAGTTATAACCAACGTGATCGAAGACCAATGTGTACGATCGAACAACCAACATGATCGAGGACCTGAGACTGGTCACAAACCCAATTTTGAAGCAAGTTGAAATCCGACTGGTGAGATCACCGACCAGTGAGTGGTCGATCTGTAAGCAGTCAAAACCGAAGTGGTCACAACAAGTCGAACCTCGACTAGTGAGGTCGACGACCACTGAATGGTCAAAAACCAAAGTGGTTGTAGAATAGGGACTCTGGTACTACCGCTACCAGGCTTGCAGTATTTACGTTTCTCCCAGAAGAATAGGGTGTCGCGAGAACCAAAATCGACAGAACTTTCAATCGACAAAAACCGTAAACCTTTCGGTTTCTAGAAGAATCAGAGGAGGCACACGACCACACAATCTAAGACTATTGAGAGATCAAAAACAGATGCGGCCGTAAACAACTAGAAGTAACAGAGGCGACGCACAACCACCAGATCTAAAAACATCAAATCTTTTGATTAAGAGATCAAATGGCCATGGAAATTTGTACACAAGTAACTTAAGGTCTCAGGAAGCTAATCCAATCTTGAATTAAAAACTTAGTAACAAAGTTAAGACCTATTTGCGATTTGATCAAGCGTGCACAAAACCGTGACCTGAGATCAAAAAGATGAACAGACCATGCTTGTGGGAAGAGAATAGCTAAGATACCTTTGAGTATGATTCCACGAAATACAGCAAGTCAGATCATCAATAAGATCAAGTAAGAACAACCTCTCAGATCAAGAAGAGAGAGGAACATAACTGAAGAATAAGGGAAGAACCAAACCAAAGAACTCAAAATAGAGCAAACTCAAACAGATAGAAATACACAAAAGGTAGATCATTGAGATAAGCCAGTCTAATCACCGGCTGGACTGAACAAGTACTCAGATGCCCAAGAAATGAGGCACTCGAAGCCAATGAGTACCTACCGAAACCTACGACCATCACAACTGATCACTACGACCATCGATCACAAAGGCTACAACTACCACAACAGATCGCTACGACCATCGCTCACAACGACTATGACTATAGATCGTCACGGCTTACCACTACCAAACACCACGGCTTACGACTACCGATCATGACCAGGCAGTACGCTGCGACCATCGACCATCCATGGTCATTCAGGCATTGAAGCTTTCAACCACCCTGTGGTCATTTTGTTGATCTCACACAATTGCCAAACAGACCTATCAATCGGACCGATCAACACAAAGTTGTAAACAGCGAATACTCTAGAAGTCAGCCGTAGGCCAGACTAACTCGTAAACCAAAAGGCGATCTTTTGCAAACTCCTCAAAATCCAAACTCAACCTCCGCATATACTCTAATCCAAAAGTCAATTACTCATCACAACTATAGGGTGAGCTCCACATAGTCTCACGAGATTTAATATATGCTTTTTCCTTCTTATTCAACTACTTTTTATTACAATTTTGAGACGAACCAATATTGCCTTCATAATAGCTATTTATGAAAAAACATGTGGATAAATATGTGGTTTTACATTATAAGGTTCACATTGTTGGTACATCGCAGGTTTTTTAGAAGACCTCCCACACATGTAAGTTAATTTTCATAAACTATGGTTGCTTCACAAGGTCTAAAATTGTGTAGTATCCAACTGCCGTGTGAACCTTTTCAGGTCAAAAGAGCTAAGAATGCAACTTCAAATCACGTATAAAAACTCAGTATGTTACATTATTTTAATTGTGTGAAGTAAATTTTGTCCGTCACATTTTTTTCAAAACAGTTTCTGTCCAGTGAATTTATTTCTTTTTCACATGACTTATTTTTTAGGATAATAAAAGACTATAGAGAAATCTACATTGTGCAATGAAGACGGAACTACATCATTAGTATCTGCATGTACAAAATTTATAACTATTTTCCAGTGTGTATGCACTTTTGCTAATGGTTTTGACTCAGATGTCAACAACTCTTGCCTCTTAATATAATTATTACTTTGTTCCTACGATTGAGTACATTATTCCTGTACTTATTTCTGGTTCGTTGATGGTGGAAATATGATGTTGTATGTGAGATGGCTTCATTAAAGATATGTGAAATAAGATAAATTGTTAATAATAAATATATAATGATACACCTCCATATTCGTATATCACCATGAAATGTTTCTACAGAAGAAAAAAAAAGGCACCCCTACAACTTTAGTGGCGTCGTATAATGCCTTAACAAAGCTTCTATGCATAGTAGAAGCATCCATAAATGTGTCTATGTTTGTTGGGACGCAGCAAACCATGCTAGGAAAGTGTCTTTGGGCCTGTTTGGGAGAGCTCCACCACTTAAAACGAGGATCTGGAGCAGCAGCTCCACCATGGAGCAGCTCCACCTTGGATCTGGGATCCCACCATAGAGTGTTTAGCTTGTACAGCAGCTCCAGATCCACGAAATTGAGGCTTTGGTGGAATGGCCACTTTTGGTGGGATGGGGTGTGTAACCAGTGGCATTGGTGGGTAATTACCACCCAACTCCACGGTGGATCACCCCTTGAGGAGCTCCATGAAATCCATGGATCTGGCCCTCAGATCCAGGATTTTGGTGGATCCAGATTTCGCGGAGCTGGAGCGTTTGGGTAAAATTTCGTGGAGTAGAGCTGTTTTTCGTGGATCTGGAGCTGGTGGAGCTCTCCCAAACAGGCCCTTTATATGCATAGGCATGCAATTTAACGTCTCTACAGAATGTCTCAGAGCAGGTACAAAAATGCTGACTAGGTCGCCTCTAGCGAAATCCACGTCAACACAATCCTATGTGGAAGAGAGAGAAAAGAGGAGAGAGAGGCAAGCTGTCCCTCATGCAAGAGGTGACCTCTAGCACATCATACGAGAAGAGAGAGGCAAGCTGCCCCTCATGCAAGAGATGACCCCTGATATATTTATGCAAGTATTAAATGTTTGAGTGCTTTAATAGAGGTAACATCTACTCAACTTATTATATTAGTTACCTCCACCATGAGCCACGTGTACTCTTTTTGCTTATTTGGCTAGTACTAGAGGTGGCAGTCACCTCTTCTATTAAACTTGCTCTCATGCGTCTTACACATACTTTTAATGCATCTCTATAGTCTTTGACACGATCTGTGTGAAAAAATGCTTTACAAAAATGACTCTACAATCTCTTGGAGATGATTTAAGATATCTCTAGCATATAAATAAAACATCTCTACGAGGCTGTTGTGTTGTAGTGATGCTGCCGCATTGGCCGATCAGCCTATGGGTATAAATAAGGGGCATCACTCCCTCCTTCAAGAATTATCCATCATCCATTGCAACGCCATCACACTCCATCTTGTACTCATTCCATTTGGTAGTGTAGCGATCCCGGAGTTGCTAAGTAGTTAAGTAGGAAGGCAGGAGAAGAGCTGGCCTATGAGCCATTAGTTCCAGAGTTTCTCCTTTGGTAATTTGGTATGTACCGAGTGTTGTAAAATATACGGTATAAGCATGTTTGCAGATTTAATTTCAGCCACACCAAACATATATTCAACATATTTCCAACATAACATGAATGACATAAATTGCATATAATTATGTAATTCCATCTTGCCATTCATATACATGTAAATATTCAATGAATATAAACACAAGTCTGCTGAAAATAACATGTAAAGTAATCCTTTAAGCAGAAAACAATTAATTCTAGCATATGACAAATTAATTGTTTTAATTTTTCTCTCAGAACAAAGTTGTGCAACGTTGTAAATCTTGGCCCTCTCATGCTAATGTCGATACTCTTCACAAAAGTTCTGATAACCAGAGATTAAGATTTGAGCTCCAACTTATATTTCTCTATCATGAATTTGCATAAACTGAGGATAACAAATTCTAAATTTCAGTTTTAAATGTTCACATGCAATGGAATAACAAGCAGTAATCTGACAGAGTTCCAGCCGATCAGACCATAATCAAAGGATGAACAGAGCACAGAAAAGATATGATCTGGACAAACAGAAACTACTGTCCACTCAACAATTCAATTGCACATAACAAATCTACTCAGCTGAAATATAGCTAGCTTTGGCACAGTTAATAGACAACAATTCAAATGAGCTCAAATCTAATCTGGTTATCTAGACTAATCTCAGTATTCGATAGATTCTTCACAAAGCAAGAACCGAGCCCACATAACATAGCATCCCAAGTATTTGACCTTAAAACAGAAATTCAAGAACAAATACAGCTGCTGCTATTTGAAGAAGAACCAAAATACTCACGGTGCAGACGGTACTCAAAACCGTCCAGAGGCAAACCAAGTCGAAGAAGAACACGAAGAACAGGGCAAGGCGCACTCAAGAGTACTATCCCAGAAAACCTATCACCCCTATGTGCCGCTGTAGAAGAGGAGTGTGGTTGTCGGAGATACAGAGCCCTCTCTGACCTCGGATGCCCGACGCCGGAGTCGAAGGTCAGGGAGACGCCGCACAAGACCACAAGTACACTGGCTGGGTGCACTCAAACACAACAGGGAGCCATCGCCGCCTTCGTCCTCCCTCAGGTAGACCTTCAACCTTCGGGTTTCCCCTCACACCCAAACTAGGGTTCACACAGGAAACCAAAGGCAAAGGCCTCAATCGGAGATGGCGCCGAAGCCCCAAACCTCCGCACAACCCAAAGAGCCAAGAGGAAGAAGAAGACCCAAGAGAGCAAGTCAGATCTGAAGAGATATCTATCGCACGGAGGAGCTTGTCCTTTATAAAGAGGTGGCGGGAGGTTGTGGAGAGGTGACGCGAGCGGCCGGCTCCGAGGAACCCGGGCCAGCCTGCGCCTCCGTCGCCGCCCCCATTCGTCGTTCCCCCACCGCGCCGTCGAAATCGCCGGATCTGGGTGAAGAAGATGAAACGACCGCATGGGCCTATGCCCACGCACACGCACGAGACGCGCACGGGAAGGAGACGCAGTCTCCTCTTATCTCTTCGTGTGGCTCACCGAAAGGTGGGCCCCGCCTACATTTTTTCTTTTTTTCTCAATTGGGAAATTACGGAAATGCCCTCGCATAACAACACCGAGCTCCATATACCTACTTTACTTGTATGAATTATTATTGAGTATTCTTTATTGTCTTATTAGTGGATTAACATAGGACCCGACTAGTAGTAATATAGCATGACCTCGTTGAATAGTCGCCCGAAGGTTACCTATGGGCATGCACACTAGCAGACTTTGCTACTAGCGTATTATCCTTATTCGCCACTTTTAACCATATGCATGCCAAACTCATATAGTGGTACATAACTATAAAGGTGTTATCTACAGCTCCTCTGGGACATGTCTTGTTGCATTCCTTAGAGTTAAGCTAAGTTGTTGACAACACTTAGCCTGACTTCTGTGCAAGTAGTTATTAGTGCGTTGTGTTTTGCTTTCACTATATGACAATAGATTTCCTATGCCATGATGAAAAGATCACTAAATAGGAACCATAGTACTAACTCCTACCCCTACCTTCGGATCGTGTGTGATTAAGTGTGATCACATCCTGTCATTTCTCTTGTATTTAGATATTTGTTGAACTTGATATCTCTCACCTATAGCTTTCTTGTGAAAAATACGATACCATGAAACAGTTTAAGGTGAAATGCTATAATAAATTTTGTGCTTGCGGACGAAGTATTTATGAGGCATAGGAATCGCCAACAGCATGTTCTCATGTTCTCGAGCCAGCAGAGGCAATGACTAAATGTGCAACAGTTGCACACAATATTTTTGCTATAGGGAATATTTTTGTTTTTGACACACCATGTTCTCTCCTTGACACGTGGGTCTGGACCCCAGCCTATTAGTTGGAGAGCAGTAGGACTGTGCAGTTCTGTACCGAACCGAAAAAACCGAACCGGTCAACTCGGCTTGAACGGTATTCGGTTCGATAGCTAGAAAAGTGGCATTTCTCTGATTCGGTTTTTTCGGTAAAAACTGAGGAAAAACCGAATTTCCCAAAAAAAACCGAACAGTCTACTCGGCAGTCGGCGTCTCCGGACTCCGGTCTCGGCCCACTAGGCCCGACGCACGCGGGACACACACGCAACCCTAGCTGCAAAGGCGCAGAGCCGCAAAGCGCAGACGACCACTCCCTCTCTCTGTCTGTCCCAGTCTCCCACTAGCCTTGACGGCTCGGTGCCTCGCCAGATCCGCACTTCCGCCAACCGCAGGTCCGCCGCAGCTCACTCTCTTAGTCTACTACCCCAGGCGGCAGGCGGTCGGCGGTTGCCGGTCGGCGGCGCCATAGACGGCCACTCGCCTCGCCAGATCCGCACCTCCACAGCTGGCAGCTCACTCTCTCCGACCTCCGGTGCTCCCCCCCCCCCCCCCCCCGGCCCCCACCAGTCCCAGGCTCGGCCAGCGGCCGCTTGGGCTCCGGTGCTCTGCGCCTCCGCCTCCTTCGGTCGAGTGGTCGACTACCACTCTACCAGCTCGGGCTCCGGTAGCTTAGCCTGCTTTCTTTAACTGGATAAGATGGTGATTTATGTGGTTATGCACAGATATACTGGCACTTACTAACTTACTCAATCCATATTTGGTCTGACATGCTTCTGTTATCAGCCATATTGTAGCATCTTTGAGCTAGAATTATCTTGCCATGCATTGTGTCTGTAATGTTGCAAAACTTACACAAATAGTAATCTTTTTTAGTAAACTTTTTGGTGTTTTTCAGCCCAATTGTATCATTTTGGTTGTTTCTCCAGCCAATCAGGATCTTGCAACTTCTGATGCAATCAAGATTTCACGGGAAGTTGATCCCAAAGGTATTCCTTTGTTGCAGCCAATTCAATAAAGGGCATGTTGGATAATTTGGTTAATGTTATATACTGTTTCCTTATATTATATTACTGTCTTTTAAGCTTATTGTCCCATGTGTTTTACTTTTGATATTCTAAGAAGCTTCATAACAATGTTATATTGAGCTAATTTGATAGACCAAAACAAGACATGATGACAAGTATTGTCTAATTTTCATAAGCTGTACCTTGTTGTATCTTGTTGAGTATGAACTATATCTTTGTCTGATTCTATTAATTTCATAGATCAAAAAGTCGCAGAAAATAATTGTGTTTCATATATCTATGCTCTTTGGTTATCTTAAATTATGTATGAGCTTGAATTCTGCTACTGTTGATTCAGGTCAAAGGACCTTTGGTGTGCTCACAAAAATCGATCTAATGGACAAGGGTACCGATGCTGTTGATGTAAGTTTGGATCAACTAAAAATCAAGTACTAAACACTTACACAACCCTAAATTTTGTAACCTAGCCCTTTTGGGATTATACGGTCTCAACATATCACAAGTGTTGCATAACGATTATAGAACATAGGCTTGCCAATCTGTGATTATCTTATTATCTCGAGATGATGCTAATATGCTATGCTACTGCCTACTGGGCTCTGGCTCTCTATCTGTCTATCAAATATCAATTGGTTTGTGTATGTGTACATTGTACTTCAAGTCTTGGACTGTCTATAACTCTGTATCTGTATTCCTGTCTGTTCTGGACTTTGGTGTGCGGTGCGGCCGGCGTGTGCTAGCACATGTGCCAGAGCCAGACGCCCGGTAAGGCAGTAAGTGCTAGTGCGTACTGCGTAGCGGTAGCTCACTGCCATTCTGCATTTCTGCTTCAGTGCTTCTGGAATGGAGAATTGGAGTTGGAGATGAGATTATCGTTTACCAATTCACGCAAACTTTGGTAAAATTGGTATTTACCGATACCGTACCGAAATAAAATGGTATTTACCGGTACCGAACCGTATTCTATTAAGTCCCGTATTTTTCGAATAACTAATACCGTATTTACCGAACCATATAAACTGAAAAAACCGAACGAACAGTCGTGGAGAGCAGTGGTAAAACCAAAACCGAATCTGCTCTTAGCTAGAGAGCAGGGAGACTCCTGGGCTTGGCGTTGGATGGTAAGGGACGATGCGTGGTGGCTGTCTGTGACCGTGATTTCCCCGTCGCGAATTCAGGCATTCCCCTTTCCTCTCCTGTGCTCTCTCCCTGTCCAGATCCCTAGTGAGCTGCCACACCGTCGCCCCTGCTTCGGCCGACCCATGCCGCCGTCACATCTCGCACTGCGTTGCCGGCCCATGCGTGCTGAGCCCTTCTCCCGTCGCGCCGCCACCGGATCCTGAGGAGACCCAGGGTTTTTTTCCTCTGAATCGTTTGATTTTTTTTTTCATCAAGAAACTTTTCTCAGTTGAATTTTTAATTTCTGTATCAAAAATTTTCACAATTGAATTTTTAATTTTTGTGTCAATTTTTCTCAATTGAGTTTTTTCAACTGAATTGGTGTTTCGGATCGATTTTTTCGAAATCAAATTTTTTTTCTCAATTGAAAAAATTGAATCATTTATTAAAGGAATTTCTCAATTGATTTTATTGTCAATTGAAATATTCGAATTTTTTTTAAAAAAAATCTCGTCTGATTTTTTTAATCTCAATTGATGCTTTCTTTCTCTCAAACCGAAAGCACCGTGCTTAGGGGGAGGAGCATCCGTGAACCTTAAGATAGGTGTTCTCAATCAAAACAGGGACTGTTCTGTCAAAAAAGGCAAAATTGCCTCCCATAGCAATTGCAAGCACAAGGGTCGATCAGGTTAGGAATCAAACCAAGCTGTTGGACATAATCATCTCGCCCAACATTGATGGTTGATTGATGTATACTAACCAAAAGAAAAAGCTTTGACCTTAGCAAAATTAATGGCACGTATGTCTGAAAACCATATGCAACAGCACTCGTACCATCCATCTTAATTATCACAAATCAAACCTGGAACAGATTTGTCATCCACACATTCTTTAGGCCATCACCCTCTTGTGTGTGTGTGTGAGAAGGATGGATTAACCAAGAAAATTAATAAATGTCTGACTCGCGATGAGCCTAATTAAGGCCGCTGAAAGTGGTTGCAACTGCCAAGCATCGGCTGAGCTCACTCGAACCCTAATTGGTAATCGAGTTGCATAGACATATTTAGCCATTCCGCCACGTTTAGTTGATGCCTTGTGTACTACTGTTCTACACATTTTATTATATTAATCAGCAATCATGACTTTAGCTTGGTTTGTGATGATTTGTTCGAATGGTAGCTCCAATAATAGGGTGGAGGATACGTCGCTGTTAGAGACATTTTACTCGAATTAAATCGACGGATGCAGCATCTGTCGGAACAGTAAAGCACACATGTTCAATATGATCACCGGATCTTTATAAAAGTACAAGGCAATTAGAGGAAGGCACAACCATTAAGCCTATGTTCTTTTGAGCTGAGGTTGGTAGCTCTTTCTATGTTTTTTGATAATACAGCGGATAATGATGACGTCAATACGTACGAAAGACATATTAGAAACTACAGGTATCTGTTTCACTCGATCGATGCCAACAGCGTCGACGGGCCAGGCAGCAGGTCATCGTGGCCCCCTGCAGGATGCTCACCTCCTGGCACCAAATCGCACCATCAGATATTGGCTACAGGTCAGAAGATGTATTGCACGGCATCATCTTGTACCTCTTCCAAAAGCGTACACCAGTAACTATTTGTCCCTGAGATTTTTGGCTACCTCCCTGGCCTGTAAATTAACTTGGCATGTCAGGAGGTGAAGGAAGATATAATTGGGTGAAATTGAATGTATTGCATTGAGTCTCTCGGGCGGTATATATAGAGGTATAAGACTTGGGGGCAAGATAGTAGAAGGGATTGTAATCCCAATGGACTCTATCCTACCATATATTGTACTCTAACATCCCCCGCAGTCACAACGGGAGCGTCGCAGACGGTGAGACTGGAAAAGAAGCCGAAGAGCTAACATCCCCCCGCAGTCATAACTGTTGATGCGGCGCGTATGCTGTGACTGGAGCAGGAACCGACGAGTAGCTCAAGCAAGGCGGTAGCCCTTTGTGCCGATGTCGAGGTAGCCGAGCGCGAGGGCGGAGTAGTCGTGGTCGAGGATGCCGTGCTGGAGATGGCCGTGGTCGACGTAGTTGTGGTCGGGTTACCGATGTCGAGGCGGTCGCTCACGAAACAGCAGGCGCAAAAGAGGCGCCATGGTGATGACGGAGACGCGTCGAGGCAGTCGTCGTGGAGGGGGGCGATGCCGAGGTCGACACAGTCAGGGCCGTCGAGGATGTAGATGAAAAGCGGCGATGCAATCGAGGCAGACAGGACGGAACGGGAGGGTTGATGCCGAAGTCGATGCAGTCAAGCCACTAGAGTCGAGGCGTGTGCCAGGTTTGCCAGACCCGGCAACGCGTCGGGGACAAAAGCACGCACCGGTGTTGCCAGGACCGGACGTACAAGGGAGAGGGCCCCAACCAGGCCTGGTTGTGCTGGACAAAGAAGGAGCAATGTGGGAGCGGACGCTCCTACCCGAAGGCGAGCAGTCCGGACGGACGCTCTTGTGCGAAGGCGAGCAATCCTGACGCAAGGTACGACGTCGGTGGTAGCGCTCGATGTCGGCGATGAAGGCCCGATCAACATGACGAAGACCAAGTGCAGACAGATGGCGCACAAGAGGTTGCGCAGCACAGTCGTTGATGCACAGGGGACGGCGATGTAGATGCAACGGCGAGGGGACACACGTGCGGCGGTGCTGCGGCCAGAGGAGGCGACACAGCAGCAGCCCTGTTGCTCGGAGAAGATGCGCATAGTACTCGACGACAGACGTCACGGGAGCCGGGTGGATCACGCACAATCGGCTGATCAGACCGAGTACGCGTGAGGCGGGACGACGATGGAAGAAGTCGGTGGAGGCGTCCCGATCTGTGGTGGCGATGACGAACCGGCGATGAAGACGTGTGGACGGGATGACCGAGACGCGACGTGCGAAGGCGTCCCTCGACATCGCGTGCCCGGCCTGGCCGCACAGTCGAAGAGGTAGACGTCGGTGTAGTCGACGCCGATGTCGGAGTAGATACGTGCGAGGTCGACGGGCGACGGGCGACTCAACCCCGATCAGTGATCAGGAAAAAGAAAAGATACAACAGCAGCAGTGGGATCCTCCATGTGCAACTCACCAGGTACACGGGCGAGATACAGGCCTGGCGCCGATAGAGCCAGAGGAGGAGAGCCGGTTAAAAGAACTAGGTGACTGGAGGAGCTCACGGGCTAGACACCGGCCGTGGGCACCGATGCCCAATCGAACCAGAGGCGAATCTCCGGGCGGCGACCGCTCAGGCATCGGCGGTACTTCCGGCGGGATCTCCCACACGGATCGACGGCAGCGGCAGTCTGGTGCGGGCAGCGACCACTCAGGCGTCAGCGACCGGCGGCCAGCTGGGGCGGAAGGTTCGGTGGCGGTGGCAACGCGGTCCGACGGGGCGGAGGCCGAAGCGGCGGAGGGGCGCGTGCGGAGGGGCGAGGCGGGCTCCAAGCGGCGGCCCCAAGCAGAGGATCTCCTCAAGCGGCGGATCTGACGAAGCACCATCCTGTGGAGGAAACCAAGGTGGGAGGCGGCGACTGCGAGAACTGCAGTCTTAGCGACGAGGGCTCCAAGGGTGGCGACGCGGGCGCAACCGCCGGATCTGGTGGTGGGATGCCTGGATCCGGCGACGAGGAGGCCGGATCTGACGAAGTTGGCCAGCGGCACGGTCCGGAGCGACCCGGCACCGCCCCCGGCGGCAGCGCGGAGACCGGCGTGGGACGCGCGTACAGGGCGCGGCCTAGCCCGGCCGCCACCACGGCGGCGCGGGACAGGGCGCAGCCCAACCACCTCCACGGTGGGGCAAATCTAGAGGGGGTGACGGCGACGGCCCAGCGACAAGGATGATTGCAAGGAGGTAGGTCCGATCTGCTGCGTGAGGATGATGACGACAATGGCGGCCGGATCAATAGGATCCGCCGCCTAAACGGTGGCGCTGCCCCCCGGCGGAGATAGATCTCCCCGGGGGCGCGCGGTGCGGAAGCGAGCGGCGGCTAGGGTTAGGATCTAAACCTAGACGTCTGATACCATGAAGGAAGATATAATTGGGTGAAATTGGATGTATTGCATTGAGCCTCTCGGGCGGTATATATAGAGGTACAAGACTTGAGGGGCAAGATGGTATAAGAGATTGTAATCCCAATGGATTCTATCCTACCATATATTGTACTCTAACAGTTAAGTCAACGGGTTTAGTTAATTATAGATGGTGTAGTCGCTCAACTTTGTTACGGCATCTCCAGTGTTTAGGGATCACCCGGCCTGTAAGTGGGAACCCACGGTGTGGCCTCTAGGCTAGCATACTTTGCTCAAATGTCTTAGCATCTATCACTTCCTTTGACGTGAGATCCATGAATGGATACTCTCTCCGTCTCTAAATAAATATAGGTCATCTGTGCGGTTAATCTCGTGTAACTTCGGCCACTAGTCTTTGGTGGTGATCAGTTGGGCTTAAAAGCTCATAACTTATGGCTGAAAACACTGTAGCTGACTGAAAAAAAATTGTAGATGACAGAGGCTTATTTAACATAATTAAATTTAAAAAAATTTAAAAATATAAAAAATATGTTAGCCCAATATGTATAATACAAACGAATACGGGAAAAAAAGAACCGGAAAAAAGCTCAACAAAAAGCCAAAAGTTCAGAAAAAGACAAAATTTATGAATAGTAAAAAATAAACCAGAAACTCAAGCCGAACCGAACAGTATAAAGTCTAGGTTGACGAATTAGGATTATTGTACGTTGTCCCTTCTCACCTTCCTAGAAACCTCTAACAAAAAACGACCTTCCTAACAAATGAATTAATTTCTAACAATTTAATTCTTATCCAAACAATATTCTACTCCCTCTCACATATTTCTTTCCATGGCTCCCTAGAGTTCTCCTAGGTCACTATTTTTTATCCATATCATCGCTGCCATCGAAAGACACTACAGCAAATCCCATCGTCGTCGGGCCCATCCCCTTCGTCATCGTCAAGACAAAAACGGAGGCGCAATGTAGGCCATAGCAGATCACGGCAGGTGTAGCCAAGAACGTCGACAGGCCCATCGCAGGCCGGGTGGAGCTCGGCCTAGCACCACGCCGTTTGTAATTTTTTTTTCTTTTATCTCTTAGCTTCTTTTTTTTTTGTAGCTTAGCGCCTGTCATTGCCTTAAAAAGTTGGTCATCTCTGCTGATCTCAGTCAACTTCCATAGCAATTTACTCCTAAGAGAGACGAGCACACTCGTACCGTATGCTATAGTTTTTTATGTATACATTTCATTTGAATTATTGTAGATAGGTATATACTTTAAAACTGAAATTTTTGAAAAACAACATACCTTAGTTTTGGTTAAACAGAAATTTTGCTCGATTCCATGGAAACTAAACTGTTTACTATGAATCTTCGGTCGGGTTCTTTTGAGCTTAAAGTTGGTTTATGTTTGTTTTTGTCTATAGTAACTAGCTTTTAAAAGTGTGTTTTTTTTAAAGACTGTCAATAGAAAAAATTGTAGTAAAAAGTATACTAAGTTTAGCTGTAATGACTAAAATCACATATGACTATTTTTCTCTTCATATTATTTCTCATAAACATTCAGAATTTAAATATTTAAACTATAAATTAAAAAAACGGAACCTCCACTAGCTCGCCGCTGGTCAGGCTGGGCTGGATGGCGCGGAGGGGGGAGAGAAGCCGCCACGCACTTTGCTGCATGGAGACGGCTTTCGGCCGTACAAGCTAGTCTTGGGCCGTGACCGATCCAGCCCAACATGATCCCGGGCCTCAAGCCCCACACATGGGCCTAACCCGGCCCTAAAACCGGCCCCTCTCCGAAATCTTTCCTCGCAAACCCACCTCGATTTGATCCCTCCGAATCTCTCTCTTCTTCTTCTTTCTTCCGTTGCGCCCGCATGGGATGGTTGGATTAGCGGAGGCGCTGATGCGGCTCCTGCTCGTGGCCTCGGCCGCCGCGGCGCTCCTGGCCGGCTACCTGCTGGCGGACTCACGGCTCACGCTCGTACTCTGCGCCGGCGGGGCCGCGCTGACGTCGCTCGCCACGGTCCCCGACTGGCCCGTCTTCCCCCGCCACCCGCTCAGGTGGCTCGACGCCACCGAGGCCCACTGGCACCCCCGCCCCCATCAGATCACTGGAGGGTAGCTTATGGAAGTTATCTGATCTTGATGGCCAGGAAAATCGCATTTTCTATCATTTGATGATATTTATTGATGCCTAGTGTTCTGCAGCAGAGGAAGAGCAGTTTGTTAGGGGGTGTCTGTGATGATGAATTGCATCTTGCGCTTGCCGGGGGCCGTGGTTTCTTTGGTGTCACCTGCTGGTTGGTTCTCATGGTGTAGCTAGAGTGGCACACTTTTTTACACCAGTTAATGTCTAGAAAGTCTGCTTAAACAAAACAAGTTGTTCTTAGTTAGTATCCCCTGTTTATTTTCTGAAGTTCATGTCACTGTTACTAGTTTTGTGTTGCACCCGTTAGTACTAGAAAGTTCACATGTTACGAGAGTTGTGACTAATACAGTCGAAGTCTGCGGGATTTATATAAAGAGTGATATGAAATTATGAAGTTCCAAGATCTGCTTATGCTTTGAGATATTTTTCGCAAAAACGGGAGAAACAAAGAGCAAGAAAGTAGTAAGCAGCCGGACATCATTGCTTGTTATCCCTATTTTCTCATTACTTTTTGTAGATGGATAGAATTGTTTATGTTATCTCTGAGAGGAGATCATTAGAGGGTGAAAAAATATTGCACCGCTTCTTATGGGTGTGATGTTCTTTATCTAATTAATGTTATCAATTTATACCTTGTTTTGCGCTAAAAAAATCAATCTATACCTTGTAAGGCTATCTATGTGTTGTAAGCCCATTTTGTAAGATCTGACGAGGTTCTTAAAAGGGAGATTGGATCATATACCCTCCCTTTAGTTGGGAAATTGAGGATTTATCCTCCACATCTCAATGACACGTGGGGTCATCATAAGTTACTGACACATAGGCCAGGAGGGTAAATCCTCAATTTCCATCTAAATGGAGGGTATATGATCAATTTTTTCTTCTTAAAATATTCCTTAAATTTTGGAAATGATGTTAGATTTGGAGCTGGTTGGAGAGTTCATCTATGATGAGGTCACTTCGATTTTGCTTACTAAAACTACCTTGGTTAAACACTTCTGAGGGAATGAAATAACTCATGCCAAGTTAGCTTAAGGATCATATTGCAGTGCTCAATTTTATACTCACTGCTTTTATACTAGAAATTAAGTGTCATCTATTTTACGTCATCTTGAGAGAGAAAAAATCTGTAGTTGCAAATTGATGATACATAATACTACTGGATTCTGCTATGTGCAAGTATAATAGGCTTATAGATTTTTACAACTTTCATTTGGACAAGGCTAGATTATGTTGATTAAATACTGTGCCACAGTCAAAATTCCCATTTTTTTCTTTCGAGGTTGTCATGTACCTTGAAATTTTATTCACTTATGCTGATGTCAACTTTGCCAGAATACAACATCAAGAATGGACTCTTATTTCAAATCTTTTTTTTCTCTCCTTTTTGGGGAATTTGTTATTTGCCCCTAGTACGTGAGTTAAGGTATTTGTGTTTGTCAGATGTTATATTCACAGTACACAGCAGCTATATGTATGGTGTACAAGCCCCAGATTTTCTCCGGTTCTGAGCCCGGTAATGTGTCAAAAGCTTGCTTGCTGGTTCCAGATTTTAAGTTGCTGCTGCTTTAAGAGTAAACACATGGTCAGATGTGGCTTCAATGTGATTTGCTAAGTATTTTTTGCTAGCAACTATTAGAACCAAAAGATTTAGTTATTACAAGCCCAAGCCCAGCTCTTTGAGCAATTTTCATCAACTCATTACAGCTGTCATATAGACACTGGTGATCATCTCTTCGTGTAGCAACATATGCAACAATCTTTTTGAGCCAAAGAAAAATCCAAAGCCTTGGATTTTTTGTAAAATGAAACACGTGACAAAATCTAGAAAATTGAGAGCGACCACTGATGCTATTTTCAAGCTTTAAAAAACGTATCTTGGGCTGCTCACATGATTGATGTGAAATTAATAATCATTAGCAGAAGTAGCCCTCCAACTGGAGCTCTATGAAAGTACCCCTGTAATTGTTAATTCTATCCATACCATCGTACAAACTTCAGGAACCAATTTAATGAACAAAGCTGCATCCAACAGCTCTATTTGATATGGTACACAAAGCTTCCACTCAAATTAGAGACCAAAGAATTCAATACTTGAGTCAGCATTGTGAATTCAAACAATAAAATCTGATCCTAATAAGCCAGCATTACAACAATTACACAGATATTCACCCTCCTACAATGCTAACCACGTGTACATATTTGAGAAATCTGATCGAGTTTATGGTCATATTTTACCAATGCTGACTGAACAAAACTTGCTTTCATACAAAAATCTACAAAATTCACAACACAATGATCAGCTCAGGGTACCTTGCATCAAACAAGTTTCGTGTAAGTTGTTACCTGTTTTAGTACAAAATTGTTGAGTTATCAGAGTAGCATACGTGTGGGATTTCCGATTTCACAAGAGCGCACCAAAATCCCCACACGAGCACCGGCCATCCTTGAATTTGTGAAGCCGTTTACTATCCCGGACAACGATCTCTCTGTTTGCAAGTAATGAGAAGAATTTAATAGAGCTGTGGCAGTCCCTGCACATGATGATGTTCTTTGTGACACGAACCGTTGCACCTGGAGGTGTTTTGAGCAACCCCAGTGCAACGGCTAACCTCTCACTATGGTGCTTTAGTGAACCTGCAGCAAGCTTCTCGTTATCCTCGCTGTCAGATAACTCTGCATTCTGGTATGGTTCATACCCAATGGCCTTAGCCTTTTCCAGCAAATTCTCCAATATTTGATACAACTCAGTAGCTTGAGGGTGAGTTCTATCATCAGCTCTGAAGAAAAACACCTTGTCTTTGATTGTAATCCAGCTGCGATCTCTAAGAATCCCAGCATCTTCCTGTTTCATCCGTTTCCGCACTCTCGCCACGTCATGCCATCTCTCTGTGGAAATGTACATATTCAGCAGTAAGACATAGGTTTCAATCCCTTTTGGCTTGAGCTCAAGCAGCCTATCAGCAGCATAGAAGGCAAGTTCCATGTTCCCATGAGTCCGACATCCAGCTACCAAACTGGACCAGATGGCCTCATTCGGTTCAAAACCCGTCCTTTTGATGAAGGAAAATGCATCCTCCAACCTCCCCAGCCGCACAAACATGTCAACCATGCACCCGTAATGGCCAACAACAGGCTCTATATGATACTCATTCTTCATCATGTCCAAGTAGCGCTCAGCCTCCTCAACTAAACCAGCATAGCTGCAGGCTGACAAGACACTTGAAAATGTCATTTCATTTGGCCTGACCCCAGCCAATCTCATGTCCTCAAAGAGTTGTATCGCTTGCTGGGGGCGGCCATGCTGCGAGTACCCTGAGATCATAGAAGTCCATGTGACAAGTGTCCGTGTTTGCATCTCGACAAAGGCTTTGGTTGCATCTTCAATGCACCCACACTTGTTATACATGTTCACCAGTGCGCTGTTCACCACAACATCTGACAAGAAACCAGTCTTTATCATCTGTGCATGGATTTGCTCACCCTGCTCCAAGGCCATCATGGCACTGCAGACAGATAGGATGCTCGAGAAGGTGAAGAAATCTGGCTTCATTGCAGACCTCTTGAGGTTGCGGAAAATTTTGAGCGCCTGGAATCCTCTTGAACGAGCCTGGAGATCATCCTTTGCTGAATCCATGATCTGAGCATAACCCGAGATCATTGCATTCCATTTGATAATACTGATGTCCTCCATCTCTTCAAACAACTGCAATGCCTCCTCAGTTTCACCATTCCTCATGTAGAGGTACATGGTTGAGTTCTTTACTGGAAGATTCGTTTCACAACCGATTTTGAAGCAGAAGGCTTGGACTTGTTTGCCCAGGTTCAGATCCAGCCTTGCACCACACAAGCTCATGACACTCGTCAACGTAAACTCGTCTGGCATCACTTCTTCCTCAAGCATATCGAGGAACAAACTCAATCCAAGCTCGACGTCGTTCTCATCTTCGGCGCAGGCAGATATCATCGTTGTCCACGTGATCACATTCTTGTCAGGGATCCTCCGAAAGGCCCTCATGGCAGATTCTAAGCTTCCAGACTTGGCATACAATCTACAAAGCGAGTTCCCCATGCTTGTGATCGACTCAGCCCCATACTTAACCGTGTATCCATGAACCTGCTTGCCCAAATCAACGCTGCTCGACGCGGTGCACGCGTTCAACATGGCACCCAATGTGTAATGCGAAGGGTACCTTCCCAGCTCCAGCATCTCGACGAACACCTCTAGCGCCAGCACCGGCTGAGAATTCAGGGTATAGCCCGTTATAAGCGTCGTCCACGTCACGACGTTCGTCTCAGGCATTTCGTCGAACAGCCTGCGTGCGTCCCCGCTTGCCCCGCACCTCATGTAGACGTTCACCATGCATGTCGCCACAAACATATCCACATTGGTCCCGGTCTTCACCATGTGCCCGTGCAGGGCCCTGGCAGCGCCGAGGCTGCCGGTCTCGACGCACCGGTGCAGCAGCGGCACGTACATCGCCGACTGCACCGTCTTGCCCTCCTTTAGCATGCCCATTGCTTCCCGGGCATCGAGAGGCCGAGGGGGCCCCTCCAAGCTGCCGTTTTCCAGCGGTTGGGTGCTCCTCTGATAAGAACTGCGCTGCGAATACCCAGTTGCGGCAAGAAAATGGTAAGAACACGCTGCATTCGGGTGAGCCATCCAATCTTTTACTCGCATTCTTGGCGTCAGTTAGCATACTAGAGAAATATCAAAGGCTAATGGCAAGAAAAGATCAATTCTTTAAGAGAATTACAAGTTGGATGGATGCAAAGCTAGCAAGAATTCAAACTGGAGAGACCTGATCAATCGCAGCATTTTCTTCAGACGAAATCAAAAGAGAGGAGGACAAAAAACAAACGAGCTAGTCAGCCAGTCACCTTATCAAAGCCGACGGAGCTCTGCGGCGGCTTGCGGGCGTCGACGCCGACGGCGGCCGGGAAGGCGGTGGCGGCGGCAGCGGCCCCGCCGGGGACGGCGAGGGAGGGGACGGAAGCCATCGGCGTGGGACGGGGTCTGAGGGGAGGAGGAGAAGAAAGCATCGGCGGGGGTGGGAGAGTGAGAGCGAGGGGATTTCTGGGTGCGATTTATGGTGGGAAGAGGGGATAAGGGTGAAGCTGCCCGCGGATGCTGCTGTGGTTTAGAGCTTATTAGCCTGAGGAAGGGAAGGGCTCAACTGACGGCGGTCAAAAATCATAACCAACCGACTTTTTTCCAAGCTTTAATATGGGGTATTTGTATTAAATAACTGCAGATGAAGATTTTTGGCTGTGGCTGATAATTTTTCATTAAAAATAAAAAATAAAAAAGTGGCTTTGGAAGGAGGTGGTGAGTGGTGAAAAAACTAAAAAGTAAGGGAGAGATGTGTGTGCGAGATGGAAACGAGAAAAGTATGATGCATGATACTTTTGTGACCCCTGTTTTATTCTCTAAGCGATATAATTATATATAATTATTCTAAAAATATATAATTATTCTGTTATGAGTGCGGAGTAGTGATAAGTCACCTGTGTATGAAACATATGAAAATTAGTGATATAATAGAAAATTGTGAATGAAAATGAAAATTTAGATCATATGAAACATACCACAAATAAGCAAATTTAAATCACAAGACAAATTTGAATCACGGGACAAATGCATTCTACGCGACTTCACGCCTTGGAAGCGGTTTATGATTTTATCATCATCAATGCTTTTAAAGATTTCTCGCTGGGTGTAAGCACACCATCAAGTCATTGAGCCACTCATCCGCTACCTTATTGCGCAAATCTGTTTTGATAATATTCATTGCTGAAAATATTCTCTCAACAGATGTCGTTGCCACCGGAAGTATCAATGTCAACTCGATGAGGCGATATACTAACGGGAAAGTTCTATCTTTTCTTGTTTGAACCATCAATTGAGCAAGTTTTGATATATCACGACATCCATTGAATTCTTCATTTCTTCTAATGTCGAGAGTGAAGGTTTGAAACTGATTTCTTAACAAGAGTCAATCAGCATCCGTGAAATCATCAGTATAAATCTCAGCAAATCGAACAAGTTTATCAATATCAAACTATCTATATACACTGAATACGAAAGCCTAAAATCTAAACTATAAAATACTAAATTGATAAGGAACTAGAGAAAAATTACTCACTCTCTGCAGATGGGCGACGGCTGATTGATTCCCCCTATTTCCCTCTCTAATCTCGTCGAGAGCCCCGAGATGCCAACTCACTCGACTCCCCTATTTCATTGATTGCCTGATTCACTCTCCACTTCTGCAGACTCTAGTGATTCCAGTATCTAGACTCCAATCTCCTCCAGGCTTCATAATTTTATATATTCTGAAATTATCTAAAAAAATTAGGATTTTCGGTTTCAAAAATTAGGATTTAATGATTTCATATGACTTGGAATGTAGGAAATTTAGTACGACATGACTATTCTAGGTAAGACACCGATTAAGGCCCCTTTGAATGATTTCATGATTTTATATGACATGATTAAGGGCCCCCAGACCGCATTAAGAGGGAATCCCACTTCCCCGGCCACGCTCATGAAATGACGCCCATGCGTATGAAATGACGGATGCTTTTGGCTGAGTCACATGAAATGACAGCAGTTTTTGGCGGTGCATGGAAAGCTCAGTCACCCAGTGCATGGATGCCCCCCATGCTCTGGCACGCCCCCATGCACATAGTTGCAATAAAACGGTCCTGGGAGGTAGCTGAGGCCGCATCCATTTGTTATAATCTGTAAGTGGCAGTCTGAGAGACTGAGAGAGTGATCGAAGGGAGGCCGTCTAGTTTACGTTATATTGGTTTGGAATTCGAAGGTTTTGTAGTTACAAAAGTTGTAGATCGGCTTGTGAGCATCAAGAAAAGTAATTTTTATCCGCATACAACTTTATTTTTAGCACTGTGGTTAACACATCATTAGCTAAATGGTAAGTTGTTCGTACAAAAATGTAGTAGTTAGCATTGTGTATTTGGTCTGTGCTCTTAGTTTACTTACAAGACTTTAGTAGTTAGCAGTAGTCGTAATTAATTTAGTGGCAATTAATCTGTTGTAATTAATTTAGTGGTAATTAATCAGTAGTAATTAGTTTAGTAGCAATTATTTAGGCTAAAGTATTTAGTTAGTGGTAAGTAATTAAGTGGTAATGAAGTTGTGGTTTAATAATAGTAAGGACGATGGTAATGAATTACTTGTAATTAATTTTTAGAGGAGTAATCAAATTATTAGTGATTAATGAATTATTCACATGTAATTACATATATGTAATCGATCTCGTGCATGCAATTTTTCATCATTATTTGTTTTAACGCACACTATGGACTGGGTTGTTGTGGCTGTAAGTAATCTCGAACATGCAAGAGTTAATAGTGTTTTATGGCGATGGTCTCATATGGGCCGGACCTGATGGGTTGGACTTGTCGAGATGCTAGTACAAGGTGGTTCGAGCAGAGGGGCTCGACACGATGAATATTCACGAGTTTTGAGACCGCATCTAGAGGGAGTTCGTCATGGAGGTAATGACAAAGCAATTTGTGATCGAGGGGATCACCTGCACGAATGCAGTGTGAGAGCTCGTCAAGGTGAATGAAAGCGTAGCATGAAGCCAATACATGCAGATTGCCTCCTAGCCCGAGGCAGCCATTTACAGGAGGCTGATGGTGTACGTGAATTTTGTACGCAGGGTGCCGGGAAACCTTAATGATGTCAGGGCCTCTAAAACTAGGTAACCACGGGCCGAGCTTGAAGACGGTAGCACAGAATGTGCTATCTTAGAGGGAATACTCGCACATAATTTATGCGAAATGAGGGGCAGAATTGTGGTGGTCGGCTCACGTTGATTACCACGAGTATCTACCGGACCAGGCTCTCGGGTTGGAGTCCGATGAGGACACTTACCCAGGCTCGGATGGTAGCGACGAGGACGCACACCAAGCGGGTGGTCTTATCGGGGGAATTGTGCCATCCAAGGTGCCCTATGTGGCCTCAAGACTTGATGATATTGCGGTGTGTTCCCTTGTACTGCCACAAGAAGGGTCCCAATGGGGTTTTCATGCCGACACCCTCTTAGTTTGGCAGCGCTTCCCTAGTAAGGTGGTTGTGCAACAAGCTATAGCATGGTATACCTTTTCTATCAGCCATGTGTACCAAGTGCACGGGTCATATCCAAGACATTATGTTGTGAAATGTGTAGTGGAAGGCTGCCCTGGCAAGGTCAGCACTCAACGAGCAAATATTTTTGGCTCGGTCTTCGTGGTCAAGGCACTAACCGACCACACTTGCAAGCTTAACAAGCCCTTGCAGCAGCATTGGAATGTGACTTCCACATATGTGACAAGCCTCATCAACCACCTAGTTGTGGCAGATGTGTCTATCTCCCTCAAGATGTTGATGTCAAAAGTTGCCAATCTAGTTGGCTATCTAGTTAGCTTCCACAAAGTTCGATGAGCCAAGCAGAAGGTCATCTAGTCCATATACAGGACATACGAAGAGCGCATACAACCTTGTACTGAGATTGCTTCACCAGATTGTTGAATCAAACCCCGGCACATATATAAAGGAGCTTGAGAGTGATGATGCTGACAGAGAGCTCAACTGCTTCATACTGGACCAGGTGTTTTGGACTTTCGCTTAAGCCATTGGGGCCTTCAAGTTCTGTCATCCTGAACTCACAATGGATGGCATTTTCCTCACGGGGAGGTACAAGGGCACCATGCTCACCGCAATGGTGGCCAACGTGAATGACCAGCTTCTCCCGATGGTATTTGCCATTGTCGAGAGCAAGAATGCATCCAGTTGGCTATGATTCCTAGTGAATGTGAAGCAGACGATAGTTAGAGACCGACACAATGTATGCCTTATCATAGAACGCAATGCTGGGTTATTGGTGGCGCTCAACACCATGCAGCATGGGACAGAACCCCCCTCACCAGTGGAATGACGTGTAAACTCGGTGGTGCATGAGGCATCTTACATCTAACTTGTTCACATGGTTCCGTAGTCAGGAAGTTGTGAAGAAGTTCAAGGCATTGTGTCTGCAGAACCAGAGATAGTTTGAGTCCATCTGTAGAGACCTTGAAAACCGAACTACGAGGGATACAATGGAGTCCACTCCAGAGGTACTGGAGGGAGAGCAACTTAGGAGTACCATTAGTTTCTCAGCATGGACTCAGTGCCATGCTCCTAAATTAGAGAATTAGTCTCTTCTCTATGACATAGACGGTACGAGGTATAAGATTATAACAACCAACATATTAGAGGTGTACAATAGGGTCCTCAAAGGCATGTGGTGCCTCCCTATCACCGCGATCGTTGAGGAGATATGGACTCACACTGTTGGTTATTTCGTCAATAGAGCCACTGCAGCCAAGCTGAAGGATCGGAAATGGCAACAGAGGGGGGTGAATGGTGCCTTTTAAAAATTTCCCCCAAGTATCCACATGCGTCTCTTATCTCCGATAGCTATAGAACCTATGAAGAATAAGGAGAAAATCTCACTGAAGAATGAAGCACACAACAGACAACAGAACAAAGAAAAGCATCATAGCAGAGGGGCCGGTCTGACCGCTATAGAGGAAGCGGTCTGACCGCCCGTGTAACCCCGGTCTAACCGCTGTGAGTAGGCCAGTCAGACCGCTTGAAGGCCACCGGTCTGACCGCCGTTCATCGGCCGGTCTGACCGCCATTGAACAGCCGGTCTGACCGGGCACACCTCCAGCGAGAGGGCAGAGAGCAGAAATCAGCGTAGCCCGAAACTGAAAATACTGAGAACTTTTGAAACCAAGGAAATTTAGGATTTGCTGCTGATCTTCTCAAGCCAAAAGAAAAGGACTTTAAACTGAATAGAAGGGGGACCTAAGAAATCAAAGCATTCAACCTAAAAGAGCAAGGAATCAATCATTTGAGTTAGTGAGTGAGACATATGTCTAAATTGCTGGTCATTCTTGTATCTTTTGCACATGAGACTTTGAAATACAACAAGAAATCATCTCACAGCTAAACAGCTCAAACCACATCACTTCTCATCAAGTGTAACAAGAGAATCAACATTGCCCTGACTATAAACCCTAGTTTTATGCAAACAGAGGAAATGGAGCAAAGCACAGGGAAAAGGCAGAAATCATTGAGTCTTCCATTTGCTCTTGGGAATGGAGTGGCCAAATGGCCTTGAGTATTTTTCCATCACAGAGCAACCAAGAACCAGATTCTCAAACAAAAATTCTACTCAAACACAAAACACAGACAGGAACAGAACCATCTCAAGAATTCAGTAAAAGACATGAATGATTGCCATGAGATGAATGTTTACAAAGTAGGGTTACAACCATCTCACTATAGCCCCATACGCAATTGAAAAAAGGTTTAATTCATCTCACTACATGCTTCTCAGTATGAGATGAACACACTCACGCAGGAGCTCAAGTACACACCCAGAGCTCTCCACTACTCTACTACTCATGCTGCCTCCTCACCACGTATAAGAAGGCAGAAGCTCACTCCCAAAGTGGCAAATCAAGAATTGGCAACCACTCTCCACTCCATGCCTCTCACCCAAGCAAGGAAAAGAGTCAACGTGCCAACTCAACAACCAGATGGAGGGAAAACAGCCTCTCCACTCCAAACTTGAGTCAATTCTCCAAATTGCCCTCAAGCACCTTCCCGGAAGCTTCCCGCAACCGGTACCTTGACCGTCTGGACCTCGACTCCTCCCTGAGTCTAGTCCCGGTCCGCTTCGCTGCACACGACCGCACCCCGCATCCTGACCGTCTGGACCTCAGCTCCTCCCTGAGCCTAGTCCCGGTCCACCTTAGTGTCTCTTATCTAGAGTAGTCATGTCGTACTAAACTTCCTACATTTCAATTCACTTGAAATTATGAAACCCTAATTTCCAAAACCTAATATCCTAATTTTTTAGACTTAAACCCTTAATTTTTGAGATAATTTTAGAACATATAAAATTTAGAAAAATACAAATCAATACCACTGTGAGAGGATGGTTCAAAAGGTTTTATAATTTTTGGAGCTTATTTTCTATATTAAAAAAATTCTTTCACTCAGTACACTTAAATAAATTTTTGAGTAAAATTCAGAATGTATAAAATTATGAAAAAAAAATTAGACATTCAAGTATGTTGTGCCAGGAGGCTTTACAAAAAATTTGTAAATTTTTAAGTTCATTTGTTATATCTAAAAATTCGTACAAGTGGTACACCTAAATGAATTCGTTAATTGTAACTAGGAATCCTTAATTAAGCTAACCTAATTGGCCACCGCATGGTGGCTGTGTGGTTGAGGGAGGGCCGCATGGTGGCTGTGCAGCTGCCATGTGGCACTCTCACGTGTCACTCGTTTGTCGTTTTTGGACGGTAATCGTACACAAAAGTACCAAATCTATAATTTCGTGTAAGAGATACTGTTTTTACAAAAAAAAAAGCAATGAAAAGGTGCCAATACCATCAAAAACTCGTCACCTGATCACCTCCGCTACGCACCATGCCACCTACCCACCTAGTGTGGCATCTGCGAGCGTGGCCCACCTGTCTGCAATCCAGGCTGCATGCGCTCAAATATTTTTAGCCAGTTCATGTGGCTGGCGCAAAGTGAAATGAGAGTGCATTACGTCGGGTGTTACGTAAAAGGTTAGTCTAGTTTTGGAGTTTTGTACAAAAGAGATCGATTCATGTGGTATAATATGTAATTTACTCTCTTTTTTCTCTGGCTGATGGGTATATTTCCCTTCCTATTTATGAGAGAGAAAATAATGGAAAATAATGGTTCCATTCTTTTTACCTATGACTTACAGTTTATGACTTTCTCTAATAGATAAATAAGACGACTTCTCTGTCATTGTTTCAAAATGGTTTACCGGTACAATTTTTTGAATCGACTTATCGACATTCGATTTGTTCGTATAAGTGCTCGTATTAGAATCAAATACTATCAACTACAGTCATAAACCATCAATCACAGTCGAAAAAATAACTCATCTGCTACCAAATTTGCTCTGAGATTTATGCACAAACGGTGAGACCGACATGAGGTTTGCCCATCCACTTAATTATATAGGCGGACCCCATGGAAGGTAACGTGGTGCTACCGCCTACCGATGAAGGTTAAGCAAAGAGCAGCGGGTCACATATCTAACTACACAATACCTCCTAACATTGTAACACACCGCGGGAAACCGCATGCCTTAAAGTCAGAAGTCAAAGCCTCCAAAGGAAATAACATGGAAAACGAGCTCTAGGATATGGATTTACTCAGAGTTAGAAACTAGGAAAATTTTCAGTTTAAGCAAACATGGACTTAACCCAACTTATGGGCATGGCAATGGAGCAGATTCAGGCCCCTTGCTGAAAAACAAAATTGGACAAGGAATTGGCATTGCTGTATGCACTTATATAATACTACAATATACATATACTAAATGACAGCTTGACAAATTGTGCCAGGCTTGAAGAATTCAAGCACATTGGTTACCTTAACATAGTGCCAGAACTACCATATTCAACTGAGATGTGGTATCACATAACAACCGTCATTATCATCTGCGTATATATAGCACGTCATCAAGCATCTTAATTATACAATTCATTTTATCACCAAATACGATAAACGATAATTGTAGCGATATATTTTAGATTGCCCAACTAACCAATTAGTTGTTCATACTAGCCTAAAGTACTCAGACACACAGCCCAATCGGTTTCTGAATTAACAGTGGATCCTACTGAATTATGGAGGTTCATGTTATGATTTTACTATTCCAAATGAAACTTGCAATCTCTAAAGCATTTGAGATACTGAAAGAATTTCCGCAAATCATGCTACTATATATGTAGTCCTCCCAACATCCTTCCAACATTATCTTTTATCTAATAGTTAACTAGAGAAGACTACAAGTCTACAATATGAATTAAGAAATCTCATGCTGAGTTTCACAAGGGTTAAGAAAGCACGTGGCATGAACAGGTCTTCAAAACCAATTCAACGGCTTGGTGTCCTCTCCCCCCTATATATCTCTCTCATCTTCTGTTTCCTCTGTCGTCTCATCTCGTTGTTCCTTCATCTCTGCTTTCTTTACCACCACAAAGCCTTCTTGGTATATCTCCTGACAAGAGGTTTCTTCTTGGATAATGGAGGTATGTGTGTCCTGATCATTTTTCTTTTTTCTTTTTGCTTTGCATGTGTTAGATGTTTACTGGTAACTGAACTCGATTATTTAGAAAACTTGCCTACAAACAGGATGTAGTGGGTGGTACCAAGTTTCGTTTACTTTAATTTGTGGATTTTTTCTGGGAAAATATTTGTGAAACAACTACCAATTCTCTGCGTTGGTTAACTTTGATGAAAAATGGAATTGCATAAAATTTATTTCCTTTTCTTTTCTGGAAGGAATGCAGGAGAACTAGACGCTTTATATTCAATAGAGACTGAAAAGAAATATGCAAAGCATCAAGAAAAACAGTTGAAGAAAAAAAATAGAGATAGAACTCCTTTCTGATGGCAGTAGTGGTGTCCAATGGGCTGTGCCGGGCCAGCACGGCGCGGGCCCGGCGATGGTATGGCCCATTTAGGCACGGCCCGTTAAGCCCTGCTAAATAAACGGGCCATGCCATGCCGGCCCACGGGCCGCGGTCCGAGCCCAAGCATGGCTAGCGACCATGCCGTGCCGGCACGGGCATGGTTATGGTTTAACGGAAAATTCAAAAAATTGTAGAAAATTAAGGAAAAAATTATAGAAAATTAAGAAAAAAATTGAAAAAATTATAGAAAATTGTAGACATTGTTAATTATCAAAATAATTATTTTTATGACATAATAAGTTTTATTAACTTGTTAAATTACATGGGATGGCTGCCTCATTAAAAAATTTACCAAGTAAAAACTCAACTTGAGAAAACCTTGGTAAAGAAAAAAGAGTATAGCCTATAAAGCTCATTAGTGACTATATGTGAAGAACAATATTGAAAATCCTATTCATTACTATCTAAATATAATTCTCAAAAGATTCTTCTAAATCTCTATTATTTGCAATATGTTGGAGTCTTGATTTAGCTTGTTCCCAGTCTTTGACGGTCAGAAGGATTTCAACCATCTCGTTCGAGAGACTTTTTCGTCGCTCCTTGATTATTCTTCCAGATAGACTGAATGCTGACTCTGAAGAGACTATAGAGATAGGCACAATCAACACATCCCGCACTAATATGGATAGCACTGTATATGTTACTTTCTGGGTTTGCCACCATGAGAGGATGTTCAACTCTTGCTCGAAACTGATACTATCACTGTTGAGATAGCTTGATAGGTCTCCAGTGCTTGGTCACCTTCCTCCTCCTGACTGATGTGTACCTGCACTTGCACGAGAATCTCTAGAGGAAGAACAAAAAATCTTGCCCCATTGCATAGTCCCCCTAGAGGTGCTACAGCTACCGGGGGTCTTTCCAAACGCACGGACCCAAACTTATTTTTATATTTCTCATATACCTCATATAATTTATCCTTAACTACTCTATAGTATGTACAATAGTCTAAACTGGTAGCATCACTTAAAAGTTGTAATACATTTATAAATCCTTGGAGTTTAGCCCTAGGATCCAAAATAAAGGCAAATGCATATAAAATAGGAATTTCCCTCCAATATTTTTAAAAACTTAGTTTTCATGGCAACTACACTAACATAATCCTCTCTAGCCCTACGACTCCATATGTCTGATGTCAAAGCAATAGAGAATATACATATATGAAACATTTCTTTCAATTTTTCACGACAATTGTTATAATATTTAACTAAATCTCTAGTTGTGGTTTGCCTAGATACATCACTAAATCAAGGGTTATGAGCAGTTCTAATATATTTTTGAAAAGCATTAGACTCACCAAAATTTAAAGGTAAATCTTGAGAAGCAATTAATCCACAAAGAGATTTCCGGGCTATCTCTGGGTTGTACTCCCAAATACGTACCGAGTCGTCGGGGTTATATTACAACTGCGTTTGGCGCATTGTATTCTTTGCCTTCTTTTGTAGCTTGCAGCATACCGTTGCAGGTGACCATCTCGTCAAAAGATTTTGCAGACAATTTATTACCACAAATTTTACAAACAGCATACCTCACCGAATTTCCATCATCATCGGTCTTGAACTTCTTATCAAAATCGTTCTAGACTCCTGATGTACTAGCTCTTGTTCTTTTTGCACCCGTGCTATAGGTTGTGGATACACTAGTTGGACCCTGCGCCACCAGCGCCATCGCTTCTTCTGGCTCTCCAGTTTGTTGTAGATATGGACCTTTCACGGATGGATATCCTTCTTGAAAGAATTGCATATCCTCCACCGAGAGGCCGAATTCAGAGAGTTAAAAATTGTAGTTTTCCATTGAATTAACTGTAAATTTAAATAGTAAAGAACAATTAACTTACTATTGAATCAACAAATAATAGCAAAAATTAAAATAAGATAGCGCTATTACCTCTTTTGTAGCTCTCAGAAAATTCTTTGAAGATTTTTGAATTTTGCATGAATTTCTCACTAATTTTGCCAAATTTGCGCAAACACTACTGGATTTTTCACAACTAAATAGAGAGATGAGAGTGAGGTTTTAGGTGTGGAAAATGGAGGCCAGATGCCCCCCTATTTATAGAAAAAAAATTAGAATTTTTTTAAATTTTTTAGCCCCCAACAGCCAAAAAATGACTATATTTAGTCGGGTCAGGTCGTGCCGTGCCGTGTCAGCCTGGCGTGCCCACTATGGGCCCAGGCACGGCCTGTTAAGAAAACGGACTGTGTCGTGCTTAGGCCGGCCAATAGTACCGGACCGCGGGCTAGCACGATTAGGCCTGGCCCACCTGGACAGCACTAGATGGCAGGATTCTTTTGCCATGACATGAAAGGAGCTATGTTCCAGCTGTCAACCTAACAACCTTTGCCTCGAGGAAAGTTATGGCGTGTCATATGTGTTTTGTCCAAAACTTGGAAGTGACATGTAATAGGGTAAGCTCCTGAACATTTTCAATGTAAATTAGTTTAGATTAATTTAATTTACAAATTAGATATATATTTACTTGTTAATACATATAAACATAAGCCTTAACAAGGTAAAATAGTTTCTTAGTACATGATTTCAATGAAGAACGGCTACAAAGTTTAGAACCTTCCCGCAAAATGAACCTCTCCATAATTACATACATGAAGGGCACTTGTCAAAAAAAAGAGGAAGAAAATTTCTTCAAGAAAAAAGGAAGAAAAATACTTGTTGCCCTGCTAGTTTGGGCTAGAAATGTGGCAAGTGGACTAAAAAAAATTCTTCTAACGTTCGTCACTTCTTCCTGAACAGCCACAATGAAAACTACAAAAAAAGGTTTTATAAAATTAGTCACCAATTCTTCATTCGGTATGCACACCATTGCATTTACGAAGGTTCATAATTTCATCTAAAAAATTTGAAATTAACCAGCTAGTTATGCATGAATCGTTTTAATTAGCCATATGTGAAATGGCATGGCAACAATTATCCATCACTACCAAGTTAAATATTGTAATTCATCATAATTCTGGTGTCATCCAATTAAGACAAGCTTTTTTTTTTCAGATTCAGGTCATATACAAGTTAATACTCCCATGAATGTTAGGATTTCAAAATGTTCTTCTATAAACATTGCACTCATTAGGTTTCTCAGTTGAACTTCGTCCCATCTTTGATATTTCAGTTGAATGGTTAAAGAGCCCCCTTTTTTGACACTAAGAAACACTGTGAAGTGTGATCGACAAGCTATAATGTTATTTAAACTAAATATGCAATTGCCACTCTACATATCAAACTACTCAGCTTCTTTAGTATGGCAGGGCCAAGGCGGGCATATCCCAAGGTTTGGTGATTGGAAGACCACTAATGGTGACACCCCTTACACCATGTACTTCGAAGATGCTAGGAAGCGGAGGAACACAGGTGGCACAACACCTCCTCCTGAGCCACCTCTAGCTTGTGGCAACTCCGTACCTCCAAGCCATAGAGCCGATGCCAATTCCCCAAAACCTAAGGACGCCACGTCTCGACCCCGTAGCCAAAGCACGGTGAGTACACTCAAAGCCTATTTGACCAAAATTCATCTTCAGCTAACCAATATAGTGGCCTATATCTGAACATTGCATAGGTTGGGTGTGGTGGCCTTGTGCCCGCTTGGGGCCAATGGAATGAGAGAAACACTGGTGAGGGTAGCCAACAGTACACATTTGTCTTCGACCAGATAAGGGGGGAGAGAAGTGCTCCTTCAACTCCTAACATCGAGCAACTACAACGGCCTAGTCCAACTCGAACCAAACATCACAATCAACATGATCATGTACCAAAGGTACTTTTACATGCATTTAACTGTCCATTCACTTCATAAGCCTTCAACATTGTGCATCAGTACTTTAGTCTAATATATTCATTCAAGCTTTTATAATGTGTTTGAAAATCTTTCTTTTTTTTAATGCAGAGATTCACATGTTTTGGCTTGTGCCGGAACTAAGGTGATCTTGGCCACATCGATGAAATTGAATTACGTAAATGGAGACTAATTTTGTGTATTTCTAGAGTTATTTGTTATGTGTCATCAATATAGTACAAATTGTGTGCATATGCATAGATCATGTATGTTGTAGTAGTTGGAAATCCGTAAAATCTTGTTGCATTGCACGCATGTTGTTTAATAAAAAATTATTTAAGAATATATGTTAATTTGTTTAATGATTTCGTACATTTGCAAAGTGTGTTGTTAGGAATAAATGTTCTGTGATAATGTTCAGCTCCTAATTTCACCATTCGAAAGTCATTTTGGCTTATTTGTCGATGCAGACTCTAGGCCCCAGTGACCGGGGGTGCCTCCGAGCGTGGATGGCGCCGCCTGGCCAGGCTCCGCCTTACCTTGATCCTGTGCTCCCCTTCCTTGGATTTGGCTGATGATCAACTAGTTCCCTCTCCCAATAGAAAGTGGTGGTGGTGAGGAAGAAGCAAGGATGGCCAAGACACCTCTTCCCGTTTTATTCCCTTGCCAATTGGGTAGGCCAGCCGAGTGGCCATAATGGTGGTAGCATGAGTAGGCAAGATAATTGGCCCTAGATCCATCATCAGCCCATGGTGGGCCCACATAATCTAGCACGTAGCCTAATGACTAAGAAGTCAGATGGGTTTATGTTGTGACTCTGGTACGCTTGCTTGAAGATAGCTCAAGAATATGTGTGTACCGTGACCCAGATGCCAAGCTATTGGCTAAGACCGAGACTTTGCCATGGATTCGACACCCAATTTGGGGTACAACTATAGCTGGAATCTGTTAAATTTTTGCTAAATGTCAACCTCAGCATGGCAAGCATGGTAGTCCGAACCTATCCCTTTCAACACTCCTCCTGAATGCCAACGGGTAGGGAGGCTAGTGTTGAAGGAATAATTCACCCCTCCACTAACGGGGCCCGCTTTATGGAAGATACCTATATACAGGTTCAAGAAATATAGCTATGTTTAGGAAAGACTGTAATACCTCTCGCTTATACTCATGAGCTAGTTATCTCACCAAGGGGTATTTCCATCATTTGTACAAGCACAAGAGCCTATAAATGCCCTATGTATATCTCATTTATAACGGGAGCTCAAAATAAATACAAGAAGCCATTCAAACTGGTGTGCCTTCGGGATAACCTCCTGAAACCCCCGTAGGCCACCGACAGGAGTAGGGCAATTCTCTCGGACCCCCAAACCTATATAAACCCTCATGTTACTTTCGCTCCCATGGATGCCGACCCGTAACACGACTGACGTTCACCCACTCACTTGTGTTTGATTTCTACACTAACAACACAACTTTAAATTGTTTTGCTAGAATTACCATCGATGTGGTGGATTCTAATTAAAGTTGAATTATATCAACCGTTGGGCGTTATCTATCATACAACAAAAGCTTAGAATGATTTATTACATCAGCTAAGAAAAAAGAGAAATCAATCGTTAGGTATTATCTACCATACAACAAAAGCTTAGGATGATTTATTACATCAGATAAGAAAAAAAGAGAAATATTGTAGAAATTATGCCAAAAAAAAAACACCTAGCCCTTAATTGCTTCTTCCTCACATGATACTACATCTCTTAAAGAGAAGTATCATTGCACCTTTTATAAGAAGGATTGACATATTATCGAGTTTTTCTTCCGCCGTGTCAAGCACGAGCGTCGAATTTGTCATCGAGCTTTTAGGAACACACATCGTTCATCTCATGGCTTGTGTGGACCTAGTGCTAACACAAGATCTTCATGCTTGTTCCAAGGGATTTCTCGTTTGAGCGAGAATGATGCTTTGTCCTCTCGGACCGTGTATCTTAATAGACCTTTGTGCCATTACTCATTTTTGGGAAGGACGGACATCATATAGACTTTTGCTTTCGGTGTGCCAAATGCATGCGTCGAGCCCATACCTCTAAGTCTCCAAGTGTGCATAGCCTTTCTATGGTATGAACACTCATGAGCCTAACATGTAGGCTCGTTTTATTGATGACTTCTTTAACACCTTTTCTAGTGGTGTTGGATAGAATCGTGGACTTAATTTGCATGATTTTAGTTTTAGTCCGCGTGCTGTCCCGAGGAAGGATTTCTGCCATTTCTTAGTGGTGGGCCTTGTTTTCTCTATCGAGGTGTGCACCCACGGTGGGGGTGGGGTTGTGAGTTCTTTTAATGCTCCTGTTGGTTCTCATCTTGATGTTTTCAAGCAAGACATTCGTCGCTTTTCCAGATATGACACTCATTTTTCTCATCGAGTTGTCCACTTGTGGCGTGCCTCCAAGATTAGATTTTCTTGCATGAGCCATCTTTTGCATCATACTAACTCGCATACTTCTAGTGTGAGTGTGTCAAAGTTTTGGATTCCCAAGTACTTGCTTATTAACCCTTCAGGATTTAAGACTTGGGCATTTTGTTCTTCTCATATGTAGGTACCGGGATGCGGGATGGAGAATATATGCCTGATTAGGTTTAGATCTTTTGCTTCATCACGTGATTGAAATATTTGTTGGTTCTCCACTCCCTTTGATAGCTTCTAAGAGATATGTGTTTTCACGTTTGGCATTTCTACCTACTTTGTGAGCTATTATATACCCTCATGTCTTTATATTCATGTTTGATCATAATTGGTATGTTGTGCTTATCCATGTGATCACTTGTATCACATTAGCATGTATTACTCATGTTATATTCGTGTCATGTCTTGATGTGTATTTTGCTTGTATATCTATATGCTATCTAATTGTTCATCTTTTGTGGATATATAAGTTTTATCTTCATAAGCATGCATTATTCTTGCAACATTATGTATCTTACTCTTGTTTGTGTTTCATGTATTTATAGGCTTGCTTGATTTCACTATACCATGTATTTGTATGAATTATTCTATGTCATATTTTCTGTATACTTAGTATTGTGATATATCAATTGTGAATATATGAGATTTTTCATACTGCCCTTAGCATGTGCTATTTCAGTCTCATCATTTGTCATACTTTTTGCATGCTTATATGTGCATAGGCTAAAAGTTTGATTATGATTTTCATGTATGCTTGAGCTTGTATTATCTTGATATAGTCACTACCATACTTTTATGATATTTTGCTCGAAGTATCTATATATCTATTAGACATCTATGTTAGCATATCTATTTCTTAATCCTTGTTAGCATAATTTAAGCATGCTTTGTTTTTTTGACATGTTTTATGCGATAATATAAGTGGGATTGCTAATTATAGATAGATGAGTTTTGCCATAACATTTCTTGCATTCTTTGTCCTTGATTGTATACTTGCTATGCTATGTGCTTTGTTACTCATGTGCTTCATATCTATCATGGATATATAGAGCTTGATTTATCTCTCTAGCATGTAGTGTTCATGTTTCGCTCATTGACATACTTTGTATATTCTTATTCATGCTCAAAATTGTTTGTTTATGCTTATGTGAGCATTAAATGTATATTACCTACCTCTCATCTTGGATTATAGCATTTTTGCTTGTCATGTATCTTGGAAGCGGATGTGTATGTCATTCATCACTAATTCCAGTTCCAAGACACAAACGACTTTTTTTTAGATATAGGTTTTACATAGAGAGAGGAGAACCAAGTGTGCAATATTGCAGCTGGGTACTAGGGGAGCGGTTGGACCCCCTGGTTCTGGAAGCTTCTGGATTTTCTTCTTCCTCATTCCTACATCTGGTGATGGCTATTAATCTTGATATGCAATTTGGCTTAGCTTCTACTCTTTCGACTACATCTCACTGCCAAATGGTGCAACACAGGTTTTGTGTCCTGCGCTTTACCTTTGCCCTTGATTCATGCTTTGCATATCATTTGGGAGCATTTTGTAGTTCGAGGATTGGTTGGGCTAATGATAGGATCACTTCTTGTACGAGTCCCTCTTGTGCACATTTTGGGTATTTTAGGTTGTACTTTCCTTTAGTCTAGGTCAACCTTGTTTCTTCAATCATTAGTGACCAATAGTGAGGATTTCTAGTGTTTTAGATTCACTTCTTAATTGTGAGTCATGTCTCTCCTAAGGACCATATGGAGTATAGAGCATAGCTCTTCTCCTTTTGCTATTCTAGCCATTCCTTGTGATGAGAGAATTTGGAGAGTGTCTTTTACTAATTTGGATCCTTTTGAGAAATTTTTTCTTTGCAAGTGCTTTTAGATGTTTTATCCTGCAGTTTGTTCTTAGGAGAGCTTGACTCTTTTGCATCCATTATATCGTATTAGTATGCATTAATTTATTGGATACATTAGTTTTTTATTGACTTCATGAGTATGGCTTACTTGTTGATTGTGTGTTTTAGGAGTCAAGTATCATTATGATTTTGTACTTTGTTGTATCTATCCTGTTTTATTGCCTATAACTTGCACCTTATGTCCATTCACTATTGTTTATACATGTTAGCGTACTTTCCATGATTTTTGTATGTCATGATGTATGTCTACATAATGCGTATTTGACTATGGACATTTTGAACTTGATTATATCTTAGATAATTTTCTATATCATGATGCTACATTTAGTCATGCTTTTTTATCATTTTTGGTTCATGTGTACATGCTTATACTTGTTTTCATGCTAGCATATACTTTTATGACCTTTTCTTATCATTTGCTATGTGTGCATGGTTGTGATTTATTGAGATACATACATATCTTGAACTTATTAAATTCTGTCTTGGCATGAAAATAGTCTGTATTGTATCTTGGTAGTTTTAGATTGTGCTTATGTATAGATATCATGAGAACTTTGATTAGTCCACAAGTTTCTTCTAGATATAATTTGCACTATGCTTTGTTGCCCTAGATGATTTGGTGAGGTCTAGATAGAGCTTGTGTGAAGGTGTGTTCTTTGTTATTTTTTCTTGTCATGCTACTTTTGTTGTCATGTGTCTCAGTACTGGATCTATGCTTGTATATCACCAACCCCAGTACTAGGACATCAGTTGTTGCTGTGTTTGAGTTATAGGTTGTGGATGTGAGGGGGAGACCATGTGGCTTGTATGGATGCTTTGGGTCTCTCACCTCATTTGAGTTTCTGGTGGAGGTTTTAGTTGATCTCATGATGCAGCTTCAATCAGTTTCCACCACATCAATTACACCACATCATCAAGCGATATGACAGAGGTTTGCTCCCTTGTGACCTTCAGTTTCTTGCTTTGCACTCCTTGGTCTCGCATAGCATTCTTGTTCTAGTGGTAGGGATGGTTGGTTTGGGTAGATAGGAACTAACTCTAGATGATTTTGTCTCAGTCACATTTCTCATCCAAATGGTTCTCTAGGATTATTTAGTACCTAGTTGAGCTTTCTTCTTAGCCACTAGTGCCTACATGTTGGCATGCTTGTTCGTGGGCATGCCCCTAAGTAAGACACCATATCACTAAGTGGAATGTGAGGGGCGACACACTGCTTCTGTGTGGCAGTCACCGAGTGATCCGCCCTCTCACAATGGTAGGTGGTTATTGAGACAACAGGGTGCAACCTACCCTGAGGGCCATGCTAGGCTGATCATCGATATGACCTTTAACTTACCGTGCAGAAGGAATAGATATTCAAAGCAATGTTACACATTGTTATCCCAACTCTAATCAAGTTGTGGGTATTGTGTGGGTAAAGCTAGGCAGACAATGTAGAGTCATAAAGTATTCAAATACACCGTGTTTTAGTAAAAGAAGTTGTGTCTATGGGTAAATACAATATGTTGGCATAAGTAGTCTTTGAATTGTTGTTGATGAGCATACTTACTAGAGTCATTCTTGCAAGGTGAAACCAACTCTTGAAATGCTTGTTTTACAAGTTATTATATGATATTGTTTGACAACTATTGTTAAGGATGAGATAACCATAAAACCCAACTCCTATTGAATTTCCCTGCATCTATAATTCATTTCCCACATGGCTTGCTGAGTACCAAAAGTACTCTTGGCTGCGCCAATTAAAACTACAAGGAGATTGAAAAAAAGGTGAATACTTTGAGGAAAATTAGTATAATCCATTGGATGGAGTTGATGTCTATGTGTTCTAGGTCTTAGTCACACTTAGGCTATGCCTATGGAAGTCTTCCACTGGATCTTTTACTTGTACAATATTTGGCCTGTTGTCCCTTTAAGAAGAACTTGATATGTATGACGCATTTTGAACCTAAGTAAGAAGTTTACTATTTAACGAAAGATCATGTTGCTGTATCATTTTTTGCTCAACTAAAATCCTGGAAAGTTACAAGAATGCGAGATTCCTGGTTAATCAAGAAAGTCCTCACAATTTGTTTCACCATTAAACTTTGTCATTAATGTCCGAAACTAAAACCAACACATTTAGGTATGTTAGGTTCAAATGTTTTGTCTGTTGTGATCATGTAGGATTTGTGAATGGTAAGGTAGATCATTCAATTCTTTTGTTTCTTTCCTCCTCTTTTTTCAAGAGGTAAACCCATTGAATGCTAGTTAAAAGATCATCCAATGTCAAAACATGGTCTAAGAAATGTATTGTCTAGTTAAAAGATCATCAAATGTCAAAACATGGTCTAAGAACTATATTGTTTACGGTTTGAGTTTAAGAGTTCCGCCAAACACTAAAAAATGTTGGTGGCAAAAAGCATGGATGATAGACCAAAAAATTCTAGGGTTCTCATCATGGATTTGGTTCTTAAAACATTAATCTAATCTCGATAAACAAGGGAAAAAACTTGCATTTAACACTGAAGATCATACTAGCGCATCAGGGATATATATCAGCATCATATATTTTGTAGTGATTGGTAACTTTCTCACCAGACACATCTCCTTGCCGTCGAGATCTCTGGTACTTCTGGAGATTAAAATGCCATGCAGTTACTATTTGATCCCATGCATGCTTACTGCTTGTTTGCATGTTCTCACATCGTTAGATCACTAGATGAGATTCTATGCTTCTTTCATCAATATTTTATTGGTTTAATTGTGATGTGATTTGATCTGTTGACCTCAACTGACATGAGCTATGTTACAGCTAACATGGGTCAAGTTGCTAAAAATGATTTCTTTGTTTTTGGATGTACAGGATCGTTTGGAGTCAACCATGGTTAACGATGAGGATCAGAGCTAGGCACACAGAGGAGTTGAATCCCAGAACAATCGAGGATGCCGGGTGAGATAGTCAGCTCAAGCATGGCATTAGAAAGGTGAGTTCGAATGATGAGATTGCACCATGAGGCTTGAATGGTCCAAGTGAGCCATGGTTCGACGGAACCAAGACAGAAAAGACTTGGTAATGCATGGAAAGCTAGTGATGCAACTACACGTGGAAAGCATGACGATTCCTCGCAATGGGAGATGAAGACTGGGTCATGAGGGATATTTTGGTAGTTTGACCAAAATACCGGAAACTACTTTGGATCAAAACTACGGTGTGTGGGCAGCACGTTCGGGAGCAATTTAGTTCAAGGTGGAGCTGGTTTGATCAAGACGAATCAAAGCTAAGGATTTAGTGGATACGGGTTTATGCACATTGAAAGGCATGCATAAATGAACATGTGTGAGTAAAAAAATTGTGTGTGGGGCGTTAACGGGGTTTTTCCATTGTGTTAGTGGATAGGTGTAACTGGTTGCCCACCTATTTAAGGGGTTGGGATGGAGACATGTGGTTAACCATCCAACTCATCTCATGTTGATCTCTTGCTTTTAGGGTTAGGGTTTGAGAGTGGAGCACCTCGTGTGCTCCTTGTCCTCTAAGGCAGAATGGCTGTAAAACCTCCTCTTCAAGTGGCAATACATCAATCTTTGATCGTCTTCATGATTATCTTTCTATTTGATTGATTTGCTCTTGTTTTGGTTGGTTTTTCTATTCCCTTACCCTCTTCATGATCTTGTTGTGCCATTGATGTGTAAGAAATGGAGAGATCTTTTACTAATCATCCTCCACCCATCTAGGTACTTTGGTAACAAGTTCATCAAGAAACTCGATTTTTGCATATTTTTGATCTTCTAGGTGATTTCTTGATCCGAGGGTTTTTGGCTTGATTTCTTTATTGTTCTAACTTTTTGTGACACATGGGAATAGATCTAGACCCATCTTGGTCATTACCCACCCCCAAGCAAGTTGTATTAACTGATTTTGGTTTTGGATATAACCTTCCTTCAAACTGAAAAATGTCTCAACCTTGGCCATGATTTTCCCAATTGTTTGTTGGAATAGGTCCTTGATATCCTAAAGAAGATCTCTGCAAAGTTTCATGACTTTTGGATCATCCAATCAAAAGTTATGTAAATTTAAATTCTTGCTCCCGTGTTGATTTTACTGTTCATAAGACTGATTTTACTGTTCAAAGCGATCAGATCATCCAAATAGAGGTCTAACCACCTCGTGGTTGGCAGTTAGATCACCAAGGAGAGGTCAGACAGCCCCCTGGTTAGCGGTCAGACCTCTCCAGGAGCTAAGTTCTTCGAGATTTTGTGTTCTTAAGTGATTAGTTTTGGATTTTAAGTGGTATCAGAGCCTGGTTAGCTCTTCTCATATATCTTAATCGATCTTTAAAGCTATGGTAGCAGACAAGTATTCCACCAAGTTGTCTCTCTTCGATGGGGTCGACTATCCCTTTTAGAAGAGTAGGATGGAGGCTTATATTCAGGCTCAAGGCTATGCGATTTGGAGAATGGTTAAGACTCAGTTTGTTGTTCCTGTTGATGAGCATATCACGGCTATGCATACGCCAGATGTTCAGGCAAATACTAAGGCAAGGAACATAATCATTCAGGGTAGGGTCTTAGCTGAAGTGAGTTTGATCGTATCTCTCATCTCATGTCGGCATACGACTTCTGGGTGACCCTCAATGCATACCATGAGGGCACAACCCAGATCAAGACTGTCCAACAAGACCAGTATAAGCAAGAATACAACAAATTTGATATGCTTTTTCTGGTGAGTCCTTGGATTAAGTGCTTTGGTAGATTTCACAAGATACTGAGCAACCACCGAGCTGTTGGTCTCACATACTCAGACTCGGATAACGCTCAATAGATGCTTTCTACCCTCGATCTTAGAGTTTTGGAGATGAAAGTGACCACCATCAAGGACACGATTGATTTGTCAACCTTGAGTCTTGATGCTTTGCACTCGTGTCTCAAGACTCATGAGATCGACGTCGTCTCTCGCAAGATGAAGTCGCAGTTGATGGCCTTAGTCACCAATCCCACATCTGCTTCAGGAGCATCTTCTGATGGTGCTTCTAAATTCTCTTTGGCTGCTTTGTGCGAGATGAGCAATGACCAGTTTGAGCAGTTTCTAGAGAGTGACTTAGCCCTCTTAGCCAGAAAGTTGTCACACGCATGCAAGAGGCTTAGAGAGAGGAAGAGAGGAGGTCCGGTGATTTACTTCGAGTGTGATGGCCCCAATCACATTCGAGCAAACTGTCCTAAGCTAGAGAAGGGCAAGAACGACTACGATGGCCCAAGCAAGAATAACTACATCAATAAGAACTATAATAAGAAGCCCCTAGCTCGGGATCAAGGCAAGGAGAAGAAGTATTGCAATCTCAGCAACGCCAAGAATCCCTTCCACCGCATCTTCACTGCCTTCAATAACTTTGACTTCAGCGACATGGAGGGCTGGAGTGACGGTGACAGCGAGGATGATCCGTAGAATGACACTAAGGAGAGCGATGACTTCACCCGGATGTGCTTCATGGCTGACGAGAATGACATCAGTGATGATGATATCTACAATGACTCCAATGAGATATGTCCCTCATACTAGGTCTAGGGCTAGGTGTGGTGAGTTAGAGAAGGAGGTAGAGAGCTTGTCACAGGAGCTTACTTTACTTAGATCTTCTTCCACTCATGACGATTGCAATGTATGTGCTTCTTTGTTGGAGATATGGAGAAACTAAGGACCTTGCATGATAGTGTAATTTATGAGTTGGATTTGTTTAAGGTAGAGAATGTTAGTCTTTTAGCTGAATTAGAAATAGCTAGAATTGTTTCTTCTCAATCTGATCTGTTGAGACTACATTTTGCACATTACGTGAAGATAAGAACAATGCTTTTAGAGGATTATATAACATACTTCTTGATATGTCTGAAACCTATGATAGCTGTAACAACTTGAAAATTAATTTAAAGAATGCAGATCATAAAATTGCTAAAATGCATGCTACTTTAATTGAGTCTGTTGCCTCCTGTGCCAACTACCCTAAAGTGACTACTGAAGTTGAATCTTTTTCTAAGTAATTTCAGGATATGTGTGACCATAATAAGAAAATGGCTCAATATGCTTCTGAGGCTCCTGTTGGTTCACCATGCAATAATTGTAAAAAACTAAAATTTGAATTGATTGCTTTAGATGAAAAATGTGTGAAGCTAACTAAGCATCTACTAGAAAAGCCACAATCTAATTGCTTGTACTGTGCTAAAGTGGAAGAGAAAAGCCACGATCCCAGATGGCTAGGATTAACCCCCTATGTGTCTTACAAAGCCCTCAAGGTTGACGCACGTGCTATTCGATCTTCTCCTTCTGGTTCTTCATTCTCTTCTTCCCCTTGTTCTTCATGTGCTTCTCCTTTTGAGGAGTGTGAGTACCTCATGAACACTCTTGAAAATTTTGTTGAAGGTAAGAAAAGGCTCAACCTTATCCTAAACAAATCCAAAATTTGTAAGTTTAATCAAGATCTTGGATATGATTTCTTAAAGGATGTGAGGAAATATCTACCTGCTGTTGTTAGAGCTATAGCAACAGGCGTGATCGAGGTTGCGCCTGAGCCTAGTGTTTAAGTCTACAGGTTTTGTTCAGGGGATTTTTGATAGTAAGGTTATGCCACCTATTGCTTTGTCCTTTCAAAAGGTGAAGTATCATTGCACCTTCTATTAGAAGGATAGACATGCAGTTAAGTTCTACTTCAAGCGTGCCAAGATCACACGTAGAGATCGTGTTCGCACTATCAGAGGTATTCAGGGTCAGCCCTAGACTCGGAGTGCTCATAAGACCAACATGAGATCTAGAGTCGTAGACAACTCCTCTGAATTGCTTGGTTTTAGGCAGCATTGAGAACTTGGCTTTCAGGCTTCTTTTGGTTTTGGTCCTCGAGATTCTTCTGGTTAGGTTTTCCGCCATCCTAAGGATAGACCTTATTTTCCCTGTCAAGGTAACTATCTGTGGTGTGATTAGCTTACTACTTTTGGTCAGACCAGCTATTCAATAGCAGTCAGACCAGGTAGAGGTTTGAGATCTTCTGATTCGGTGAGAGGTAAGTCACATAGTGTTGCTAGAGGTCAGTGTTTTGTCTCTGTGGTGGGATCTTTTGCTCGTCGTGTGACTCAGTACTTGGTTCCTAAATTTGTTCTTATTTACCCCAGTACTGAGCCACCGATGTTTTCTTCTCATTGACTCAGGGTCGTCGGGCTGGGAAGGGAGAGGTTTGGCTTGTCGACTTTGGCTATTCTTGTCACATGACCAGAGACTCTTATTGGTTCTCTTCCCTAGTCTGAGCTCCAGTGATGAGATGATCACCTTTGGAGACACTTCGTTAGGTCGAGTCATCGCTAAAAGTACTGTTCGTATTATTGCTTCTTTCATTCTTAAGTATGTTGCCTTAGTGAGTGAGATGCGTTATAATTTTCTATCTGTTTTTTAGCTTACCGGTGACGATTTCAAGGTAAAGTTTAAGAAAAATGCTTGTAAAAATCCTTGATTCTTCAGGAAGTCTAGTTTGTGGGATTTTTAGGTTTAGGAGGATCTTTTGTGCTGATTTTATCGAGTCTTCTAGTGATTCTCTCTGATGCTTAGTTGCTTTTGAGTCCCGTGATTTTTCCTTCTGGCATATGAGACTTAGTCATATTGGTTTTGATCATTTGACATGAGTTATCGGTCACGACCTCGTTCGTGGTCTGCCTAAGCTAAGATGGTCAAAGACTTGGTTTGTGCTCCTTGTCGGCATGGCAAGATGGTTGCTGCTTCTCATCCCCCAGTCATTGTGACTATGATCGATGCACTAGGACAACTTCTTCATATGGACACTAGTGCAGTTGGCGGTGGAAAGTCTTACGTTCTTGTTGTGGTTGATGACTTCTCGATGTTTTCTTGGGTGTTTTTCTTAGCCTCGAAGGATGAGACCTTTAGTCTTTTTGGGGTTTGTTCAGTAGGTTGTCTATTGAGCTACTTGGTGTCTTATGAGCGATTCGTAGTGGCAATGCACATAGTTCAATAACTCCTACTTTGAGACCTTCTGTGATGAGACAAATGTAGAGCATCAGTTCTCACCTCCACACGTCCCTCAGCAAAATGGCGTTGTAGAGAAAAAGAACCGTACCTTGGTTGAGATGGCCAAGACGATGCTCGATGAGTACGGTACACTTAGGATGTTTTGGGCTGAGGCTATAGCTACTGCTTGCTTTGGTTGCAAGTGTTTTATTCTGAAGTCTAAAAACCTAGATAAGTTTGAGCCTCGCTCATCTGATGGCATCTTTCTAGGTTAGTCAACTTTTTCGTGGGGTTATAGAGTTTAGAACTACGAGACTAGTAGGATCATAGAGACCTGTGAGGTTACTTTCGATGAGGTCAGTCCTGACTAGGCCCGACATCTTAGGTCCAGTTATACAGTCCGAGACCATCTTTGTAGATGATGAGGATGATAGAGATGAAGATTATTTAGCTGATCTGGTCCCATCTACCCATGAGGTGCCTATTTCCACCATTGCGGCTCAGGGAGATCAACCCTTACCTTCTAGCTCTTCTGGAGTTTGTGGCTCTGTTCCGACCTCTACAGCTCATGAGGTAGAGGCCACTTCTTCTCATCCAGGACCTCTCCGACACATTCAGCATCGACATCCTCCTGAGTAGATCATAGATGATCTCCTTGAGCGTGTCACGCGTTCGAAATCTGGTTTATCTCATTTCTATTTATATTCTACCTTTGTTGCTACTTTGAGCCCAAGGATATTTGTCATGCATTATTTGATGAGTCTTGGATCAATGTCATGCATGAGAAGTTAGAGAATTTCGAGAGGAATAAGGTCTGGTCGCTTTGTTGAGCCCCTTAGTGGTCACAAAGTCATAGGAATCAAGTGGGTCTTTAAGAACAAATAGAATGAGGATGGGATAATAATTCAAAACAAGGCTAGATTGGTAGTTCAGGGATTCTCCCAGGTTGAGAGTTTAGATTTTGAGGAGACATTCACCCCTGTAGCTAGGCTAGAGGCCACTAGGATTTTACTTGATTTTGCAGCGTGTAAGGGTTTTAATCCATACTAGATGGATATCAAGAATGCCTTTCTCAATAGGTGTATTGAGGAAGATGTCTATGTTAGACAATTTCCAGGTTTTGAGAACCCTAAATGCCCAAACCATGTCTTCAAGTTTTCGAAAGCCTTGTTGGATTTAAGTAAACCCCTAGAACTTGGTATGAGAGGCTGAAGTCCTATCTTTTGAGTCAAAGGTTTGAGATGGGTAAAGTAGATAAGACCTTATTCATTCGTAGGCATGGCAATAACCTTCTGCTCATCCAGATATATGTCGATGACATTATCTTTGGTGGCTCCTCTCATGTTCTTGTTTCTCAGTTTTCTGATGTCATGAGCATAGAGTTCGAGATGAGCATGATGAGAGAATTGAGCTTCTTCCTTGACTTCCAGATCAAGCAGACTCGGAAGGGTATCTTCTTGCATCAAGGCAAGTATATTTAAGACCTCCTGAGACACTTCGACATGAGTGACAGCAAGCAGGTGTTGACTTCGATGGCGACATTGACCACACTTGATTCTAACAAGGATAGTGAGCCTGTAGATCATAAGAAGTACCACAGTATGATTGGCTCACTCCTGTACCTCACTACTTTGAGGCCGGACATACAGTTCACCATGTGTCTATGCGCTCGATTTCAGGCCTCTTCTCACGCCTCTCACCGTCAGGTGGTGAAGCATATTTTCAGGTACCTTCAGCTATTCTAGACTATAGTATCTAGTACTCTTCTGCTTCCTGTCTTTCCCTTAGACCCTATTCTGACGTAGACTTTGCTAGTTGTACGATAGATAGGAAGAGCACATTCGGTACTTGCCAATTCATTAGCACTTTTCTTGTTTCATGGTCCTCTGGAAAGCAGTCCAGTGTTGCACAGTCCATCATAGAGACCGAGTATGTTGTAGTTGCTAGTTGCTGTAGTCAGGTGCTTTGGATGGTTTTGACTTTGCAGGATTTTGGGTTAGCCATAGATAGTGTTTTACTTTCCTGTGATAACACTTCTGCCATTAACATTGCTAAGAACCCAGTGCAGCACTCTAGTACCAATCACATAGATGTTCGATATCATTTTCTTAGAGATCATGTGGAGAAGGGTGACATAGTACTTTGGTATGTGGAGAGTGACCATCAATTAGCTGATATTTTCATGGCTTTGTGGGGGGAGTTTGGAGTGGTTCGTCCTTATGGTATAATCCGAGGGGGGTATCATGTATTTTCTGTATCATGTGCTCATTTGCTTCTTTTTGCACTTTGTTTCTTAGTGCTTTTGGGTTAGTCTTCCTAGCATAGATCAGGGTTAGTATTATACTATGTTGTTTAGATTTCTTCCTCTTATCTTGTGATATTAGGATGTTGCTTATTAGCTGCTTCTCTTCTCACTAGGTTGAGTTCACTCACTTTTTTATGTCCAATAGGGTTTGGGCCCCCTGGGTAGACAAGGAATGTGTTTACTCACTTGTGTTTAGATGACCAGCTAATAGTCATAGAGTCATATGGGTAGATGAGAGTGAGTCTGAGCCATAGTGAACCCTCTATCATGTCTGTGCTTTAAGAACTATCATTTCTTCGTTTCCCAAGTTTCTTCTCTCTTATTTATTGCTCTAATTTAGAGGAAGTTCATTTGAGATATTCTTGAACTTAATGTTAACCTAACTCAACTTGAACCAAAAGTTTCTAAAAATTGATTCACTTACTGAGGGGGAGCTGGGATTTTATTACACCATATTGTATTTTAAATTTAGCAATGTGCATTGTAATATAAATACATGGAGCTTTGACTATTATTCTTATGTGACATGATTCTTACTTTACATCTTGCCATATCTTATGCTAGTTTATTAGATTTATCATGTTCTTCTATATGTAGCTTAGCTTTTGCCATGCTAGCTCTATTAAATTTGAAAAACTTGAATTGAATCATGTTTTATTGGATCTTATGACTAATTCTGCTCTAAGTGATCCTCTTATGATTCATGCCATGTTAAATACGCTAAGTTAAGTTTAGAATCTATATTGAGCTTTAGATTGAGTTATGCTAGTTTTTTATTGAAACATGAGTTAGTAGTAACTCTTGTTCTTGAATTAAGTCAAGGAAATGCAAAATGATCTCTTTTGTGTGAAAAAACCAATCTCAATAATTCTTTCTCATGAGATGGCTTGCTATTGCACTAAGCATGGATTGAGGGGGAGTTTTGGATGCCCAAGATCATTTTCTTAAACTTTTTGCTTGGGGTGGTTGCATAAGACTTGAGATCTAGCACATGGACAATAAAACAAATTTTTGTGAAAAAGGCTGAAACTCAGCTACAACCAAAGATGAACTTTAAAAATGCCAAATATGCTAATTTTTCTCAATTACAAGTGTTTTTAAGTGCTTGAACAAAATATTTTAATCTTGAATGTGTAGCACTCTAAATTGACTTAATTGTAGCTTCTTGGTTCCATTTACTATATTGCCATGGCTTGGCACATTTTTTGATATCTTTGGCTAATCTATGAATTTGAGCACCTTGACATGCTAAAAATCTATTTAAGTTCAAATCATTGCTTATTTGGTTTTAGCTTTACTACATATGGTTTACCATGATCTAGATAGCTCTTTCATATACTATGACTTGGTGTAATATTTGTAGAATCATTTTAGATAATTTTCATAGCTCCTAATGCTAAAATAAATAAAATACAACCACTTTATTTCATTCTTAGTATATCTTCCTTCCATGCATCTTGATGATATCATTGTCAAAGGGGAAGAAAGATCGATAAAAATGTATATCTAGAACATGAGTTGGAGTTTTTGTGCAAATTTTCGCTAAATTGGAGCTTTAATGTTTTGTTGTGGTTTTCTTAATCATTTGATCTCTTCTCACCATAACCAAGATCAAATCGAATAATTGTTCTTTTATATGGACCCAGAGTAAAATTCTCAACTCATTAGGTGGATTTGAAGCTTTTTGTGAACTTCCTATTAGTAGTTTCTATCTACCTTTGGCTTAAATGGTCATTTTCAGCTCTTTGTGCTCTTCTTTTGAACATTTGGAGCTCTATTAGCAAATTTTCTTATGTTTGTCTAAATTCAACTCCTAATTGCATTTTTATGAAATTACCAATGGGTTCATCAATGGAGAGATTGAAGGACTATGCGAGAAGGTCTTAGGTTATGATGTGATGAACCATTGCAATCTGGAGAGTTGAAAATTTGAAAATAACAATTTTGTGGACTGTTCGAGCTATCTTTTGAGTCACTCTCGGAAACTGTTATAAAGTGCTAGCCAAAATATTCTGAAGATTGAAATGCCATGCAGTGACTATTGGATCCCATGCATGCCTACTGCTTATTTGCATGTCCTCATGTCACTAGATCACTAGATGAGATTCGATGCTTCTTTGGCTAGTATTTTATTGGTTTAAGTGTGATGTGATTTGATCTATTGACCTCAACTCATATGAGCTATTTATAGCTAACATGGATCAAGTTGTGAAGAACTTATGCCCGAAAATGATTTCTTTGTTTTTGGATGTGTAGGATTGCTTGGAGTCAATCATGGTCAACAGCGAGGATCGGGGCTAGGCTCATGGAGAAGTTGAGGCCTAGAACAATCGAGGATACTGGGTGAGATGGTGAGGTCAAGCATGACACGAAAAAGACGAAAAATGTTGAAGGCGAGTTTGAATGATGGGATTACACCCTGAGGCTTGAATGGTTCAAGTGAGCCATGGTTCAGCAGAACTAGGACGGGAAAGACTTGATAACGTATGGTAAGCTAGTGATTCATTTACACGTGGCAAGCATAGCGATTGCTTGTCATGAAAGATGGAGACTGGGTCAACGAGGGGGTATTTTAGTAGTTTGACCAAAATACCGAAAACCACTTTGGATCAAAACTACGGTGCATGGGCAACACGTTGGAGAGCAGTTTAGGTCAAGGTGGAATTGGTTTGATCAAGATGGATCAAGGCTAAGGATTTAACGAATACAGACTTATGCGCTTTGAAAAACTTGCATAAGTGAACATGTGTGAGTAAAACCCGTGTATGTGGGGTTAACGAGTTCCCCCATTGTGTTAGTGGATATAATCCACTAAGGTCTAGGTGTGGCTGGTTGCCCACCTATTTAAGGGGTTGGGATGGAGACATGTGGTTAACAATCCAACCCTCTCATGTGTTCTCTTGTTTTTAGGGTTAGAGTTTGAGAGTGGAACACCTGGTGTGCTCTTTGTCCTCCAAGATGGAGTGTCTGTAAAACCTCCTCTTCAAGTGGCAATACATTAATCTTTGATCATTTTCATGGCTATCTTTCTATTTGATTGATTTGTTCTTGTTTTGTTTGGTTTTTCCTTTTTCCTCACCCTATTCTTGATCTTGCTATGTCAAGAACGTGTAAGAGATGGATATATCCTCTGGGAATCATCTTCCACCCATCTAGGCACTTTGGTAGCAAGTTCATCAAGAAACTCAATTTTTACGTATTTTTGATCTTCCAAGTGATTTCCTGATCTGAGAGTTTTTGGCTTGATTTTTTTGGTATTCTAACTTGTTGTGACACGTGGGAATAAATCTAAACCCATCTTGGTCATTACTCACCCATGAGCAAGTTGTATTCATCGATTTTGGTTTTGGGTCGGTTTCGGTGTAACCTTTCTTTAAACTGAAAAAGGTCTCAATTTTAGCCTTGATTTTCCCAATCGTTTATTGGAATAGGTTTTGATATCCTAGAGAAGATCATCCAATCAAAAGTTACATAGATTTGAATTCTCGCTCCTGTGTTGATTTTATTATTCATAAGCCTGATTTTATTATTCATAGCGGTCAGATCGTCCAAATAGAGGTCAGACCGCCCCATGGTTGGCAATCAGATCGCCAAGGAGAGATCAGATCACCCCTGGTTGGCGGTCAGATCTTTAGGAGCTAAGTTCTTTGAGATTTTGTATTCTCGAGTGATTTGCTTTGGATTTTTGGTAGTGGGTTTGATTCTCAGTAACTCTGTAGTTATTTAAGAATAGAATCTAGAATACTTGAGGAATATTTTAATCGGTACCATTCACCTCTCTCTATTGCCTTTCCGATCCTACAATACTCAACTTGATGGTTAAGTAGTGCGCGATATTTGTATTTTGACTTAGTACAAGCCAGAGAACTCAAATCCAACAAAAATCCACATCAAAATCTTTATCAAAGATTTTCTGCAACTTTCCAGGGCCTTTTCTAAGGTTCTATTCTTTTATGTTGATGTTGGCTTTTGGTTGATCTGATCGATGCACATGAGTTTAGACACAAGAAATTATTTGAAGAAGCAGCTTTGAGAAATCGTTTATAGAAGCTTTCTAAGTTTCTAAGAAAGTGAAACCAAAAACCAATTAAAAAAACAAAAAGAACACACCGCCTAAGAGAAAGCATAGGTGTTCTCACCTCTAAAACCCCATTCCCGCAAACCCTCTTTCCCATCCCTGCCCTCCCCTCCGCCTCGCTCCCGCCCTCTCCGGCCGCGCGACGCCGGAGATTGTCGGAGCTCCCGCTGCTGGCGAGTTCCCGCCCCCGCCTCTCCTCGTTCCCCTCATCCTCCTTCTCCCCCTGTATGCGTGCGCGCTTTCCTCACGTTCCGTGCGGCGAGGAACCCTAACGTGGTGGGGGCTCTCGCTCAGATTAGGGTAGAGGGCCATGCTTTTGTGCGATATTGTGGATTTATGAGTGATCAGGAGTGTGCCACTTGGTGGGTTTGCGCGCCCGTGCTCGTTGGAGCACGAACCCCGTGGGTCTGTCCTGTGCAGTGTGTTTGTTACTGTGTTACCTGTGCAGTGGAGCTGCTACTGTTCTTGTTAGGACCTCCAATTAGTTGGATTGGTTTGGTCTTCAAGTGAATTCTGCTTGTACCTCGGGAGAGCCGATCTGTTTTTGGTGGAGTGGCGATTTGCTATGATGGACATTTTAGGACAATTTTTACGTTTTCCTGGTCCATATTCAGGTTGCGCCGCTGGGATAGTAACACTAGTTTCTGCATTTCAGAAATTCATGACTCTTGCCTTGTTTTGATCATTTTGTTTCTTACCTGTTTGACTGTTGAAGTTGTGGCACAGACCATTGTAGATTTTGATATTGTTAGTTCAGATGTTAGTGGTAAAGGTGTTGGTTGCAGGGTCATGCGTATCTAGGTTTCTTTGTGTGCATGCAAGTACATACTACTACCGGAGTAATGTACTAGCAATCTATTATAGCTATTTAATCATAACATGACCATTATATAAAATTCAGCTCCTTCCCAAATGAAATGCTAGGAGAAAATAAATTGATAGTTGTTTTTCCGAGAGAGCTTGTCTGGTTTGCAGGAGAGTGCTCTTTCGTTATGCTGGAATTGTAGAATAAAATGCTAATCGTGTACAGTCAGGTTAAACTGATTGGATCACACAAGAATTTATGGCTGCTTTGCTCTGTCTCCTCTCTTGCTTTAACCAGTTCACTGCATTTTATTGTTTCAGTTGCCATTTCTTTTAAATAAAACACGTTTTGTTGATCAAGAGAGGGTGTAGAGTGTACCTTGGGGGAACAAACTGTAGGTGAAAATTATTGAATACATTTTGTGTGGATGCTTTTGCTTGACTTGTAATGGCTCAGTAATAATTCCTTTATTTTTATATTTTCTAGTAGAGTTTTAGAAAACTTAACTTCTTGTCACCTAGGTGCTTCTATTATATTTTAGGAAGTACTGGGTCTGTTTAATTTTCTGTATCATTTATTTTCTAATGGTTGATCAAATTGTCAACTTATATCTTGCTTCCTCAAATTCAGATTGCAAGATTTTTCAGTATTGCTTGCGCACCCATTTCCAATTTAAAAAATCTCAATCTCTGGACATTAGCAGCCTAAGGTCTTGCTGCTCTAATCAATCTCCACTGCCATGGTTATTACTCTCGCCAATGGTAATTCACAGAATGGCCCTCAGAGGAACTATCAGGTTGTTGTTGCTGCTACTCGTGACATGGGCATTGGGAAGGATGGGGTCTTGCCATGGAAGCTTCTTGCTGACCTGAAATTCTTCAAGGAGCTTACACTGACTACGTCAGACCCTGCAAAGAAGAATGCAGTTATAATGGGAAGGAGAACATGGGAGGGCATACCCCTTAACTCAAGGCCATTGCCTGGTCGTTTGAATGTCATATTGACTCGTTCTGGTAGTTTTGATTTTGCAACAGTTGAAAATGTTGTTATCTGTGGAAGCATGAACTCTGCCTTAGAACTGCTAGCATCAACTCCATATTGCTTATCGATTGAGAAAGTTTTTGTAATAGGTGGTGGACAGATACTGAGGTGAGTTATTACCTTCTGCAAGAACATAATGTACATGACTGTTGTTTATGTGTACTCAACTCTATTGCAATGCTATTGACCCTATCTGCAAAATCTTTCTGTAGGGAATCTCTTAACAGGCCTGCATGTGAGGCCATCCATCTAACTGACATTCAGTCGAGCATTGAGTGTGACACTTTCATTCCTCCAATAGACTTCTCGGTGTTCCAACCATGGTATTCATCTTTACCGGTGGTAGAGAGCAACATTAGGCATTCTTTTATGAGCTTTGTTCGTGTTAGAAAATCAGTGACAGAAGGTAATGATTCAAATGGCAAGGAATCAACTGAGGATGATACCAAGAATGTCAAATTTGAAATTGAGAACTTCTCTTTTCTCCCTAAGATGATATTTGATCGCCATGAGGAGTATCACTATCTCAATCTTGTTGAAGATATTATAAGGAGTGGTGCTCAGAAAAATGATAGGACAGGAACCGGGACATTGTCAAAATTTGGTTGTCAGGTATTTGTCCTTAATATTTTTTGAAATATTTAATTTGATTACAAAAAATATAATTTGTCTTTCTTTTGGCTATTAGATGCGGTTTAACTTAAGGAAGAATTTCCCGTTGTTGACGACAAAGGTATGCACGTGTTTGCACTTAATTGTATCCATATCTTGTTACTAAACTTAACAATACTGAATCAGCACATTTTGTAATCTGAACAAATGAGAAATGAATTTTGTTTTTAAATTCGGATTAAGAGATAAGAAGCGCGGGGGGGGGGGGGGGGGGGGGGCAGTGGCTACAAGATGGCACCTGTTTCTCCAGTTTGTTTATTTTCCTGGTGCTTCAAATTTCAAGCTAGTTAGTTTCAATGCATGTCACATAGGATGCTGCTGTGCCTTCTTGATTTTCTTTTGTTTACTTGTATGTGCAATCAAGTAGGATGCTTCTGTACTTTCAATCAATTTTGTCCCACAAGTTCTGTTGCAAGAATTTGCCTAGTGTTTGTAATTAGGTAGACATTTGTTGCATCACCTGATTTGTTAGTTATTGTCTATAACAAACGGCTATATTCCTTACTAAGGCGATGCTCATGTTGTATTGAGGTACCACATCTGATACTTCAGTATGTTGTGTTAGTAGGACCGCTTCATACTGGATTGCCCCTTATTTTTCTGTCTATTTCACTGGTGATGATATATGCTGATTTGCAGATTTAGTGCCACATTCTGTTGAAGCATAGTACTGCTTTGTAATACAATCTCTTGCCTTGTATATGGGTGGGTTCTTTTGGGCTATGGCTTAAATTTTTGAATTCTGGCTGTTCGTGAGAAAGAGTACAGAGAGAGATACTTGCATGCGATTTTTGTCAATGTAGATAAAGTCGGGACAATGTCTACTACAATCAACTTGCAGATCCTGTCTTGAAAAGACACTCCGTTTAAAAGCTAGTTATTGTAGAAAGTCAAGCCATAAACCCAAAAGAACCCACTCTATGTATTTGTAAAACTATTCTCCCTTTAACTATGAATTGAGAGCTTTGGGACTCCCCGTTCTTTTTTTCCTTGAGAATGTAATAACATGTGCTCTTTACCAGAGGGTGTTTTGGCGTGGTGTTGTTGAAGAACTCCTGTGGTTCATCAGTGGCTCGACAAACTCAAAGGTGCTTCGGCTTAAATATTTCATTGGATCTGTTGCTATCTTTATTCAATTTATAATCCTATACTCAATACTTTGGGTTAGTGCCTATATCCATAGACTACAATGCTTGGCACCCAACAAAACGTGCTCCTTATCTTGTTGTATCCTATGTCCATGCACAAACAGGTCCCATGATACTACCTTATTTTTAATAGGAGAATTATATTATGTATTTGGTGGCCTGCTGGTCTAGTACAATTCTTGAGTAAATTTCTGTTATGGGCTAGGGTTCTACCGTTGCGAAGGGTGTATGAGTGGAAAGTTGGGGGCGTACGGCGAGCGGCTGCCGGCAAGGCGGTGCCATCATATGTGAGAGGGAAGGCACCTCTAGGGCACGGTAGAGATAAGGGGGAAGGACTTCTTGTTATTTCTTTCTTAATTAACAATGATAAAGCTACCCCTTTATATAGGAGGGATGGCACCTAACAATTGTAACTAATTGATACCTCCCAACAAATAGATAACTAGATAAGGAAGTCCTTCTATCTCTAATCAATCTGCTGATCCTGAGGATCCTTCCGCGACTTGTGCTGCATGCTGAGGCCTGGCCTGCCGGTGATACTGAATGTTGACCATAACAATTTCACTGTGGAAACATTCATGTAATTCTAATTTAGGGGCCATTGATGGTAATAGTTTATAACTTTATATGCTGTAAATATTTCATCAGAATACATACGCACGTGTATGTCATCTTGTTTGTCAACTTTACTTTAACCTGTGCCTGCAAGCATGAATGCATGGTCACCTTACCTTGAGTGAGTTGTCTTAGTTGTTGTTCCATGGGTTGCTTTATATGGCTAGTTGGAAAGTCCGAAGCCTGTTAAGTAGCATGTGGTACATTGCTACTTTGAGATGTTAGTGAGTACATATAATCTGATCATTTTTTTAATCATTTTTATTGCAAACTTTTCTGTTGTTTCGGTTTTAGTCTGGGAGAGGGTTAGCCCACTCAAGCATCTCACCACATTATTCTGCATCAGTTTCGTTGGGTGTATTTGCTAACTTTTGCAGCTCTTGAGGCAGAAGCAAATATCGTTAGTTTTTAGTTTTTTGGCATGAGCCTTCATGCTTATCACATATGTCTTTGGTGTGATGATAATATTGTTTTCTATTTTATAGGTTCTACAGGAGAAAGGTATTCATATATGGGACGACAATGCTTCAAGAGAGTATCTTGACAGGTATATCCCTTGGACATAGATATTTGAGAATAATGGACAATATAATTCTTGAGCTCTGAACTACCTGGAAATGTTCTCTAGTGTTGGCTTAGCACATAGTGAGGAAGGTGATCTAGGTCCAGTTTATGGATTTCAATGGCGACACTTTGGTGCTGAGTAAGCTTACATTGCTCTCTCTCTCTCTCTCTCAGTCTCTAACTAATTGCAACATATTCTCTCTCTTTCTCAGTCTCTAACCAACGACAGCATATTTAACAGATATACCAACATGCATGCTGACTATACTGGAAAAGGTTTTGATCAGCTAATGGATGTGATTGACAAGATCAAGAATAATCCTGACGATCGCCGAATCATCCTATCTGCGTGGAATCCCTCAGATCTAAAGAAGATGGCTCTTCCTCCATGCCACATGTTCGCACAAGTTAGTATAGTTTTCAATCTTTCTTTAATGAATTATGAGTCTAGTTAATTTGCCATGTGATGCACCTTTTTTTACTTAATTGGCTGACGTTAGATTGGTATGATAACCATCAAAAGTAAATGCTACTGATACCAATTTCTTTGGCAATTAATAGTCTCTTTAGATGTTCTTATACAGTTCTGCCTTTGAATTGCAGTAGAATGATAAACATACATTTTCTTGTGGTAGTTTGAGAGACAACAAAATGTTGCCTGCTTATTATAAATTTTGCCTTCCAGTTTTATGTTGAGAGCGGGGAGCTATCATGCCAGATGTATCAACGTTCTGCAGATATGGGACTTGGTGTTCCATTCAACATCGCATCTTATTCACTTCTGACATACATGATTGCTCAAGTTTGCGGTATGTTCTTATGTACCTGATTATAAGACTCTGGATAACCCCAAAGATCAAAACTTACTGTGGAGCTTAAGACATGGTTTATTGTTAATGACTTACTGTCTTGGCCGTACTGTATGACACTATGCTAAATTGCTAATTTAGACTTTTGTCACTGGAGCATGTGCCATAGAAACATTTATTTTGAGGACTTGCCAGTATTCTTTTCTTGTAGTTGCTCGCAATTCTTCATGAGCCGTGCTATTTGCTATACTATAACATAAGGGTTGGCACTGTATTCTGAATGTTTTGTGATACCTTTTGAGAGGAACATTTATTTGACACAAGAATGTAGCATGTCCTTTTGTGTATTGTTGCTTTTGTTTCTTTCAATGTTATTAAGTCGTAAAGTCGAGTCGAGTCGCCAAAGGGGCGACTAGTCGACCGACTAGTCTTGACTAGTCTCCAGAGTGCCCACTGGAGAAGAGCAGAGCAGGGGAGGAAGCCCACTGGAGAAGAGCAGAGCCGAGGGGATGGGGAGGGGGCAAGGAGAGAAGAGGAAGGAGAGGGGGGAGGCTGCACTGACCGGAGCACAACGACAGCGTCCACTGGAGAAGGAGGTGGCGATGACCACTGGAGAAGGAGACGGCAACGGCCATTGGAGAACACGACACGGCGGCGGCCACGGGAGGAGGCGGCGGTCACTGTTGAAGACGGCGGCGGCCACGGGAGGAGGCGGCCAGCTACTGCTTCGCTCGCGTGTGACTCAGTCTTCACTGGTACTCTCAGGCCAAACCTCTCCATCTGGTCGAGACGAGGCGTACAAGCCGGCGAACTGGGAGTAGGGGGCCGAGTAGGGGTTGGGGTCATAGTAGCGTGAAGGCTCCTTGACGGCGACACAGATGTCGAGGCGGCCATGGGCGCTTGAGGCTGAGGTTGCGGGAGGTTCATCCGCCAACGCTTGTGTCATCAATGACGTCGTGGAGTGGGAGGCGGGCGGAGCTGGTGAGCGGCTTGACGCTGTCGGCGGCGTTGGCGTGGGCGACGTCGATGTAGAGGATGGCGTTGTCGCACGGGAGGAGAGGATGGTAGATGGTGACAAACTCTATGCTCCTTGTTCCGGCATGGCGAGAGGGAGTCAAAGGGGCTCGCACGGGACAAGACTCACTTGAGAGGATGACGATCTGATCTAGGGTTACTCCATTCTCTCATATGGCCAACGCAGTTTTCAGTCTTCACTCACTGGTAACTCTTGGGCCGAGCCTCTCCTAGTGGGCTGTGGGCCTCAAACTGAAACTAAATTATTGGGCCTCCTAGTTGGGCGGCTAGACCAGCTCGGCTAATCGCGGCTGTTCGCTGACTAGTCGTCCGGCCTTCCGATTAGTCACTTCAGTCGAGTCGGCCTCCCTAGTCGTCCGCTGTGTACCGACTGGATGACTAGCCGTGGATTAGCCGCCGATTAGTCGACGACTTAATAACACTGGTTTCTTCAATATTGTCGTAGGGGTGGCCCCCACCTAAACCCAGCAGGCCTGGTAGGAGATTATAAGGCCCAGAATAGGCCATGTGTAATGACATAACTGCCCCCAGAGGGGATAACCAGATGTAAGGGTATATCTGTAAAAGCACTCCTCATGTGTATATATATATGATGAGGAGCCATGGGAAGGCCCAGGCCATTACACTTATCTTCATCACTCTCCACTACCATCTCTTTCTCTGTTTGGTCTGTAGCCACAACAGTTGGCGCCGTCCGTGGGGAGGACGGAGACAAGCCTGAAGACCGAAGGAAAAAGATGGCACCGAAAAAAGCTTCTTCAGCGGCGGCGAAGGGAAAGGTGGTCGGCCCGGAGCACCGTATGAGCACCAGGGCTTCAGCATCGGCAGCGGCGGACGCGGGCGTCGACGCAGGCGTGGTGGCCGAAGACGCCGGCGTTCGCGCGGTGACGACCAACCTCGTGACCGGCACCGCGACGATCGCCCCTGGCACCGGCACCGCGACGACCCGCCCCGCTACCGGCGTCGCGGGGACGGGCCCCGCGGCCAACCCCGCGGTCGAAGACGTCGATGCGGGTGCGGCAACAACCGACCCCGCCGACGCAACGGCAGCCGACCTCGCCGCCCCCACGGCAACCCTCGCTGGTGGCGCGGACTGGGTGGTCCGAAGTAGCCACGACGGAGCGACCGGCAGCTCGGGACCTCGCGACGTGGTCGTCCCCGCGCCGATCCGCCCGCCGGGAGTACCGGCGACCCCGCCTGCACCGGCGATGGAAAGTGCCCTGCTGGCGGCTCTCAACGCGTTCCAGCGGGAGCTGGGGGACCTTCGCGGAGCCGTCAGAGATATACAAGAGGCTCGGAGTCAGCCGGCCGCGCCAGCAATCGCGTCCGAGCCCGCGCCGGAGAGGGCGGACAGTCGCGAAGCCCCCACGTCCAGCCGCGTGCCGCTGCGGCGCGTGGACCCGGAGTCCCCGCTCTCGGCGGGGCTGCAGCAGGCGACATGGCCTGAAGACTTCAAGTTCCCTAGCGCCATCGACTCGTATAAAGGCGACACGGACCCCCGGGAGTTCGTGCGCGTATACGAAACCGCGATCGAAGCTGCGGGCGGAGACAACACCACGAAGGCAAAGGGACTCCCCCTCGCGCTACAAGGAGTGGCGCTCTCTTGGTTTTTTACCATAGAGCCGGGCTCCATCTACGCGTGGGAGCAGCTCCGCGTCCGCCTCCACAACAACTTCCAAGGAAACTACGTCGACCGGGTTGAGGCGGACCAACTCTTCGCCGTGAAGCAAAAACCCTCGGAGAAGCTCCGGGAGTACTTCAAACGCTTCGCCAAGATTCGATGTCAAGTGAAGGACGTCAACGAGACCACCATCGTCAATGCAGCCATACAGGGCCTTCGGCCGGGCCCGATGGCCGAATACAATGCGCGGAAGCCAATCAAGACGGTGGCGAAGCTCTTCGACAAGATGGAAGAATATGCCAGGGCGGAGGAAGACGCGCGGCGAAGGCAAGGTGACAACTCCGACACTAACCAGGCCGGAGCCTCGGCAAAAACCGAAGATCCGCCGAAGGGCGGCTCTTCGAAGGGAAAGCGTAAGCAGGAGTCGTCCAGGAACGCGTCCGACCGCAGGGACAACCCGCATAAGGAGTCGTCGGATCAGCCCAAGCGCGGCCAGCAAAGGTCGAGGCGAAACCGGTACGTCCTCGACATCGAAGGCGGGTCCGACGAGGGTGCTCCAGCGGGCCGAGGCGGCCGGGGGCGCCGTGGCCGGGGCCGCGGCCGTGGCAGGGGCCGCGACGATAAGGGTCGTGGAGACTACGACGACCAGCATCAAGGACTGTGGTACTTGGTCCACGGCCGCGGCAATCATGATACCCGCAACTGCACCTCCATCGCGGCGCTCCGCGACAGCGTCGCTAGGGACAGGAACCCGGAGGCGCGCCCGCCTGCGGTGGCCCACGTCCAATTCCCATACGAGGCCCCCATGCAGGTACAGGCGCAGGGGATGCAGGTACAGGCGCAGGGAATGCAACCCCAGGAGGGCACCTTGCGGATCCAAGCTCACGTACAGCAGCCTCGGGAGGGCCTCCTGTCGTTGCAGGCCCCGGACGCAACCTACCGCAGAGTCATTAATGTCATATCCGGCGGCTCTGCGCTGGAATTCGCCTCGGCGCGGCAGCAGAAGGCCTACGCGCGAAGACTACATCATGTGGCGGCATACCCAGCGCAAGCACCGCCGGAATGGGCCCGGCACGAGGTTACATTCACACCTGATGACGCCCAAGGTGTGGACTTCCCTCATCAGGACCCCCTGTCATCCGGGTCACCATCGCGGGATGCGACGTGGGGCGCGCCTTGGTGGACGGGGGCAGTTCCGCGAACGTATTGTTTGCGGCGGCCTTCGACCAGATGGGGATCCCTCGAAGCCGCCTGGGGCCCTCGGGAATCCCACTGCAGGGCTTCGGGGGACAGCCCCTACGGGCGCTGGGCCAGATCGGCCTTCAAGTCTCCTTCGGCCGAGATGACAATGTGCGGACCGAAGATGCCACCTTCGACGTGGTCGACCTCCCGTATCCCTACAATGCCATTCTGGGGCGCCCAATCCTCAACTCCGGCGCGGTACCACATCATGGATATCTGTGCGTGAAGATCCCGGGCCCCAGGACCATCATCACCGTTCGAGGCGACCAGGATATGGCTCGACGCATCGAGCCAGGCACCAGATGCCCGCGTCGCGAAGCCCAGCGACGCCCTTAGAGCCGACGTCACAGCGCGGAGGTCCGTGGGGTCATCCATAGGCGCCTGCGCGGGCCCTGCAGATGTCTCGCGACTAGAGGCTGTGGCCGCACCAAGGGCAAACGGTCAGTATATTCACCCTTTGTAGTTGCTCACCCGCGCAAACGGGGATATAATGAAGATCGCCGTTTGCCGTTAATTTTTCTTCGTTACATGCAAGCACGCGGTGAGGGCGCGCGCTGGCTTGGCCAACACGCGCGCCCTCGCCGTACAAACCAAAGACGCACGTTCGCGTGTGCACTCGCCGTCGCCAAGGTGACGGGACTGAGTATAAACCAAAGACGCACGTTCGCGTGTGCACTCGCCGTCGCCAGGGAGGGCGGGACTGAGTATAAAACAAAGACGCACGTTCGCGTGTGCACTCGCCGTCGCCAGGGAGGGCGGGACTGAGTATAAACCAAAGACGCACGTTCGCGTGTGCACTCGCCGTCGCCAAGGTGACGGGACTGAGTATAAACAAAATACGCACCGGGGGGACGCCCTCGCGCGCGCAAGTCTCCGGACTATAAAGAAGACGTAGCGTCGAGCCTAGCTCCGCACGCAATAGTCCACGGACTATAAAGAAGACGTAGCGTCGAGCCTAGCTCCGCACGCAATAGTCCACGGACTCTAAATAAGACGTAGCGTCGAGCCTACCTCCGCACGCGCGAGTCTCCGGACTATAAAGAAGACGTAGCGTCGAGCCTAGCTCCGCACGCAATAGTCCACAGACTCTAAATAAGACGTAGCGTCGAGCCTAGCTCCGCACGCGCGAGTCTCCGGACTATAAAGAAGACGTAGCGTCGAGCCTAGCTCCGCACGCAATAGTCCACGGACTCTAAATAAGACGTAGCGTCGAGCCTAGCTCCGCACGCGCGAGTCTCCGGACTATAAAGAAGACGTAGCGTCGAGCCTAGCTCCGCACGCAATAGTCCACGGACTCTAAATAAGACGTAGCGTCGAGCCTAGCCCCGCACGCGCGAGTCTCCCGACTATAAAGAAGACGTAGCGTCGAGCCTAGCTCCGCACGCGCGAGTCCCCGGACTATAAAGAAGACGTAGCGTCGAGCCTAGCTCCGCACGCAATAGTCCACGGACTCTAAATAAGACGTAGCCTCGAGCCTAGCTCCGCACGCGCGAGTCTCCGGACTATAAAGAAGACGTAGCGTCGAGCCTAGCCCCGCACGCAATAGTCCACGGACTCTAAATAAGACGTAGCGTCGAGCCTAGCTCCGCACGCGCGAGTCCCCGGACTATAAAGAAGACGTAGCGTCGAGCCTAGCCTCGCACGCAATAGTCCACGGACTCTGAATAAGACGTAGCGTCGAGCCTAGCTCCGCACGCGCGAGTCCCCGGACTATAAAGAAGACGTAGCGTCGAGCCTAGCTCCGCACGCAATAGTCCACGGACTCTAAAGAAGACGTAGCGTCGAGCCTAGCTCCGCACGCAATAGTCCACGGACTCTAAATAAGACGTAGCGTCGAGCCTAGCTCCGCACGCGCGAGTCTCCGGACTATAAAGAAGACGTAGCGTCGAGCCTAGCTCCGCACGCAATAGTCCACGGACTCTAAATACGACGTAGCGTCAAGCCCTGCCTCCGCACGCGTGAGTCTCCGGACTATAAAGAAGACGTAGCGTCGAGCCTAGCTCCGCACGCAATAGTCCACGGACTCTAAATAAGACGTAGCGTCGAGCCTAGCTCCGCACGCGCGAGTCTCCGGACTATAAAGAAGACGTAGCGTCGAGCCTAGCTCCGCACGCAATAGTCCACGGACTCTAAATAAGACGTAGCGTCGAGCCTAGCTCCGCACGCGCGAGTCTCCGGACTATAAAGAAGACGTAGCGTCGAGCCTAGTTCCGCACGCAATAGTCCACGAACTCTAAATAAGACGTAGCGTCGAGCCTAGCTCCGCACGCGCGAGTCTCCGGACTATAAAGAAGACGTAGCGTCGAGCCTAGCTCCGCACGCAATAGTCCACGGACTCTAAATAAGAGGTAGCGTCGAGCCTAGCTCCGCACGCGCGAGTCCCCGGACTATAAAGAAGACGTAGCGTCGAGCCTAGCCCCGCACGCAATAGTCCACGGACTCTAAATAAGACGTAGCCTCGAGCCTAGCTCCGCACGCGCGAGTCCCCGGACTATAAAGAAGACGTAGCGTCGAGCCTAGCCCCGCACGCAATAGTCCACGGACTCTAAATAAGACGTAGCCTCGAGCCTAGCTCCGCACGCGCGAGTCCCCGGACCATAAAGAAGACGTAGCGTCGAGCCTAGCCCCGCACGCAATAGTCCACGGACTCTAAATAAGACGTAGCGTCGAGCCTAGCTCCGCACGCGCGAGTTCCCGGACTATAAAGAAGACGTAGCGTCGAGCCTAGCTCCGCACGCAATAGTCCACGGACTCTAAATAAGACGTAGCGTCGAGCCTAGCTCCGCACGCGCGAGTCCCCGGACTATAAAGAAGACGTAGCGTCGAGCCTAGCTCCGCACGCAATAGTCCACGGACTCTAAAGAAGACGTAGCGTCGAGCCTAGCTCCGCACGCAATAGTCCACGGACTCTAAATAAGACGTAGCGTCGAGCCTAGCTCCGCACGCGCGAGTCTCCGGACTATAAAGAAGACGTAGCGTCGAGCCTAGCTCCGCACGCAATAGTCCACGGACTCTAAATACGACGTAGCGTCGAGCCCTGCCTCCGCACGCGTGAGTCTTCGGACTATAAAGAAGACGTAGCGTCGAGCCTAGCTCCACACGCAATAGTACACGGACTCTAAATAAGACGTAGCGTCGAGCCTAGCTCCGCACGCGCGAGTCTCCGGACTATAAAGAAGACGTAGCGTCGAGCCTAGCTCCGCACGCAATAGTCTACGGACTCTAAATACGACGTAGCGTCGAGCCCTGCCTCCGCACGCGTGAGTCTCCGGACTATAAAGCAAGGCAAACTGCGGAGGTCCGCCTCCGCATACATCAGTCGGCGGACTGTCCGTTCTACGGAACCCTGGCGCAGCTACGTCGCCAACGGCGGCATCAACACAGCGCACATCTTAAAACGCCCGGAGGTCTGCTTACCGGGAGAATCACATGTACAAAGGTCCGCCAACATCCCGGCTGCTCTAAGCCGCTACCCCGCGGGTTCGTCCTTAACACGAGCTAAAGTTGGGGCCTCGCTCGAAGAAGGCTGGCTCGCCCAAAAGTCGAGCGACTCTTCGGCCCTTCGCCACTGTCGAAGGCGCCGTCGGGTTGAAAGGTCGGCCGCCCGAAGCCGGCCCCAGCAGGGAAGCTGCCCGGGATATAGGTAAAAATCAGCATGCATGCAGAAAGTGTGCGCTTTATTAGCAAAGACAAGGGACAGTACAACGCACGCCTACACTAGGCGCCGCGGCATCAGACCTGCGGGTTCCCGGCGCCTTCGGAGGGCCCAGCGCCGCCATCACCGCGTCGAGGGACCCCGTCCAGAAATTGGCCGAGGCTCCCCGTCCCGTAGAGCGACTTCTGGAGCTCGATCCGGCGAGCGGAGCGGACGGCGCCCGACATTACTCCGGCCCCGCCAGGCATCTCCAGCTGGGGGTCATTTAGCCCGGCGACATGCGTACAGCCGCGGTGCTGGAGGAGCGCGCACACCAAGCAGGCCGAAGTGTACGCGTAGTGGGTGCCGAAGGACGTCGCCGCGTCGCGCGCGATGTTGGCGGCATCCCCGATCCAGCGGAGCGTCCGAGACAGCTCCTCCGGACCGAAGGCGCGTCCAGGCACCTTCGCCCCCAGCCCTTGAAGATGGCTCTCCGGCGCTTGCATGGCGTCCCAGGCAACCACCGAGGCGTCGCCCAGCGTCCGGTTGCGCTCCGCTAGAGTCAAGGCAAGTTCGCCTTTCTCCTTCTCTAGCGCGGCGACTTGCTCCAGGAGCCCGTCCCGCTCCGCCGCGAACTTTTCATCAGCAGCTGCTGCGGCTGATTCCTGCGCCGACGCAACAAGCCCCTCGGCGTGCGCCCTCGCTTCGGCGCATTCCGCTTCCAGCTGGCGGATGCGGGCGTCCTGGGCAGAGCGGGCGCCAGAGGCTTCACGCAGCTCCCCCTCGGCGGCCCGCAGCCTATCCTCGAGCGCTTTTTGGCTACGAGCATAGGCCGCTTGCAGGGCCTGCCCCAGCACGAGTGTCTGTAGAAGGGAAAAGACTTAGCAAACTCAGCTAAACTCGGGCGTCGTCGCATGAGTACTTACCCTCACCCCAGACACCTCGAAAGCGTCCTCGAGGCGCCCCGCACCGTAGGCCTGCAGCATTTGCGGGTCGACGCTCGTGGCCGCGTCATTCACAATCCCGCGCCACGACCTCAGCGTCTCCGGAGGCGGCATGAAGTCCGCAGGGTTCACGGGCTCGGAGGCCCCGGGTTCCGTCGGATGCTCCCCCTCCGGAATGAGCAACGCTGCGCATAAGCATACGGGTGACCACTCCAAGACATAAAGGCATACACCAGAGTAAACTCCGCCACCTTACCTTCGGTAGCCGAAGGAATGGTTCCGCCGCGGACGGAAGCCTCCGCGCCCGGGGAGGCCGGCGGCTGTCCCCGCGCGGTGGACGACGTCGTCAGGGGGGCGGAAGGTGCATACGCCGCAGGTCCCCCGGCGCTTGCGCGGGCGTCCCACAGGCTTCTGATGCCTGTGGCCACGACAAATCCCCGCGGCGTCCGGTGGAGCTCCGGCCGCACGCACGGCCGTTTAGCCGGGGCAACCCGCAGCGGCACTGCCCCCGCAGCCGCGGTTGGCGAAGCCCCCGTCGCTGCCACGCCCGGGGGCGAAAGTTCCATGGTGGCGGGAGCCGCGGCGGGCACCTCGGTTTGTGTTGCCGTCGGTAAAGGCAGCACAGCTTCATGCGCCCCCGCAGGAGGCGCCACCGGCACCACAGCGGCTATGGCCGAAGGCTCCACCTCGGCATTGCTGGCCTGCACGAGTTCCGCCTCGGTGACTTCGGCGGGCGGCGAGGCTTCCCTCCTTCGGCCGCTCGCGGCAAACCCGCCGTCCGGGGCGCTCGCCGAAGATACCTCGCCTTCGACATCTGCGCCGCCCAAACCGGAGTCGGCATACCTCGCCGAGTCCGACTCCGCGTCCGCCGTGCCCTCGGAAATACTAGCGGCAGGCGCCCCGCCGCGCCCCCTCTTCCGAGACAAGGCCTTCTTCTCCTCTTAGCTCCACCGTCGTCCGGAGCGACACGGTCCGGCGCAGCAAGGCCCAGAGCCTCGCACACGCGGTTGATCCGCCCCAGACCCGCCTCGGCAACAGCCGCCGCACGCTGCTTATGCTCCCTGCCGGTGTACGGCCCCAGGAACACGCGCGCGGCTTGCTCCGCCTCCTCTAAGGGAATCCCTGAAACAAAGGAGAAGATCATCAGCATACAGCGCATTCGGCGTTGGCAAAGTACAGACATCAGCGAGGCTTACGCAGATCGCCGGGCGCTGGCAGCAAGCAGACCGAGGGCAAGACATTGTCGTCTCGACGCCTCTCGGAAGCGAGACACCAGTCGCGGGCAAGCGGTGCCACGCCGTACATCACGAACTCTTCGGCGATGTCGCGCATGTTGAAGCGGGCGGCCAAGCCTACGAGCCGTCGGACCCTCTGCTTGTCCTCATCGTCGAGCGTTCGGCCGGGCGAGGGCTTGAACGCGATGGGTCGGCCTGTGCACTCAAGGCCGCTCCCGCTCTCCACGCGGTGGTAGAACCACCACTTCATCCAGTAAGACTCCCACTTCCCGCGAGTTGAGTTCGCGGGGAAGAGCTTCTTGCACGACGGGCGAAGGATGAAGGTGACGCTGCCGAAGCTCGACACCGTCCCGTCCTTCCGGTCCTTGGGCTGGTGCCGTGCCTCGTGCAGGTAGGCAAACAGCGAAGCGCTGGGCCAACACGCTCCCGAGCGCAAGGCCCAGCTATACACCGCGAGCCGGGCCACGGCGTTCGGAGTCAGTTGCGCCAGCTCCAGCCCGAAGGTCCGCAGCACGTCGCCCACAACATCCGTCGCTGGGATGCGGAGCCCCGCGTCAAAAAAGGCGACAAACACGACCGCCTCCGATCTCTCGGGATGCGGTTCCGTCTCGTCGGCGGCAGGCAGTCGTACATCCTGGCGCTCGGACAACTTCCCAGCGCGCAGAAGCCCCTGGACCGTCTTCTCAGTCACGAGCGAGGGGCCCAGCTCGCCGGAGAACGTGCCTCCCTCCTCCACCGCCAACCGCTCCCTGTCAGCCGCCGCCGGGTCGCGCTCTTCGAGCGCGTATTTCACCTTTAGCTGCGCGGGTCGCCGGCGAACGGCAGAGCCACCAGCCATCTGGCCGTGCGCGCCACTGGAAGCCATCGCTTTCCACGGAAAGGTCGCAGCGGTGAGCGTAGCGCGAAGATGTGGAAGGCAGAGCAGACAGGAAAGAGGGCGTAAAGGTGCGGGGACGCTGTTACGGGGGGGGGGGGGGGCTATTTCAAGCCACCTCGCCCATGCCGCCGCTACCGAAGCGTCGCAACGGTCCGTGTGCCGGATGCAACCGCAGCGGTGTAACGGCCCGCCCCGCACGATTCCCCGTGATTAAAAGCGAAGGGTCGCGAAGGCCCGCGTACGAGACGCAACCGCAGTCGTACAAGCGCCCATCTAGCGCAGCCCCCCGCCCACCACTGGAAGGACGCGGCTCACAGGCGCCAAGGGCCGTCACAACAGCTCCGACACGCGCCATCCATTGCCGGCCCCGTGTCCCCCTTGTTCCACTTAGGCGCCAGCTTCGCTGCCACCCGTTCGAAGGGTAGGGGACGGAGCGCGCGCGCCTACTTCGACTAGGCGCCAGCTTCGCCGCCGCCCGTTCGAAGGGTAGGGGACGGAGCGCGCGCGTCTACTTCCACTTAGGCGCCAGCTTCGCTGCCACCCGTTCGAAGGGTAGGGGACGGAGCGCGCGCGTCTACTTCGACTAAGCGCCAGCTTCGCTGCCACCCATTCGAAGGGTAGGGGACGGAGCGCGCGCGCCTACTTCGACTAGGCGCCAGCTTCGCCGCCGCCCGTTCGAAGGGTAGGGGACGGAGCGCGCGCGTCTACTTCCACTTAGGCGCCAGCTTCGCTGCCACCCGTTCGAAGGGTAGGGGACGAAGCGCGCGCGCCTACTTCGACTAGGCGCCAGCTTCCCTGCCACCCGTTCGAAGGGTAGGGGACGGAGCGCGCGCGCCTACTTTGACTAGGCGCCAGCTTCCCTGCCACCCGTTCGAAGGGTAGGGGACGGAGCGCGCGCGCCTACTTCGACTAGGCGCCAGCTTCGCCGCCACCCGTTCGAAGGGTAGGGGACGGAGCGCGCGCGCCTACTTCCACTTAGGCGCCAGCTTCGCTGCCACCCGTTCGAAGGGTAGGGGACGGAGCGCGCGCGCCTACTTCGACTAGGCGCCAGCTTCGCCGCCGCCTGTTCGAAGGGTAGGGGACGGAGCGCGCGCGTCTACTTCCACTTAGGCGCCAGCTTCGCTGCCACCCGTTCGAAGGGTAGGGGACGGAGCGCGCGCGCCTACTTCGACTAGGCGCCAGCTTCGCCGCCGCCCGTTCGAAGGGTAGGGGACGGAGCGCGCGCGCCTACTTCGACTAGGCGCCAGCTTCGCCGCCACCCCGTTCGAAGGGTAGGGGACGGAGCGCGCGCCTACTTCGACTAGGCGCCAGCTTCGCCGCCACCCGTTCGAAGGGTAGGGGACGGAGCGCGCGCGTCTACTTCCACTTAGGCGCCAGCTTCGCTGCCACCCGTTCGAAGGGTAGGGGACGGAGCGCGCGCCTACTTCGACTAGGCGCCAGCTTCGCCGCCGCCCGTTCGAAGGGTAGGGGACGGGGCGCGCGCGTCTACTTCCACTTAGGCGCCAGCTTCGCTGCCACCCGTTCGAAGGGTAGGGGACGGAGCGCGCGCGTCTACTTCGACTAAGCGCCAGCTTCGCTGCCACCCGTTCGAAGGGTAGGGGACGGAGCGCGCGCGCCTACTTCGACTAGGCGCCAGCTTCGCCGCCGCCCGTTCGAAGGGTAGGGGACGGAGCGCGCGCGTCTACTTCTACTTAGGCGCCAGCTTCGCTGCCAACCGTTCGAAGCGTAGGGGACGGAGCGCGCGCGCCTACTTCGACTAGGCGCCAGCTTCGCCGCCACCCGTTCGAAGGGTAGGGGACGGAGCGCGCGCGCCTACTTTGACTAGGCGCCAGCTTCGCCGCCACCCGTTCGAAGGGTAGGGGACGGAGCGCGCGCGTCTACTTCCACTTAGGCGCCAGCTTCGCTGCCACCCGTTCGAAGGGTAGGGGACGGAGCGCGCGCGCCTACTTCGACTAGGCGCCAGCTTCGCCGCCGCCCGTTCGAAGGGTAGGGGACGGAGCGCGCGCGTCTACTTCCACTTAGGCGCCAGCTTCGCTGCCACCCGTTCGAAGGGAAGGGAACGGAGCGCGCGCGTCTACTTCGACTAAGCGCCAGCTTCGCCGCCACCCGTTCGAAGGGTAGGGGACGTAGCGCGCGCGTTTACCTCGACTTCGGCGCCAGCCGAGAACGGAGAACAGCACATACGACCACCATAACTCGAACAGGCAAAGGTCAAATGTTGCGGCAAGGGCAGACATGATCTCATAGGCAGATATGAATCGCCACACCAGCATATGCCTGTTCGCACGAGCAGAGCATACGGACGACTCCATATCTGTCTACGAGAGCAAGTCAGGCCTTGCCATCTCTGCATCAAGCGGGGAAGCACTTCTACAAACGGGACGTATTTCGTTCACCGGCGCGCGCAGGCATTGACGCCGGTCGACGCAGTCATCAAACACAGGTGCACAAAACTTTTCCTACATATGAGAAGTTAACCATGAACAGGTACGGGATGTGCAGCAAGGATGTCTACGGAGCGGCCCTGGGCGCCAGCATATTTATACTCAGCCTCGCTAGGCGAAGAGCCGCCAGCAGGGAGGCATGCCAACCGACGGGAGCACAAGCGCAAGGCGTCGGGCGGTGCAATTACCAGAGGCGCGCAAGAGCAATCGTCCGCACTCCACCGCATGCTATCCGGAAACCGTCGCACGCCCCACTTACGAGAAGGCACACTGCACGATGCGACAGCCTGCCCCCTGGCAAGCCAACCGTCATTAAAGAACACCCAGCCGAGGCGTGCACGACCAGAAGAGCACGCAGCCCCTTCGGCCGCAGCGCAGCCCCGGGTCATGTCTGGACAGGTTCACAGGCCGGGGGACGGAGGGGGCCAAAGGACTCGACGACATGGCTTCGGCCCTGTGAAGCCCTTCACCATGAGAGGCTCCTGTCGTAGGGGTGGCCCCCACCTAAACCCAGCAGGCCTGGTAGGAGATTATAAGGCCCAGAATAGGCCATGTGTAATGACATAACTGCCCCCAGAGGGGATAACCAGATGTAAGGGTATATCTGTAAAAGCATTCCTCATGTGTATATATATATGATGAGGAGCCATGGGAAGGCCCAGGCCATTACACTTATCTTCATCACTCTCTACTACCATCTCTCTCTCTGTTTGGTCAACAAATATGTTTCTTGCATTTAATTGGCAGTAGTTAGGAACACAATCATTCCGCAAACCAATGTTTTAAAAATGGGTCTACTAGGCTGCATACTCGGCTATATACAAGTAATGGGTGCCCATACCTGTTATCGTGCGCGGCATAATTGGTCTGATTATGACGTATAATGATTACTAGGTGGGTGACCTGTGGAGTACCGGTTACCCATTTTTAGAACCTTGCTGCAAACTACACCCCGTCTTTAATGTTGAAGATGCTCAGCTTCCTTTTCTCATCCTGTACACTTTCCTAATTCCTATATCATTTGTTTCTGTCTATATGCAGATCTTTCTCCTGGAGATTTTGTCCATGTTATAGGGGATGCCCATGTCTATAGCACACATGTCCGAGCTTTGGAGGAGCAAATTCAGAAGCTGCCTAAACCTTTTCCGGTATGCAATTCTATTTCATTAAAAAATATTAAACTTATGGATAAGAAGCAGCTGTTCTGATGCTTTCCCTTGTGTAAATTTGGATTTCTATATATCTGTTAAATTTATGTTATCCTTGTGTGCAGATTTTGAAGATAAACTCTTCAAAGATGGATATAGATTCTTTTACGGCATCAGACTTCAAGCTGGTTGGCTATGATCCTCACCAGAAGATAGAAATGAAAATGGCAATATAGTGGTAATCTTCTAGCATTTCTACTTGTAAATGATGCTTTTTTTCGTTCTTCAAAGTTTGCTGGCTGTCTGGTAGAAGATTAAAAGTCCCACTGCTTATGATATACTGCTGATAGCATACAGGGTCATGTGCTGGTGTACTAGTCTTCTTGTCCATGATATTATAGGGTTGTGCTGGTATACTAGTCTTTTCATCCATGCTAGCTCATACCAGTACATAAACGTGATTGCTGAAGGCAAATAGGTTATAAAATAGAAATTATACTGTACACATGGCTCAGCTGGTTGCTGATATTAGCCGTTCTTTGACCCGCTTTCTTTATTTTGCAGGTGGCTCAGCTGGAGCCCCAGTCTTTGAGCTTGGAAAAAAATAATCGGCTGCTATTATGTAAGAATTAACAGAACATCGCACTAGCTTGTTTTTGGTGATGGTGCTGAATGTTCATTTGGAGATGTTCTCTGCCTATTCGCAACTGTACTTCAGTTCAGTTGCTTATCTAAACTCTAGAAAACTGGCTCCCCTTTTACTTGGAGCTAGTGATGACTTGAATGTGATAGCTGTTTGCGTACACCCTGTTGGAAGGGCCAACTCGTGTGTACCTCGCGACGATGTACCTCATGAAATCCTTGTAACACATTCGTGTATTTGGTAAAAGCTCCGTACTGTTGGACGACTAATTATCTACTACATGTGCTACATGTGTGCTTTAGGTTTCTCCTTTTAAGCACTAGATGTTGACGTGCAGAGTTTAAGTATGATTTTTGTTGCGTTTGTCTGCTGTTGCCTAGAAACCCGAGTGTCGTACCTGAAAATGGTACAAGGTGGCGGCGCTTGCAGCGGTGGTTGAAATCTTTTGGCATGTTCTTCTGGGTGCTCTGGCTTACTTTTTAGCTATGGTTTATTAGTCTAATAAATAGTGATTACTGAGAAAAGTTAAAAACTAAAAATTGTTAAAAAGTTAAAAAAGAACAAGGCTAAGAGCTATACATTGGCTTTGCTTTAATTTGTATATATAGAGGTTGATAGGTAGAAGCTGAAACTAGGCTAGCTAGGACCTTATTAATTTGTTTTTGTGAATGTTTTCTAAGATAGTAGATAGTCAGTGGCGGAATCAGGATTTAGCTACACCCCGGGCTGAACTCTAACAACCTAAGACTAACGCCAATATATACCCATACCACGGTATAACAACAGTAAATCATAATTGGCTAATTGCATTACTGATATGAAACTTGAGTTCAATACTAAACAAGTAAACATAAAGTATAATAAGAAAAATATGGCATAATATCAAAATATAAAAAATGTAACATGACAGAGATACAATTTGAGTACCTAAATTACAAAGATTTGCTCTATATCCTATCCTTCATTTCTTCATTGATAATTGGACATGAATCGGAACCTGTAAAGACAACATATGAGAGTAAATCAAACATGTGTATAAATAAATACGAACAACATGAAGTTTACATTTTATAAGAAGCTAACTTACCACTAAAACGAGATAATTGTTTCTTACGTGACCTCATCCCTTGAAAACACTCTAAAATCTTATCATCATTCCTTAAGCTAAATTAAAAACAAGCCATAACCTTTCCCTCAATTATGTACTCCATGTTTCCACAATCTATCAGAACACACAAAAACCTATTTTAAGAACTAATAACAAAATGTTAAATCCTACAAGAGTACGAGCAGTAAACTCTATTGTGTGCATGGGGTAAAATATAGATCATACATACTTGACTGCTTGTTCTGCAAAATCAAAGATTGGATGGACCATTGAACAAAGACTACTGGTCAATCAAAGATTGAAGCTTGGATGGACCATTGAAGTGTAGCCTTGTTTTCTAAATCTGCAAAAAGAGCCAAAAATTGATAAAAAAATTTGGATGGACGGCGCCGGGAGGCGGGGCGAGCCAGGAAGAGGAGCGGCGCTGGGAGGCTGGGTGGGCCGGGAAGAGGGGTGGCGTCGGGAGGCGGGGCGGCGCTGGATCGGCGCGGCGCCGGGAGGTGGGGCAGGCTAGGAGGCGGGACAGCGCCGGGAGGCGGGGCGGCCCGGGAGGTGTGACGGCGCCGGGAGGCGGGGGCCGTGGCAGCACCGCTTTTTTTTGGCTTCGGTTAGGGTTCTGAGCAATCCGAACAGGCGAGGGCGAGCAGTGAGCAGTGAGCACGCGTTAGGCAGAGTCAAGTGATGGCATTGGGCCGAGCGAGCGCCGAGCGCGTGATGGGCCGCGCGGCGCGGAGACTGGCAGGCTGACGGCCCGCGGAATGTGAAATAGGCTGTGCGCTATTGGGCTACCTGGGCTGAATACTAACAATTAGGCTGGGCTAAAAATATCTGGGCTATACACTGTTATTTTTTTCACGCCCCGGGCTAGAGCCCACCTTGCCATGGGCCTAATTCCGACCCTGTAGATAGTGGAGATGTTGATATTGATAATGCACATGATTTTAGCCTTAAATGGTAAATGTGGAGAATCTCTTTAAGAAATCGATTTTCGCAGGAACCAAAAGCTTAAAATACGACTATGCAAAGCGTGAGGGCTAGCTTTGGTTGGTCCGATTCGTTTTTTGAGCTCGTCTTGCTTGGGTTGAGCACGGCACGGCTCAGCTCAGCTTAGCTGAATCCGACTGGAGCACAAGAGTTTCACACGAAATAATGCCAATCATGGCTCTTTGTATGGAAATCAGGTCCCATTTTGCTTGTGAAGTCAATCACGTCGGCTGCAGGGGCGCCAAAGGCCGCATGCAACTCCTGTCGGAGATGGGAGGGCACTAGGCTGGCTGGCCTTGGCATCTCCGATGGAACCAAACGCCAGCTGGCCCTTGCACGGACCGAGCAGCCAGGGCAGGAGGTGACCTGCGCTTTTGGCCGCCTCTACCTAGGCAATTTGATTTGAGCTTTGGCTTCCTATTTATTTTTATTATTCCCAAATTTTAGTTTTTTAGTTTTTTATTTTTTTCTTGAGCTTTTTTATCGGTTCTTTTTCACGTATTCATTTGTATTGTTCATGATGAGCTAACATGTTTTTTATTTTTATTTTTTTAAATTTAGTTACGTTAAATAAGCTACCATTAATTACAATGTAATTTCAGCCAGCTATATTATAATTTTAACTATAAATTAGTTTATTTCAGCAGTGGAACCCTAGGCTGATCTGATTGGTCTAGGATGCATATAATATATGTGAAATTTCGAGGGGCTGAAGAGCTAAAATATTATTTCCCCGTGCAGCCGCCCTTTGGCCGCCTCGATGAGTCCGCCCGCCCCCGTGAAGGCGCCAGCGGCTGCGCAGTGGAGAAGGGAGGTTTTACGAAAGCCACCCTGCAGTTTGGTGGTTTCTCTCGGTGGCCCGGAAGCGTATTTCTTCTGCCGAAAAAATGGGAGCCGGAATGGAAGGAAGAAGGTGCAACCTGCGTCAGCTGCTTTGAGCTTTGGTGTCATTTACGCAAATATTTTTGAAAGACCCTGGCCGATGAAATTTTGGAAATTATTTTTTGTACAGGGAGAATTGTCGGATGGGGGGCGAATTGACAAAATAATTATGCCAAGGAACCTCACAATTTGGGAATTGGGATGTATTTGGTGCCGTGATACGTGCGGTTAGATTCCATCGAGCCGACCTTTGCTGCCATTAGATTCTATGTGTGAAGTTACAATTTTGTATATATCGCGTTGATGGTGTATGCTATTTCACTAATTTATTACTCTCTCTAATCACAAAAGTATAGTTTTGGGTTACGGACAATCAGATTTTCTAATTTTAACTATCAACATCTTTTTTAATATTTGAATCCAATATACGAAAAATGGTGTTTATGGATTTTTGTGACCGGAGAGAGAGCATAATTCAAGTTCACCGATTCATGCTAAGGGCAAAAACTGACTTGTTTCCACTGAAGCCCCATGTCCGGAATTGCCCTAAACTCCAGGGACCTCATCAAAAACCCCAAACAATATTTCTCTCCCCTACACGGCTACACTGCAGATCCCCTCCACCAACCTCTCCTGCATTCCCATCTCCACCGCCTCACCTCACCGCCGTCCAATCCCAAAACCCCAACCCAAACCTTAGCCGATGGCCTCCCCGGCGCCGGCGCCGGCGCGACCCGCGGTCGCCGCGGCTCAGTCCTCGCCGCCGCGCATCGGCCTCGCTGGCCTCGCCACCATGGGCCAGAACCTGGCCCTCAACATCGCCGAGAAGGGCTTCCCGATCTCGGTCTACAACCGCACCGCCGCCAAGGTCGACGCCACGCTCTCCCGCGCCGCCGCCGAGGGCGCGCTTCCGGTCCTCGGCCACCGCGACCCGCGCGCCTTCGTGCTCTCCCTCGCGCGGCCGCGCACCGTGGTCCTCCTCGTCCAGGCGGGCCCCGCCGTCGACGCCACCATCGCGGCTCTCTCGCCGTACCTCGACGCTGGCGACGCCATCGTCGACGGAGGGAACGAGTGGTACCAGAACACCGAGCGCCGCATCGAGGAGGCCGCCTCCCGCGGGATCCTGTACCTCGGGATGGGCGTCTCCGGCGGTGAGGACGGCGCGAGGAACGGCCCCTCGCTCATGCCCGGTGGGCATGTCGAGGCCTACAACAACATCAGGGACATCCTTGCAAAGGCCGCGGCGCAGACGGAGGATGGACCGTGTGTCACGTTTGTTGGGCCCGGTGGCGCGGGTAACTTTGTCAAGATGGTGCATAATGGGATCGAGTATGGTGATATGCAGCTCATTGCTGAGGCCTATGATGTGCTTCGCCGTGTTGGTGGGCTGTCGAATTCAGAGATTGCTGATGTGTTTGCTGAGTGGAACCAGGGGGAGCTTGAGAGTTTCTTGGTTGAGATCACCGCAGACATATTCACAGTGGCCGACCCACTGGATGGGAGCAGCGGTGGGGCGCTGGTGGACAAGATTCTTGACAAGACTGGGATGAAGGGGACTGGGAAGTGGACGGTGCAGCAGGCGGCGGAGCTTGCGGTGGCTGCACCCACAATTGCAGCATCGCTGGACGGGAGGTACTTGTCAGGGTTGAAGGACGAGCGGGTTGCAGCTGCAGGGGTGCTGGAGGAGGAGGGGATGCCAGCAGGGCTGCTAGAGAGGATTAGTGTTGATAAGAAGGTGTTGGTGGACAGGGTGAGGCAGGCACTTTATGCATCAAAGATTTGCAGCTATGCGCAAGGGATGAATCTTCTGAGAGCGAAGAGTGTGGAGAAGGGGTGGAATCTTAACCTTGCAGAGCTTGCAAGGATTTGGAAGGGTGGGTGCATTATCCGTGCAAGGTTTCTTGATAGGATCAAGAGGGCATACGATAGAAACCCTGAGCTGGCCAATTTGATTGTGGACAGGGAGTTTGCAAGGGAGATGGTGCAGCGGCAGAAGGCATGGCGGTGGGTTGTGGCACGTGCAGTGGAGGCTGGGATTAGCACTCCAGGGATGTCTGCTAGCCTTTCATACTTTGATACCTACAGGTGCAGTCGGCTGCCTGCAAATCTGATCCAAGCTCAAAGGGACTTGTTTGGGGCACATACCTATGAGCGCATTGACCGTCCAGGTTCGTTCCACACAGAGTGGACCAAGCTGGCAACGAAGAGCAGTGGTGCAGCCATCTGAGGACTTGGATGGTATCAGAGGTGGTCAGTGACTCTGGGTGATGTCTCTTTGTGGGTTCTCTTTGATTTCACTATTGTTGTCTGTCTCTATGATTCTAGGTCTCAGTTCTGTACTTTGAATAATGCTGTGTCTCAGTGTCTTGTGCGGTATGCACATGAAGAACATTCATGTAGCCCAATTTTACTATGGTCTAGGTACACCCAGTTTGATTCACTCGTAAATTTGGAATGCAATGGTTTTGGTGCCCCTCAAATCCCAATTTTACGATCTGGAATGTGTTGATATAGCTAGTAAGAGTCGTAATGTCTGCCTACTTCTATGAATCTATTGTGGAGTGTTGAAGGTATTTCCTTCAAAATGCATGCCACCGCAAGAGCTATTTCTAGTCCTGTGATTAGTCAAATATCATCTCTCCAAACATATTATGATGGAAGATCTGATTGGAATGTCTCTCTAAATCAATTAATCTGGCCTTTTAGTTCTTTTACAAAAATTGGAGGGTCTTGAAGTCATAGAGTGATACAATTGTATGCTTGCAGTGCACTATTTCAGCTATGCTAATCAGAAATGACTTTCTAAAGTCTGCATTATAGCACAAATATTCTTTTCACGAAATATTGTTGACTTATAAGTTGTATGCCAAAAGCTGGTATGTTAAGTGCTTATGCAACCTCAAGGATACCTAATTTGTAAATTTATGGCAGTAAGTTCAGAAACTTTGCGGTAAGTTGAATTTTAACACTGAACCCTGATTTTGTCTATTTTGGTTTGTTGATAATCTAGTTTCATTTATTTTGTATTCCCTGTAAAGTTTGGCTAACATATTATATAACGAATGATATGTCCATTTGTACTAGAGATGTCAATAGATCATGTCAATGGATTCATGTCGTGTAGCCGGGATTGAAGGGTTGACCTTAATGGGTTTGGAGATGAGCTATGTAGGTCTAGTTTTGTCATTAATGTAGCTCAGTCAAATTGGGTTCATGCCATATTTGACCTGTTAATTTATTGTGTCAGTTTGTATCGATCTGTTTATGATTGAAACCACATTCATGATTCAACTACACCTACATGGGTCATCTCCAAAGTCATTATAGCAAACCCATTTACAGCTCTAATGATGCGGTGTCATGTCGTGTTTCGTTTTGACTTTTGACAGCTCTAATTTATACATTTTGTTGATAAGGATGTGGTATTGGGTTATGATAACAACCAGTTAAGAATTGTGTAGAAAATGTGGTAGGGACAGCAAAGTGTAAAGAATATTCATTTGGAAACGCACAACTAGCACATTTCAGTTATCCAGGAGCAGAGCTCTAAAGAATGGTAGGCTCAAGTCCTACTCCAGTTATCAAGTGATCAAAATTGCACCTTCTTTTTCCCTTGCAAAAAATGTACCTTCTTATGATGTACAATATTTTCTGCAAACTAAGTGATGTAAAATCAACAAAAAAATAAAGTTGGGGATATTATCTATAAGTATTCTGCAAGTTGCTTTCCATTCAATTAAGATGCCTAATGGTATGTAGAAAAAGATTATGTATGTCAATTGAGAGCCTTTATGTCATTTCTTCATGTAAAAACTGTGTAATTTTGTCAAACCAAGAATGTGGTTTTGCCAATGTACATGTGGGCACATGTACTATCACCACCATCAAATGTGCCTCGAGATTGATGCAAACTTCTAAAATTCAAATCCCAATCCCATCTTCTAATCATTGGAATGTCCCTTGCACGAGTCCTGAGGCACTTTGGAGGGCTAAGATAGTATATATACCCACATGTACATGTGCTTATGCATTGTTGGTCAAACCAATATTAAGAGTTTTGGTTAGAACTAGTATATTTACGCGGCACTGCGATAAATATGTGCAGCTTAACCTTCAAATTACTGACCCTAGCTAAAGATATTGAGCTATCATGTAAAATTCACTTCAATCATCACTTATGGTGCTTTGGCCAGCTATTCTGTTCTCACTTTTGTTTTCTTTGACTAGATTTTCTGAGCCCCTGTCATATTTTTAACTTAATGAGGCTAACTCATTTGATGTTTAGGCTAGCATGAGGTAGTATCTTGATTTGTCAATTGTCATTTTGTAAACGTCATGTTTGCCTCATATAATGATTGAACTTGAGTAGTAGTAAGAGCTGAGCATTGCATGCATTTGAACCATTAGGTAATATTTGGGTCTCAAATTTGCCCTTGTGCCATGTGAGGCTAACTATTAAATTGGCCAGCCCACTGGCCTGGAACCGATTTACCAGACATGGTAAACTTGGGCCAATGGGCCTAAGCACACCACAGTTGTGTGATTTAATTAAGCTTTCTCAGTTTAGTTGAGCTTCAGTGAAGTCCTATAAATGTCGTTACATGTATTGTGCATTGGAACAGTCAAATTATTCAAGTAGTTAATTCTCATGTTACTTATAATTCCACAGGTTATGGTGAATTGGTGATTGACAAATGTCATTAACCAAGTACATTTCGGTAGTTTACCTTTTTGAATGTTATTTGTACACACAGAAATGATATGATTTGTTTACATTGTCAGTTTCCATACATTGATAAAATAACATCTGGTGTCTGGGAGTTTTTTTTTTTGGCAACTTGCAGTTCCTGAGCAAATACATTTGATATTTTGATGTTCAAATGGTACTAAATACTTACAGTTGTGTTATTAGGGACCTGTTTGGGAGAGCTGCTGCTCCTAACTTCTCTACTGAATCTAGTAAAACTGTGACAAACAATCGACTTCTCAAAATTAATTAATTCTGCTTTTTATGAAGAGCAGAGTTGAAAATGGTCTATCCTGCTGTCTTGAGGTGGATTCTCGTCGTTAGCCAACACACGTAAAATGTTATAGCCAATGGAAGTTAAGAGAAATTACCCGCAAATGCCATTGTATATGCCCTTTGGCACCCTTCGGTTTTCCCAGACAGAAGTCTTCGGCTGAAGCGTCATCCTTGTTAGGAAACCTAGGCCAGCAGCCTAGGCCCATAGTGGGCATCTCATTGCAGACTATAAATAGGGAGCCGTATCGGCATATTTTGTATACATACAATCAGAAATCAATAAAGAAAGATCAGGAGTTCTCTCTACCTCTCTCTGTGTGTTCAATATATTATTCTGTCTTCTGTGATTGATTCGATTTGTTCTAAGCAGAGGAATCGATGGAACTGGTCGCCAGCGACGGTTCCTTAACACGTTATCAGCACAAGATCGCTCCGGTGAATCGAAGTTAATCATCGAAGCCCTAATAGATTGAATTATCTCGATCGCTTTAAATTCACAGTTTTTCGCATTCTATATTGAATTTCTACGGTGTAAATCCGCCCTAATCTACCACGAGCAGACCTGAAGTCGCCGGCACAATATCGATCGGTAGATTGCATCATAGGGTAGATGTTGATTGAACTATAGATTAGAGAAAAAAAGGGAAAACTTTTGCATGGATCGGTTCTGTACGGCCACTGTGCGACAAAAGAAAAAAAGGGGTGTCGGCCGACGGCCTACTGCCGCCGCCGCCGCGCACGCATGCGCACCGCCGATCGCCGGCCAGCAGCCGGCCGAGGTGCTCGAGGACGCCATCTCGGCTCCACCGCGCCCGCACGGTGCCTCCCGGCCAACCGACGCCTCGGCTCCACCGCGCCAGCACGCGCGCCTCCCGGCCGGCCGACGCCTCAGCTCCACTACGCCCGCACGCGCGCCTCCTGGCCGGCCGACGCCTCGGCTCCATTGCGCCCGCACGCGCGCCTCCCGCCCAGCCGACGCCTCGCTCCACCGCCCAGATGCGCGCCACCGCCGGCCCGAGGACGCCGTCTCGGCCTCGCGTTCACACGTGTGCCGCCAGCCGTTTCGGCTCCCGCGCTCTCATGCGCGCCGCCTCGGTTTCGGTGCATGTCGCTCTGACCGCTCCGCCTTCCCACGCATAGGCGCCGCCGGCCCGCAGCCGACACCTCGCCTCCATGCGCACGCTGGCGCCGCCACCGCCATCGCAGCTCGAGGTTCACGCCTGAAGCCGACGCAAGGCCGCCGCTCATGGTTTGCGCTTGAAGCTGGCCGCTCGCCACCGCTTATCGCCCCGCACGACGCCGGCATGAAGCCAACCGTTCCCCACCGCGGCCAGAATTTTGCAGAGGGGCCTCAGAAATTCCAAAAATTATGATTAAGTCCTCAGATTTACGAACGGGTCTTTAATTTTGCAGAAAACCCCTCAGAAAATCAGAAAATTGCGCGATTTTTTTCTTTGAACTGAAAATTTGCGTAGAAACCCTTGGGAATTGCATAATTCGCTGAAAATTTGTATTCTAGCATAAAAGGGCCTCGGGAATCCAAATTTTAAATCATTTTTAGCATTTGAAGTATATTTATTTCTGCTATTATTATTTTCTGTATTCATTTACTGTTTTTGGTTAATTGTAATTGTTTAAATTGCTTTTAATCGCTGAAATTAGCAATAAAAATTATAGAAAATGCGTAGAAAATTATGAAACATTGCGAGAACCTATTGTACCATTTATTTACCCGCAGTAAATTATTCCTTACATGTTTACCAGCAGTAAACTTATTTATTCGTCCGTTCATACACATGTAGATGACTGGCATCACGAACCGGGAGTTCGAGGAGCTGGCCCAGTATGGCCAAAACTATCTGACGTGGGCATCCGATGTCAAGATAGTGCTTGGAGCCAAGAAGCTTCGCGCGACTATTGGGATTAGCGGACTGCATGACGCCTAACCCACACCTCAGGAAAATGATCAGGCACTTCATTTTCTCAGGCACCACCTCTGCCTCACTCTCAAGAATGAGTATATGGCGGAGAAAAGCGCGCTAGCACTCTGGACCACACTCAAGAAAGCGGTTTGAGAGGCTAAAGTACACCATTCTTCCTCAAGCAGAGCAGGAGTGGATTAGGCTGAGGTTTGCCGACTTTAAGACGGTCGGGGAGTACAATTCTACCTTGCACAGGATTTGTACCAATCTTCAACTCTGTGGCAAGCAGATCACAGATGAGCAGAAAATCGAGAAGACCCTGTCCACCTTTCACCCCAATGTTGTTCAATCCGCCCGCAACTATCGTCAAGACGGCTATAAGGAGTACGCCGAATTGATTGATATGATGCAGGTTGCGGAGGCTCAGGACGAACTTCTTCGCAAGAATTACGTCACTTAGCCACCGGGGAGCTCCGCTGGCCGTGAGGCCAACGCTGGGAGCTACAAGGTGCGAAAGCCCTTGATGAAGAGAAGGGAGAAGAAGGGTAAGGCCGCTGCCCAGAAAGGCAAGTCAGATGCTCCAAGTAACAAAAAGACTAAGAAGAGTGGTAAGACCTATGGCCAACAAAGCCAAGGTTGCTACAAGTGTGACAAATAGGGGCATTGGTCACGGATATGCAAAAAACCGCATCATGTCATTGATGCCCACCAAGCTCAGAAGAAGAAGGATGGCAAAGGGCAGCCTAGAGCCCACTTTGCAGCTGTTGAGGGGGAGCATCATGAGCAGCTGCCTGAGTTGATAGAGGTTGAGCCCATCCCGGCAGCAGCACCCCCTTACGACCTAGAGGCAGCCACCGCCATGATCTCTCTTGAAGAGAAGATCACTCCTGAGAAGATAGCCGAAGAAGTCTCTGATTTTCTAGTTGATTCAGTCTGATGCACAGAATGCATTATACTTTAATTGTCATTTATTTTGTGTTAAAAGAACAAGTTAGAACTTGCATAGATTCAGTCTGGTACTTTAGTTTTGTTTTCTCGTGATGGTTGGATGATTTTGGAATAATTCATTTATTTATTCAGTTTATGATGGCATGATATGTTTTGATATTGGCGTATTTTATTTATGTGTTGAATGCCTTCTAATACATGTTAATAAAATACCTTATATTAGAACACGTGTGGCGCCCTATGGAGTGAAAGATCAAACTCCATTTAAGTTGGTTTTGGTGTTAATGACAAATGCCATTATGAGATTTTGATGTTAATGACAAATACTTTTATAATGTTTTGGTGATAATTACAAATGTATATATGAGACTAATATGTTTGTTCAAGTATATTATAGTTTAGTCTCATTTGGATGAAAATGTGAAATCAAAGAGGTATGCATTCAAAATCACTTTCTCATATGCTAATGCATTCCTTAGATCCAAAATATAGATTGAACTCCTCAAATAGTTCAAATGAATATGTGCATATGTTTTTCTTCATATAGACTTGTATGCACACATTTAGGGGAAGCTCTTTCTCTATGTTTTGGAGTTTCATTAGTAGTGATCCATGTTTACTTTGGATCAAATTAGAAGCATGCATTCATCAAAAATCAGATTTAAAATCATAAATGTGCTCTGTCTGGAAGAGCGGTAGTACCGCAGATTTGAACATCCGAACTACCGGAGAGCGGTGGTTCCGCGCCTAGAAGCGGTAGTACTAGAGACCGGAAGCTCCGGAACCCGAGCAGGGCCTTTTTTTTCCAGAGAGCACCCTCCAGTTGCAAATTGAATTTTCGTGGAGCGGAAGTACCGGCGATTTCAACGCCGGAACTACCGCAGGGTGCGGTAGTTCCGCCGTCCGGAGCGGTACTTCTGGAGCTCGGAAGCTCCGGAGGATGAGCGGAGCCTTTTTCTAGAGAGCGTCAAGTTTGGTTCCGGCTCAAGCGGAACTACCACACCGACTTTGCGGAACTACGGTAGAGCGGTAGTACCAGAGTTTATAACGGTGGTAGTACCGCACTTTGAATTCATATGATTTTATATTCAATTTATTATCTCATTATTTGTTGAGATTGTCATGAATTACCAAAAAGGGAAGATTGTTGAATCTAGTCCCTCCATTATGTGTTAATGGTGAAGTTTGGTAATTGATGACAATTGTTTTATTGACTAACGATTTCAATGAGTTGGATGAATAGGTTAGGTTCCACAAATAAGGATAACTTGGGATGACTTCATGTGTTGAAGATCATCAAGTCAAGATTGAGAAGATGATAGCTTCATGAGTTGAAGACTATCAAAGAAGAAGAAGATGTGTCATAAGTTGATGCATGATGATCATGTGTTGATCAAGTTAAGTGAAGGCCATCATGTGTTGATGGAGTTACAGAAAAGGATGCATCATGAGTTGATACATATCAAGACGATGACCCAAGGCAAAGGTATGACTAGCTAGGGCTAAGGATGTGTTCCTAGTCTTTTACCGGTCTTGGTGTTTGGTTGAAAGACTGGATTGCTAGTATAGGTTATCGTACTATTAAGAGGGGTCATGTCTAGTAGTTTGAGTCTCATAATGTGTTGATGGCTCAACCTCACTTGCTCTAGCTCATCTTGGCATGAGGCTTGCATTTGCGAATGTGTTTTGCGAATGGTTGAAATCTATGTACCTACTCCTTGTGACATGATCTAAGTTTGCAAATGTGTTTTGCAAAAGTTGGAGATCATGCATTATCCCTTGGCATGGTCTAAAATTGTTTATTGTTATTTTCTTTGACATTAGACCATGGGAGTGACTCTTTTAGATCTCTTTTGATTTCTACATTGATATAATGTGTTTGAGATCATGCAAATAGATAGGTTGTGTAGCCCTCTGAATAAGCTTTCTATAGAGTCCAAGATCACTCAATTCCAACATCGGAGTCAAAAGTTATGACCATTTTTCTGAGTGCTGTCTGTGCTAAAAAACCGGGAGCGGAAGTGCCGCGCCGACTTCCCCGAACTACTGTAGAACGGTAGTTCTGCATTTTATAACTGCGGTAATTCCACAAATGACTGACTAACGGCTATTTTTCTAGCCGTTATGATGGGGAGGGGTAGTACCGCTCCTATAACGGTGGTAGTTTCGCAAAATCCTATTTTTGACTCCAACGGCTAGTTTCGAGGTGTGGGCTATAAATACTCCCTTGTGGCCGGTTGGGGTAAGGTTTTTGGGACTCCATTTCACTCTTTTGAGCTAGTGTGAGCTTCTCTTCTCATTTGTGCATGTGTTGCACCTTGTGAGCAAGGAGAGAGGTCTCTAGTTGCATGTGTTGCATCTAGAGGTGGATTTTGTATCCACTTGAGCTTGTGCATTCGTTGCACGTGGTGAGAATCAAGCAAGGGGCTTGACTTATTACTCTTGGAGTTTGCCGACTCCTAGACGGCGTTGGAGGCGTCGTGCCCAGTGATCTTATCGAAGAAGCTTGTGAGAAGGTCCGGCGCGTGTGAAGGTTGGAGCTCACCTACCCGGAGCGGGGAAGAGCTATCACTAGTGGATTTGAGGTGGAAGGCTTAATTCGTGGAGCCGGTCCAATTCGTTTGGGCTAACCTCAACGTAGACTAGGGGAGACCGGCAAGAATCCGAACACCACGGTAAAAAGAGAACGTGTCATTTGTGGTTTGCTTTCTTGTGCTCTTTTTACATTCAAGCAATTTACTTACTTAGCATTATTTTGATTGCTTGTAAATCTAGAATTGGAAACAATGACCTAGGCTAGAATTGTTGGTGCACTTAGGCGAATTCATTTGACTTAGGCACTATTTGTACTAAACCAACTTGAATTTAGCTTCCGCATTGTATACTTGGTTTAGGAAAATAGAAAAGCTCTTTAATTGTTAATATTAATTTGAAGAAAATTTTTAGACCGCCTATTCACCGCTCTAGTCGGCCTCCTCAATCTTACATGGAGGAAGTATGCCTTGCCGACAACGGCACAACGAATACCATCTTAAAAGAGACTAAGTATTTCCAGTCGATTCGTAAGAGCACTGGCAGCCTTACGACAATCGCCGGAAGCGATGCATGTATAATTGGTTCTGAAAGAGCCACAATTATACTTCCAATGGGCACAACTTTGGTCATTGAAGAAGCCTTATTGTATCCAGAATCGACTAGAACTCTCCTAAGTTTTAAGGATATTCGCGCCAATGTTTCCACATTGAGACTGAAGAAGAGTACGGTAAGGAATACATGCTTATCACGAAGCGCGAAGAGAATGGCAAAAGGGTGTTAGAAAAACTTCTTTCACTAGAAACTGAGCTATATTATACCAACATCAAGGCACCCGCAGCCTACACTGTCCTGAAGACAGTATTTATAAGCTCTGAACTATTCTGTCTCTGGCATGACAGATTAGGCCACCCAGGTCTTAGGATGATGAGAAATATAATCAATAATTTCCAAGGGATTAATATTAATGTGAGGAATTTTCTGATTCATGAAGATTTTATGTGCCCTGCATGCACCACCAGGAAATTAATTACTAGACCCTCCACTCTGAAAGTGAAGGATGAAGTCCCTGCATTTCTGGAACGCATCTAGGGAGACATTTGCGGTCCCATTCAGCCCATCTCAGGGCCATTTAAGTATTTCATGGTGCTCATTGACGCTTCCTCGAAGTGGTCATATGTAGGTCTGTTATCCACAAGAAACCATGCTTTCGCATAATTGATCTCGCAGATCATTCGCATCAGAAATGTATTTCCTGATCATCACATCAAGTCCATCAGAATGGATAACACCGGAGGATTTACTTCAAAGGCATTTGATGATTATTGCACGGCGATGGGGATTGCAGTTGAGCATTCGGTACCTCATGTCCATACCCAGAATGGTTTAGCAGAGGCTTTAATCAAGAGAATTAAGTTTATTACCCGACCCCCTTTTGTATAATTGTAATTTGCCAGCTACATGTTGGGGACACGCAGTCCTACATGCAGCGAATCTCATCAACTTTAGACCTTCGGTCTACAACATCCATTCACCTATGCAACTAGCGCAAGGGTCACCACCGAAAATTTCTCATCTCAGGAGGTTTGGATGCAAGATTTATGTACCTATACCCCCTCTGCAGCGTACCGCAATGGGCCCTCTCCGTAAGATTGGGATATACGTTGGTTATGAGACTACATACATAATCAGGTATTTGGAACCCATGTCGGGAGATTTGCATACCGCCCGCTTCGCTGGCTGTATTTTTGATGAGGATAATTTCCCAACATTAGGGGGAGGAAATCAACCCCTTGATAAAAAATGTTGGGAAATTATGTGGGAAGCTACGGGAATTCATGCACATGACCCGCGCACTAGTGAAACAGAGAAAGAGGTCTAGAAGATCATTGACTTGCAAGCATTAGCAAACCAACTGCCCGATCACTTTAGTGATTTGAATAGCGTGACTAAGTCGCATGTGCCTGCACGCAATGCACCGGAGAGGGTTGAAATACCAAAGAAAATTGAAGGTATCTCTAATTCCGTCCTGAGGCCTCAGAATAAAAGGACGAGAACTCCGGCTCCTCGAATCCAAAGTAACCAGGGATGCTCGGCGAAAAAAGATAAGAAGAACTTATCACAGCCAATCACTGAAGTCCCCCAGAATGAGAAGGGGAGCCAGTTGAGACCTGGCACAAGTATGACACCTTCAGAAAAGGGCATACCGGATCTGAATATCCCCATCAGTATGGATGTGTGCTCACACATCGGAGCTAAAAAAACTAAAGGGACTTGCCACCGCAATTGGAAGAAGCGATGTGCAAGGAGAAGCTCCAGAAGAAGCAATCGCTCCAGAAGTAGCAACTTATGAAGAAATAGCTATAAATTATGTGCACACGAAAGAGTCTATGAATAGGACAAAAGGCAATATCGATATCTATTTCGCAAAGAAAATTGCTACAATCATCGATCTTGATCCCGAGCCTACATCGCTCGCTGAATGTAAGAAAAGATCAGATTGAAAAGATTGGAAGAAGGCAATAGAAACTGAATTGCTATATCTGAACAAAAGAGAAGTGTTTGGGCCCGTATGCCGCACACCTCCCCATGTGCACCCTGTAGGGCACAAGTGGGTATTTGTTCGAAAGAGAAATGAAAGAAACAAAGCAGTGAGATAAAAAGCAAGGCTGGTAGCATAAGATTTCACTCAACGTCCTGGAGTTGATTATGAAGAAACCTACTCCCCAGTCATGAATGGAATTACCTTTAGATATTTGATCTCAATGGCAGTGAACTTGAATTTAGAAATGAAATTGATGGATGTGGTGACTGCATGCCTTTATGGTAACTTGGATTCGGAGATTTATATGAAAGTCCCTAAAGAAATCCCTCTCCCAATCCAAGACAAAGGAAATATAAATCTGTACAGTATGAAACTCAAAAAGTCACTGTATGGACTGAAGCGATATGGAAGAATGTGGTATAATCGCTTAAGCGACTTTCTTTGCAAGAAAGGCTACACGAATAATGAAGATTGTCCTTGTGTATTTATACGGCAATCCCAGAATGGATTCTGTATAATCTCAGTGTATGTAGATGATCTGAACATCATCGGGACAGTAGAAGATATAAAAGAAGCAAGCTCCTACTTGGAGTCAGAATTTGAAATGAAAGATCTTGGCAAGACCAAATTCTATTTAGGCCTGCAGCTTGAGCATGTCCCTGAAGAAATCTTGGTGCATCAGTCGGCCTACAATCAGAAGATGTTAGAAAGGTTTAGCTTTGAGAAGGCATACGCATCGAAAGTACCAATGATCGGGAGGTCTTTACAGCAAGAAAAAGATCCTTTCCGACCTAGGGAAAAGTGGGAGGAAGTCCTGAGACCGGAATTCCCATACTTGAGTGCAGTGGGAGCACTCATGTATTTAGTAAACTGCACTAGACCGGACATTGCATTTGCCGTGAACCTATTAGCAAGGTACAATGCAGAACCTACCAAAAGGCATTGGCAGGGCATAAAGGACATCTTCCGATACCTTCAAGGAAGCAAGGACCTTGGATTGTTCTACAGAAAGAATCAAGATTTGAACTTGATTGGCTATGCAGATGCCGGGTACCTGTCTGACCCGCATACCGTAAGGTCACAAACAAGCTATGTATTCCTGTGTGGTGGAACTGCAATTTCCTGAAAATCATCCAAGCAAAGTCTCGTGACGACTTCGACGAACCACCCAGAAATTATAGCACTATATGAAGCCGCATGAGAATGCACTTGGCTCCACCGAATGGTTCACCACATCCAGCAGTCATGTAGGATGAACATTGTGCAAACCCCTACAATTATCTATGAAGATAATGTAGCTTGCGTTGCACAAGTGCAGACGGGCTATGTGAAGAGTCATCTCACAAAGCACATCAACCCCAAGTTCTTCTATACATACTAAGTCATGTGAAAATCTAGTAGATTTGTTCACTAAGTCACTCCCCGCATCTAGCTTTGAAAGGTGCGTGCGTGGAATTGGAATGATAAGACTTAGAAAAGTGCAGAATTCAGGGGGAGAATTCTCTCAAGCCCGTTAGTAAAATCTTGATCATGAAGATTAAGTACCCAAAGGAATAAAGTCCTGAAGACTGAATGAAGTTGGGTGAATTGTACTCTTTTTCCCTTGACGAGTTTTCCTGAAGTATCTCGACCAAGATTTTTAATAAGGCAATTCGTGCATCGCAGCATAACATATATCACGTACTTTTTCTCCAAATTTTTCCCACTGGGTTTTTATGGAGTTTTAACGAGGCATGAACGTGTCGGATGAGTGCCCAAGGGGGAGTGTTAGGAAACCTGGGCCTGGGCCAGCAGCCTAGGCTCATGGTGGGCACCTCATTGTAGACTATAAATAGGGAGTCGTACCGGCAGATTTTGTACACATGCAATCAGAAATCAATAAAGAAAGACCAGGAGTTTTCTCTACCTCTCTCTGTATGTTCAATCGATTATTCTGTCTTCTGTGATTGATTCGATTTATTCTAAGCAGAGGAATCGAACGGACTGGTCGCCAGCGACGGTTCCTTAACAATCCTGAGGATTTGATCAGCCGACCCGGGGGGCGACTGCACGGGCTTCATCGGCGCTTCCGCAACGATGTCGGTGACTCAACGACGAGCCTTGGAGACTCCACGGTGATGACGTCGGCTTCCCCTCCGTGCGCTCCTCTAGCAAGGTGAGGTCTCCGCCTAAGCCTATTCCCTGCCTCTCGTAACGCTAGCTTCTCCTTCCGTCGTCCTGCTCTCCTCAGGCCGTCCCCGCCACTGGTGTCGTCTTCACCTCCGACTTGCCTTGCCGGCAATGATGAAAACAAGCCCACGCATGCAAGAAAACTCAATGAACTTCAGAAAGATTTTGGTGCTGCCTGAATCGCTGCTTTTCTCATGATTCTATTGCTCTTAAATAGCAACAAATATGATTAAAAAACGGATTACAAAACCGTGTCCATGAACACCACGACATGTATGAACTCTGGAATCTACAAACCGAAAAGGAAACAGATTCTGAAAAGGAAACAGATTCTCCTGATTTAGCTAAACCGTGTTAAGTTCAGAAACTTGAACCGAGTGAGATTATCCAACAATCTCCCCCTAATTCTTGCTCGGTTCACTTGACTTTGACGACGCCAATCTTCTCACGTAATTCACAGAACTTAGCGCACCCGAGTGACTTGGTCAAAATGTCAGCGAGCTGCTCCTGAGAGCTCGTGAAATCCAAGTCACTACTGCGAGGCAGTCGGACAAGCGTCGGCAAAGTCCGGGGCACAAGGCAGTCATTGACGTCGATGGAGTTCGGACCACGAGGCAGGTGTAGACATGGACAGAGTAACGACCACGAGGTGGTCGGACAGCCGTCGACGAGGTCCCAACGGCAAGGCGATTGTGGGCGTCGACAAAGTTGTGACCACGAGGTGGTTGCAGGCGTCAACAAAGATGCGATCACAAAATGGTCATAGAAGTGGCCTACGACTACGTCGATGAAACGTGGTCGTGGGTGTCGACGAAGCCGGTGGTGGAATGAAGATTCTGAAGCGCGCGCTCTGTCCCCCACTCTTTGGACTGGCACCGACAAAGTGTCGACCACGAGGTGGTTGTAGCTGTTGGTGAAGACTTGACCACGATGTGGTCGTAGATATCGACGAAGGCACGACCACGAAGTAGTCGGACGAGCATCGACGAAGTGCCGACTACAAGTTGGTTGGACGCAACTCTCGCGCTGGGGTGGGACTACTGTTCGATGTTGTTTGCACATTGAACTCCCTGGTGAGACGCGTGAAGCGCGTGAGGCTCGCCTGGGTTATCGCTAGTGGTGGGGACTTCCTGTGGGGAGCCAGAGTACACCAGGGCTGAAGTTGTTGTGTGATTATTTTTTATATACTCTGTAGAGTTGTCCGAGATGACTAAGCTTCTGGCGCTTTATACTCCGTAAAGTACACCGGGGCACAAGGCCACTGTGCGATTTTTTTTATACTTTCGTAGAGTTGCCTGGGACAACTAAGTTCTCGGCCCTTTATACTCAGCAGAGTACGCTGAGGTATGAGGCCATCGTGCGATTTTTTATATTTCATAGAGTTGCTCGGGATGACTAAGTTTTCGACGCTTTATACTCCGTAGAGTACGCCGGAGCACGAGGTCACTGTACGATTTTTTTTACTGTTGAACGACTAAGTTCCCGACGTTTTATACTCCGCAGAATACACCTGGGCACAAGGCTACCATGCGATTTTTTATACTCCGTAGAGTTACTTGGGACGGCTGAGTTCTCGACGCTTTATACCCCACAAAGTACACTGGGGCACGAGGCCACTGTGCGATTGTTTTATACTCCTTAGAGCATGGTTATTAAGCGACGCTTAAGCGTCACCTAAGCGGTAAGGCGGTAGAGGGGTGGCAAGGCACCACCCCGCCTTGCGTGCATGCCTAAGGCAGTGGTTAAACTAGAGAGAGAGCGGGCAGCTGGGTAGTAAGAAGGCGGCGGAAGAGGTGGGCTAGGTTTACCTCACGTCCTCGCGCCGCCTTGGCCTCCAGGACATCGTCAAGTCGCCTCCGCCTCCAGGGCGCCGTCGAGTCGCCGACGCCGCCGTTCAACCTCCACCTTGCCAGATCTAGCCGCCCGCAACATTACAAGGAGTGAGGGAGGCAGCGGCTGGGAGTGAGGGGGGGGGAGTGAGGGTGCCGGCTGTTGGGAATGAAGGAGGAGGGAGGGAGGCGGCGGCTGGGAATGAGGGAGGAGGGAGGGAGGCGGTGGCTAGGAGTAATGAGGAGGGAGGTGGCGGATGGGAGTGAGGGAGGAGGGAGGGAGGCGGTGACGGCTTGGAATGAGGGAGGAGGGAGGAGGCGGCGGCTGGTAGTAAGGAAGTACTAGGGTTAGGCTAGGGCTAAATGGGACGGGTGTGTTTTGGTATTTTTACAATTTAGTCCCAAGAGGCTTACGAAATTACAATTAGGTCCTTCGTCTCTTTAGATTTCTTCTGATTTAGTCCTCCAGAACACCGTTTTCTTCGCCTTATGATGTGTGTAAGGCGTCGCCTCGCCTCACGCCTTATCGCTTAAAAGGTGTGAGGGGGGTGGGTCGCCTCACCTCGCCTTACCGCCTTAATAACCTTGCCTTAGAGTACGTCGAAGCACGTGGCCACCATGCGATTTGTGCACACATCAGATCCACGGGGATCTCTCTCTTGGCGGCGACTACGAAGTCGTCGAACGCCTCATGACTACGTCTACATGACGCGGTCGTGGACGTCGATGACCCACTCGTGGTCACGCCCTGGTCAACCCTTCCTTGCATAGTTTCTTGCACGCTCCCTATGGATGGCGCCACTATTGTCGTATGAGCATAACAAGGGGCACTGGGTAGCCCTTTCCCTCTTGGGGGATATGGACTAAGAGTTAAGGAGCCGACAAACAGAGAGAGAGAGTGAGCTAGTGAGAAATGAGTGGATCTGGCCCCCTCTTGGGGTTTTATATACATGAGTGGGGTAGAATGGGAAATTTATTTTCTATCTTACCCCTTCATAATTACAAAAGGTAGGAGTATATTGATACATTCCTTGATACTATTGGGTCTGTATTATTAGGCCTGCTGCAAGGTCTGGTCGTTTGGGGCTGGGCCACCCCTGCAACAACTACATGATTGAGTTCATTAGAAAAAATGTTGCAGTTCTTTTTTAATCCGTTTAGGACTTTAGGTTTAGGTGCATTTTGGAGGGGTTAAACTTACAAATTGTTCTTTAGAAAAAAACACTTCGAATACAAAGGAGTAAGATAGGGACAAAAATAAAGTGCAACAACTAGAGGTATTATGGTCTATTTGCCGACCGAGTTAAGAAACAAAATATTGGGAGGTATTATGGGTTTTTGGAGCCAACCTACTACCCAAACGCTTTTATGAGGTAGCTCTAGATTCTTAGAGGAGTGGATTCTTAGATAATTAGGAGCAGAAACTGGAAAATAAGAATCTGAAACTCTACCAAATAAGCCTTACATTGGCTTTTGCAGTTCCTGAGCTTGCACCAAATGTCTTATTGTGGAGAATCCTTTCACTTCTTTCTGACTATGGTTTTTTATTGCTTTAGCTAGCATAGCAGTTTAATCATATGCTGGGGCAGGCTGGATTTAGAAATATTAATGTAGACCTTGCAGTTTCTTGTTAAAAAGCTGCCATGTTATGTTCATAATCGTAAAACAAACTCCATAACTAGGTTTCTGTTTAAGGTGGAAATATGTGCCATGGTCACGTCATTTTTGAGCCAATGTATTCAATGGTTGATATGTTGAGAAAATAAGCATGTAAATATGTGGACTGTGGTGATGATTTACTCACTTGGCCTGTGCTCTGCATCCGTTGTGCTATCATCCCCTTTTCTTTCTCACATACTTGTCAGTATACTGTTGCTGCCTCTGAAAATATCTCCCATATGTACAGCAAACTTTTAATATTCCGAATCTAATACGAAAATTTTTCTAATATGAGATCCATTAAAGGTTGTACATGTGTTTTGTCTATCATCATGCTTGATCTGATCTAAAATGTAAAGGTTATACATCTGTTCTGTCTTTCTTCCTGTCTGATCTTATCTGAAGTGGCTACAGTTAAGTTGTTGATACTTTATTCTATAGAAAATCATCCTGCCATAACCATGTTTTGCTTGCCTGGGTAAATTAAGATTACGGGTATGTTGGGTTAATCATATAATTACTTTCTGAAATACCTTGCAGTAGAAAACTTTTCATGATTAGTATCCATGATTTAAGTGTCTTCCTATTTTTGCTAAATGATGAGATCACCAAAAGAAATTCACCTCCTGTATTTTCACTTTGATCTTACAGCTTCAGCATCGTCAGTGTCATGATTCATGAATACTAATCATAGGATTAAAGATGATGCCAGTGCCACAGTGGCACAAACAAGTTCTCAAATCTCCTCTTCATTTCTATTTTGGTATCGTTTGGTTTCCACAACGTTGGTTTGCTGATGACTGATTATATAATTACTCTGTTCTCCGCAGGTGGTTCAAAAAACCAGCGGTTATCGGTTGGTAATCACCGGTAACTAGATTTACAAGTAGGAACTGATGAAAAAAGTTGGCTGGGTTATTTTTAGGTTTAATGCATTTCGCATGACGTGATGAATAATATGCTACGTGTCATGTGTTGGCTCGCCTAAGATAGATATGCAAAGATTCTGGTGATGTTGACAGCTAACACATCAAGCCATTACTTTCGGTTGCGGGGATGCTGACAGCCCATCACACCGAGTCTGGTTTACTTGTATTTGCCTTTGTCATGTGCACATGGTATTCACAGATAATTATATACTTTCTCAAGATGTATTTTCAGAGCATTTGGTTTTCTTTAATGTAAATTCAAAAGGCGCATATCAAAGAATATATTAAGTCGTGTGGGCCTCATTAGTGTTTCATTCCTGAAAAGACTGTACAGGACTTCACACGCCCTTAATGATGCCTAAACTTCATTTTAAAGATTTATTAGGAAAGTTAATTTTAGGCAAGGAACCTTTTTGTCCACGCCCAAAAAGTTGCTTTAAGAAAAACACCCAAGAAGTTACCCTTGAACGAAAATTATGCTTGGATCTTACCAAAATGAAAGACACATGATCCTAGGGGAGACTTGAAACAGCTGATGGAGCCAATTGATGTGTACAAAGTGTAGAGGCCAATTAGTATGTGTGATTCTGGGTGCAATATTCGGATGACACAGCTGTTTTTAATCAAACTATCTATATTTGTTTCCTTTTATGAGATTAGCAGTGAAGCAGAGGGCTCTGAACCTCAATCTGCCTCTTGAAATTGTCTTCCATCTTGTTGTGGGGCATGCCACGTGGATGGTTTTCCATCAGGTTCTCTTCACTCTGCTTCAAGTGCTCTAATTTAATACAAGTGTATGTACATTTTATCTTTTAGTGACTTCTGTCTCATTTTTTGCTAGTAAAATTTCATAAATTCCTTTTGTTTGAAATAACTGACAAATAGAAAAATTTCTTACTTGTAAATCAACATAAAATAATTCTACTGTAAACACAGATTGCATTATTTGCAGATTGGGCAACTAGGGCAGTGCTGTGCCTGTGAGTAAAACTTTAGCTGCATATGATCTGTGCTATTTGGATGCAGACAAGCCTACCTGAGGTCACCTGGCAGTGTTACCATGAAATGAGTGTGCTTTTATAACCTGAAGCATTTACATAACCTATTAGGTTGAAATCTGAGAATATTATCAAATTTTAGTCTGGTGATGTTGTGGTCGGTGTTGGTTGGGTATGGGTCCCAGGACTGAGGGTACCCTTGAGCGGCTGACTATGCCATCGCCAAGGCTCTAAGGTATTTTGAAGAAGAGAGAGACTAGAGAATTTTATTTATTTCTTTGCTTAATGATAATATGTACAATGTCTCTTTTATATGGATGATTAGACTTGACCCTTGAAAAACCTATTTCTATATTAAAAAACTAATTCATAATAATAGAAAACTTATCTCAATCCCTAATAATAGGAAACTTATCTCTAATTAATGGAAATAATCTAAAAAGAAACAAACTCAAATAATAAGAAAACTAACTAAATAGATAACACCCATACGACACCCGTGAGCTATTGATCACACAACGTACGACGCTATAGTACCAAGCGACAGTACTGTTCACGGTGCTATAGTATCGTGCGTGGTATTATTCACGCATGGTGTGACTGCTAACCTTAGTCCGTAACATTACACCCCTTGTGGTGAGACAGCTCATCCTCGAGTTGTTAGGTGGTGGCCATGGACTAAGACCTTCGCATTCCCATGTCGATGAAATGACACAATGATGACGTCGCGCGGCATGGAAAATGACAAGCGAAGCCCCAATGCACAACAACGAGGACATACTCTAGCATTAGCTGACGTCGCGGGAGTTGCCAGCGGCAAGGGCAATCGATGTAGGGCAGTAGTAGCATCCTTCTTGTCCTGAGATGCAATAGTTGTGGGAGAGATGAGACGACGTTGCTGACTCCCATATGGCAACCGTTGTGCTCCATACTTGCGGAGACATGATGTCGGTCAATCGCGTGGAGAAGACCGCCGTTGGACAGTGGCAACCTTTCTCCTTGGCAAAAGCACCAAAGGTGAAGTTTGAAGAGGAGTCGTTGGTAAAGGCGGCAACGTGGCTAGTACCAACGCCAACGTCAGGGACAGTGGTGGTAGCATAGCAAGTGTAATGGTACACGATGCCTCTTCCTGCTCGTTCAGCTTGTCCACCAACTCTATAGCCTTTTTCAAGGTGGTCATCATGTTATTGAGTAAGGACTTGTTTTTCTCGCTGTTAGCCATCAGCCCGCCCAAGGGAGATAATTCAGCATCGAAAGCCATGGTGAGTGTCTCTGTGGAGGCTTGACGTGTGGGTGGAGACGGCGCAATGGTGGTGGCGGCGAAATGGAGGTTGATGTATTTATAAAACTTGGCCATGTCTGCACCCTGAGTGCACACTCCAGTTGCCGGTACCATAGGGCAGCATTCCCTGTCAGGTGGTGGGATGCCAACCACTCTTCCTCCATCGTCCGTTGCGCCTTGAAGAATTGCTCAAAGCGATTCAACCAAGGTTGCGAATCTTCCTTACCATCGAAGGTCGGAAGTCCTAGGTAGTAGTATCGTGAAGCTCGGGCCTTCATGGGATCGAAACTCCTGCTGCTTGTCATGAATGGCAGAGTAGCAGTTAGTTCTGATACCGAATGTTGTGGTCGGTGTTGGTTGGGTATGGGTTCGAGGATCGAGGGTAGAGCACTCACCCTTGATCAGTCCTCCATGCCGTTGCCAAGGATTCGAGGCTTGTTAAAGAAGAAAGGGAGACTAGAGAACTTTATTTATTTTTTCTTAATGATAATAGGTACAATGATGCCTTTTTTATTGGGATGGCTAAATTTGACCCCTAAGAAACATATTCCTATATTAAGAAAACTAATTCCTAATAATAGAAAACTTCTCAATATCTAATAATAGAAAACCTATCTCTAATCAATATAAATAATCTAAAAGGAAACAAACCCAAATAATAAGGAAACTAACTAGATAGATAACACCCATACGGCACCCGTGAGCTACTGTTCACGCGACGTACGGCGTTACAGTACAACACGATAGTATTGTTCATGGTGCTACAGTACCATGCGTGGTACTGTTCACGCACGGTGCGGCTGCTAACCTTGGTCCGTAACAAGTGATGACTAGTCAATATTTGTTTGTGGGGTATACTTAATTAGGATGGTGCTAGATTAACCCAAAATTGAAATTACGATTGCTTTAGGGACGCTATTTCACTTGTCTAAGCTAGTCTATGGTGGCTTTAGACTAAATATAATGATTTGTTTCTATTGCGTTAGGAAGATAAGATGGACATTACTCGCAATCCCCTTTATGCTGTACTGATTGTTGGTCATATTTCTAAAATCAGGTCTACTCTGCCCAGTACTCGCTCGAGTACTCCGACCAGGTCCCCTCACTGAGTACGAGTAGGCAAAAACAAGTAGCTAACCAGTTTAATCAGTATAACTGGGCGAGCACTCGGAGTACTCGGATCAGGTCCCCTCACTGAGTACGAGCAGGCAGAAATGAGTAGCTAACCAGTTTAACCAGTGTAACTGGGTAAGTACTCGGTATAATCGGCTACCAAGTTAAGTAATCGTTGAGTGGCCAATCCAGTGTAATGAAGCCCACAGCCCAGCAGAGTCCCACACGTGCCACGATAGAAGACGTCGACCCACACACGCCTGAGGCTGTCCAGAGGGCGCCATTCTGTTAAGTAGAACATTTTTTGTGAAAAGAAGTTAAGGACAACATTTAAGTCTGTACTAAAACATTTTCACCAATATCATTTGAGAACATGTTAATGCTATTTTGCGCAAGTTTGACATCAAGACTACTTTGCAGTTTGTAGTAGAATGCCATTTCTTCGTTTGTGATTTCTCTTTTCATTCTTCTAGCAGTAGCATCCAATGTTGGGACTGATTTTTTTAACCACCTATATACATCAAAACAATAGCATCAAATGTGGTTTTGATTTTATAAGAATATACATATATAAATCTGTTATTAAAATAGAAAAACCAGTTACAAATCCGAGTACAAGGCCGATTCCTGTATAATCACTACAAGGTGAGGTGACCGAGCGAGCACTGGTTACCGAGTTTTAGAACCATGTTGTTGGTCATAGGAAAATATTTGGGAGTATTTTACACTTGCATCTTAAAAAACGTTTTCCTTCTTTTTAAATGTCAAACATTTTTTGTAAGGTCCAATCTTTTTTAATACCACTGCAACTTTCATTTCTCTGTATTTTCCCCTGTGCTCTATGAGACTATTGACAGTATGAGTTACTGTCTGTTTATCTTTTTTTTTTCCTTTTTTGAGTTGGTTAAATCACAAGAGTGAGGCATCTAGACCGATCACATACTGCAGAACAAATTGTTTGATTTTATAAGAATATACATATATAAATCTGTTATTAAAATAGAAAAACCAGTTACAAATCCGAGTACAAGGCCGATTCCTGTATAATCACTACAAGGTGAGGTGACCGAGCGAGCACTGGTTACCGAGTTTTAGAACCATGTTGTTGGTCATAGGAAAATATTTGGGAGTATTTTACACTTGCATCTTAAAAAACGTTTTCCTTCTTTTTAAATGTCAAACATTTTTTGTAAGGTCCAATCTTTTTTAATACCACTGCAACTTTCATTTCTCTGTGTTTTCCCCTGTGCTCTATGAGACTATTGACAGTATGAGTTACTGTCTGTTTATCTTTTTTTTTTCCTTTTTTGAGTTGGTTAAATCACAAGAGTGAGGCATCTAGACCGATCACATACTGCAGAACAAATTGTTTGATTTGTTGGTATCTCGTTTTCAAACTTCCACATAGCCTCAACAGTACACTGGCTTCGATTCCAGAATACAATTCTTATGCTTGTTGCTAGTATGGTGGTGTTGTCTTGGTTGTCTCAATTTATTCAATGCTTGCCATCTGCTGCTGTTGTAATAGGAGTTCAACTTTCTTGCTTACACAGTTCGAAGTTATCTGGTACTGTGCTTTGGATGTGATCACAAAGAATCATATTGTCTCAGCCCTTTTTTTGTTTAGTGGATATAACTGTTGTCTGGGTTTGGGAATCTGTGGGTGGATTTCAATCAGCTGGTTACTAACAGTGTATAGTTTTCCTTGAAATGGATGGTTGTTTTGAATGCTGGCTGGTTTAGGGGTTTTTGTTTCGAGTTAGCACATATGATTTATGCTGATCCGAGCTATCAAACAATGTTGTTATGAAAAAATTATTCTACAATCGGCTGTGCTTTTGAGAACAATGAAAGGATTAAGGCTGTTCATCTCTACTATGTTTTGCCAGAAACTGTCATCTGTTTCTTATCCAAGCAGCGTGATTGCCATTCTCTTCACAACAGCGTCTCAGCCGGCACCAGACCAGTTAATGCTGATGACTGGATGGGACCGGATGTGGGTCATCAAGCAATGCTTTATCTGCCTCAGGTACAGTTTCATGAACCTTGATCAAGGTTTCAAAACCTGGAACTGGAAGAAATCCCGGTCGGCGGCCGGTAACGGTTATCGGCCGGTTACCAGAAAAACAGGCAAAAAACCAATCACAATTTGAAAATCAAAACTTGAATTTTGGGATGTTTTCAAACCGGTAACCAGAAAAACCGGTCAAAATTCGAAAATCAAAAATTGATACCGACCGGTTTTTTCGGTTACCCATATCCACCGGTAGAAACGGTAACTGATGGTTATCGCCCGATAACCGCCGGGATTTTGACCTTGATTGAGTGGTTGCCATTGTATCACTATTCCTCAAGCCGCATGATTTCGCATTTATCATGTCTCCAAGAGGATGAGACCACAAGATCATACCTACCTGGGCATTGATCAAGAACATGATGGCCCCACCACTCGCACATAATTCTGCTTCCCCCAATTGCTGGCGGGCATGTTAACATTCTTGCTATGCTCTGCTCAACCACCACAGCTACAACCTACTCAAAAGAGGGCAAGCAGGTCAGGGTAACTAGCCCTTTGAGAGGAAAAGGATAGCCATTTACACCTCGCGTCCCCTTTTGTTGGTGGTCCTCACCGTGGTGGAGCTGGCTCTTTCCCTTTCAGGTTCACACGTGGGAGTGCAGTGTCCGTGGCCTCATGAATCACTTGTAGGTGAAGGCCCCAGATGATGGATCTTTGGCTGGAAATAAAGGTAAATGTTCATTGCTGCTCACTATCACATTATGACATGGTAATTATTCTGTGCTTTGGATGCTTCGCAGTGTAATTCACCCATAGGACAATGTTAACGCGACAACGTATTTTATGGTAGATGTATTTTTTTGTCTGATTTGTTATTTCACTGGAATATTCTGCTGCTTATTCTTACCAGGGTAATCGGCGGATTATCGGTGATATCGGTTTTACCGGTATCCACCGGTAATGATGGGTACCAGACAAATAATTTCTGTGAATTTAAATTGGGGCCAATTTGCAACTAATTTTGGGCCAATTTGAGTTCAATTGCTAATCGGCGATTTTTGGTCGATTTTTTAAAATTCAAATTCTGATTTGAAATTTTTGGGCAAAATCTTTCGAAATTTTCCGATTATCGGTTTTATCGGACCTCCCCGGTAAAAAATTGAAGCCGGTTTTGAAAACCCTGATTCTTACAATGCAATGTGGTGGTGGAAGAGTATCAGGCACACAGGCTGCAGTTGGCTAGACCTTTCTATTAGTGGAAGTGAATCTCATCAAGAAGCCATTAGTTGAGTAGGTTTGTGTGCATAAACAGCTAGAACGCATCATTGCCCACTTCAAGTCTAAGAAGCTGTCTTTCTTAGGTCCATAGACCATATTTGTAATTATTTTACTTGATATATTATTTTCTGAGCAAAAGAGAAGCAACTTTTGTCCCTCAGGGTTGAGGGGGAAAGAAATAAAGGACGTAAGAGCCAATTAGGTTGTTACTAATTCGTTGGGTTGTACGATGATGATTGAATAAAGTTTCTTGTTACCTTCAAGATTGATTCATCAAGCAAGCGTGTGCACATACTTTTTCATGTTCCCCATTATCTCTTAATGATTTTTTAAGTTGCCTAAACATTCAACCTCGAGTCCTTGACTTTAAGGCGATATGAACCGCCAAAAAGAAGTTACAGGGACAATTTGTTTATGTTTCTTCTCCAGATTTCTCTTTGATGTGAACATCCATTGTTTCTAATGGCGTTTACTGTTCTTCTAAATATCCACACGTACCTTGTGAATACCTTTTCTTCTCGAGGTTTGCTGCAGCTTCCTACATTAAAGGTTTGCTTTGTAGACCTAACAATGGTTATAAATGTACGGCCAAACGGGGCATAAAACAAAGTTTTCGAATTTGAGCATAACAATCTGGTTTACAAAATTTTGGGTACTATCTGTTTTCAAGTTGTAAGATTTTTTGCTGCTTTAGGACTCATTAGGATGTATTTGTTGGGAAGTAGGATCCACCACGTGAATTGATTGAAGATAGGGGGAAATCATTATTCCCCTTTCCTATTTCAGCTTTCAGAGACCATGATGCTTGGATTGAAATAGAAATACTTTACAAGCCACTCTTGCACCATTATAGTTACACGGCCACTCACAAAACGTCATCACCCCGCATAATAGTTGCATCATGATCAAATGCATACATCCAATCTATGAGGACATGTATGATGGTAAAACGGAATAGTTGACAGAACGCCCTCAGGGGAGACTTGGAATTTATTTCTTAGATGAGATTTGGAAGTTGGACAGAGAAGTTTGAACTGTGGTATTTTTAGCACGATATCCTGAATTACCAATCCTGTCCTCTCGTGGACCCTTTTTTGAGTATTCATTTTAGAGCTCTTACCGTGGGTCAGTTTATCTCAGTTTTAAACCAAGGGAGAGTTGTTTTACTTTTGGAGAGAAGTGGACTGAAGCTTGCTTGTGAGAAAATCATCCTATTGTGGTTACAGACCAAACAGAGAGAGATATATGGTAGTGGAGAGTTAGATGAGCAATGCTTAAGGTTTCCCCCATGGCCTGGATGGTATATATATAGTTACATGGGGAGTGCTTTATAATTATGCCCTTATGCGCTAGTATCCCTCGCAGGGGCATTTATGTCATCATACATATCCCTTTTTGGGCCTTACAACCTTCTAACAGGCCTGCTGGGCTTAGATGGGGGTCACCTCTACAACAGGAGCCTCTCATGGTGAAGGGCTTCACGGGCCGAAGCCATGTTGCCGAGCCACTTGGCCCCCTCCGTCCCTGCGGCCTGTGACCTTCAATGATCTTGGACAGAACCGTTGCTTGCTGGTGTGGCCTATCTTCTCATTGAGGATGTGGAACTGGACCTGTTGTCGAAGGTGTCTTGGGCCGTTTAGCTGTGGAGTCGAGGATGCCTGGCGAAGTCGCCGGAGAGAGTCAAGAGTGGGGCAAAGACGGGCTCCTTCAGCGGACGCATCGCCGATGCGCGGGGAGGCCCGCCTCCGCGCGTACCCAGGGGCTTTGGAACCGCGCTTCTCGAGGCGTCGTGACACGTGTCGAAGCTTGATTGGTGTGTCGCGTGCTGTTAGGGGCCGCCTCGGGGGAGGCGCACGCGCGACCAGGCGACAGGTGTCACACGCGTCTTCCCAAGGGCGCGGGACACGTGGCCTACCAGGGCAGGGGCGCCGTGCGCGTATTTGACCGCGGCGCCTCGTCTTTCGCCGGCTGATCTTCCATTGGTTAGACTTCCGCCGGTTCGGCTATTCCCAGCCGGTCGGGGAGGTGGGTATATAAGTGCCGCTACCGTAGCACCATCCTTCCACGTTCCTGGCTATTCGCTTTGTTGCTCCTTGCTTGAGTGCATCGCGTTCCTGCATGTGGTGATCTTCTTCTCATGAGTAGGCCTACTTTGGTTCATCTGCGTTCTTTGATCGCGTTGATTGGCGCTAATATCAGAGAATGTTGATGAACTGAAGGAGGCCTATTCATGAGAACAAGTCAAAACTTGTTGTAGATCTACAGTCGCGCTCCCCGATTGTGGGGAGCGCAAGCGGTTGGACCCCCATTGGTCGGGGTTGTGAGGTTGTCGCATATGCTTCGAAGTCACGGTGGCTTCCGGTGTCGCTGCGAGGGTTCAATCAGAGCAGACTCCGGAGTCTTCGCGCGGACCAGGGATCGGAGGGCTACATGGTATCCCGCGGCTCGAGGACGGTGCTTTGATGGCGCTGTAGGTTAGAACGGCGTTGCACGTCTCCGCCTTTTGCCCGCTAGGCGCGGCCTATCAAGAGGGAGCCAAATCTACACCTGACCTCACTCCTTGGATATTATTTGTGAAATGTTAAGCGCGTAATGTAAAATATTTAGAATGTTAGGAGCAGGGTACAAAGTTGCCCCCGGTGTGTGAGGCCAAGTTGGAGGCCCGGCTAGACCCCAGAAGTATAGGCCGAAGTAGGCGCCGGGGTCGACCCGAGCAATCGAAGTCGAGGTGGTCTTCAGGCTTGCCGCGCAGACTTGTGGCGGTGTAGCGAAGTGCCCCTTCGTGGGGATGGAGCCGAAGTCGGAGCCGGAGTCGCCCTGCGGAGGCGGAAACCCCGCCGAAGTTGCAGTCGAGGTTGACTGGTCCATGGTCTGCCGCCGCTGCATTGATGGCCCTGAGAATCGCGTCGACACGCAGCAGAGGATACGCCACGTTGTGCGACTTGCGTTCATTCCCTAGGGAGTGGACGCGTGTCAGAACGCGATTGGCGCGTCATGTGCTGTCAGGCCATCGCACGACCGCGGTCGTGCGCCCGTTTCTGACGTGGCACGACGCGCGTGGGCGGTTGTGCCGCTTCGGCTTCAATCGTGGGGAGGCGAGCGGTTCGTCTCCCGCCGGTTACACTTACCGGCGGTGCGGGAGATGAAGGGGCTTTAAATACCCCCTTTGGCACCACGTCTGCGCTCTCCCCCCTCACGCCTTGTGGTCCCTTTTCCTGCGCCCTGCTCTCTTGCCCTCTTTGCCGCCGCGCTGCCCCTGTCGTCGCCTAGCTCCCGGAGAACGATGGCACACGGTGAAGAACGTGCTTAGTAGGCCGGCGATAGCGCCTTCTTCCGGCGGTCGTCGCCGCTCGAGGTGAAGTACACGCTCGAGGGGCGCGATTCATCGCTGGTAGACAAATGGTGGGTGGTGATGGAGAAAATGGAAGGTCCGTGCTCCCGCGTCTTGGGCCCGACGCTCGCGACGAAGGAGACGATCCGCAACCTGCTGCGCGAAGGGAAGCTATCGGACCGCCGGGAGGTGCGACTGCCCGCCAGCGACGAGACAGAACCGCACCCCGAGAAGTCGTAGGCGATCATCTTCATCGCTTCGAAGGCGGGCTCCGCATCCCGACGCCATGATTGTCAGCGACGTTTTGCGGACCTTCGGGCTTGAGCTGGAGCAGCTGACTCCGAACGCGATAGCCCGCCTTGCCGTGTACAACTGGGCCTTGCGTACGGAGGCATGCTGGCCTAGCTCCTCACTTTTTGCGTTTCTCCACGACGCACGGTGTCAGCCAAAGAAGCGGAGAGACAGGACGTTCTCCAACTTCGGCAGCGTCAACTTCGTCTTGCGGTCACCATGCGGGAAGATCTTCCCCGCCAACTCGACTCGGGCGAAGTGGGAGCCAAACTGGATGAAACGGTGGTTTTACCATCGTGTGGCGAGCGGTAGTGGCCTCGAGTGCTCAGGCTGGCCAGCGGCGTTCAATACCATGCCTGGTACGCCGATAGATGACAAGGACAGGTGTAGGGCGCGGAGGCTCTTGGGGATCGCCGCCCGCTTCAACATGCGCGACCTCGCCGAGGAGTTCGTCATGTATGGCGTGGCGCCGCTTGCCGATGGATGGCGCATCACACCTGGGATCCTTTGGCGCGACAACGTCCGCCCGTCCGTGTTGTCGCTACCGAGGCCCTCCGACCCTCGTAAGTCTTGGTGGAGCCTTACTTTCGCCTTCTGTCTACTGGACTGTCTTTTTAACTCCTCTTGCCGCCTATAGGGACTCTCCTGGAGTACGCGGAGCATGCGGTGAGCGTGTTCCTCGGACCGTATACAATCAAGGAGCATGGCCAGCGCGCAGCTACGACTGCGGAGGCGGAGCTGGGGCGGATAAACCGTGTGTGCGAGGCCCTGAGCATTCGTGCGCCGGAGCGCGCCACTCCTGCCCCGAGCCAACCTCGCCACCGAGATGATGATGCCAAGGAGAAAGGACTGTTGTCTCGTCAGGGGGCTCGGTCCTCCACGGCCGCACCTGGTGCACTGGCCACCACTCCTGTCGGCTTTGTTGGTGCTGATAGTGCGGGGGATGTCGACTCCGACTCGACGAAGTATGCCGATTCGGAGCTGGAAGCAGGTGCGGAGGATGAAGGAGAGGGGTCCTTGGGCGATGCCAGGGACCAGGAGCGTAGCGCGGACAATGGGGAGGGGGAAGCCTCTTCTCCTGCGGTGGTCGCTGGGGCAGAGCCATCGCCCACGGAGGATGTTGGAGCAGAGTCCGTGGCCGCGGTAGTTACCGGGGTGGAATCCTCGCCTGCGGCGGTTATCGAGGCATACTCGTCACCTGCGAAGGATGCTGGAGCGGGGGCCTCGCCTGCGGTGGCTACCGGAGTGAGGCCCTTGCCTGCAGTGGTTACTGAGGCGGAGTCCCCGTCTTGCCCCCCAAAGGCGAAGCAGCCGCGTACGCGATCACCCCCACGTCCGAAAAGGGGGTTCGCTGTGGTGACTAAGGTCAGGGGCCTGCGGGATTCTAACTCCGACACTGAGGCCCTCTGCCCCGGCGTCCCCGCGGCTCCCTCCGGGGCTGCGGCTACCGTGGTCAGGAGCCTGCTGAGCTTAGACACCGACATGGAAGCCCCCCGGTCCGGAGGGCTGACTTCGTCTGGGGGCGTTGGCGTCCCTGCGATTCCGTCTGAGGCTGAGGGGACGGCCCGGCGGAGTCCACCAGCTGGCGCCGAAGGTAAATTCACCTCCCTTGGCATGATTTTGTGGTGCGTTCGTAGGGCTCTAACCGCTACGTCCCTTCGCAGCGGCACGCCTCCCTGAGCGCGGACAATCTTTGGGGCGCGTGGATATTCCTTTGGGAGGGACATCCGACGCTCCCGAAACTGTCGTCATGGATGCCGCGCGCCCGAGCCTAGCGGATTTCGTCCCTCGACCAGAGGTGCTGGGAGCGTGGTAGGGGATCGCAGATAATGCGGCCGCGAACCTGGATCGCCAGGTGCTGCTGACATGCGGGTCGGAGCTCCTTGGAGGCGTACTGGAGGCCTCGGAAATGCGGGTAAGTACTTGACCTTCAGTGACGCATGGTCCCTTAGAAGTTTACTGACTGCTTCATCGTACAGACCCTCGCCCTTGGCCGGGCATTGCGGGCGGCTCACGCCCGCAAGCAGGGGGGCGCTGAGGACCAGCTGCGCGCTGCCGAAAAGGCCCTTCGCGCAGCCGAGGAGGCGCACTCCGCCAAGGATGACCGTATCCAGTGCTTGGAGGTAGAGCATGCGAAGGCAATTTCGTACGTCGGGGCGCTCGTGGTGGCGGCACGGTTAGCGGCCACAGAGGCGGCGCGGCGAGCAGCAGCGGAGGAGCGAGACGGCCTGCTCCGGCAAATCGCTGCGCTGGAAGAGGAGAAAGGTCGCCTCTCTACGTCTCTTGGGGAGCGGGATCGTGCCTTGGGCGATACCTCGGTGGCGGCTTGGGATGCCATGCTGGCACTAGAGGGCGCCCTCGAAGACCTTGTCGCCGAGGTGCCGCCTCGCTCCTTCTAGCCCGAAGAGCTGTCGCGGACGTTTTGGCGGATCGGGGATGCGTCCAACCTTGCTCGCAACGCCGCGACGTCCTTTGGCCACCACTGCTCCTACGTGACCTCGTGCTTGGCGTGCGCGCTTCTCCGGCACCGGAGCTGCCGGCATGTCGACGAGTTGGCTGACCCCCAACTGGAGATGCCGGTCGGGGCTGGGGTGATGTCCGGTGTCGTGCGCACTGTTTGCCCTGCTGTTAGGGTTTTCCACGAGCGGATTTGGGAGTACATCGGGGAGGCCGCGACGAAGGTAGAGCTACAGCGGACCATGTACGGCGAGGGGAACCTCGGCCGATGGCTTGATGAAGTCCCACAGCGCGACAAAGGTGGTGCTGATGCCTCGGGGCGTGGCGCAAACCCACAGGTGTGACATCGGGGTTCTTGTGTGTTGGCGTGCGTTGTAATGTGCACGCCCCTTATGAATAAAATGGAAATTGCCCCCATGTTCTGACCGTGCGTGTTGCTATGCTCTAGGCAGCTACTTGATAGGGACCGACCGCTTGTTTCCGACCTTGTGACCCAACGTCTTCGACGCTAGCGGTGGGCTGAAGAATCGATTGATTTCTGGGCGGCTCGGGCTTCCTCGGGCGAGGCTTCAGCGCGGATGTATGTTAAAGAAGAGCCAGCCGAGTAGCAACTCTGAACATCCGAGGACGCTTGTACATTTGATTCTTACTGCACTTTCTTGCAAACATCCTTTGACGAATACAGGAAGGGTTTTGGTTGAAGTGTGTGTATCCGTCACTTTTTACGACCGCGCTTGCCTCGGGTAAACTCGTAGGACTTTATTTTGCAAGCGCCTATACGCCTTCACGTGCTCCATCCTTTACCCTTCGAAGTGGCCGCGAAGCTGGCGCCTAACCAGAGTAGGCGCGCAAGAGCTCCTTCTTCTACCCTTCGAAGTGGAGGCAGCAGAGCTGGCGCCTAGTCGAGGTAGACGTGTGCGCGAGCGCTCCGTTCCCTACCCCTCGAAGTGGAGGCAGCGGAGCTGGCGCCTAGTCAAGGTAGACGCGTGCGCGAGCGCTCCGTCCCCTACCCCTCGAAGTGGTGGTAGCGGAGCTGACGCCTAGTCGAGATAGACGCGCGCGAGAGCGCTCCGTCCCCTACCCCTCGAAGTGGTGGCAGCGGAGCTGGCGCCTAGTCGAGGTAGAGGCGCGTGAGCGCTCCGTCCCCTATCCTTCGAAGCTCCGTCCCCTACCCTTCGAAGTCTAATTCGCGGGCAGAAGCGCTTGCCAGCGATGACGACTTCCATACTATCTACCGTGGGGCGCGCGTGGGGACAACATCCGCACGTCTTGTTTGCGCTCAATGGGGTGCACACGGGGGCCAGCCTCTACTACGCCTTCTCTACACCCTATAGAGTGCGCTGTAGGGGCAAGCCTCTGCTGCATCCCATCTACACCCCGTAGAGTGCGCTGCAGGGCAAGCCTCTACTGCGTCTTATTTATACTCCGTAGAGTGCGCGGGAACATCAACCACGTCTTATTTATACTCCGGGGAGTACGCGCAGGGACAGCACCCACGCGTGCGCGGGAACATCCGCGTCTTGTTTATACTCGGTAGAGTGCGCAGGGACAATATCCGCGTCTTGTTTATACTCCATAGAGTGCGTGGGAACATCGACCATGTCTTATTTATACTCCAGGGAGTACGCACAGGGACAGCACCCACGCGTGCGCGGGAACATCCGCGTCTTGTTTATACTCGGTAGAGTGCGCAGGGACAACATCCACGTCTTATTTATACTCCGTAGAGTGCGCGTGGAGGCGGACCTCGACGCTGCGTCTTATTTATACTCCGTAGAGTGCGCGCGGAGGCGTCCCCCCACGCGTCTTTGTTTATACTCACAAAGAATGCGCGCGCGAACGCGTGTCTTTGTTTATACTCACGGAGAGTGTGCACTCGAACACGTGTCTTTGTTTATACTCACGGAGAGTGTGCACGTTTTTGCAGGAAGTAAGACTAGTTTCGCAAACGGTGAACTTTATTGAATTTCCATTTGCGTGGGTGAGCGATTACAAAAGACAGGGTACTAACCGCTAATCGCTCGAGGGCGGGAACAGTAGCGACTGTCATTGCCATGGTGGTGAGGTAGGGCCTGGTGGGAGCCTCTAGTGCTGGAGCGATCCACGTGGGAGCCCGGCGGGGTGCTTCTTGAAGTCGCCGAAGGCCCTTGCGGTGGCGTGCCCAGCCTAAGAGTCCTGTTAGACCTCGTGGTGCGAGCCTCGGGTACCGAGCTCTATGCGCCGGGCCATATCCTGGTCGCCGTGGGCGGTGATGATACCTCGCAGGCCTGGGAGCTTCATGCATAGGAAGCCGTGGTGTGGAACTGCCCCGAAGGAGTTGAGGGTTGATCGCCCCAATATGGCGTTGTAAGGGTACGGGATATCGACTACGTCGAAGGTGACATCTTTGCTCCTCACGTTGTCGTCCTGGCCAAAGGAGACTTGTAGGCATATCTGGCCCAACGCCCTCAGGGGCTGGCCTCCGAAGCCCTGCAGTGGAATTCCCGAGGGGCCCAAGCGAGTTCGGGGGATCCCTATTTGGTCGAAGGCCGCTGTGAACAAAATGTTCGCGGAGCTCCCTCCATCGACTAGGACGCGCTTAACGTCGCACCCTGCGATGGCGACCTGGATGACCAGGGGATCCTGGTGGGGGAACTCTACGCCTTCGGTGTCAGTAGGCGTGAAGGTAATTTCATGCTACGCCCAGTCCGGAGATGCCTGCACCGGGTATGCCGCCACATGGTGTAACCTCTGCACATAGGCCTTCCACTGCCGCGCCGAGGCGAACTCCAGCGAGGATCCCTCGGAGATGACGTTTATGACCCTGCGCTGGGCTCCCTCCGGGGCTTGGATCTATAGGGGGCCCTCCTGAGGCTGCAACCCCTGATCTTGGATCCGCATGGGGCCTTCCAGGGGTTGCTGGACGTGGGCCACGACAAGTGGCTGCACCTCGGGGTTTCTATCCCTGCGACGCTCTGCTGAAGTGCCGCGATGATGGTGCATGCGCGCGTGTCGTGGTTGCCCGACCATGTACCTCGCACCACTGGCCGTGGTGCTGGTCGTCGTATTCCGCGGGGCCCTATCATCACGACCCCGGCCGCGCCCCCGGCCCCGGCGAGCCCTGCCGCCGCGGCTGGCGGGGGCATTGTTTTCGGAGCCAACATGGGCTCGCCGCGGCTGGCGGGGGCGTTGTCTTCGGAGCCACCCTTGATGTCGAAGACGTAGCGGGCTCTCCGAGACTTCTGTTGGCCGCGCTTAGGCTTGTCGCCTGACGAGTCCTTGTGTTGGGCATCCCTGCGCTCAGAGGCGTCCTTCGATGGCTCCTGTTTGCGCTTACCCTTCGAGGAGCCTTCCTTCGGCGAGTCTCCGTTCTTCGTCGTGCCCTCCGCTTGATTGGTGTCGGAGTCGTCATCTTGCCGCCGCCGCGCGTCTTCTTCCGCTCTGGCGTACTCTTCCATCTTGTCAAAGAGCTTCGCCCCCTGTACCGCTGCGTTGATGATGGTTGTCTCGTTGATATTCTTGACCTGGCATCGGACCTTCGCGAAGCGTTTGAAGTACTCCCGGAGCTTCTCCGAGGGTTTTTGCTTGACAGCGAAGAGCTGATCCGCGTCAACGCGCTCGACGTAGTTCCCCTGGAAGTTGTTGTAGAGGCGGTCGCGGATCTGTTCCCATGCGTAGATGGAGTTAGGCTCTATGGTGAAAAACCAAGAGAACGCCACTCTCTGTAACGCGAGAGGGAGCTCCTTCGCCTTTGCGGTGTCGTCCCCACCTGCAGCTTCGATGGTGGTCTCGTATACACGCACGAACTTCTAAGGGTCTGTATCATCTTGGGACACGAAATATTGGGTACGAAATACTGATAGGCAACAATTGTTGTCTGTCATCGAATTGGGCTCTTATAACCAGTTTTGCAACTGCAACTAGGCTGGTTACTGACCAAACATCTTACAATGATAACTGGCCTAGAACTGGATGGTGCACTCTGCTGTTCTAGTGGGTAGGCAGCTCAGCTCTGTGTTTTTTTTCTATCTTTTGTTTTTTTAAAGAATAGCATAACTTTTAAATATTATATGTATATGACTAACCAACAAAAAAACTCACACAGAATTAAGCCTAATTTGTCGTATATAAGTCAGGAGTTTGTTGATGTCCATCAAACCACTATTGGGATGATATCAATTAAACCATGATGTGTTGTGGTTTTTTTAGAGTATATGGTTTTTTTTCTAGCTATCGGCCGTCCAACGTTATTTCTCCGATTCCGGGTTTTGGATCCTTAAGCCAGTATAATCAGAACAAGCGGCTACTGGTGGCAGCCGGTCACCATCGGTTTCTGGAACACTACTTGGATCTATCTTGATAGGTCACGTCAGATATACATCAACGAATGTCAAAGTTGGACACCTAGACAATGAAGTACATAGTTTTTTGTTGTCTTCTGTAGTTAACTAAATACCTGATTTATTGGACCAAGACAGCTTCAAAATTGTTAAAATTTTGTTGTAACTCCACAACTCACAAAATAGATTTGTATTCTTCAATATGGTCAGGCCAGGCTAAACCGGTTGGAACTGGCGGTTGGCTGACAAAACTAGGCTAAACCAAGCTGGTTTGACCTGTAACCATCGGTTTTCCGTATCGGCGTGCGGTTAACGCAGCTTTGATGCAGTCATTTCAGGGAGAGCCAGATTTTCCAATTGGATTTGTGCTCGGCGAGACAGCAGCTGAGCATTACAAGGACCGCAACCACACCGAGTGCCAGGAAGGGACTCGGCGCACTGACTTCGGTCCTGGAAATTTCCACGTCGTGACGACCAGGGGCGTGCTTTCAGGCCTTTGTCTAAAGCTCCACTAGCGCTGACGTTTGAGGCGATTACCTGGATGGCTGGATCACTCTTCCCCTCTGTTCGTGGTGCTTTCCACAATCCAGGTAGATTTGGTGAAGGATGCATTGTCCACGAATGTCGAATTCTGGTTCGGAAGACAGATCATACACGTCAAGGTGGCTGCGCTTGGTTTTATCTGGGCGGCTTCGTTTTGGCTTATACTAAGACTTATACTCGTATCGTATATAATAACTATATTTTAAATTGTACGTTTTTTAAGGTGGAGTCAATAGAAAGATTATAGTAAAAGTGTATTGAGTTCAGCTGTACCGACCAAAATCATATGTAACTATTTTTCTGTGCATACTACCTCATGCGAACAGTTAGAATTCAAATATTTAAGTCATAAGTAAGCTATCAGACCAAAAGAACTCACTTAAATTTGTTTTCCTGGCTACAATCACTGATGTGCATGTCACATATGCTCTATGGGGACATGGATTGGAACAGGTTACCCAGTCATGTCAATGATATACTGATTATCGAAGACGGCACCTACTATGCTGTGATTATTTTGACTTCAGCTTTTAACTTCCGGCTTATTTTTTACTATTCATAAATTTCGTCTTTTTCTGAATTTTTAGCTTTTTGTTGAGCTTTTTTGCCAGTTCTTTTTTTCCTGTATTTGTTTGTATTATATGTAATGGGCTAACATATTTTTATATTTTTTATTTTTTTTTAATTTAATTATGCTAAATAAGCCTCTGTCAGCTACAGTGTTTTTTCAGCTAGCTACAGTGCTTTTCAGCCATAAGTCAAAAAAAAAAGCCCAAATGATCACCACCCAGCGACCGAGCTGAAATTTGGCTTTGCAGATCAGACTGAATAAAATCCAATGTGCAGTATATTAGCCTTACTGTATCTATCATGCAAGTACCATTAGCGCTGATCCTGCATTCTTTGAAACGACAGGATACGATACAGGTACTGATGTACCTCCGTGACTTTGTGTAGACGCAACCGAGTGAGGCTTCCTGTCGCCATTTAAATTGGGGAATGAGTTGTACTCGGCTGGCCGAATGTATCAGAAAGCCCCCGACGTGGACTGCGAGTCCATCGCGACGGGCAATTAGACACTCTGCCTTCGTGTTTATGCGCCTTTAGCATGACTGTAATGGCCGACCCGGCAAATCCGAGACCGGGACTAAGAGATAATCCGGTAAGTAAACTCGGATGATGGATGGTGTCTGCTGCATGCTCGCAGCCCCCGAAACTCCAAAGGTGGTGGTGGTGGTGGACGCTGGGTCTTTTTCCACGCTCTATTAGCCTAAAAACTGCAGCCTTTTTAGATGTGCCTTTTGTGTGTTTTTGTGTGCGCGCGTGCGTGGGATTTTGACTATAATACCCGTGCATGTTTGTGTGGCAAACGCTGTCTATTTTTTCTAATATACCAGGGTATAATTGGGTATTATAGGTGTTATAGGGGTGACCCCACCTAAGCCCAGCCGGCCTGTTAGAAGGCTGTAAGGCCCAAAACAAGACATGTATAATGACATAAATGCCCTTGAGAGGGATATCTGAATGTAAGGGTATTATTGTAAAACACCCCCATGTGAATATATATACCATCCAGGCCATGGGGGAAACCCTAAGCATTGCTCACCTAACTCTCCACTACCATACCACTCTCTCTCTGTTTGGTCTGTAACCACAACAATTGGCGCCGTCCGTGGGGACAACAAGAGCAAGCCTCAAGATCTGAAGAATGATGACACCAAAGAAAGCTCCATCATCGGCGGCGAAGAAGAAGGGGGGCGCGACGGAGTCCCGTGTCAACACTAGAGCTTCGACGTCGGCAATCGCGAGCATGGACGATGGCGCGGGCGCGGCAACCACGAACATTGATGCTCATGGCGCGACGATCGACCCCCCACTGCTGGCGTGACAATCGACCCCGCCCCGCGCGCGACGATTGACCCCACCGCTAGCATGACGGTCGACACCGGCAGCACTGACCGGGTTGTTGGGAGCGGTAACGCCGACGCCCGTGCTGGCACGGCCACCGTCCCTACACCCGGTGCGGGAGCAGTGAGCGGTTCCGGCGGCAATGTCGGCCTCATCACCGACTTCGGAGTCTACCGCACTGGCGCATCGGACAACCCGGGAGCACAGGCCGTGGTCGCCACTGCCCCGACAGTGCGACCAAGTGCGCCGGTCACCCCAGCCGCGGCAACGGTGGAGAGCACCCTGTGACGGCCATCGGCACGCTCCAACGGGAGCTAGCGGATCTCCGTGGAGCCGTGCGAGATATGCAAGAGGCTTGGAGTCAGCAGACCCCGCCGGTGGTCGCGCCGGAGCCCACGCCAGAATGGGTGGACAGCCGCAAGGCCCCCACGTCCAGTCGCGTCCCGCTGCGACACGTGGACCCGAAGTCCCCCCTCTCCGTGGGCCTGCAGCAGTCGGCATGGCCGAAGGACTTCAAGTTCCCCAGCGCCATTGAGCCGTATAAGGGCGACACGGACCCTCGGGAGTTCATGCGTGTGTACGAGACCGCTATCGAAGCTGCAGGCAGAGACGACACCACAAAAGCGAAGGGGCTCCCCCTCGCGCTACAGGGAGTGGCGCTCTCTTGGTTCTTTACCATAGAGCCGAACTCCATCTACGCATGGGAGCAGATCCGCGACCACCTCTACAACAACTTCCAGGGAACCTACATCGGGCGCGTCGACGCGGATCAGCTCTTCGCCGTCAAACAAAAACCCTCGGAGAAGCTCCGAGAATACTTCAAGCGCTTCACGAAGGTCCGCTGCCAGGTCAAGGATGTCAACGAGACAACCATCATCAACGCAACGGTACATGGCCTCTGCCCGGGGCCGCTGGTCGAATACAATGCACGGAAGCCAATCAAGATGGTGGCAAAGCTCTTCGACAAGATGGAAGAGTATGCTAGGGCGGAGGAACACGCGTGACGGCGCCAAGGCGACGACTCCGACACCAATCAGGCGGAGGGCACAACGAAGAACGAAGACTCGCCGAAGGAAGGCTCCTTGAAGAGCAAGCGCAAGCAGGAGCCATCAAAGGACGCCCTCGAGCGCAAGGACGCCCAGCACAAGGATTCGTCGAGCGACAAGCCTAAGCGAGGCCAACACAAGTCTCGGAGAGCCTGCTACATCTTCGACATTGAGGGCTGCTCCGAAGACAACGCCCCCGTCGACCGCGGCGGCCGGGGTCGCCGGGGCAGAGGAAGGGGCGCGACTGGGGTCGCCGGGGCCGAGGAAGGGGCGCAGCCAGGGCCGCGATGATAGGCCCCGTGTGGAACAGGAGAACCAGCACTACGGCCAGTGGTGCGAGGTGCATGGTCGGGGTGGCCACGACACGCGTGCGTGCACCACTATTGCGGCACTTCGACAGAGCGTCGCCAGGGATAGAAACTCCGAGATACGGCCGCCCGTCGTGGCCCACGTCCAACAACACCTAGAAGGCCCCATGCGGATCCAAGATCATGGGTGCAGCCCTAGGAGGGCCCCTGCGGATTCAGGCCCACGTGCAGCAACCTTAGGAAGGCCCCTGCGGGTTCAAGCCCCGGAGGGAGCCCAGCGCCGGGTTATAAATGTCATCTTCGGGGGCTCCTCGCTGGAGATTGCCTCAGCGCAATAGCAGAAGGCCTACGCGCGGAGGCTACACCACGTAGCGGCATACCCGGCGCAGGCGCCACCGGACTGGGCGTAGCACGAAATTACCTTCATGACCGCTGATGCCGAGGGCGTGGAGTTTCCCCACCAAGATCCCCTGGTCATTCAGGTCACCATCGCGGGATGTGACGTTAAGCGCATCCTAGTCGATGGAGGAAGCTCCGCGAACATTTTATTCGTAGCGGCCTTCGACCAAATAGGGATCACTCGAAACCACTTGGGCCCCTCGGGAATCCCGTTACAGGGCTTCGGAGGTCAGCCCTTGAGGGCGTTGGGCCATATATGCTTGCAGGTCTCCTTTGGCTGGGACGACAACGTGAGGAGCGAAGACGTCACCTTCGACGTCGTCGATATCCCGTACCCTTACAACGCCATATTGGGGCAGCCAACCCTCGATTCCTTCGGGGCAGTCCCTCACCACGGTTTTCTATGCGTCAAGCTCCCGGGCCCGCACGACATCATCACTACCCACGGTGACCAAGATATGGCCTGACGCATAGAGCTTGGTACCCGAAGCCCGCTTCGCGAGGTCCACCGGAATTCCTAAGGCGGGCACGACGGCGCAAAAGGCCCTCAGCGGCTCCAGGAAGCACCCTGCCGGGCTTCCACGTGGGCCACCCCAGCACCAGAGGCTCCCCGCGTGCCCTGCCTCGCTGCCATGGCACCAGCAGTCGCTACTATCCCCACCCTCGAGCGGTTTTTGGTCAGTATCCTATCTTTTGTAGTCGCTCGCCCGCGCAAACGGGAGATCAATAAAGTCCACCGTTTGCAAAGCTTCATATTTTGTGCAAAGACGCATACTCTCCAGAGTATAAAAAGAAAGACGCGGATGTTGTTCCCACGCACGCGTGGATGTTGTCCCTACGCGTACTCTCCGGAGTATAAATAAGACGTAGCAGAGGCTTGCCTCCGCGCGCACTCTACGGAGTACAAATAAGACATGTGGATGTTGTCCCTACGTGCGCTCCATGATGGAAAGTAGGGAAGTCAGCAGCGCTGGGAAACAGCTCTGCCCGCGGGTCAACCTCCGTAGGATGTGCCTGCTGGGCGGGGGCCAAGAGGGCTTCATTTCCTCCAAAAGCCCAATACGAGAGCAGCAGCCGTTGCCCTAGCGCCTTCGTATCAGTGGCTGTATGCCATGAGTGCGCTTCTTGCCACCACTTCGAAGGGTAGGGACGGAGCGCTCACGCGTCTATTTTGACTAGTCGCCAGCTCCGTTGCCACCACTTCGAAGGGTAGGGATGCAGCGCTCATGCGTCTACTTCGGCTAGGCGTCGGCTCCGCTGTCACCACTTCAAAGGGTAGGGGACGAAGCGCTCGCGCGTCTACTTTGACTAGTCGCCATCTACGTTGCCACCACTTCGAAGGGTAGGGACAGAGCGCTCGCGCGTCTACTTCGGCTAGGCGTCAGCTCCGGTCACGTCTTGGAGTCATTAAGGCTCTGATACCATCTCTGTCGGAACCCGAAGCGGCAACTCCAGGATCCTCTGTGTAAATCGCACTAGTCCAGGATCAGCTAGTGCACACAGTGGACAACAAAGATGAATACCAAGCATAATGACATTTATTTAAATTAAAGAGTACGGCCTTATGGCCAGCGTTTACATCATCGCACATTGGCAAAAATAACTGCAAAAGAAACTGCGGAAGCGAAGCTGAAAAGGGCGAAGCCCAAGCCTGCCCACAGGTAAACAACTGCAAGACGTGTCCTACTCGTCCTGGTCCTCACCGTAGTCGTCGTAGTCCTCTGTGATGAGACAGCAAGAGTGAGTACAAACTTGTACTCCGCAAGCCACACGAGAAAAATGCAATATAATGCTTAAGGCCACAAGGGAAGGCATATAGGGTTAGTTGTGCAGAAAACAGCATTTAAAAGAATACAATAACTAGATTGAAACTGCTGAATTTAATACAGTAAGTAAAAACAATAACTGCAATTAAAATTACTACCGTTAGTGCAGGCTCCGACCAAACACTAACCTATTCTCGGGCATCCCACCCGGTCCATCTTTTCCAAAAGATTTCACGTGGCTCCGACCACAAGGTTTTATAAATCATTTTAAAACCGAAGTCTAATCCATGAAAAACTTTACTCAGCATGCCCATGATCGTGGGCACGGCTATCCAGGATAGATTATACACTCTGCAGAGGTTGTACAGCTTTACCCACAAGACACGATCATCCCGTTTTACCACTAGATTACACACTTCCTTAGGTGTGCGGTTAGGAGTCGTGACAAGGTCTTTACAATGCAAAGCCGTCAACCTGGCCAAGCCAACTCTAAGGTTTCACCCCAGTAAGGACTCCACCAGACCGGGACCCCCTCTTGAGCCGAGTGAGACTTCTCATGGCCTACGCCACGCTCACTTTCATCCTACGACATGACCCAGGTTGGGACTCGCAAATTATTCAGCCAGGGCTGTCCCATACCAGCCTTGTGGTAGTATGCTAGGGCTTTGCAACAGTAGCTCACAGACCGGTCCTTAATTGACTTAGGCTCAACCACATACCCCCTGTGCCCGACAATCAACACTGAGTCTCCGAGCAATAGTGCATGCCTGCACGCACCTCCTAACCATTAGCCTAAGTCTAAACCAGATTTAATATTTTATTTTGAAAATATTTCATAATCCTTCTTGACTCACCGAAGTCAAGAATACAGTTCAAAAGCTTATCATTTTTTGTGAAAAGGTATCCCCAAAATCAAAATTATGACTAAGCGGGTCTAAGCATTTGATTTAGAAATTCTCCAGCCCATACTAGTGTACTAACTAGAGTTTGATTCTAAGGTGACAATGTATAAGGATTTGCAATGTCAATGGAGGTATTAACAAACAGGTATTAACAAAAGTTAAAACTGAATTGAAATACATTGAATAAAATTATGCATGCAATATAATTTAAATCAACACAATTTTATTTCCAATATGGAATCAACATGGTCAAGGAGTGTGACTTGCCTTGCCCTTGAATTTGGTTTGAATCTTCGTCGAAGAATTCTCCCGAATCGTCGAAGTCTACACGTGAAAATAACCCACTAAATTTAAATAAATTCAAAATAAATTCAAATTGACTTCAAATATTTGAATTGGGGCCAGAAATGGATAGAGGGGAATTTTTGATGAATTTAGAAATTTGAATGGTCTAAATCGGAGTTAGGATGAGGAAGAACGGGCTCCGGGAAGTTTAAAAAGAAAGAAAATGGAAAAATCAGGATTTTTGGAATTATTTTTCTAAAGGAAAATCTGAATTATTGCGTCAGCAGGGATTTTATTTTCGGCTGATTTATTTTTCAATGGAAAAATGGCTTTATTGCGCCAGCATGACCTCAGCCCTGCGGTCATGGACCGAGCCCACGGAGGGAGGAGATGGCCGAGGTGGCACGGGTGGCGGGGTGTGCCTGCATGGCGCTGACGGGGGTGGGACGGGCTGACGCGGCCGGGGGCGTGGCGCCCACGTCAGCTCTGGCTGCTGACGTGGCCAGGCTGGCCGGGGCAGCACTCGGGGCCGGGGAGCTCGCCGACGCTCCGGCGGGCGGCGGTGACCGGCGAAGGGCGAAGAAGGGAGAGGGGTGCACGGGGAATCCGGGGAGGGCTCGGGCTTACCGGAGGCGGCCGGGAAGAGGCCGGCGGCGGCGGCGCTCGGGCGCTTCGGCGCGGCGGCGGTGGAGCGGCCGGGAGGGAGAGAGGACTGGAGGGGGAGGTGGTGCGGAGAGAGGGGAGGCTGAGGGGGGGTTTTATAGGGGTCGGGGAGGGCGGAGGCGGGCCGGATTTCTCGCCGGAGATGGCGCGGAGGCGGCGGGAATGACGGGGATTAGGGGGACACGGCGCGGGGACGGCGGGATTCGGGCGCGGAGATGGCGGGGCTGGCGTGGGCCGCTCGGGGGAGGAGATTCGGCGGGCGGGGTGGCGGCGGTGAAGGCGCGGCCGAGCGGGAGGAAGAGGCGCGCGGGGAAGACAACCCCGATAGGCGGGCCCGGGCGGTCAGTGAGATAGAGGGAGATGCGGGGGCCGTGATGGAGATCCGACGGCCGAGAGGGAAAGGCGGGCGGGCGGGCGGATTGGGCCGACGCGTGGGGCAACCGGGCCATCTGGGCCGCGCGCGTGTCGGCCGATGGGAGGGGGTAGGCGGGACCGGGTGGGCGACGTGGGCGGCATCTGGCCGTCCACGTGGCGGCCGGAGGAGAGGGGAGGGGAATTTGTTTTTGATTTTAGATTTTCAGAAAAGCACAAAAAATTCACAAAGGCTTAGAAAAATACAAAATAAACTCCAAAAATTCCAGACAAATTCAGAGAACCTTCTGGACACATTTTGGACTTAATATAAATATTTCCAACTAATGTTGGTATTTAATTTTTCATACTTTAAAATACTTTTTAATTTCAAAAATACATTTTAAACTCGTGAAAACTCAGAAAAATCAAATAAGAGCCAAATAAATCCAAATGATTATTTTGAACTAGGATTTTCATATAAAATCAAAATATCATTTTATTTAATAATAATTTTTAGGTTTTTATTTAAAATACTTTTTTAATCCAGCTTTCTCAAAACAGAAATTCAGGGCAAACCCAAATTTAAAATTTAGGCAACAAAAACACTTATTTTAGATTAAATTTTAATTTTAATTGATTTTTATGTATTTTATTTTATTTTAATAAAACCCTGGGCTGTTACACGTCACCTCTGCTGCCACTACTTCGAAGGGTAGGGGACAGAGCGCTCGCGCGTCTACTTTGACTAGGCGTCAGCCTCGCTGCCACCACTTCGAAGGGTAGGGGATGGAGCGCTTGCGTGTCTACTTTGACTAGGCATCAGCTCCGCTACCACTACTTCGAAGGGTAGGGGATGGAGCGCTCGCGCGTCTACTTTGACTAGGCGTCAGCTCCGCTGCCACTACTTCGAAGGGTAGGGGATGGAGCGCTCGCGCGTCTACTTGGACTAGGCGTCAGCTCCGTTGCCACCACTTCAAAGGGTAGGGGACGGAGCGCTCGCGTGTCTACTTCGACTAGGCACCCACTCCGTTGCCACCACTTCAAAGGGTAGGGACGGAGCACTCGCGCGTCTACTTCGACTAGGCGCCAGCTCCGCTGCCACCATTTCGAAGGGTAGGGGACGGAGTGCTCGCGCATCTACTTCGACTAGGCGCCCGCTCCGCTGCCACCACTTCGAAAGGTAGGGGACGGAGTGCTTGCGCGTCTATTTCGGCTAGGCGCCAGCTCCGTTGCCACCACTTCGAAGGGTAAGGACAGAGCGCTCGCGCGTCTACTTTGGCTAGGCGTCGGCTCCACCGCCGCCGCTTCGAAGGAAAGGGGCAGAGCACTCGTGCGTCTACCTCGGCTACGGAGCGCAAGGATGGAATGCCAAGTCCTACGAATAGGTCGGAAGTGAGTAGATCGCGAGAAGTGACGAGGATGCATACTCCAACAAAAGTCCTTGCATTTATCAATGAGTGTTTACAAAGGGGTTCGGTATGGACCTAGTGTACAAGCGTCCCCGGGTGTTCAGAGCCGTTACTCATCCGGCTCCTCCTTAACACTTGCCCGCATGGGAGTCTCGCCCGCGGGAGCCTGGGCCGCCCAGAAGTTCAGCGAATCCTCGGCCCATCGCCAATGCCGAAGACGCCGTCGGGTTACAAGGTCAGAGACTAGCAGCCGGTCCCTATCAAGTAGCTGCTCAGAGCACAGGGATACACGCGGTCAAAATACCGGCATAATTGCCATTATTCAGAAAAAGGGGGGTGCATACATGGTAACGCACGCCTACATACCGGAACCCTGGCATCACACCTGTGGGTTCGCGCCCTGCCCTGCGGTGGTGGCGCCGCCTCCGCCGCGTCGTGGCACTTCGTCAAGCCATTGGTTGAAGTTCCCCTCGCCGCCCATGGTTCGTTGCAGCTCTAGCTTCGCCGCGGCCTCCCCGATGTAGTCCCAGATTCGCTCATGTAAGGCCCGGGCGGCCAGATGAACAGAGCGCACGGTGCCTGACATCACCTCGGCTCCGGCAGGCATCTCCAGCTCGAGGTCAGCTAGCCTGTCGACATGCCGGCAGCCCCGGTGATGAAGCAGCGCAAAGGCTAGGCGCGAGGTCACGAAGGAGCAATGGTTGCCAAAAGATTTGGCGGGGCTGAGAGCGAGGTTGGACACCTCCGCGATTCAACGGAGCGTCCGCGGCAGGCGGCACCTCGGCGACAAGGTCTTTGAGCGCGCCCTCTAGAGCCAGCATGGTGTCCCATGCCGCCACTGAGGCATCGCCTGGAGTACGGTCCCGCTCCCCAAGAGACGCCGTGAGGCAGCCTTTCTCCTCCTCCAGCGCAACAATTTGTTGAAGCAGGCTGTCGCGTTCCTCGGCGCCCGCTCGCTGTGCCGCCTCGGCGGCCGCTCGCCGCGCCGCCTCCGCGAGTGCCTCGGCTCCAGAGATCGCCTTCTCACACTCCGCCTCTAAGAGTCGAATACGTTCATCTTTAGCGGAGTGGGCCTCCTCGGTCGCACGAAGGGCCTCTTCGGCAGCGCGCAGACGGTCCTCTAACGCCTCTCGCTCACGGGGCGTAAGCCGTTTGCAGCGCCCGGCCAAGGACGAGGGTCTGCAGGACGCCGTAGTCAGCAAGATCCTATATGACGAGACACTGCTAAATGTCAAGTACTTACCCTCATTTCTGAGGCCTCCAGTGCGCCTCCCAGGAGCTCCGACCCGCATGTCAGCAGTGCCTGGCGATCCAAGTTCACGGTCGCATTATCCGCGACCCCCCGCCACGCCCCCAGCACCTCCGGTCGAGGGACAAAATCCGCTAAGCTTGGGCGCACGGCCTCCACGACGACAGTTTCAGGAGCGTCGGGCGTCCCTCCCAAAGGAATGTCCCTACGACCCGAAGACTGTCCACGCCCGGGGGGCCGTGCCACTGCGAAGGGACAGAACGGTCAGAGCCCTACGAGCGCACCATAGGATTACGCCAAGGGGGGTGAGTTTACCTTCGGCACCAGCCGGTGGACCCCGCTGGGGTGTCCCCTCAGCCTCAGAGGGAATCGCAGGAATGCCAGCGCCCCCTGAAGAAGCCGGCTCCCCGGGCTGGGGGGCCTCTGTGTCGGAGCCTAATTCCAACAGGCTCCTGACCCCAGTCGTCGCAGCCTCGGAGGGAGCCGCAGGGACGCCAGGCCAGGGGGCCTCTATGTCGGAGTCGGAATCCCACAGGCCCCTAACCCTGGTCGCCACAGCGAACCCCCTCTTTGGACAAGTGGGTGATCGCGTGCGCGGTCGCTTCACCTTCAGAGAACAAGGCGGGGACTCCGCCTCGGTAACCGTCGCAGGCGAGGACTCCACTCCAACAACTGCCACGGGTGATGGCTCCACCTCAGCGACCGCCGTAGGCGAGGACTCTGCTCCAGCAACCGCCGCGGGTGACGGCTCCGCCTCAGCGACCGCCGTAGGTGAAGAAGCTTCCCCCTCCCGATTGTCCGCACTGCACTCTTGGTCCTTGGCACCGCCCAAGGAACCCTCGCCTTCGTCCTTCGCACCTGCTTCCAGTTCCGAATCGACATATGTCGCCGAGTCGGAGTCAGCATCCGCTGCATTATCGGCACCGACAAAGCCGACAGGAGCGGTAGCCAACGCACCAGGGCGGTCGCGGAGGACCAAGCCCTCCGACGGACGGCAGTCCTTTCCCCTTGACAACGTCGTCTCGGCGGCGAGGTTAGCTCGGGGCCGGAGTGGCGCGCTCCGGCACGCAAATGCTCAGGACCTCGCACACACGGTTTATCTGCCCCAGCTTCGCTTTCGCGGTCGCAGCTATGCGCAAGCCGTGCTCCTTGGCCGTATACGGTCCGAAGAACACGCCCACCGCACGCTCCGCGTCCCCCAGGAGAGGCCCTATAGGCGAGAAGAGGCGGAGTTAAAAAGTCGGAGCCCGATAGGGGAAGGGGAAAAGCAAGGCTCCACCAAGGCTTACGAGGGCTGGAGGGTCTCGACAGCGAGGACACGGACGGACGGACATTGTCGCGCCGAAGGCCCCCAGGGGTGATGCGCCACCCATTGGCAAGCGGTGCCACGCCGTACATGACGAACTCCTCGGCGAGGTCGCGCATGTTGAAGCGGGCAGTGATCCCCACAAGCCTCCACGCCCTCCGCCTGTCCTCGTCATCGATCTGCATGCCAGGCGTGGTATTAAATGACACCGGAAGGCCCGTGCACTCGAGGCCACTACCGCTCGCCACACAGTGGTAAAACCACCGTTTCATCCAGTTCGACTCCCACTTCTCCCAAGTCGAGTTGGCAGGGAAGATTTTCCCACACGACGACCGCAGGACGAAGTTGATGCTGCCGAAGTTGGAAAACATTCCACCTCTTAGCTTCTTCGGCTGACACCGCGCGTCGTGGAGAAACGTGAGCAACGAGGCGCTGGGCCAGCATTCCTCTATACGTAGGGCCCAGCTGTACACGGCAAGGCAAGCTATCGCGTTCGGAGTCATCTGCGCCAGCTCAAGCCCGAAGGTTCGCAAGACATCACCGACAATCATGGCGGCCGGGATGCGAAGCCCGGCTTCAAAGTAAGTGACGAAGATGATCGCCTCCGACTTCTCAGGGTGCGGTTCTGTCTCGTCGCTGGAGGGCAATAGCACCTCACGGCGGCACCTCGCTGCGCCTCCACAAGTCTATGCAGTGAACCCGAAGACCACCTCCACTGCGAGCTCGTGGGATAACTCCGACGCCGACGCCAACTTAAGTTCGCGGGGTCCAGCCGGGCCTCCGACTCGATCTCGCTCACGGGAAAAGTAACCCCTTCCCTTTATATATGGTTCGGGGGGGGGGCAGATTCATACCCCGCCTCTTAACATTCTAAATATTTTGCTTTACGCGGTGCATGAAATGTTATCCATAGAGCGAGGTCAGATGCAGGTGCGGCTCCGTCTCGTTAACTCGCCCTTGGCAGGCGGGGTCCGGAGGCGTGCAAACACCGGTCTAACCCACAACGCCATCAGAGTAACATCCTCGAGCCGGGGGATACCATGTGGCCCTCCGACCTCCAGTCCACGCGAAGACTTTGGATCCGCTCCGATTGAACCCGCGTAGCAACGCCGGAGGCCACCTCGACTTCGAAGACTGCGCGACAGCCTCACAACCCCAACAAGTGGGGATCCAACCATCTGCGCTCCCCACAATCGGGGAGCGCGAATACTGATCTACGACAAGTTTTGAATTGTTCTCATAAATAGGCCACCTTCAGTCCATCAACATTCTTTGATAGTAGCGCCAATCGGCGCGATCAAAGAGCGCAGATGAACCAAAGCAGGCCTACTTACGAGAACAGGTCAAACCTTGTCGCCACTTGCAGGAAGCGGCCCGCCCAAGCAAAGAGCAACAAAGCGAGCAGCCAGGGATGCGGAAGGGCGATGTGGCGGTAGCAGCATATATATTCCAACTCCCCCCGGCCGAAAACGGCTAAACCGACGGAAGTTCAACTGGCGGAAGGTCAATCGGCGGAACATCAACCAGTGAGAGGTAAGGCGTCGCGGTCGAGCGTGCGCCCGACGCACCTGTCCCACCATGCCGCGTGTCCCACGTCCCCAGACAGACGTATACGGTGCCCGGCGCCCGCCGCCTGGTCGCGTGCGCGCGCACGCCTCCCCCAAGGCGGCCCCCTGACAGCGCACAATGCCCTAGTCAAGCTTCGCTACGTATCCCGACGCCTCGAGAAATGCGGGTCGAAGAGGCCCCGTCGGCGTGGTACAATCCTCGGTGCCATTAAGACACCCTCGTCGGGGCGGTGGCCATCGGGCTATACGTCGACTCACCCAGACGACTCCGCCGGCATCCCCAACTCCACGACTGAAAGACCCCGAAGTCGAAGACGGCCTCGGTAACCAGCTCGACTCCATATCCTCGGTGCGAAGTTAGGCTACACTGGCAAATAAGAATTCTGCCCATGGTCACTGAAGGTCACAGGCCGCAGGGACGGAGGGGGTCAAATGGCTTGGCAACATGGTTTCGGCCCGTGAAGCCCTTCACCATGAGAGGCTCCTGTTGTAGGAGTGCCCCCCACCTAAGCCCAGCCGGCCTGTTAGAAGGCTGTAAGGCCCAAAACAGGACATGTATAATGACATAAATGCCCTTGAGAGGGATACCTGAATGTAAGGGTATTATTGTAAAACACCCCATGTGAATATATATATACCATCCAGGGAAACCCTAAGTATTGCTCATCTAACTCTCTACTACCATATCACCCTCTTTCTGTTTGATCTGTAACCACAACAATAGAGATGCTGAGATTTCTGATGTATCTTGCCTTTGTATTTTGCCTGAAATGACGGGCGAGTTTGAAGTATGGTGGGTACGCGAGTGCAGGACGGGGTCGACATTACTGCTGAGAACTGGTTTCCCAGTGAGGACCAAGAGATGAAGGACCGGTTGAAATTAAAATGTCGAATTTTGGATTTGAACAGTGGATTTAGAGTGATTAGATCATCTTATTTGTATATGCTGTGGGTGTATAGCTGAATTCGAAACATGACAAATCCTGAGGCATGGAAGAAAATACTTACTCGACATCTGTGCACCACTTACATTACATGCCAAACTGTCTGCAAATCTTGAAAGCAAATGTACGTCTGTCACAATTTAGGCCCTTTTTTAGCTTTAGCTTTCGGTTTGCCTGTTCACATTAGTTTCTGCTAGCGATTTTAGTTATGGTTAATAAATAATAGTGATTAATAGAAGCATCTGATGAATAATAGTAGCTGATAAATAGTAATGTATTATATAAAAAAGACAGTATAATAAACGGTATTACAGTAATTTATAAAAGCTAACGTATTTATATTGGTTTTTTACTTTTAAACGCAGAACCCAAAAAGAGTCATTGGAAGCTGAAGCTCGTCGAAACAGGTGTGTCCGTTTAAGCTTCTTTTGTACGGAGGAGCAGAGGCCACTTAAAACTTCTAGGGAAAGATAAGCTCTCTCCAGAGGAGAAATTCTATTATGCCCCCGTTACACCGAGTTATTTGTGTCACGAGCGAATCGAAAGTTGACACGTGGCAGCAATCAATAAAAATATTATTTTTTACTGTTTTACACTGTAGTAGTCATAAAAAATATTATTTTACTGTTTTGCTACAGATAGAAACAGTAAAATAATATTTTTTTTATTTCTTGCTGCCATGTGTTAACTTCCGGTTCGCTCGTGACACAAATGTCTCGGTGTAACGGGGGCACAATAGAAGAGAGAGGTCTTTACCCATTTGTCGACCTGTTCTGACCCATTTGTCTATTTGTTTTTAATCAAGACATTTTGGAGATCAGTCTCATTAGATGGGTACGGATGGAACTATTTCCTTTTTTTCCATGTGGTTGCGTGCAACGGTAGCTAGAGATAGTAGTAGTAAGCTGGGCATATAACGAGTAAAAAGCCCAGGGACCAAACCTGTATAAGTCGCAACAAAACCAATGCAATACTTGTGTGGCAGCGTGGGCAACGATGAGAAGAGGTCGGCCTTGGCAAGCTGTAAGTGTTACACATGTAGTATCAGCAATACTTGAATTATGTTATATATGTTGAACTCTTTCTTACCATAGCATTCTTTTTGTGTGTGTGTATCCATTTGGTTGGCGTCTGGAGTCATGAGATCTTCAACCTTATCAATTGTTGGGAAAAGTCGTGATATTGATCGTAAGAGGTTGAGGTCTTCCATAAGTCTGATATTTATTATGGTTTTTCGTGTCCGTATTATCGGCTTTTGCGTATTGTCCGATGAACACGTATTTAGAACTCTTGAATTATGTAGTTCTTTAATTGAAATCCCATCAAAAGAATTTGTGACATGATCAACCTTCAAATTTTGGAGATCTATCTCCAATCCAGAGGCTAGCATTCCTCCCATTGGCAGGCAGCAAAGAAAAAAAAAGCCTAATCAGCAACTCTGATGACCCTGTTTATATACAAGATTTATACCAGTTATTCAATAAGTTAGTGGGGTTAGTGTGGATGTATCATATTACTCTTAGGAATCCACGTTACAAAAAATAATATTGAAACTACCCACGTAATTGCGGGATCAATCTCTGTTTAGTTATCAGAAACATCGTCACCATGTTTGACACATACATATCGACCATGGATGTCAAATGTCTCAACCAGCGTCATCCTCAGGTCGATCAATGTTAGCAGGTACGTCCCGGCAACTCTCCAAACAAGTTGCTCCATTAGAGCTGCAACTTAGTGCTTAAATAGTGTAGTCCAACCCTTATATATATGCTTCACCTCTTTTGCTGATCGATCTATGTAGTGTTTGGCTGTTTATAGGTAGCACGTCCAATTGGCACATATGTACCAGCAGTTTACTTGGGCCAATTCACGGGAAGTACCAACTTATGAAAAGCTAGATCGAATATTAGTGAGTACAGAATGGGAGTCAAAGTTTCCGCTTGCAACGGTACAAGCGTTGACAAGGGAAATTTCAGACCATACTCCACTTCTGTTAGATACCGGTAATGGAACTCATGGCAATAAGCAATCGGGGTTTAAATTTGAACTCGGTTGGTTGTTAAGGGATGATTTTTATGAGTTGGTAAGGGATGTTTGGAAAAAGGAAAGGAGAGGCAAAACACCGCTGCAGCGTTGGCAGAATAAAATTCAAAGGCTTAGACAATTCCTAAGGGGTTGGGCCAAGAATGTTAGTGGCCAATATAAGAAAGAAAAGGCTGAGTTGATTAGGAAAGCTGATGAGTTGGATAAAAAGGCAGAGTCGTGGCCGCTCAACAGTAGGGAAGTCGATCTTAAAAACTTTTATAAGGAAAGACTTGCTGCCCTTTTGCGAGAAGAAGAAATTAAATGGTATCAAAGAGCCAAGACAACTAAGTTGTTATCTGGCGATTGTAATACCAAATATTTTCATTTGGTGGCCAATGGTAAACATAGGAAAACTAGAATTTTCCGGCTCGAGCAAGAGGAAGGAATAATCGAGGGAGATGAGAACCTTAAGAAATTCATCACCAATTACTACAAGGGTCTTTTTGGAGATCCTAATAGTAATAATTTTTCGATGATAGAGTCCTTCACGAGGGACATCACTCAAGTTTCTCAGTTAGAAAATGATGCCTTAACCGCAGATTTTACAGAGAAGGAAGTTAGAGAAGCCATTTTTCAAATGGAACATAACAAAGCTCCCGGGCCCGATGGGTTTCCAGCTGAGTTCTACCAGGTATTCTGGGATTTGATAAAAGAGGACCTCTTGCCGCTCTTCTCTGTTTTTCACAAAGGTGATCTCCCACTTTTCAGTCTCAACTTTGGTATAATTACATTATTACCGAAGCAAAAGGAAGCTACTCAGATTCAACAGTTTAGGCCTATTTGTCTGTTAAACGTTTGCTTCAAAATTTTTACAAAGGTGATGGCAAACCGAATAGCCCTAGTGGCCCAGAAAGTGATTCAACCTTCCCAATCGGCTTTTATGAAGGGTAGGAATATTTTAGAAGGAGTGGTCATTTTACATGAAACCATTCATGAGTTACATAGGAAAAAATTAGATGGGGTGATTTTAAAACTAGACTTTGAGAAAGCTTACGACAAAGTAAAATGGTCCTTCCTGCAACAAGCGTTGAGAATGAAAGGTTTTTCACCTAGGTGGTGCAAATTGATCGATCAAATCGTCCGTGGTGGAAGTGTTGGAATTAAAGTTAATGATGAGGTAGGACATTTCTTTCAAACTAAAAAAGGTCTAAGGCAAGGTGATCCCTTGTCTCCCATCTTGTTTAATTTGGTAGCGGATATGCTAGCAACCTTGATTTTCCGGGCTAGGTCTAATGGAAAATTCAGGGGAGTTGTTCCTCACCTAGTGGAGGGGGGTCTCTCTATCCTCCAATATGCGGATGACACTATCCTTTTTATGGATCATGACATTATCCAAGACAAAGATCTCAAATTAGTACTTAGTACCTTTGAGCAATTATCGGGATTGAAGATAAACTTTCATAAAAGTGAACTTTTTTGTTATGGCAAAGCGAAGGATTGTGAACAGGATTATGTACATCTTTTTGGGTGTAAGTCGGGGGGTCTTCCTTTTAGGTATCTAGGTATACCCATGAATCATAAAAAATTATCGAACAAAGATTGGGCCTCTATAGAGGAGAAGTTCCAGAAAAAACTCGCTAGTTGGAAAGGAAAATTACTTTCGGTCGGAGGGAGACTTGTTTTGGTTAACTCGGTGTTAACAAGTTTGGTTATGTTTATGCTATCTTTTTTTGAGGTCCCTAGAGGAGTTCTTCAAAAATTAGATTTCTATCGCTCACGGTTTTTCTGGCAATGCGATGAGCACAATAAGAAATATAGGCTTGCTAGGTGGAGTGTATTATGTACACCTAAAGACCTAGGAGGCCTCGGCATACAAAATCTAGACATCCAAAATAGGTGTCTGTTGAGCAAGTGGTTGTTTAAGCTCATTAACGAGGATGGGGTTTGGCAAAATCTTCTAAGAAAGAAATATTTGTCTAACAAATCTCTGTCACAAGTGAAATACAGGCAAGGAGACTCTCATTTTTGGAGTGGCATTTTGAAGGTCAAGGATGATTTTTTGGTCGGTGGAAAATTCGAAGTGCAAAATGGGGAACAAACTAGATTTTGGGAGGATACTTGGTTAGGGGACATGCCTTTCAAGGAGGTATATCCAAATCTGTATAGATTAGTAAGGAGGAAAGATGATACGGTGGCAAATGTCCTACGGACTGTACCACTTAATGTGTCATTTAGGAGAGATTTGGTAAACGAAAATTGGGCGTCCTGGTTGGTTTTAGTATCAAAAGTGGTCTCGGTTAACCTCACAGATAGGAGGGATGTGTTTATTTGGAACCTCAACAAAAAAGGCCTGTTCACAGTTCGGTCCATGTACAGGAGCATGACTCAACAAGGATTTATACCTGTAAAAAACGCTCTTTGGAAATTAAAAATACCATTGAAAATTAAGGTTTTCTTATGGTACCTACAAAAGGGAGTGACTCTCACTAAGGACAACTTGGCTAAACGAAATTGGCAAGGAAGTGTCAAATGTTGTTTTTGTAGTTCCTTAGAAACTATTCAACATTTGTTTTTTGATTGCCATTTTGCGAGATTTGTTTGGAACACTGTGTTTGTTACTTTTGGAATTCAACCACCGACTAGTTTTTCTAATATGTTTGGTTCTTGGCTAGACAGATTGTGTCTTCAGCTTAGAAACCAAATTTTATTAGGCGCGGCCGCGCTTTGTTGGGCTTTATGGTTGAATAGAAATGATATGGTTTTTAACAAGGCTAAGTCTCCTTCATATCTTCAGGTAATCTTCAGGGCGACGTACTGGATTCGACAGTGGTCTCTAATGCATAAGGAAGAGGAGAGACTGGCGTTCAATCGCGGATGTCGAAGCTTGGAGACATTGATTATGGCGGTCTTCAAAAAGTTTGGATGGAGCTTTTGGAATCAAATTGAAGCCTAGTACTACTTCTTTTCCATTTTAGTAGTTGTTCGTCCTGGTTGGGCTGAACCTTGTTGCTTTTATTTCCTTGTTTTGGATGTAAGAGTGGGAGCCTTATGGCTTTGGTTGGTACGTAACTCTCAGCTGTGTATCATCCTCGGATGGTAAAGGCTGGAACTTAGTTCCATTATCTAAAAATGTACCAGCAGTGGTGGGGTTCAGGGTTTGGAAAACGACCTAGGCTCAGCTAGCGTGTCAGAGCTTGTGTGGTTCTTTCCAAACCCTAGCAGGTTCACCCCCTAATAAACCCCTTTTATCTCAACTTGTGTGTTATTGCTTACAAGATTTATTAACCTAAGCTTCAAATCTTGACAAACTAGATGAATAAAATTCACCCAAGAAAATTAGCTGGTTTTTACGTAAAAACACCACTCTTTAATTAAGGTGGTTTCTGGAATCGGCAGGTTCGATTTTGAGATCCTGAGTGGGTTTAGCTCCACATGGATATATAGCTATAGCTGCATTTGAGTTACATATACATCTTCAGGGCCGTAAGAACTCTTTGGACCAAGTTAGCACGAAAGCTTAGGCTCCGCTCGTTTCAGTTTGAGTTTTTGGCTTCTGGCTTATTTTTTACTTTTTCTAAATTTTGTCCTTTTCTAGTTTTTTTTAGCTTTTTTGCCATTTTTTCCCGTATTCGTTTGCATTGCCCATGATGAGTTAACCTGTTTTTTCTATTTTTAATTTTTTTAAATTTAGTTATGCTAAATAAGTCATCATCAGTTACAATGTAATTTTACACCCTGCTCGTTTCGGCTTGAGCTTCTGGCTTCTACTTTATTTTGCATTATTCATAAATTTCAACTTTTTCTATACTTTTAGCTTTTTTAGATTTTTTGCCGGTTCTTTTTTTGTATTTGTTTGCATTATACGTGATGGGCTAACATGTTTTTTCTATTTTTAAATTTTTAAATTTTAATTATGCTAAATAAGCCTCCGTCAGCTACAGTGTTTTTTCAGCCAGCTATAGTGTTTTTCAGCCATAAGCTACTAAAAAAAAGCTCTTTTGAATAGGGCATTAATCAGTTACAATACAATTTTAATTATAAACCAGTTTATTTCAGTCCAACTGAGCGGCGCCGTATTGATATGATATGGACGTACCTAGGGTGTTATAACTAAAGGATTTGATGTGTTTTCAAGAGGATTCGAGTCCGTTTTGGACAGCACCCAATATATGCAACTTGCTTCAATCCTTGTGAACCAAGACGGAACATTTGAATAAAGTTATAAAATATGTCTATGGTTATGTGGCACAAGGCAACTCCTGTTGTTATAAGTAACTTGTTACTTTTGATAATATCCTACTATTTTGTGTGTAATGGGGAAATTTTTGTAAACCCTTTTAACTTTTATTTTTAAGAATGAACCTACCTAAAACTTATTATTAGAAAAAGATACATGCATGCAACACCACTGCACCTCTCCTGCCACGCCAATCACCAGCGTTTCAAACCTTGAATATTAATAAAATACATCTATGGAACCCTTTTCTAAAATCTTTCTTAACCTTTCGGGACATGGAATCTGACATTCCAAATCCACATGTGTTTACTATGCTGATCCCATGATCAGTGATTGGCACACATATTCAATAACATTCATATCATATCTATACATGATATAGATTAAGCAATCGAAATTAAGTCATATCCGACTAAGTTTTACAACTAAAGGGCCAACCTTCCAAATGTTTCACATGACAAGAAGTTCTGTAGCAGATAAAAGAAAACAAAAGCACCAAATCCAGCGAGCATGCCTTGGCCATCGCATAGACAACTAACTAGGTTAAATCTTAGAACTCAGCCTCATCATCACCGTAACCCATGTTGTGAAAGTAATCATCAGACGGGTTTTTGTCGACATCCTTTGAATTAGTCCGATAGCAAACGTAGATCTTGGATTTAACTACACAATAGACTCGGTCCTTAGTAACACAGGTGACACAACCACAACCATAGTCTCGTGCAACTGCATCAATCTCTACAACCACTCACTTAAGTCTAACAATTGTTTTTAGTTTTCATTTGCTAACAAAAAATAACTGAGGTATCTCCTTTGGGTATATACAAATATTTTCCCATTTTGCACAGATTTTGACAAAACTTCCCCAAACCTAGGAATTATTATCGATAAGCAAGGCTAAGCTCAACTAATTCAAAATATATAATATTTCACAATTTATCATACCAACAGTAGATAGTAATACTATGGCTACAATAATGAGGATAGCAATGTATCAATGTAAAGTTAATGCAGCAAGTAGGTATAACTATCATCCTTGCCCACATAGCAATTTTATCGAAAATACACACATGCATAGTAGTTTTGAAATGCGACACACATAACAGTGAAATATAGGATTGATATGATCAAATGGGTTGCTTGACTTGTGTGTGGGATGATGGGTCTTGCACTTGCTCAACTTTGGGAAATTCCGAGACATCGGTATCTGGTCGGTAAAAGCCAAATAATACAATAAGAGCCAAATAAAAACAGGCATAGAGGAAGCTCAGAAAGAGTAAGTTTTGAGATTTCTAGAAGATGATTTAAGGGTAACTTTTACTCGAATGGAGGTGGATCAGAGAGGCGGTCGGGAAAAGGTTGATCGGAAAGGTGGTCGGGAGAACTGATTGGAAAATGGGTTAGGAAGCTGGTCGGACACTGGTTATAAAACTAATCGGAGAAGCTGGTCGGAAGGCCGGTCAGATGACTAGCAGGACAGATTTGATCGGGCAGACTGGTCGAAAGGCTGCTCGGACAGACTGATCGAAAGACTGGTTGGACAGACTGATCGAACAACTGGTCGGATGACTAGCTAGCTGGTAAGATATGTTCGGAAGCTGGTCAGAGAACCGGTAGGAAAGGCTAGTTGGAAAGGTAGGCACGATTGGATGTGTGGTCGGCAAGATGACGCAAGAGACGGATGAAAGTCGGGACGATGGCCAAAAAGAGCAGCCGGGAGATTTGTGACACAGAACAGAAAGGCGAAGGGGCTAAGGACGCCTATTGGGCTTGTAGCGAAGGGTGATCAAAAGGAGTGGTCGGGAATAACGGTAATGACCAGAACACCTCACCGAGCCAAGGGCGAAGAGTGGTCGGCAGGCAACTTACCATGGGTACAGCGATGTGATCGCTGGTGTCGAGAAGGTCTGAGGGGGTCGGATGGCGGTGAACAGGAGCGGCGAAGAAGAGCTCCACGTCAACTGCGAGCTACGGCGAAACAGAGGGCATGAGAGGGTACGAGTCAGCTCCCTTACGAACCGAAGATGGTTCGAACGCAAGGATTCAGACAGAGCTTCTTAGCAACTTATTGACCAAAACTGCTTCCCATGATGCCATATTTGCACCACGGTTTTCATCAAGGCTTCATATATATAGCCCCGCTCATTTAGATTTATACTTCTAATTTCTGACTTATTTTTTACTATTCCTAAATTTTGCTTTTTTTCCGGCTTTTTAGTTTTTTGCTGTTTTTTTCCATATTCATTTGTATTTTATGTGATGGGCTAACATGTTTTTTATTTTTAATTTTTTTAAATTTAATTATGACAAATAAGTCACCATCAGGTATAGTGTAATTTTAGCTAGCTACAGTGAAAATTCAGCCATAAACCACCAAAATTTAGCCCAACTGAGTGAGCTCTTCGTTAGCTACGAAAATACCTTACTATGACCCGGTCTTTATCTTTACTTACAAGCAATCACCATGCTACCATGTGTAGGTTGATCAATGGTTTCCCTTATGTTGGCAAGTCTCTTCCGCTCTGGTTCTCACTGGACTACGCCTCACCTGAACCAACGAAACCACTTGACTCAACACGTCGCTCAAACGTTGGCTTCAACATCCCTTGTTCTTCATGTGTGCCCTGCTTGAGCTCAATCATCTCATCCAATATCTTTGACCATTTTAGACCTTGGTTCTTCCTAACTAAGTCCTGGTCGTCATCACTGTTAACCATAGCTGCACATCCACAATCCAAGAAACCATTTCCGGGCACAAGTTCTTTGTAACATGACCCACATTAGCACAACATGCATTATGCAGTATATATTGTTGGAGTTTCTGGGCTTGGCCCATTCGATATTCTAATTAAATCCTAGAAAATCCCAAAAGCTTACTCATGCATGATGGAAGGTGGGAAGTTTAGTACCATATTGCTAGTCTAGGTGGGAGGAGACCAATTTATAAAGTGGAGTTGGTCTTACCTAGTCGAAGCAAGCAAAAGAAGATCACACGTGTGCGCTCGCTCGCTGACCTCGCCACACCATGGAGTGGCAGCTTCTTTTTGCACATCAAAACCATGCATATAATTTAGAAATTGAAAGTTTGAATTACACTGTTTAAATTGGCTTTCATGGCACGATTAACTGCGATTAAAATAATGTAATGACAATAATGATGGTAGTTTCTTCAGATGAGGCGGACTCTATAAATGAGATCTCTCCTCTCAGAATTGGAAGAGCCTTCCTTCCCATTTCCTCTGTGTTGTGCAACCTCGGTTTCTCCATCCCTTCTTCGGTGTGCACCGATGTGGGGAGAGCAGTGTCTCCGAATCTGACGTCTCTCACGATCCTGCACGGGTTGAGACAAATTAGGTTTTTGGAAAGCGTCCATGCAACTGCTCATGACTTAAAGCACAACTGCTACTTTAACTTATGAGTACGTCTGCTACAGTACTCTTACGAGTACGATCTTCGATCCCTTTGGTACTCAAACACTCTGCCTACTATGGTACTTGGATCAGACTCTACCACGAACTACGTTGGAGCGATTCTCTATAAGCTGCAATAATATCATTTGATTTGGCTAGGCCTTGTTTCGTAGATATCTGTCCTACGATGATGTTGATGCCTACTTTTTTAGTGGCATTCTTGGTCTAGACTTTGTCTTGTTAGTGCATATATATGAGAGAGATATATTTGAGTATATGAGAGACCATGTGGAGGTCATCCCGTGTGTGTGATGAGTAATTGACATCAGTTTAGGAAAGTCGAGTTTGGTTTGGGTGGTTCGGACCTTGACGTTGCGAGGTGCAATCGGGCTCGGTCGAACTTGGTCAAACCTGATCAAAGTGATTAGGATGCATATTCTATTGATTCGACAGGTTTGGACTTCGTCATGCGTAAGTATGATGCTTTGATGCTATTTATGCTTATATGTGTTGAGCGGTGCTATTTGATGTGTTTCTTGTCTGTGATGGCTGCAGGACGTCGAGGCGGAGCCGTGGTGAGACACGAGGTGACCGGACTAGACACAGGCGGTGTGAGGTTAGAACGGTCGGATGTGTCGAAGACGGCGGAGATTCGATGTGGTTGTGAGTCATGGGTGACAAGGAGCGCGGAAGCTTCCCGGAAGGTGCGGGAGGGGCGAAATGGTAATTTCGCGAGGCTGCACAAGCGGGAGCGGGTTCCGTTCGGGTTTAGCGGGCGTAACGGGTTGGAGACCCGTTAGCCAAGGGCTATAAATAGATGTTGTTGGCTACATGTATTCTCATGGCTTTGGGAGAGAGTTAGGGTTTGCTAGAGTCAAAAGAAGCTTTCAGAGTTTGTTTTGGCTTTAGGCTTTAGTGGTTAGAGAGTTGGTGTAGGCAGCAGTGTGTGTCTCTTTACGTTGTCTTCTCTCTGTACATTGTTCTCCCCTCCAAGCATGTAGAGAGTGGGTGTGTTCTTGTGTTTGGGAGAGGGAGAGGATGGTTTGATGAGTATGTAATCATCCCTGTTCTAATGTCCATGCGTATGGGGACGTAGTTCTTTGTATTTCTTGTTTCCAGAAATGAAATCCCAGAAGTTTATTTCACGAGCTCCTCTCTGTTCTTCGTTCTTCATTTGGGTGATTTTCCTCTTTTCGTGATTTTGAGTTGTTTCTTGCTGGGAAGGCCCAAAATGGATTGCTCTGTGTTGGGATAGTGCCTCAAGGTCATTTGATCGAGTTTTCCCAAGAGCAAATCAAGTTTAATCTTAGATTTGGCTGTTTGAGCTTCTCTATTCTTGTTTTTACTTTCTAGGGTTTTGATGCTGTTCTTGATTCCCTTCATGTGATGGCATGAAACTTGGTATCTAGAGTCCTACGGCTATCTATTAGTCATTCTCAAAGTTTCATGAGTCAAGGTTCAAGGATTGAAGAGAAATTTGGGTTTTAGTGCTCCTCTCTGTAGTTTTTCAGGTTTTTGGTATTTCTAGGGTTTAGTGTAAACCTTTGATTTCCTTCATAAGGTGGGCTGAGATTTGGACTCTCTGGTCCTTAGGCTATTGCTAATCTATCTGCAAAGTTTCTTGGCCAAAGGATCAAAGTTGAGATGGCAATTTGAAGTTTAGGGCTGCAATCTGAATATTTTCAGCTTTTTGGTGATTTCTCAAATTCTTGTTCCAGAGATGGATGTTTGTGTTTCCTCAAGTCCCTCAGGCTATTTTATTCATTCCCTCACTGTTCTGGACTGACTAGGTCAAGAGGAAATTTCTATATTCTCAGTTGGGGGAAGTTCTTGTTTTTTATCTGAAAAATCTGCTTGCTGTCCCCCTGAATCCCGAGGAGCGGTCAGACCAGGGTGTTAAAGGCGGTCAGACCGACCTGTACTCACCGGTCAGACCGGCCCAATAAGACCGGTCAGACCGGCCTTCCCTCTGCGGTCAGACCGCCCAGTCCATTTAAGTCATCTCGGCCTCTGGTTGTTTTGGGATTTTTCTCTTGGTTTTTCTCCTGGGTTTTGTTCTCAGTAAGTATAGGGTTCCAGAGATCTTTTGAACTTCATTTCATAGCTTTCATAGCTATTGGAAGGAGATTTACTCGAGGGGTCGTCTTTTAGAAGTCGACATTCACCCCCCCTCTGTCGCCATTTCGGTCCAACAGTATATGATCATGTTACTATTCATAGTCACAAATATGTCTAGTATATATGCTGCTGATTCAATTATTATTTTAGGAATTATAATTATCACAAAAGTGTGCATATTCCTAGCAATCCAAAAACCTTATAGGCACTTTGTGATGGCTGGTTTTGCCAAGGCAATGAAACCGAAGAAATTTACTTGAGTGAATTTCTAGAGATGGCAGACAAGGGTCCAATTGTGGCTCTCGGCTATGAGTGTATTTCGGGTCATGATACCAGGTCCTGCAAGACCTCATATTGCTGCACAACAAATAGAGTATGACATGGCTATGACAATATTTGTCGGGTACATTCTAAACGTGTTGTCTGACCAACTTTGTGATTTATATATGCACATGAAGAACACTACGGATCTGTGGCATGCATTTGAACATAAGTTCGCTGCCTTAGATGCTGGACATGAATTGTATGTTAGGAAGCAATATCATGATTACAAAATGGTTGATAATCATTTTGTAGTTGGGCAGGTTCATGAACTACAATTCATTGTAAGGGAACTCGCCCACCTTGGTTGTCAATTGCTTGACAAATCTGTGGCTGGGAGTATTGTTGCCAAATTACCTCTAACCTAGAGGAATTTCGCCACATCTCTAAAACACAAGAGGCAAAACATTTCCGTTGAGGATCTGATTGCTAGTCTTGATGTTGAAGAGAAGGCTCGAGCAAAGGATGTATGGAATCTTGGCTTCAAAAGAGGCAAAACATTTCCGGCGAGGATCTCGGCTTCATGGAAATTCTCAAGTCCTATGTATGGAATCGATCTCACGCTAGAGGGCAGTATCGTCGAAGGTTATGCAACCGAAGAGGTCATTGAGTTCTATGTTGATTATAAGGCTCAGGTCGAATTGATAAGTGTGCCTCGATCTCACTGTGAGGGGAGGCTCAATAGTATCAGGACAATTGGAAGGAAAGCAATCACTCTAAATATGGATGCGTATGCTCAAGCCTATTTCATGGTCTTACAACACATGATTGAAGTGTCCCCGTATAGCAACCAGCACAAGGATGTGCTTCAGCAATAGAATTTGAAGGGGCCGGATGTTTAGATCACAAGACAACAAAACAGTCGGTTCAACCAATGGTTGAAGAAGCGACTCTCTAGGAGCTCGTCAAGTGATATGCTGACATGGTTGGCAAAAGGGCCAATATTTATAGTTGTGACATAGCAAGGATATGACATAAATAGGTACACATTCTGTACGCAGACTTAGGATGTAAAGAACACTAACTAGAACAGCGGTGTCCGCATAGATACGTTCAATACCGATGGGTTGAGGAACTCCTACTATGGGTTTATAGAGGAGATTTGGGAGCTCGACTATGTGGTTTTCATGATCCCCTTGTTTCGGTGCCATTGGGTTCATTTCCCACAGGTGAAAGTCGACAAGATGGTGTCACTACCGTGGGCCTCAAACGTGTTAGATACAAAGACGAACCATTAGTACTCGCTAACCAAGTTCTTTAAGTTTTCTATGTAACCGACCAGGCAAACAAGAAACACCACGTAGTTCTTTATGGAAAAAGGAGAATTATTAGAGTTACGAATGTGATAGACCATGTGGAGGTGACCCCGTGTGTGTGATGAGTAATTGACATCTGTTTTAGGAAAGTCGAGTTTGGATTGTGTGGTTTGGACCATGTCATTGCACGGTGTAGTCGGTTTCGGTCGGACCTTGTCGAACTAGGTCGAACGTGCTTAAGTCGTTTATTTTTCGTTTCGATCCGTTTGGGCTTTGAGTATTTCTTCTATTGCTAATGTATGATTATAGTATGTCGAGCGGTGCTATGTGATTTGTTTCTTGTCTGTGATGGCTGTAGGACTTTGAGGCGAGGCCGTGGCGAGGCACGGATGACCAGACTAAGCACAGGCAGTGCTGAGGTCGGAGCGGTCGGGATGTGCCGAAGACGGCGAGGACTCGAAGTGGTTGCAAGGTTTGGGCGGCAAGAAATGAGGAAGCTTCCCGGAAGGTGCAGGAGGGGCATTTTGGTAAAAGCGCAAGGCTGCACAAAAGGAAGCAGATTTGATTTTGAGATAATGGATAAAGTGCTATGAGTTGTTGAGAGCTAATGGGTAAAGTGTGTCGTAAACCCGTTAGTGGAGGCTATAAATAGAGGATGCTCTCTAGTGGAAAAAAGTGAGAGAAAGGGGTGTGAGAGTTAGGGTTTTATTTGGTTCTCTCCATACTTGAGTTGTAAAGGTTTTTTAGGGCAGCACTTGTGTTCTTGGGTGTCTTTAGATTGTGAGAGATGGATTGAGTTGATGGTATCAAGACTATGTAATCATTCCTCTCTAATACAATCATTCATGGGGATGAATCTTTTTGATAGCTTTTGGGTTTTGCTCTTGAATGATGTCTTTTGCTTGAGTAATTTCATTTCTTGACTTGCTCTAGATGTGGATGAATCTCAAAGTCAAGTGACTAATTTGTTCCTGAAGAGCAATATGTTGACTTGAAGATTACTCTCATTTCTCTGTTTTTATTTTGCCTCAAGATGGCTGCTCTTCATCTATGGTGTGCCCACTGACTTCTCTTCTTATTTTGCCTTTCTGCTTTTGCTTCTTTCTTTCTGTTGGTCCTTTGTTTCCGTTTTTGATTATCTCGGCTAGCAGCAGTCCTTGATTTCCTTTTGGTCTTTCATGGTTGGGATTTATCTTCTGTGTAGCTAGCAGTCTTCTAGTAGAAAACAAACAAAAAAAACTGCGGATCAAAGAGCTGCAAAAAGGCTGTCGGCTTTGCATCTTGATCTTTGCATCTTGGTTTCAGGCTGCATGTTTCTTTGATAGGTTTTTAGCAATGTTCGGTTTCAGCAAGAATCATTTATTGCTGCAGTATTATGGCCAAAAAAAGATCACTAGTTTTGTTAGCTTTTGTTCTAATCGTCAGCTGCAGCAAGATTGCTTGTTAACTCTATTCGGCTACAGCTTTAGTTTTGCTTGTTTCCCGTTCCTCTGCAATTTAATGTCCCTTTCGTTTTTACTCCTTTTTGCTGCTTCATGTTTACGGGAAGAAAGACTCTGCCGACAGCTCTAGGTCTGTGTCTTCTTTGCTCTTTTCAGTCTCCTGTCTGCCTTTCTTGTTTTTGTTTTAGTGCTGATTTTTAGCTGTTGGACAGCAAGTTCACACTGATTTTTGCTTTGCCGTATGCTATGAATTTTTTACTGTTTCTTTGCCTTGTCGGACAGCAAGGATTCAGCAAGCATGTTCACTGTTTTCGGCTGATCTTTGTGTGAAGTTCTCAGCTATGTTTCTCTACAGTCGATCTTTTACATTGCAGTCCGATCAACAGGCTCATCTCTTTGCTCGGTTCAGTTTCTTACTACTGCAGTTTTGGTCTGCTGCCTTTTTCGGCTAGTTGATCTTAGTTACTGCTATTTGTTTTGTGTCTTTACTGCTGCAGCAAAAAGCATTCGGCCAGCCCAACTCCTAAAAGATCCGGTCAAACAGGGACTGGTAAATTAAATTGCTTTGGGCCTGCCCTATTTCTTGGAGTGAGCATTCATTTTGGGGTCAAGGCTAGTATTCTCAAATTTCGGCAAAGTTTGAGCTCTTCAGTTTTCGTCTAAGTCAATTAAGTCATTTGAGCCATTTTTCAGCCGAGTGTATTTCAGCAAAACTTTACTGTCGACTTTTGTCGATTTGCTATTTGATTTACAAGAGAGCATAAATTGTCTTCTTCACAGCTTTTATAGCAATCGGAGAGATGAGATGAATGTGGATACTTTGGGGCGATTTTTTTTAAAAGGCACCATTCATGCCCCCTCTGTTGCCGTTTTTGATCCTACAGATTGCAGTGGACGAGAAAAGAATACAATTAATTTGACGAGTTGCCTCCTTTCGAAAATGGCATAAGGGTCGAGGAAGAAGCTACATACGCATCGATCATCAGAAGGGCTAATTTTTAAAGGAAATAAACAAGTGGAATGATGAATGAAATGTTTATGTGTAATATGTTATGTATTTGCATTTATATATGTATATGAGAATGTGTGATATATATATATATATATATATATATATATATATATATATATATATATATATATATATATATATATATATATATATATATATATATATATATGAATTTGCATTTATGCATATGAGAATGTGTGATATATATGTAAATTTGCATTTATGTATATGAGATTGTGTGATATATATCAGCTTGAGTAGGGAACATCACAGATGGTTTTAAAGTAAAACCGTTTGTAATATGTATCATCATAGATAGTTTTAAAGTAAAATCGTTTGTGATGTTTGCTTATTACAGATGGTTTTTCTTTAGAGCCGTCTATGATGATCAATATCACAGATGATTCTTAAATAGAACTGTTTGTAATTATTTCCCTATATATTGCGCTTTAGGGTTTGTCCCATTGTACTAACGCTACACCTCCCCTAAGCCCGTCGCTGCCTCCCCCGACTCCGGTGGCCCTCCTCCCCCGCACCTAGCGCCCTCTCCCGCTCCCGAGCACACCACCTCCCCCAAGCCCAATGCTGCCTCCCAGAGCCCAATGCCGCCTCCCCCGAGCCCATCACCGGTTCCCCTAAGCACGGCGCCTCCCCTGAGCCCGACGCCGCCTCCCTGGAGCCCAACGGTGCCTTCCCTGAGCCCTACGCCTCCCCCGAGCCACACAGTGAACTTTACTTTATGTTCTTGATTTCTATTGTGCATTAGTTGGTCATGCTAGTTCGATATCTATTTATATCTCTGAAATTGGTAAGAAATTTTAGCACTGGGAGGACTCTTACATGGTAGAATGTGGGCTTTGTGATTGCTCGATGAGGAAACTAGTCATATGTGAGATCTAGGTGACAATCTAGAAGTATTCTACTAGTTGAGTTGTCAATTGTTGATTTTCTACATCAGCTCAGTGTTCTTTATTTTTGTTTTTCACGAAATATTGGTAGATTCTTGTTTTGCTACTGCTGTAACTGTGTTGGTGATATTGCGGTAGTAGTTTTTTTATTCCTATTTGTGCTTATAGAGATTAACTATTTTGTCACTCTTCTGAGGTAATGTTCAGATTAATAAACTAGCATAATATAGAAGGATTGCCATTTGATTATTGATCTATTGACTAGAGTTGAGAATGCTAGGTTTTAGAACTTGTGTAACTCCTCATCTAAGAGCAAGGTCACAAATATGAACATGTGCACTATGCAGATCACAAATGCTCGTGTTTTAGTTTAATTCGGATTATAGCTCTAGTTCTAGTTAAATGAGTTGAATTTATTATCCTTGTTGAGAGATAATTGCTTAAAATTCATGGTATTTTTATGCCTTAGGCATGCAAACTCTATATTTTCTCACCGCCAGTCAGCTCAATTCTGCTTACATATTAATTAATTGTTATTTCAACATGCTCAAGAATTGGCTTTATATAGTCTTGATTTATCATTAAATTAGGCTTCGTCACTTTTATTATCTTTTGAAGATGTCATCCGCTCATTCTGTGTTATCATCGTTGGACACGTGTGATGCACCATCCTCTGGAAAATCCAAGCATCATGGAAGAGGACAATCGAAAAGGCCCGAGGGCTGATTTACCATCACGAATGTTGATGCGTCTGGGTTCCCTCTCAATCCTCGCCGAGCAGTGTACGCATTCCAGAGAATGGTCAAAATATTTGCACGGGAATGGATTGAGATCACGTTCAATTCGTGGAAGACCGTGAACGAAGTTCAGAAAGAAGTGCTGGTGACGAAAATTTTTCTATTGTTTGAGATCCCAGAAGAACACAAGGCCTCTGTGCAACGACATACGTTGCTAACGGCATGCAAAGCGTGGAAGAACTTCAAGTGCCTGCTTGTCAAGTAATACATGGAGAAGGATCTGATGCTCTTCCACAAGTATCAATTCCTGGAACCGCAATGGCAAGAGTTTGTGGCGATGAAGATGACAAAAAATTTTAGGAGTGAAAGTGCAGTGCATAGGGCCCTCCAGGAAAAAAAACACATATCCCCACAGACTCGACACAGTTGGGTACGTTGGTAAAATCCCGCAGTAGAGGAAAGAGGACGAGCAAGCAATCCTGTGGGACACCTCCCTGCCATTTGCTAGGATCCCTGATAAGCACGCCTGAAACTAGATAAATGCGAGGTTATCTACCACATCATTGGGGACCATCTCCTTGTGAAACCCCGCAGATGAGGAAGCAATGAGTGTAGAACCTTCCCAAGGATCATTCCAAGCAGTTAGGGAGAGAGATATACTCTCCGCGGTCCTGGGAAATAAGGAGCACCTAGGTCGCACGAGAGTTTCTTAGAGGACTCCAAAGCGTAACAGATAGGAAGAGAGCCAAAGCTGTGCGCAAGGAATAACTACAAGAGGAGATTAAGGCATCCCTTAGAGGGGAGATCGTTGATTATGTCAAAGATGAGATGCAAAGGTATGGAAAAAATCAGCAGGAAGCCCCCACCACTCCTATGCTAGCCAGCCCCCTAATCATTGGAGTAACTACGCATTTACATCTTGTGCTCGGTTGACTACTGTGAAGTCGACCTACAGCCAAGGCGGCAAGGGCAAACCGAAGAAGACCGATGATGATATCCCCTACTTGCCATTGGCTTAGAAATACGTGCTAGGGGAGTCGTTGGTCATCCCAATAGAGCCCCTAGAACTGGCTTGCCAGATTTTGCATGCATGGTACATGAAACAGGCCAACCAGCCGGAGGGACAACGGCACTTGGGTGTCACCATCAAGTTCAGGCCGTATCATCTTTAACACGATATTCATAACTGTGTTTTCACGGTGACCTTTGAGGACTTACTCTTTCTCTTCACACTCGATGCTCTCGACGCCTCACTCATTCGATGCTGAACACTGCAAGTATGTATAATCACAGTCTACGTTCATGTAATACCGATAAATGTCATATATAACTCATTACTTTTGTGTACATATATATACATGATGAATGAAACCAGATTAACGAAATCATCAATTGGTTTCCTCGACCCACGCTTGGTATCCATGGATATCATCAAGGAGGATGCATCTTTTGTCGAGAATTACATGACGACAGCATTAGTGTCTCACCGCAACAAAGAGTTCATACTTATGCCCTACAATAAGGGGTAAGTGCTGCACTAGTGGCTATATTTGTTGATCTATACTTTATAAGCAACACGAAGTTAGGTTTAATGACCATGGCGACATATCTGTGTAGGTTTTACTGGATTCTTATTATAATTATACAGGGTAATCTACCTTGGTTCCCTAAAGAAGAACAAAACCAACTATATAGTTGTCTAATAATTAATCGACAGGTAAATACATTTTCTCCATAGATAGCTCTATTATTATCTTTCGTTCCTTCTCAATGACTAAAGCTCCTTTTGAAATCACGTAGGTCGTTTGCCACATATGTTGCAGAGGTACGGAAATCCAAGGGAGGGATCAACGCCCTGCGTCACGATCTAGATTTCCCGGTATTTGCTAGTACACACTAATCCTACATAACACTTCGTAGTAATACCTCTCAAACTAACAATTTTTATTTTTACAGTGCCACCAACAGCCACTAGGCAACACATGTGGTTCTATGTTTGCCACGACATGCAACTACTCCTTGATTCCGCGAAGACCAATGACTATTAGGTTTGTCAATTTTGTAATAATTATTTCATACTTATTAATTTATGTATGTATGCCTGACATTGATATCCATACCGACATGTTGCGTCCATCACTACAACTCCGTTGGAACAGACAGACCTCAAATAAATTTGAGGATAATGTACGTACTTCTTGATATCTAAAGTCATAAAAGAAGATGGGGAGTTCCACAATGTAGAATGAATTTGATTGGGGTAATATTGAGCTAATTAATTGTACATGTGTATATTTGTTCATGGATGGATAATTTATTTTATTTCAGTTAATTGATTTGTGAAATGGATGTTCTTGTTTCTGAAATGAATGGATATGAATTGGATGTATACTATGTTGATTTGCTTGTTTCAGAGGGCATGGCTAGCATTTTCTGAGGCTAGCCAGCAAACAAAAATATATTTAGGAATAGAAAAGAATATCACAGATAGTTTTTAACTCATAACCGTCTATGATAGCTGACTATCACAGACGGGTTTTAGTAGAAACTATCTGTGACACATCATTGTGATATCTGATACCTGATGTATCACAAACGGTTTCAGCTACAAACTGTCTATGGTAGTTTAATATCACAGACAGTTTGTAGCTGAAACCGTCTAATGATACATCAGGTATCACAGAACTAAAAACCGTCTGTGATAGTCAACTATCGTAGACGGTTTGTTATTGAAACCGTCTATGATAGTTTGCATCACAAATAGTTCGAATGCTATCTGTGATGAACTCATATCATTACTGACCCATAAATTTAGACGGCTCACGAAACCATCTGTGATGACGTTTTCGAACCGTCTGTGATTACATTTTCTACAGTAGTGTATATGCACTCAAGCTTGTGGTGTACTCACCGTGCATCCCAAATAAAAAGTCATGAAAAATTCTAAAAAAATTTCTACATGTACTTCTAAACATACTTTAACTATGCATAAAATTTCAAATTCAAATTCGTTTTATGTTAGCGGTAACAAAAAAAGAGAAAATCAGTTCAAATTTATCAGAATTTTCTCTTTTTTCTGCTCTTAACATCCAATGAATTTGAACTTGAAATTTTATACATAGGTGGAGTAAACCATGGAGTATATGTAGAAATGTTTTTAAATTTTTTTTATAATTTTTTTAGTTAAGGTACACAATGAATACATCACATGCTTCAGTGTACGTATAGCATATATTACCCCGTTACGAGGCCTGGCCTGCGTGGTCCGATCCCATTACGAGGCCTGTGCGGTCCAATCTCATTAACCATTTCTTAAACTAATTCGGTGCTTTCGGTCTTTTGTGCGCGCGCATGCATAGTGGGTTTGGGCTTATATAATTAAACAAAGGGATTATGTTTAAGGGTTAGGGATGGGTATTTGGCAACCTCTTATTACTTAACTATGAACAGGCCAACATATATAAGCTGATTTGATTTTGCGTGTTGACAGTAATATCGAGTACAATCTAGCTCCAAAAAGTAAGACAAATAAGACTTAAATACAGTTACGACAGTGAAATATACTAAAGAAACACCACACAAACTCTATCCGAACACACACTGTCCTGCATCGTGTACCAGCCTGCCATGCAACACTAGACATCCATGGCCACGTAAGTCGAAGCTTAGAGGCTACTATATGCCTATAGCCATTAGAAAATGAACCCTAAAAGAGAAAGCACTACCAAAATGTGCACACTTTACCCCAAACCAACCACAAGCTCTCACCCTCACTATAAATAGGCCCTTTTGTCCCAAGCAATCTCATTGTGCCTACTACTTCCAAATAACAAACCAAAACAACCAACTCTTGTGCTAGCTTGTTCCCTCCAAAGTAGTAGTTGCATTAGTAACCATAGCAGTACTTGCACAGTCCCTAATTAACCCAGTATAGTTAACTATATAGTTGACAAAGAAATTAAGACTGTAGTTAAGGTTAACTACCTACCTAGCTAACCATGAGGACTGAAGTACTCACCACCATCTCCTTGCTCTTCCTCGTGTTCTTCAGCACCATTAACCCTAGTGCACAACCTGCATGGATCTCTCTCATCTCTCTCTCTCTAGCCATGGTGGTGATCACCTTGCCACTTGCTATGAATCGCCATGCACGTAGGAATGGCTACCTTACTACCACCATTCCCGGGCCTCGAGGATGGCCGCTCCTGGGCTCCCTCCCCGCCGTGTCCGGCCCTCTCATGCACCGCCGGCTCGCCGCGCTCGCCGACGCGCACGGCGCGCGCCGCCTCATGTCCTTCTCCCTCGGCTCGATGCCGGTGGTGATCAGCAGCCACCCGGAGACGGCGCGGGAGATCCTCTCCGGGCCGGCGTTCGTCGACCGTCCCATCAAGGCCGCTGCCCGCGAGCTCATGTTCTGCCGCTCCATCGGGTTCGCCCCCGCCGGCGACTACTGGCGCCGCCTCCGCCGCATCGCCGGGGCCGGCATGCTCTCCCCTCGCCGCATCGCCGCGCTGGGCGGCCTCCGCCAGCGCGTCGCCGACGGCATGGCCAAGAACATCTCGAACGAGATGGAGAGCGCAGGGAAGGTCGCCATGAGAGCCATGCTCCAAAAGGCTTCCCTGGAGAACATGGTAGGGAGTGTGCTGGGTCTAGAGGGTGCAAGTGAGGACATGAATGCGATGGTGAAGGAAGGGTACGAGCTTGTGGGCATGTTCAACCTGGGAGACTACTACACATCGCTGTGGGGCGTGCTGGACTTCTACGGAGTGGGGCCCAGGTGTCAGAGGCTGGCAGCTAGGGTTAGGGAGCACTTTGGGAGGGTGGTTGAGGAGAGGAGGGCGAGAGGGGACTTCGACAAGAGGGATGACCTGCTCAGCTACATGCTTGCCTTGCCCGAGGAGGAGAGGATAGAGGATTCTGATGTGATAGCTGTGCTCTGGGTGAGATATATCCCTAGCCACATCTTTTCCTGTGGATTATGTCACATTAGTAATTGATTACATGCATGCATCAAGTTGGATATCTAGATGGTACCAAAGGTGTACTTTATGTACGATTAAGTCAGTAAATTAACTAGTTATTAGTTAGTTACCTTGGGTAATATTATAACTAACAGATTGCCCTTTAGGGAAACTGAAAATTTCCATTACATTTATGCCATATTTCCTAGTCATACATACATTTTTTTTGCTAAAAAAATTGAAATAACAATTTTACTTACGATGGTTATACCTGTTCAAACAATGAGTAGAAAATTTGTTACGTTGCTACCTCCATGAATATCTGTAAATAAGCTTTATATTGGCTTGATTAGCTAATGCATATAAATATTGTTGTCAATCCAAAACTCATCATAAGGGGTCAAATACAACTGGATGAGTTTAATTATGTTGCAAACATTTACAGATTGCAGTAGCTAGGGCCGGTTCCTTTTTTTTATTTTTATGTACAGAGCTTTCTGCACTTGCATGCAAATATCTATAGAAATTGGACTATAGATGGGGTGCAAATTCATTTATCCCAAAGATTAAGACTAAAAAGATAGATAGCACTTGATTAGTACTATTCCGTTACGAGTTTTCATGATGTTTCGACCCACAGTATTCTGAAGTAATGTTTGGACCTGTCCATCTCGGCACATCCAGGAAACGATCTTCCGCGGGGCTGACGTGGTGGCCATACTCCTGGAGTGGGCCATGGCCCGGATGGCACTTCACCCGGACATCCAATCGAAGGCCCAGCACGAGCTCGACACGGTGATCGGCCCACGGTCCATCGCCGATGCCGACATTCCCAACCTCCACTTCCTCCGGTGCGTCGTCAAGGAGACCCTCCGCATGCACCCGCCGGGCCCACTCCTCTCGTGGGCCCGCCTGGCGGTGCACGACGCCCGCGTGGACAAGCACCTCGTCCCCGCGGGAACGACGATGATGGTGAACATGTGGGCCATATCCCACGACGAGACTGTGTGGGCCCAGCCGTGGGTCTTCCGGCCCGAGAGGTTTACGGAGGAGGATGTGAGCGTCCTGGGATCTGACCCGCGATTGGCACCGTTCGGGTCGGGCCGAAGGGTGTGCCCCGGCAGGATGATGGGCCTGTCCACGGTCCACCTGTTGTTGGGCCGCCTTCTGCAGGAGTACGTGTGGTCTCCGGCCCAGCCCATCAAGCTCGCAGAGCGCCTCCGCTTGTCCATGGAGATGAAGAAGCCGCTGGTTTGCCACGCGGCTCGCCGTGCTTGAGGCAGCAGCGGATTCGCCAGGTGGGCGTTAATGCAACTCGATTTGCCATGGGTGTTAGTTAAACTACAAATTTGATCTCGTTGGTGCAATGGAGTGCTTCAAGAGTAAACTAGTTGTGGCAAGTTTCCTAATAGTGTGTGTGCCTATATATATATATATATATATATATATATATATATATATATATATATATATATATATATATATATATATATATATATATATATATATATATATATATATATATATATATATATATATATATATATATATATATATATATATATGAGTGTATGTGATATATTCTGATATTCATGGTTACTGGGGTTTGAACTTGTGTCCACTAAACATATGTATTAACAATTTTCCCTATTTAAAAATGAGCTCTTCTACGGTGCACCCAATTCAATACCAGCAGTATATTGTTTTTGATCCAAAGGTTCAAATTATTTATGATTTAGTTATACTACCCAAGTACTATGAGTAATACAATTCCGACATGGGTAGAATTGTGAGCTTTTTAAGTGTTGGAAATCTAGTCAATTTTCGGCATATTTTAATCCAGAAATTTAGCATATAAAACATGACATAGAAAGGTATGAGCGATCTAACAATGATGTATTCATATTCGCTAATGAACAAACTAACAGCAACATCTATTAACAAATTCATAGCGCACAGAAAATACATCAAAGAAGTTTGCAGTTTATACCCTTGGGCGGGGCCAGTGCCGGAGGCACCAGAGGCGCCGTTACCATCAGTCGACATGATAGCCTATTCGGTGAAGGCGATCGAGGCGTGATGCAGGACGAGGCTTGATGCAGGAAGATGTTCGCAGTGTAGTCCCGCGAACAGTTCACCACCAGGAAGTAGACGTCGCAGATTGAGTAGTCGCGCCGATGCGCTCCCCAAAAACTTGATCGCCCGCCTACCCGTGCAGGTACACAAACGGACGAAGTTCCGGAGGTCTACTCGCCCAGAAACTTGTGCGCGCAAGGTTCTGGACCGGAGATTGCAGAGAGCAGCAATAAAAACAGAAGGAGAGAAAAACTGTTCTTTCGTATGGAGAGCCTTCATATGCTCTGTTCTCTTGTAACAGCACCATTAGTCACCAGTAACTGCACCTATTACTCGAAAGTAACCGCAGCCATAATCCACTAGTAACTGCACCGTTACTGCCAGCGAGTCAGTGCGTTTCGATTTTCGAATAGATAAAGAAAAAACGCGCCCGCACCCGACACGCCTGCGCTCGTACGCACGGCACGGCACGGACGGCGCGGCGCGGCGCGGCGCGACGTGGCGAGGCGAGCGAGCGAGCGAGCGCGCGTGTATTGGCTCTCTCCAATTCCACAAGGGGGTTACCACGTTCCACCTTTTAAAGTAGTGTAACTCCCATTCAATTCTCCATATGGGAGTTGTGAGCCTAGAAATTTCATTTGATTAATTGCTAAATTAAAATGGGCCAATCCCAATTAATCCAACATTAAGTACCCACTACATAACATGTGGCTTCCATTGTTTGCAATCCAACGGGCCTGATTATTTGGGATTTGATAGTACTTCACCTCCAAATATGTGAAGTATGATTCAATTATAGGTAACATTATAACTAACGATGATTTTTTTCATAGGACGTGTGTGGATAAATCCCCAACTAGCCTTGCAGCCAATTCATCCATGCAATGCATTGTTATCAAGGATTTATTCATCACATACCCTCCTCATAGATGGAAATTCAGGATTTACCCTCCTGACCCACGTGTCAGTGACTTATGATGACCCCACATGTCATTGAGGTGGGAGGGTAAATCCTGAAATCCCCAATTCAAAGGAGGGTATATGATGAAGATCCCCATTTATCAATTACTGGGTTTTATCTCTGCGCTTCTTTTGCGCTGGACCCTTCCTGGATTAGTTTATGTCGCCGGCAAGCGAGCAGGGGAAATTGCCGCGCAGCGCACGAATTCGCGACCAACGGCGGCTTGCAAAATTGCGTCGTGAGAGGTAGGTGTTAGGTTTAGTTAAGGTTGAACCAAAACGTGTATTTGCCCATGAAAAAACATTTAAAGTCAAGGCAAAAAGGTCTATAACGTACTTAACAAATCAATCGACGAGATTTGATTTCTAGCGCCACCTTTTAATACCATTAGAATGTACAGTACAAATCCTCTTAAAAATACCACCTGAGAGCTGCAAAGGAGCCAGCAAAACCTTCGATGTGCAAATGGCTCTTACCTTCTCTGCTAATTAACGTCAGAATCTTTCTATGGCTGCACGCGAGAACCATATTACATTCTTTATTATCGGAGAAGATACAGGCATACAGCCCCCAAAGTGAGGATTCATTCCTAGTTAGAAGTGCAACAGGCAAGACAGGGAGGGAGAGAGAGAGAGAGAGCATAAGAATCAGATTCGGTTGCTTTCACCAAATGCACACACAACAGAAAAATACAGAGGTACGCTTTTTTTCTAGATGAGAGAGAAGTGCATCAGAATCGTATGCTCTGTCTTTTAACAAAAAAAGATTAAAAAGGAGGTATTGTAGTTTTCTTGTGCAAACAGCATTCCATTTGCATCCACAGTTTTGCAACAGTTCGAAGGCCTTTTTAGGCCCAGGTAGAATAAAGTGGCAAGCAAGGCTCGCCCAGATACATCTTCACGAAAGCTAACCGGAGCATAGATTGAAATTTAGAAAATAATAACATCCTAAGGAAAACACGTGGAGATCGAGGCCACTTGTCAGTGATAAACTGGTAGTATTTCTCAACTCGAATAATCTCTGCACATGGAAATATACTGACACTTAGTTGACAACTTTTTTTTATCGATTTTGTTACCTCATTTAAGCGAACACAAAGTTGTAGACGAATTAATCTGGTTTTACTGGATCAACAATCAATGGCTCGAATCGAGTTCCATGGGAATAAATGGGGCATATTTTTATTAATATTTATTTGGTGGTTTAATTTTAGGCTTTTGTGTTGGCCAGGCTACTGCTCTATGTTTTTCTGGTTCCTTTTCTTTTTTGGGACCAGCTCCAAAACTAAAGCTTGATCCCTCGGCGACGAAGTGGGAGGTGGACACAGCGCGTGGAAGTTTGGGGGAGTCACCATGGGATTGAGAGGGGATGGCTCGCCTTGTCGGGAGGTCGTCATCGAGATAGGTGGAGGTCGCCAGCCGTACTTCTATTGCCTCAACCTGTTTGGCTAGGTTGCGCCAGCTTCTATCATAAAGAGAAAAACTAACTCACCCTAGGAAACTAAATGAATGGGATAGCAAGCTTCTCTCTCCCTTGCACTCCTCTCTCTCTCTCAACTAAAATCCCCAAATCAAAGCATCCCCTCACTCTCATTCTCCCCGCTCCCTCTTGTCTCCCTCCTTCCTCCCCTCACTCTCCTCAGCCTCCAGATCCAGCGGCCTAGAGGGGTGCCATCGTCGAATCCGACGACCTGGAGGGGCGTTGCTATCGGATCTAGCGTTGCCCGGCTCGCCCTTCCCCCGGGCATAGAAGAAGGTCGGGGGGGGGGGGGGGGTGGCGGTGGCCTAGCAGTGAACGGTGGTGGGGGTGATGGGCAGGGTAGGAGGGCGGTAGGTGGAGCCGGAGGGTGGTAACAGCGGTGACTGTGGTAGTTAGGTTGGGTGGGGTGTCACGGCAAGGAAGGGGTTGGGGGGGGGGGGGTGCGCGGTGAGGCAATGACGGCGTCGTCACCACTGGTGGTGGTGGAGGGGACGACGGAGGAGGCGCGTGGAGCTGCCGGGGCGGTGCGACGATGGCGGCCAGTGACGAGGTGCTTCTCTTTCTCCAAACACCCTATACCGTTGGAAGTGGTTCCAATGGTATACTGTTGGCTAGCATCTCAATATCATAAAGCCGAAGGCCGCGCTTATGCAGCCCTATACCATTTAAGACCCTTCCAACAAGATAGAATAATTGGATGAGCTTGATCCACACACGCTTATTCTTGTCACTATCATCCTTTGTGTCAAGCATGGGAGAACACGTCGTCACTTGCCTTCGCTCCCTTGCTCCGTCGTGAAACCTGGTCACCAGACTCCTCGCATGAGACTTCGCGTCGTCACCCTCCACATGTGCCTGAAGGTTGTTCTCATCGTCGTCCTTGCCCTCTGCTGTAGGATCGTATGGCGCAATCGAAAGGGGGTGAATTATTGCCTCTTCGTTTTGATACATGAAAACAAATCTCAAACCAAAATCAAAACAATCAAACTTATCAGATGTAGATTTTGACCACGAGATGCTCGACCGCTCACTTGACTGCTCTGTTTTCCTGGCAGCGAATCAACACCTTTGCAAGTGGTCGTATGGTTCAACCTAATCACAATCACCAGCAATTCTCAACAAATCACGAACCAGATTAATTCAAATAATCTTTATTGCCAGATTTCTGTGGATTTTGCAAAGTGCAGGCTTCTCGATGAAAGCCCTCTCAAACCGACACAAGCTTTCACCTCAAAAGCCCTACCAAAAAATGACACATTAATCCTTAGCCTCTCTCTACTTTTGTAGGCTAACGTTCTAAACCGTGTCTGCCTCAACCACGAACACACAAATCTATCTCTTCCGAAATCAAGGGACCCGAAACTGTTCCAAATACAAGTTTTTTTTCCAAAATCTCTAATCCTTCCCGTTATGGACTCATTCCACAACGTTTCCAATCTCATCACGTGACGATGCCTCCAAGATCGCATCTCCCGTATCTTCACCACGCATCATCCTCTGGTGTCGAAGCCTCCAGGACCGCACCTCCCGTAACTTCACGCATCATCCTCTCGTGTTGAAGCCTCTAGGACCACATCTCCTGTATCTTCATCATGCACCATCAACCTTAGATTTCCACGTGCTCCAGCGTGAGCCCGACCACCTCGCGTGACATCCTCAATCGTTTGGACCTTAGATTTCCCCATTCTAGTCCCGGTCCTCCTCCTCATCACCGAAAATGGCCGTCTCCACACCAACCTGCATATGAAAGGATCAAAGAACATTTTCCACGGCACAAGTTCTTCCCAACTTGGCCGTCATTAGTCCACACACGCAAATCACACCCTTGTCCAACCATAGACAAGAATCAATACCATCCTCAACCATAATTTCATCACTTTCCAGAAATCAACCTTTTAGACCACTCAGAACGACCAGTCTAACCACCAAGCACAGCCGGTCAGACCGCTGACCTTACGCGTACACGAAGCCTACGAGTACTTACCATAAACCACGAAGTCTACGACAACCAAACACAATGCCTTCGACGACTGATCATCGACCACAGTTGTGAAACCCACAACTGCAAAGCCTTCGACTACTGAGCACTGACCACAAAGCCTTCGACCACTGATCACCGACCACAGTTGCGAAACCCATGACTGCAAAGCTTTTAACTACCGAGTACTGACCACAAAGCCTTCGACTACCGAGTACCAAGTACTTCCAACTACCGAGTACCAGTTCATTCCACTCTTTCGACAACACTCTTTCGAGTACTAACCAATGCTACAATACCCTTCCGAGTACCAACCATTGCTACATCACTCTTTCGATACTGTTCACCTTCGAACACTGTAGCTCCAACCATACAATTTTTGACCGTCGCGTGCTTGGAACATTTGACCGCACTGCTCGAATCTTGAATGATACTACTTGGGGATTTGATACTGCTCGAACGCCATCCGATCGTCCAATACCATTCGGTCACCGTCCGATAGTCTAATGGTACTTAAACCCGATCGAAACCACTCGAACTGGTCTGAAATTACTCGGAGCAGACTAAAACCACTCAGACTGGTCCGAAACTACTCGAAGTAGACCAAAACCACTTGAACTTGAAACTTTCGACTGTGATTTGCCGAAACTTTCACAAATGCAAATTTCAATACAACCCAAATGTCAATTATTCATCATTACTAAATGCACGACCACCATATGGTCTAACAATCTCTCTCTTGATGAATACATTGACAACACCTCAAAAACTCTTGAATGATAAAATTTGCGAAAAGAAAATTTCGTAGCTGCAGAGACTACTTGAAGAAGAAAGCTCAGACAAACTCCCCATCAACACAGGAGGAGTCGATTTTATCAAATTTGTTTGGAAAACTCCCAATTTTTCTCCACCTTTGGTAGTGTAATCATCAAGAATTCCAGAGAAAGGAAAAATTCTAAGAAGGAGCAATGAGAGTAAACATCCAGAAGCTTTGTAGATTATCCATGTCACTTTGCATTGATTTAGAAATTTAACCAAACCATCTTTTTAAGTAGAGCTACCTAAATCATATAAATTCATATATCATTTAGCAATGTCAGGCCTAGTTTTTAGTATGATTAAGCAATTTACTCCAATGACTGGCATCTCAACAATGACCAATCCAATTATAAAAAACACAATGAGATATCACAAGAAAAAGTCAAAGCCTAAAAATGAAGCAAACTTTAAGTCTAAACAAGCTAGTAGTCTCATATAGTAACCAGGGATGTTTGTAATATACTTCTTTTCATGTTTGTAGCAAACTTCTTTTTTTAAATAGTGGCATGGCATACTTCTTTTCATCATGCACTTTTATGTGTTTTCTTTTGCTTAACCATGGCATTTTGAAGCATATATCTTTTCATTTGTGCACTTTCTTTCGTATAACACGCCAACTTGAGGGAATATAAAAAGGATTGCAATATGAAACATACAAGCCTCACAGCCAAGATTGAAAATAAAACTCATAATCCAGCTAATCCTTTTCGATGAACATCGCAAAGTACTATCTATAATCAATCTATTTAAAGTATTCTGCCATGCCATGCTTTGGTTTAATTGTAGCAAGTTAATTATAACCAGTCATGTTCAAAGCTACACAACATATGAGTAAATATGATAAAAAAAGCTCTACAACTCATTTGATTTCAATGGCTTGGATTTGATGAATTATACAACTCATTTGATTTCAATGGCTTGGATTTGATGAATTATTTGACAAGTATAATAAGCAATGCTTCTAAAATTTTGAAACAACAAACTCTCCCTTAGAATAATTTCATTGAATGAAAAACCGCCAACTTACTTCGCAAAACAACAAAACAAGAAATATTGTAACATCCCAAAATTTGCCTTCTGGAAAAATTTAATTTCAAATTAATTATTTTAAAGTGTTTGGACTTTATTTGGCTTTTATTTGATTTTTTGAATTTTCTGGAGTTTAAAACCTATTTTTAAAATTTAAAAAGTATTTTAAAGTATGAAAATTAAATACCAACATTAGTTGGAAATAATTTTATTAAGTCCAAAATATCTCCAGAAGCTTCTGTGAATTTTTCTGGAATTGTTGGAGGTATTTTCATATTTTTCTGAGGCCTAAATAATTTCCTAGCGTTTTCTGAAAATAAAAATCAAATTCTAAAATAAAAAATTCCATTCCCTCCCCTCCGGTCGACGCGTGGACGGCCCAGATCCGCCCACGTCGCCGCCCGGACCAATCCTGGCCGCTCTCCCCTCACCCTCCGCTAGCGGGCCCGGCCCGTCAGCCAGCCCCGCCTTCCCCTCGTCTCGGGCTGCCACCTGGCCGGCCCTATGTGAGCCACGCCGCCCGCGCAAGCCATCTCGCCGTCCGCACCCTCTTCCCCCTCTCCTCTCTGCCCGTGGGCCCCGTCAGTCAGTCGCCCGCACCCCCGCTTCCGCTGCCGCCCGGGCCCGCCCGTCAGGCCTTTCTTCCCTACGGCACCGCCTCCTTCCTTCTTTCTTCCCCCTATTTCCTTTCTTGCTCTGGCGACCTTATCCGCGTCCAATCCGGCCTTTCCTTCCCCGGCTCTCTCCGGTTTGGAAACCCGCGCGACCGCATCCCCCTAATCCCGCTCCTCCCTTCCTTCTCTACCCTTCCTTACCTTCTCTTCCCCCTTCCCTTCCTTTTCCGGCCGCCAGCCCCGGCGAGCAATTGCCGCGCCCATGTCCCTCCTCCGCCCTATAAAAGCCTCCCATCGGCTCCTCCTCTCTTCGCACCACCTCCCACCGCTCTCCCTCTCTCTCCCCGAGCCTCGAGTGCCCCGCACCAAGAGCTCCCCGTGCGCGTCCCGGCGAGTACTCTGACGAGCAATCGCCGTTGACCCAGTCCTCCCCAGAGCCCACCACCGCCACTTCGAGCATCCCCGCGCCTGTGCGAACCTCCCCGACCCCTCGAGCAGGCTTCCCCGCCGCCGGATCGCCGCCGCTCCAGAGCACCCGTGCTACGCCGCCGCTCCTCCCATCGCCGGCCGCCTCCGCTCGTCCCCGGACCTCACCGACCCCACCGTCGGAACCGCCTCCGCACCGGGATCGCATTTTGGACCTCCCCCGAACCACTCCGGCCACCCCTCGCCTCCGGCACCGTCGCCTCCGTCCACTGCTGCTCGGTCCCCTCCAGCAGGTACCTCAAAGGGGTTACTTACCCTGTAGGGGTAGGCAACGCCTCAACGACCGACTGGCTAGCAGCGCTATCTCTTTCCCCCTCGGCTCCCTCGGCGCGCGTTTGAGCCCCCGGCTCTGCACGCTGAGGTTGAGCCATTTCTTTTAAATCCTGCGCTGACATGCGGGCCCCGTCCGTCAGCTGTTGTCGGTCTGTGGGCTGCTCCCTCGGCGCGCGTTTGAGCCCCCGGCTCTGCACGCTGAGGTTGAGCCATTTCTTTTAAATCCTGCGCTGACATGCGGGCCCCGTCCGTCAGCTGTTGTCGGTCTGTGGGCTGGCGACAGCTGGGCCCCGCCGGTCAGTACTCCCGCTGGCATGTGGGCCCAGAGCTGAAGGGTCCCACCTGTCAGTGGCCGACAGCCTGTGGCCACTGACAGAGGGGTCCCACTTGTCAGAGTTGGAGCTCAGTGAGTCTCACTGACATGTGGGTCCCACCTGTCATAGACTCAGAGTAAAGAAATAAAATAAAAGATTAAAAATTAAATACTGCCAGTGGGTCCCACCTGTCAGAAATTTAATAATTTCTGGATTTATTCAAGCTGAAATTTTTCAATGAGCATAACTTGTCCATTTTAACTCCAAATTGAGCCATTCAAATTTCTAAATTCTTCTAAAATCATAATCTATCCAAATATGGCCTCTATTTGAATTTTTGATTTTATTTGAATTTTGTTTGTATTTATTTGCTTTCTTTGCTTGGTCTTTTTCGCGCGTAGATTCCACCGTTGTCGAAGATCTCTCCACCCGCAGCAAGAAGACCCAGAGAGCGTGCAAGAAGGTAAGTCTCCTTTGACCATTTTGATTCCATGTTTGTGAAATATTTTTAAATTATTTATTTTATGTGCATCGCTATTTACAGTGGCGGAGCTAGAGCAAAATGGAGGGGGGTGCACCACTTCAAAACGAATGGGCTGGACAGGGCGAATGAGAGTGTTTTTTGAGCTAAGGGTACACTATATTGGGCCAAGGGGGGTGCACAAAGGGTGAATATTTACTAGTAATAACTAAATTTTGTTTCGGAACCGGGTTCCTGGGAACCCCCTCCGGCCCATGTGCCTCCGCCCCTGGCTACTTAATTAGAACTCTAATTTTGGTGTTAAGGCATTAGTTAAATCCAACCTTGTTATGCCTTCAATTGAGCTTGAATGCCATGTACCCTTGTAACCCTAGTATTACCTTTGTCTCAATAATGAGAATTACATAATCCTTTGGTAATATTAGACGGTAGTATAATGCTTAGTCATGCTATTTAATTCTTTGGTAATCTTGAAATGGGAAATCATATGTCATTCAACTGGTAGTTGTATTTAGAAATAGGTGGTGACTGGTGTTGCCACTGTATTTTTCAAACTAAAATAAAATGTGAAAGTTGGTTTAGACTGGGGTGGATGGTTGGTTGGGATTGGTGCGGAAAGCACGAGATCTTGTAAAGTGAATGTTCTACCCTAGTCGATTAAGGATCGACGCTTGTGATTGTCCAGACTAAGCACTACCGTACAACCCCGAGTCTATATGAGTACGACCTAGCTGATTAATCATGATAGTTTAGTTTAGGTGCCACTAGTGGAAAGTGGGTGCCGGGGATTTACTGGTTACTCACAGTGAGGGACAGGGGTTTACTGTACTCATATGGCACAAGAGGGGGTTTCGGACTGGGTGGATGGAACCCTTCTGTGGTGAAACCTCAGCGGGTGGTGTCTAGCTAAACTAGAGTGAGGTAAAAGCTTTGTGATATTTTATCTGTGTCTCATGCCAAAGGAAGCGTGGTGATTGTTAGGATAATTTATCTCTTGGGGGTAAAGTTGTACAACCTCTGCAGAGTGTCAAACTATTCGAATAGCTGTGCCCACGGTCAAGGGCGGGCAAGGAATGCATTCACATGGTAGATTTTTGGTTTTGGTTTTAAAATCAAAGTTTTGGAATTCCGAGAGTGGAGGGAACTCTCGGAAGGGTATCCTAGCAGTTGGAGCCAGAGTGGGTGGATGTAACCCGCGGTTTTAAACTTTATGGGTTAAAGTTGGTTAACTAGTGTTGGTGGATATAACCTTCACTGTAAAATGCTTACTAGTTTCAGTTAAAGCAATTAATTGGTTAAAATGATGCCTTTGAAATCACTTAATGGTATTTGAAATAAAATATTGCTTTGGTGCAAAAGAACCATATAACCCTCCTTTGTTAAGCCTTGCATCTATTGCATTTTTCCCAAAACTTGCGGAGTACATTATGTACTCACATGCTGCACTCAAAAATAATACTCAGAGGAATACGAAGCTCAAGAGGAAGACTACGAATACTTCTCGGGAGGATTCGACGAAGGATCTCCGGAGTACTAGGTCGCGCTTCCCCAGTCAATTGCCTGTGGCGTATTGATGGGTCTCCGCTGAATTTATTTTGCTTCCGCTGTGTTTCGTGTGTGCGAGGTCTTGAAACCTCATTTGTAATAATGAGACCTTTCGGTCAGTACTCTTTAATATTGTAATAAGACGTTGTTGGTTATGTAATCATTTCTGTTTAACTATGTGCACTAGCTTTGATCTGGGACTAGTGCTGTAATACACAGAGGGTCCGGGTTCGGAAATCCAGGGTCCCGACAAATATCAAGCAGCTTAGTGAGAATATCAGCAATCTAAAAATCAGACTCAACAAAATGTAAGACATCATCACCCTTTTTCACATGGTATCTTAGAAAGTGAAATCTTATATCAATATGTTTAGTCCTAAAATGTTGCACTGGGTTTTTAGCAATATTAATAGCACTAGTGTCATCACAATAAAGCGGAACACTATCTAATTCTAACCCATAATACCTAAGAGTAGCAGCAATCCATAAACTTTGGGAACAACTAGGAGTAGCAGCTACATATTCAGCTTCAGCATGGATTGTGCAATAGATGATTGTTTTCTAGAAGACCACAAAACAAATGATGTGCCAAAAAGTGACATGTACCAGAAGTACTCTTCCTATCAACCCTACAACCCACAAAATCATTGTCTGAGTATGCACGCATGGTAAGACATGATGATGTAGAGTACAAGAGTCTGAATTCTAAAGTTGATTGAAGGTACCTGAAGCTTGAAATCGAGTGCACAAACACAAAGCAAAATATATGTTTGGCATTGAAGCAGTAAGGTAAAGTAGGGACCCAATCATGCTTCTGTATTCTTTTTGGTCCACTGCCTCACCTTCTTCATCTGGGTCAAGAGTGATCGTAGATCCCATTGGGGTCAAAATAGGCTTGCAATTCCCATGTCGCAATGTCTAAGCAGATCCTTCGTGTGCTTGGTTTGATGAATAAAAGTGCCCTGTTTAGTCTGTTTTACTTGTAATCCTAAGAAGTTAACCCCCCCATTATACTCATCTCAAACTCCCTACTCATAGTATATGAAAACTTAGAAACCAAAGCATGAGAGGAGCCACCAAAGATGATATCATCCATATAAATCTAAACAAGTAATATATTAATGCCATGCCTAAGAGTGAAAAAAGTCTTGTCTACCTTGCACATTTGAAAGTTATTCTTTAACAAGTATGACTTAGCCTTTCATACCATACTCTAGGAGTTTGTTTCAAGCCATACAAAGATCTAGACAGTTTGTAGACATGATTAGGAAATTTAGGATTTTCAAAACCAGGTGCCATTAAGAAAAGCACTTTTTACATCTATTTGAAACAATTTGAAACCTTTAGATGCAGCAAATGCTAAGAGAATTCTAATAGCTTCTAGTCTGACAATAGGAGCAAAAGTTTCACCAAAGTCAAGACCTTCCACCTGAGTAAATCCCTAAGCAATAAGTTTATCCTTATTTCTAACCACAACTCCATCATGACTTTGCTTATTTTTAAAAACCCACTTAGTTCCAATCACATTATGTCCATGAGGAGATTCAACTAAGGTCCAGACTTTATTACGTTTAAAATTTTCTAATTATTCATGCATGACATTGATCCAACACTCATTAGATAAAGCATGACTTACATCATTGGGCTCAAAAGAGGCAACAAAAACAGAATGAGTATGTGAGTCAGGAGAAGTAAACCTGGAACGTGTTACCCTATCTTGAATGTCGCTGATCATTAGTTCTAGGGGATGGCGTTACTGAATATGCAATGGTGCAGAAGGTTCTAGAGTGGCTTCAATATTACTAACATCCTCTCCAGGTGATCCATCAGTTGATAATGGCTCAGCTGAAGTTGGAGTAGAAGTTGAAGTTGCAAGATCCTCAACTGGTATAGGTGATGGCATGGGAGGAAAAGCATCGCCAAGGTTAAGATTCTCCTTTTCATCATCAAGAAATATGCTTTCTGACTCCCTCTGACCCAGTGTACCTGAAATGTCAGGTCTAGTACCAGAAGTAGCCTCATCAAAAGTAACCTCGTAGGTCTCAACAATTTTGTTAGTCTCTAAGTTGAGTACACGATAACCACGAGAATGAACCGGATAACCAAGAAAAATGCCATCTGGATATCTATATTCAAATTTATCAAGATTACCATGTTTAAGAATAAAGCATTTACATTCAAATACTCTGAAGTGAGAAACACTAGGTCTATGCCCAAATCTTAACTCACAGGAAGTCTTATGCAAAAAGGCTCTCAAAAACACTCTATTAGAAATATGACAGGCAGCAGAAATAGCCTCTGCCCCAAACTTCCTAGGAGTAGCATGTTCATCAAGCATAGTTCTAGCAATCTCAACTAAGGTTCTATTTTTCCTCTCTACAACCCCATTTTGCTCTGGGACATGAGGAGAAGAGAATCGATGTTCTAAACCTTTTTTAGAGCAAAAAGAAGTAAATGATGAATTCTTAAATTCAGTACCATTATCACTCCTTATGGTTTTTATAGCACTTGGCAGTTCATTATTGAGTCTAAGAAATAAATCTTTAAAATAACCAAAAACCTCATCCTTAGACACCATAAAATAGACCCAAGAATATCTAGAGTAATCATCAACAATCACAAGAATATACCATTTGCCTTCAATAGATTGAACCCTAAAAGGGCCTACTGTGTCCATGTGCAATAACTAACCAGGGCTACCTGTAATGATCACAGAAAGAGGTTGGTGTGGAACTGCTACCATCTTACCATGTCTATAAGGGGGAACAAATCAAATCTTTACAACTTTTTAGCTTAAGTAACCCTCTAATGAGATCCATCCTACTAATCCGTGTAAGGTGATTAAAACCAATGTGTCCCACCTAAGGTGCCAGAAGAATAAATCCCTAGATTCAGAGGCTACCAAGCATCTAACATCAGATGAAAAGAAGTGATTAAAATCAGCTCTAAAGACCTTCCCCAATCAAGATATATTAAAAATAAGACCCCCAGACATATCCAAACTCTATAAACATGTTTCTTAAAGCTCACCTCACGATTATCATCTATCAACTATGAAACGGAAAGCAAATTATACTTCAATTTACTTACCAAAGCAACGTCTTTGAGAATGACTTTATCATTAATTGTACACTGTACCTTTAGCCATCACAATTCCTATTGAAGCATCTCTAAAAGTGATCAACTTATCATTGGATGCCTTGGTGAGGAAGGAGAACCATTTTGAATCACCGGTCATATGCCTCGAACAAGTTGAATCCACTAGCCATGTGTTCCCCTTCCTCATCAACTGTACCTACATCACAGAAGATATCAGTGTCACAGTAATGGGGTTAGTGAGAAAAGATTTAGGAATATAGTACTGAGATACACGATGTACAGGAGAAACAGAAGGCAACGATAATAATGTAAGTGAAATATTAGCCTCTGTCTGATTTCGACCAGACAACCGTTGAAACACTGGTTCAACCACGGGGTGTGGTCGAAGTGCTGGTTTGCCCATGGGATGTTCTGACTGAGTGGACGACTGGTTGAAATACTGGTCTGTCCATGGAACGTGGTTGAAACACTGGTTTGACCATGGGACATGGTCGAAAGTCTCATCTAGCTACACTAGTTCGACCACGGGAAATAGCTGCTCGTAAATGCTTCCTTATCCTGTCATTCCTCTCTTTCTTTGCTTTTCTAAAGCAGAATTGAACCAAATGACCATTTTTACCACAATGAGTGCATTCATATTTGACTTGATAAGTGGTCATATCTTTTGCCTTCACAACACCCACTTTGGTAGAGAACTCTTTTGCAAAACCAGAAGATTTAAAAATTATTTGTTTTGGTTTAGATTCTACTTAAAAAATTTTAGGTTCAACAAGCTTAACAACCCTTGGAGGGCTATTCTTGGAATGCTCAATAAAATTAAATTCTAGACCATGATTATTCACACTAATTTTTTTATCTAGGATCCTATTCGAATTCTTTTTGCCAAAAGAAAATATCTTCAGAGTGTTTTTAAGATATTCATTTTGCTTAGCCAGTGAAGAAGAAGATGTGCAGTTAACAGATTCTATCACCGAATGCTTGGAAGTACTAAACTGAGCCAATTTTTTCATTTCTAGTCAAACTTCTATTTCTGTGTTAAGCTTGGGACAGTTAGAGCAAGAAAGAGTCTTATGATAAAGCATTTGTTGAATTGATTTCTAAGATGAATTAAGTCTAGCTTTCAGCAATTCACAATTAGAGTAAGTTTTAGAATGAACATTTGAAATACCTGACTCTAATCATGCTGAAGAGCTAGACTTGAGCTATTCAATTTCATCATTTCCAACTTTTAACTTTTCATCACAAGAGTCATGAGCCAATTTTCATTCATCAAGTTTAGTAGTTACATCACTAAGTTGAACCATGTTCAATGCATTAACTTTTCTAGCAGATTCCAACTCAAAATGTAAAACATGACAGCACTCACATGATTCATCATCACGAATAGAAGCTCTAAGTCTATTTATTTCATAATTTAAGCTCTCAATAGTGGAATCATGGTTTTTAACTTACTTTTTGTATTTCTTAAGCTCCTCTATTAATCTAAGCACAGCACGAGATAAATCTATGTAAGAAGGTTTTACCTCATCAGGATCATTGTAGAGATCATCATTGTCGAGCTCCTCCCTGTTTGCCATAAAGCACATCCCTGTGAAGTCCACCTCATTTGCCTTCTTGCCATTGCCCTCCTCATCACTTGCAGAATCAATATTGCTCAAATGAATCTCCTCAAGTACTGAAAGTACTTTGTTGACTGCCTTGTAATAGTTGTGCTTCTTGCTTGGGGCAGTCTTGAGTTGGTGCCCTATTATCATTGACCTCCCTACCTTTCAGTTGGGGCAATTAGGTTTGATGTGATTAAGCTCACCTCATTCGTAGCATCTGATAGGACCTCCTCTCCGCCTTATTCTGATGTTATTGATTGCCTTAGTTACCGTGTTGGAAAGAAAGAAGCACTAGCTACTCTTCTGGAATCTCCTCTAATTGATCATCTGAAATAGAGCACAAAGTAGAAAAGGAAACAGTAGAGGAACTAGAAGACTTGTAAGCCTAGTTAGTTACTAAACCTAAAGAATTAAACTTGTTTATCCTGACCAACACATCAATCTCATGTGTTTTTATTTGGAATAAATATCATTCAAGTTAAGTGTTTCTATGCTAACAGAGTGATTGATAGTAGTGACTAATACATTCCAAATAGACATATCCAGAGCTTTCAAAATTTGACAAGCATTGTGAGAATTAGAATATGTTACATCGACAGATTGCAAATCACTAACAATTTACGAAAGCGCTCAAAAAGAGCATCTACTAGTTCTATAGGTTTTATCTCAAATTTTGAGTACTCCATTTTGAAGTGATTATGACACACACCTTTAACATATTTAGATCCTTCATGATAATCAGTTAGAGTGGTATAAATTTTATTTGCAGATTTGAGATGAGCAATTCTAACAAACTAGTCTCTACTTGAACCTTGCAATAAAAATATTTCAATTGTAACAATAGAATGCACTTCATATGTATTTTTAACTTTTTGCTAGATAGAATTACCTTGTGCTTGAAGAAAGACCTCTATGTGGGTTTTTCCAATAGAGATAGTCTGATCCAGCGAAAAACGGTGGCTTACCTGAAAACTAATCCCGATCTGATGCCATTGCAACCTTGCTCTGAAACCACTTGTAGGATCGTATGGCACAATCAGAGGGGGGGGGGATGACAGCCTCTGCTTTTTGATACCAGAAAACAAATTTCAAACCAAAAGCAAAAGAATGTAACTTACCAGATGTGGATTTTGACCACAAGATGCTCGACCGCTTGCTCGACTGCTCTATTTTCCTGGTAGGGAATCAACATCTTTGCACGTGGTTGTAAGCTTCAACCTAATCGCAATCACTAGAAATTTATCAACAAATCACTAACCAGATCGATTCAAGATGATCTTTATTGCTGGATTTTTGTGGATTTATAAATTGCCCTCACAAGCACCCCTAAAAGGCTTCTTGACGAAAGCCCTCTCAAACTGAAAGCTTTACCAAAAAATCACACGTTAACCCTTAGCCTCTCTCTACTTTTATAGGCTAACGTTCTAAACCTTGTCTGCCTCAACCACGTACACACAACTCTATCTCTTCCAAAATCAAGGAACCCGAAACCGTTCCAAACATGGGTTTTTCCAAAATCTCTAATTCTTCCTGTTACGGACTCCTTCCATAACGTTTTCAATCTCATCACGTGACAAAACCTCCAGGATCACACCTTCCATATCTTCACCACGCATCATCCTCTGGTGTTGAAGCCTTCAGGACCGCATCTCTCGTAGCTTCTCCACGCATCATCCTCTCGTGTTGAAGCCTCTAGGACCGTATCTCCTATATCTTCATCATGCATTATCAACCTTAGATCTCTACATGCTCCAGTATCAGCCCGACCACCTCATGTGACATCCTCAACCGTCTGGACCTCAAATTTCCCCATCCTAGTCTCAGCCTTTCTCATCACCGACTATGACTGTCTCCATGCCAATGTGCACATACAAAGACTAAAGAATTTTTTCCCAGTACAAGTTTTTCCTAACTTTACCATCATTAGTCCATATACACAAATCACACCCTTGTCCAGCCATAGACAATAATCAATACCATCCTCAGCCACAATTTCATCACTTTCCAAAAATCAACTTTTTAGACCACTCAAAACGATCAGTCTAACCACCACGCATAGCCTATCAGACTGCTGACCATACGTGTACTCGAAGCCTACAAGTACTGACCACTAAACATGAAGTCTACGACAACTGATCAAAACACCTTTGACTACTGCGTACCGACCACAAAGTCTTCAACTACTGAGTACCGACCATAAAGCCTGTGACTACTGAGTACCGAATACTTCCAACTGCCAAGTACTGGGTCATTCCAATATACGAGTACTAAGTCATTCCGACTACGAGTATCGAGCCCTTCCAACTTCAAGTACCAAGTGCTACCAATCTACGAGTACTGAGTCCTTCTGACTATGCGTGCCAAGTGCTTCCGACTACAAGTTATGCTGCAGAACACTTTTGAGTACCGATCAATGCTACAATACCCTTCCAAGTACCAACCACTGCTACAGTACTCTTCCGAGTTCTGTTCACCTCCGAAGACTATAGCTCCCACCATACAATTTCGACCGTCGCATGCTCGGAACCTTCGACTGCACTGCTCGAATCTTGAACGATACCACTTGGGGCTTTGATACTACTCGAACACCGTCCAATCCTCCAATGCCATTCGGTCGCCGTCTGATACCCTAATAGTACTCAAACCCGATGGAAACCACTTGGACTGGTTCGAAATTACTCGGAGTAGACCAAAACCACTCGGCCTGGTTCGAAACTACTCAGAGCAGACCAAAACCATTTGGATTGGTCCGAAACTACTCGGAGCAGACCAAAACCACTTGGACTCAAAACTTTCGACTACATGCACGAGCACCACATGGTCTAACATCTGCACATGAAGCTCTGCCTTAGCGAGCATGAATGTCGTCGATGTGGACCTCGGCACCTCCTTCGTGGGCGTCATAGAGACCTCGGGGGCCTCCTTCCACCTATGCCAGGTGGAACCTCTATCCTTCCCCATGATTGATGGCTCTTTGAGGCTTTCTTCAGAGACAAAATTTTTCTTTAGTTGTGTACAAGTTTCAGTATGGTTGCGTAAAAAATTGTTCGACAAAATGACTGAGTTGCTTTTGTAGTTTCAAGTTTTGATGTAAAGGACTTCTTTAATATATGATGCAATTAAAAAAGCTTGTTTAATTTCCATACTGACAAAAATTCAAATTTATTGCATTCTTGCCATCCAATTCATGAGAAAAATACTTAGTTTCTTCGTGGTTTTCTTTACAAGAATATTTTGGTCATGGACACAACTAGCAAGAAGGGTTTCATGGGAACTGACTCCAGGTTTCGAGAACCTCAAATACCCAAATCATGTCTACAAGCTTTCCAAAACATTGTATGTACTCAAGCAGGCCCCTAGAGCTTGGTATGAGAGGCTTAAGTCATATTTGTTAAGTCATGGTTTTGAGATGGGTAAGATAGATAAGACCTTGTTCATTCGTATGCATGGCAATGACCTTCTGCTCGTCCAGATTTATGCGGATGACATTATCTTTGGCGGCTCTTCTCATGCTCTTGTTTCACAGTTCTTGGATATCATGAGCACCGAGTTTGAGATGAGCATGATGGGTGAGTTGACCTTCTTCCTTGGCTTCCAGATCAAGCAAACTTGGGAGGGTACTTTCTTGCATCAAGGCAAGTACACTCGTGACCTCCTGAGACGCTTTGACATGAGTGATGGCAAGCCGGTGTCAACTCCGATGGCATCTACAGCTTCACTTGACCCAGATGAGGATGGCGGGCCGGCTGATCAAAAAGAGTACAGAAGCATGATTGGCTCCCTCTTGTACCGCACTGCCTCGAGACCGGACATACACTTTTCCGTGTGTCTATGTGCTCGGTTTCAGGCTTCTCCTCGCGTATCTCACCGCTAGGCGGTGAAGCGCATCCTTCGGTACCTTTGAGCTACCATTGACTATGGTATTTGGTACTCTTCCTTTTCCTGTCTTTCCCTTAAAGCCTACTCGGACGCAGACTTTGCTGGCTGTAGGTTAGATAGGAAGAGCACTTCTGGCACCTGCCAATTCATTGGCACTTCTCTTGTCTCTTGGTCTTCTAGGAAGCAGTCCGGTGTTACACAGTCCACCGCAGAGGCCGAGTATGTTGTTGCAGCTAGTTGCTGCAGCCAGGTACTTTGGATGGCTTTAACCCTACGGGACTTTGGGTTTGTTATAGATAGTGTTCCACTCTTTTGTGATAACACTTCTGCTATTAACATTGCTAAGAACTCAGTGTAGCATTCTCGGACTAAGCACATTGATATCCGATATCACTTCCTTAGAGACCATGTGGAGAAGGGTGACATAGTGCTCCAGTTTGTAGAGAGTGGCCACCAGTTGACTGATATCTTTACCAAGCCTTTGGATAGCTCTAGGTTTTCAGCCTTGCGGGGAGAGCTTGGGGTGGTTTATCCTTATGGACTGTAGTGAGGGGGAGCTTTGTGCTTTACTGCTTTATTGTCGGGCCTCCGGATTATCAAACCCGGACCCTCTGTGTATTACAGCACTAGTCCCAGATCAAAGCTAGTGCACACAGTCAAACAGAATGGAAAACATCACCATCAACGATTTATTACAATAAATAAGAGTACTGACCACCGGGTCTCATTATTACAAAGGAGGTTTAAGACCTCGCACACAAGAAATAGAGCGGAAGCAAATAAAACTCGAGGACGACCCATCAATTCGCCACAGGCAATTGACTGGGGAAGCGCGACCTAGTCCTCCGGAAAGAATCCATCACAGCCACAAGCGAAGCAGTAGTCGTAGTCACCTTCTTGAGCTTCAACTTCCTCTGAGATTTTATTTTTAAGTGTAGCATGTGAGTACATAAAGTACTCCGCAAGTCTTGGGAAAAATGCATAGATGCAAGGCTTAACAAAGGAAGGCCATATGGTTCTTTTGCACAAAGCAATATTTAAAATCTCCATTACTACTAATTATTTTCGAAGGCATCACTTTAATGAAGTAAATGTTTTAACAGAATTAACTTTCTAGTGAAGGTTCCAACTACCAACACTAGCTAACCAATTACCATTGGTCAAATTTTAAACTTCGGGTTCCATCCACCCTCTCTGGCTCCATCCGCCAGGATTCCCTTCCGAGAGTTCCCTCCACCCTCGGAATACAAAACTTTTGATTTTAAATCAAAACCAGAAATCTACCATGTGAATGCATTCCTTGCCCGCCCTTGACCGTGGGCACGGCTATTCGAATAGTTTTACACTCTGCAGAGGTTGTACAACTTTACCCACAAGAGATAAATTATCTTAATAGTCAACATGCTTCCTTTGGCATGAGACCCAGATAAAATATCACAAAGCCTTTCACCTACTCCAGTATAGCTAGAGACCACCCGCTGAGGTTTCACCGCAGAAGGGTTAAATCCGCCCAATCTGAAGCCCCCTCTTGCGCCATATGAGTACAGTAACCCTGTCCCTCACTATGAGTAACCAGTACGCCCTGGCACTCAATACACCACTGGTGATATCTAAACTACACCTTTATAGGTTAGTTAGCTAGGTCGTACCCATATAGACTTGTGGTTGTACGGTTAATGCTCAGTTTGGACAAACACAAGCGTCGGTCCTTAATTGACTAGGGTGGAACATACACTTAACAAGTTCTCGTGCTTACTGCACCAACCCAAACAGCCATCCACCCTAATCTAAACCAACTTTCACATTTTTATTTTATTTTAAAATCACAGTGACAACTCCAATTGCCACTTCACTTTCAAACACAAGGATTTAATAATAAATCATAATTTCCCATTTTCAAGATTTTCCAAAGTTATTAGATAGCATGACTAAGCATTATCCTACCATACTAACATCAACAAGTAATTATAATACTCTCATTAATGAGACAAAGGAAATTCTATGGTGACAAGGGTACATGACAATCAATTCCAATGGAGGGCATAACAAGGTTGGATTAACTACTACCTTAAGATTTGAATTATCATTTTATGTAAATAGCAATGCATAACATTTAAAATAATTAAAACATTTCAAAATCATAGGTTCAAGATGATCAAAGGAGACTTGCCTTCTTGCAGGGTTTCTGGGTCTTCTTGCTGCTGTGAAGAGGGATCGTCGACAATGTTGGAATCTACGCGAGGAAAGACGAAGCAACAAAACAAATAAATACAAAAGAAAATTCAAATAAAATCCAAAAATTCAACAGAGGCCATAATTGGGTAGATTATGATTTTAGATGAATTTAGAAATTTGAATGGCTGGAATTGGAGTTAAAATGAGAAAGTTATGCTCATTTGAAAATCTCAGATTTGAATAAATCGAGAAATTCGGAAATTTCTGACAGGTGGGACCCACTGGAGAATTAAATTTTAATCTTTTATTTTAATTCTGAGAGACTGACAGGTGGGGCCCACTGAACAGTAACCACTGGCGGTCACTGTCATGTGGGACCCACTGGACAGTGAGCCCAATGAGTCAACCTCTGATACGTGGGACCCACTGGTCTTCGGGCCCACTTGTCAGAGTCCAGCACAGAGGGGTGGGACCCAGGCGGCAGTGGCCAGCGCAGGCCGGCGGCCGCTGACGGGTGGGACCCACTTGTCAGCCCGGAAATTAAACGAAAAACTCAACCTCCGCGCGCGGAGCCGGAGGCTCGAACGCGCGCCGAGGGAGTTACGAGTGAGCGCTGCTAGCCAGGGGAGCGGGGAGGCGTTGCCTACCCAATAAGGGTAGGTAACCCTCTTGAGGGGTACCTTCGGGCGTCCCGGGCAGAGATGATCGGAGGCGACGGCGCCGGCGGCGAGGGGAGGCCGGAGGTGCCCGGGTGACGCGTAGAATGTAATCCTGGCGCGGAGGGGGTTCGGTTGGAAGGGTCGGCGAAGCTTGGGGACGAACGGAGACGGTCGGCGACGAGGTGGCAGCGACGACGGCTCGGGAGTTCCGATGCGACGGCGCTCCGGTGACGGGGAGGGGCGGCCGAGGGGTCGGGGAGGACCGTCCGGGCGTGAGGAAGCTCGGGGAGGCGACGACGGGCTCCGGGGATGACCGAGGCGGCGAGGAAAGCTCGCCGGAGTTGGGCGGAGCTCGAGGGGAGGAGTGGCACGGTGATCGGGCTCTAGAGGGCTCGGGAGCTGCGGTGGAGTGCGCTGGGATGCGGTGCGGGAGAAGGCGAAGCCGATGGGGGCATTTATAGGGGCTGAGGGGGAGCAGGGGCGCGGCAATAGCTCGCCGTTGCTGGCGGCCGGAGAAGGAAGGTTTGGGGGAGGAAAGGAAAGAGGGGGGGGGGCCAGAAGGAAGGGAGGCGCGGGGATTGGGGGATTTGGTCGCGGCGGCGTCCGGGACTTCCAAAACCGAGGAGGGCCGGGTAAGGCAAGGCGGGATCCGGCGCGGTCTCGGTCGGCCGGCGAAAAAGGAAAGAGGGGGGAAGAGAAAGGAAGGGGGCGATTCCGCGGGGGAGACGGATCCGACAGGCGGGGCCGGGGTGGCAACGAGAGCGGGACGCGTGCGGCTGACAGGCGGGGTCCGCGGGTCAGCGAGGCGAGAGAAAGGTGGGAGCGGGCGGCTGGATGACCAGCACGGGGACTCGGCTCATCCGAGCCGTCCACGCGTCGGGCGGGGAAAAGGGGAAGGCGGGGCTGGCTGGGCCGGGCCCGCTGGCAGCGAGGGAGAGGGAGGTGCGGCCTGGATCAGGCCGAGCGGCGACGTGGGCGGTCCTGGGCCGTCCACGCGTCGGCTGGAGGGAGAGGGGAGATTTTTATTTTTCAGAATTTGATTTCTAATTTCAGAAAAGGCTAGAAAATTATTTAGGCCTCAGAAAAATATGAAAATACCTCCAAAAATTCCAGAAAAATTCACAGAAGCTCCTGGACATATTTTGGACTAAATAAAATTATTTCCAACTACTGTTGATATTTAATTTTCATATTTTGAATTACTTTTTAAGCTCTAAAAATAGTTTTTAAATTCCAGAAAATCCAAAAAGGCAAATAAAAGCCAAGTAAAATCCAATTACCTTAAAATAATTTATTTGAATTTAAATTTTTCAAAAAGCCAAATTTTTGGGATGTGACATTTATCCTTTATATTATGCTCCTGTTCTCATTTTGTTGCATTGCATCGGGGTGCATTCGGGTTAGTCCTTCTAGCATAGATTAGAGTGTTTCTCTTGTCTAGTTGCTTAGATTTCTTCCTCTTATCTTGTGATCTAGGATGCTGTTTATTAGCTTTTCCTCTTCTCACTAGGTTGAGCTCACTCACTTCATATAGGTTCTAGCAAGAGTTGGGCCACCCTTGGGTAGACAGGGAACGTGTTTGCTCCTTAGTGTGTTAGACGGGCAGTTGATAGTCCTAGTGCCATATGAGGTAGATGAGAGTCAGTCTGAGTCATCGTATCCTCTATATCTTGTCTATGCTTTAAGGACTACCTTTTCTGATTTCTTTCCCTACTTCTCGAGTTATTGCTTTGGTTTAGGTGAGTTCATTTGGGAGCTTCTGGAGCGTAATATTGACATAACTCAACTTGAACTAAAAGTGCATCACACGTTGAGGGGGGAGCTGGATTTTCTTTCATTTCAGCTTTTTGCATTGTAATATAATTACATGGAGCCTTGACTATTATCCTTATATGACATGTTTACAATGCTTTACATCATGCCATTATTTGTGCTTCATTGCTAGATTTATCATGTCTTTATATGTGTCGTTAAGCCTTTGCCATTGATGAGTTAATTTAAATATGCACAAATTAAGTCATGTCATGTTAGCTCTTGAGACTAGTCTGTCTTTAGTTATCCTTTTATGATTCGTGCCACGTCAAATAGGCTAAGTTGAGTCTAGAATCTTCAATTGAGCTTTAGATTGAGCTATGCTAGTTTCTTGATAAATCATGAGTTAGTACAACTATTTAAGAAAGCAAAAAGATCTCTTTTATGTGCGAAAGAACCGATCTCACCAATTCTTTCTCGTGAGACTGCTTGCCATTGCACTAGGCATGAACTTAGGGGAAGTTTTGGATGACCAAGATCATTTCCTTAAGCTTCTTGCTTGGAATGGTCGCACCAAGTCTCTCCAGTAAAGCATGTTGTGTTTTCCCTTCCCAACTGTGTATGGGGACTCGTCTGTAATCGTTCCTCTTGTAATCATTCATGGGAATGAATCAATGGATTGAGTTTGAGTTCTTTTGGTTCCCTGGCATTTCTCTGAAGTTTCTGCATTTTTTGCTCTCTCTCTCTTCTGCTCTTTTGAGGTTGAACTGATTTCTCCTTTGAGTAGCAGCATTTCTTGGCTCTCTTTGGTGGGATATAGCCTCCAGGCCATTTGGCCAGATTTTCCTTGAGAGCTTCTCTTTGGATCAATGGATATTTGTTTGAGGCACATTTGCTCTGTTTTGATTCCCTAGGGTTTGATGTCAGGGGTATCTTGATTCTTGTGTTTTCCCTTCAAAAGATGGCCTAAGAATCTTGCTTTGTTGTTGTGAGAACACCTCCAGTTGAGACTCACAAGTGCATCTGCAAAAGACTTGTAAATGGCAAGCAATTTGGAAATCATCTCATCTTCAGTGAGTTTTTCAATTTTATGCTCATTTTCTTGATTATGGCCTTTCTGGATGATTTCTCTTAACTTATGAGGTTGATTTGGTATTTAGCTTGTAGCCTTGATCATTTGACCAGAAGAGAGCAGCAAGATTCTATCAATTCTTTTCATTTCAGTTGATCTGCAGTACTCTCTGTTCCCTCAGGATTTTCGGTTCAGGCTCAGGTTCTCTGCTGAACCATAGTACGATCGGACTGAACCAGCTATGCAGGTTAGACTGCTCCATTTGTGGCGGTAAGACCGCTAACCCTAGCGTCTGACCGGCCAAAGCGTGCAAGTTAGACCGGCCAGGATGAGCGGTTAGACTGGTTTGTGGGAGGCGGTCAGACCGGCCCAGGGCTGGCGGTCAGACCGGCTTCAAGCTGGCGGTCTGACTGGCCCCAGGCCTGCGGTCTGACCGGCCATGCTTGAGCTGTCTCACTGTTTTCCAGCTGCTGTTCTTCATTGTTGTGCTGTGCTCCTTGGCTGCTTCTCTGTTATTTTAGGTTTCTGCTTTCACTTATGTATGTTTGAGGTGCCAGTGAATATGAACACTTTTTCTTCATAGATTTTGTAGCTATTGGAGAGGATCTGTTCGTGGATACTTCGGGGGCAAATTTTAGAGAGGCACCATTCACCCCCCTCTGTTGCCATATCCGATCCTACAATTGGTATCAGAGCTGATTAGCTCTTCTTGATAGATCTTTAACCGGTCTGTGAGCCATGGCAACGGACAAGTATTCCACCAAGCCCCCGATCTTCGATGGGATCGACTATCTTTTTTGGAACAGTCGGATGGAGTCTAACATACAGGCTCAGGGCTATGCGATATGGCACAATGTCAAAACTCGCTTTCTTGTTCCTGCCGATGAGAACATCAATGTGGCGAACATGCCCTATGTTGAGGCGAATGCAAAGGCAAGGAACATCATTATCCGAGGGTTGAGCCGAAATGAGTTTGATCGCATTTCTCATCTTACATCGGCCTATGATATTTGGGTAACCCTCGATGCTTTACCATGATGGCACCACCCAAATTAAGACGGTACGACAGGACCAGTACAAGCGAGCTTACAACAAGTTTGAAATGCTCGCTAGAGAGTCCCTTGATGAGTGCTTTGCGAGGTTCCACAAGATCTTGAGCAACCTCCGAGCGGTCGGTCTCACATACCCCGACTCGGACAACGCTCGACAGATGCTAGCGGCCTTGGATTTGCGAGTTTGGGAGATGAAGATGACCACCATCAAGGACACCACTGATCTTTTGACATTGACTATTGATGCATTGTACTCACGCCTCGAGACTCACGAGATTGACATTGTCTCTCGCAAGTCGAAGTTTCAGTCGATGGCTTTGGTCACTGATCCCAGTTCGACTTCTGGGTTTCCTTCTGATGGTATTTCTGGTTTTTCTCGTGCTGCTGTTTGTGAGATGAGTGATGACCTACTTGAACAGCTTCCAGAAAACCAGCTAGCCCTCTTAACCAGAAAATTCTCCCATGCATATAAGAGGGTTAGGGAGAGAAAGAGAGGAGGACGTGTGATTTGCTTTGAGTGTGGTGGTGTTTGTGATGTGCCCAAGAGGCAATCATAAACAATTCGGTTTTATAGGGTAAAAGGGATATGATCCATATGGGATTAGGGTTCTAATGGGCCTACAACATGGAAGCCCATTAGCATGCTCTATAAATATGTGGAGGCGGGGCTGCAGGTAGTAAGCCTCCAAGCAAAGAGAAGAAGTTCCGCAACCTTGGCAAAGCCAAGAAGCTCTTCCATCGCGTCCTCACCGCCTTGGACGACCTCGACCTCAGCGAGGTGGAGGGGTGGAGTGACGATGATGGGAAGGACAATCAAGATCCCAACGATGGCGAGGACTTCAGCAGCATGTGCTTCATGGCCCTTGAGGGCGACATTAGCGACAGCGAGTCTACTCTGACTCTGACAAGGTATACCCCTCCTATGACCAGCTTAATGATGTTTTTCTTAAGCTAGGAAAATTTCATGTTAGATCTAGAGCTAGGTGTAGTGAGTTGGAGAAGGAAGTAGATAGATTGTCACGGAAGCTTACTTCACTTATATATGCTCCCTCCTGTGACGACTGTGATACATGCTCTTCGTTGCTTGGTGATATGGAGAAATTAAGGACCTCTCATGATAGTGTGTCTTCTGAGCTAGATTTGCTTAAGGTGGAGAATGTTAGTCTGCTTGCTGAGCTAGAGTTGAGTAGGGTAGCTGCTCTTTCATCTACTACTGTTGAGACTATTTCTTGTACCTCATGTGAGGATAAGGACAATGCTTTTAGAGGTCTTTATACCATGCTTCTCGATCTGCCTGAATTATGTGAAAGTTGCATTAATTTGAAGATGAACTTAAAAAGGGCAGATCATAAAATTGCTCAGTTACAAGCTTTTCTGTTAGAGCCCATTGCTTCATGTATGAACTGTCCCAAGTTGACTGCGAGCTTGAATCTGTTTCCAAACAGTTTCAAGAGATGATTGATAACAGTAACAAATTGGCTCAATATGCTTCTAAGAACCCTGTTAGCTCACCATGCAATAACTGTGAAAAACTAAAATCTGACTTGATTGCATTAGATGAAAAATGTGTGAAGCTAACTAAGGACCTTCTAGAGATGTCACCATCTGCTTGTGATGTGTGTGCTGTTGGGAAGAAGCATGAGGGTTTGGTAGAGACACTTAGCGACGTGAACCAATGGCTGCAGTAGGACTGTCCCTTCTGAGGCGGCTGTGCGTGCACATGCCTTTCATTCTTCTGCTGTTGGTTCTTCTTCTACTCCCTTACCTTCTGCTGTCTCTTCTTCCCCCTGCTCTTCTTGCACCTCTTTGTTTCGGGAGTGTCAGTATCTTATGAACACTCTTGAGAGATTTGTAGGAGGCAAGAAGAAGCTAAATCTTATTCTAGACCAATCCAAGATTTGCAAATTTAATCAAGGTCTAGGAAGCATCCACCTGCTGTTCTTAGACCCACAGCAGCAGGTGTGTTCGAGATTGAGCCCAGAACTAAGAAAGTTCAATTCAAGTCAGCGGGCTTTGTCCAAGGGATCTCTGACAGTAAGGTGGTTCCACCTGTTGCTTCGACCTCTCAGAAGGCGAAGCCCCATCATGCTACTTCTACCTCTCAGAAGGTGAAATATCATTGCACCTTCTGTCAAAAGGATGGACACTTGGTCGAGAAATGCTTCAGGCGCGCCAAGATCGCATGTAGAGACCATGTTGAGGCTCTTAGGCATATTCAGGGTCAGCTCCAGACCTTGAGTGCACCTAAGACCAACACGAGGTCTAGAGTTTCTTCTGTTGATGGGTTTGGGCAGCATCGAGGACTTGGTTTGGGTAGCATCGGGACCACCATTGCGTACACGCATAGATTGTTATACAAACACATTCATGTCAAGGCGGTAGAATGCGTTCTACGCTTAACTTGTTTTTGCAGGGAATGATGTGAATGGTATGGCATAGATGTATATGTGATGCATGTGTGTTTTGGCGGCCTGTGTGTCGTATTAATCACAGCTGGGTTGAGGCTGTTCTTTAATTGTATAACGACCTGCGTGTCAACTTGTGATGCTTGCGCTCCTCATGTAATTCATTTGCTAGCTATTAGTTGTAATAGTTTAGTTCTTTACCATGGAGGCTTCAAGCATGATGACAAAGAGGACAGGAAGTGTGGCGAAGGACATCACCGTGGAACCATGGCGATGGCGACCACTACGATTCAAAAGGCCATACCATTCACAATATAATGTGATTATATGCATGTGATGTTTATTTCCTGTCATACTATTCTTTCATGCCATACCTGTAGAGGATGTATTTTTCATGACAGAATAGCTTCCCTCAGAAAAATTAAGAATTTATTTGATGCCCTTCCAATTGCTGCGCCTATAAGAATTACGATCATTGTTTGGTAGGTCTGCCAAAGCAGAGTACCATCAACTATCTTGATCTAATAGGGTGGATGTCGGACATCCACAGGCATAGTGTTGGTTTACTTGACAAGGCTATCAGATTGGATTTGGGCCATGGGGCATGGTGTTGGGAGCCGGGGCATTGGATGCCACCTACAAACAAGAGTCACATAAGATGTGATTAGCAAGCGTTGCTTACCTACGTCACTAGGTTTCTAGTGGTATGGCCAAAGCTCACTAGAACTTAGATGAACATGGATCTTTACCACTATATGTCGTTAGAGGGAAGACGATTACAAAACATATAGTGGGAGTGTCTTTTGTTAAATTATTTAATGGAAGATCAAACATGAACATAGTGCTGAACTTTGCTTGTTTATTTTCTGTTGTAGATCATGGCTTCTAGTAACAATTTTGGTTTTAACTTGCGATCTGTTCTTGAGAAAGAAAAACTTAATGGAACGAATTTTATTGATTGGTACCGCAACCTGAGAATTGTTCTCAGACAAGAAAAAAAGGAATATGTTCTTGAGCAATCCTACCCCGATGAACTCCCTAAGGGTGCAAACGTTGCCACCCACAAAGCTTATGAGAAGCACTGCAATGATTCACTCGACGTTAGCTATCTCATGCTTGCTACCATGTCCTCTGAGCTTCTTGGTGCAAACAATTGCAAAATTCTTGATTCTTTGGGTAGTCTGGTTTGCGGGATTTCTCGTTATGGGAGGATCTTTTGTGCTGATTTTGTTGAGTCTTCTAGTGATCCTCTCAGGTGTTTAGTTGCTTCTGAGTCCTGTGACCTTACTTTCTGGCATAGAAGACTTGGTCATATTGGATTTGACCATTTGACCCGAGTTAGCGGCCACGACCTCATTCGTGGTCTGCCGAAACTCAAGATGGTCAAAGATCTTGTTTGTGCTCCATGTCGGCATGGCAAGATGGTTGCCGCTTCTCACCCTTCGGTCACAGTGACTATGACCGATGCACCAGGATAGCTGCTCCATATGGACACAGTTGGACCAGCTCGAGTGCAGTCAGCAGGAGGGAAGTGGTATGTTCTTGTCGTGGTCGATGATTTCTCGAGGTATTCTTGGGTGTTTTTCTTAGCCTCGAAGGATGAGACGTTTACCCATTTTCGGGGTTTGTTTAGTAGGCTTTCTGTTGAGCTCCCGGGTGCCTTACGAGTGATCCGCAGTGAGAATGGCACAGAGTTCAAGAATTCCTACTTCGAGAGGTTTTGTGGTGAGACAAGTGTAGAGCACCAGTTCTCTTCTCCATACGTCCCTCAGCAGAATGACGTTGTGGAGAGGAAGAACCGTGCCTTGGTCGAGATGGCCAGGACGATGCTTGATGAGTACTCTACACCGAGAAAGTTTTGGGCTGAACCTATAGCCACTGCGTGCCATGTTTCAAACGGGGTGTTTCTCAGGGCACACTTGCATCGCACCTCTTATGAGTTGAGATATGGGCGAAAGCCCAGTGTCTCACATTTTCGTGTGTTTGGTTGCAAGTGCTTTATTCTGAAGTCTGAAAACCTAGATAAGTTTGAGTCATATTCTTGTGATGGCATCTTCCTAGGTTACTCGACTTCTTCGTGGGCTTATAGGGTCTGGAACTGCGAGACTAGTAAAATGGTAGAGACCTGTGAGGTGACCTTCGATGAGGCCAGTCCGGGGACTAAGCCTGATATCTCAGGTTCTTTAGAGCAGTCCGAGACCATCTTCGTGGATGATGAGGCGGATGAAGATGAGGGTTATCTACCCGATCCAGTTCCTCCTCCCCTTGAGGTGCTTGCTTCCTCCACTACACCTCGAGGAGATCAGTCCATGCCTTCTGCTTCTTCTGGAGCTAGTGGCTCTGTTCCTACTTCATCAGCTCATGAGGTAGAGGCCACTTCTTCATCTCATCTAGGACCTTCTCGAAACATCCAAAAAGACCATCCTTCAGAGCAGATGATTGGAGACCTTTTTGAGCGTGTCACACGCTCAAAATCTGGCATGTCTCATTTCTGTCTCCATTCTGCCTTTGTTGCCACCTATGAGCCCAAGGATGTTAGTCATGCTCTTTCTGTTGAGTCTTGGGTCAATGCCATGCATGAGGAGTTGGAAAACTTCGAGAGAAACAAGGTCTAGTCGCTTGTTGAGCCCCCTAGAGGTCATAATATCATTGGTACCAAGTGGGTGTTCAAAAACATGCAAAGTGAGGATGGGGTAGTCATTCGAAACAAGGCTAGACCGGTAGCTCAGGGCTTCTCCCAGGTTGAGGGTCTAGATTTTGAGGAGACCTTTGCCCCTGTAGCTAGGCTTGAGGCCATTAAAATCCCGCTTGCTTTCACAGCTTCTAAGGGTTTCAAACTTTACCAGATGGATGTCAAGAGTGCCTTCCTTAATGGGTTTATTGAGGAAGAAGTCTATGTTAGACAGCCTCCAGGTTTCGAGAACCCCAAATACCCAAACCATATCTACAATCTTTCCAAAGCATTGTATGGACTTAAGCAGGCCCCTAGAGCTTGGTATGAGAGGTTTAAGTCCTATTTGTTGAGTCATGGTTTTGAGATGGGTAAGGTAGATAAGACCTTGTATATTCGTAGGCATGGCAATGACCTTTTGCTCGTCCAGATTTATGTGGATAACATTATCTTTGGCGGCTCTTCTCATGCTCTTGTTTCACAGTTCTCAGATGTCATGAGCACCGACTTTGAGATGAGCATGATGGGTGAGTTGACCTTCTTCCTTGGCTTCCAGATCAAGCAGACTCGGGAGGGTACTTTCTTGCATCAAGGCAAGTACACTCGTGACCTCCTGAGACGCTTTGGCATGAGTGATGGCAAGCCGGTGTCAACTCCGATGACATCTACAGCTTCACTTGACCCAGATGAGGATGGCGAGCAGGTTGATCAAAAAGAGTACAGAAGCATGATTGGCTCCCTCTTGTACCGCACTGCCTCGAAACCGGACATACACTTTTTCGTGTGTCTATGTGCTCGGTTTCAGGCTTCTCCTCGCGTATCTCACCGCCAGGCGGTGAAGCGCATCCTTCGGTACCTTTGAGCTACTATTGACTATGATATTTGGTACTCTTCCTCTTCCTGTCTTTCACTTAGAGCCTACTCGGACGCAGACTTTGCTGGCTGTAGGATAGATAGGAAGAGCACTTCTGGCACCTGCCAATTCATTGGCACTTCTCTTGTCTCTTGGTCTTCTAGGAAGCAGTCCGGTGTTGCACAGTCCACCGCAGAGGCCGAGTACGTTGTTGCAGCCAGTTGCTGCAGCCAGGTACTTTGGATGGCTTCGACCCCGCGGGATTGAGTCTAGAATCTTTAATTGAGCTTTAGATTGAGCTATGCTAGTTTCTTGATAAATCATGAGTTAGTACAACTGTTTAAGAAAGTAAAAAAGATCTCTTTTATGTGCGAAAGAACTGATCTCACAAATTCTTTCTCGTGAGACCGCTTGCCATTGCACTAGGCATGAAATTAGGGGGAGTTTTGGATGACCAAGATCATTTCCTTAAGCTTCTTGCTTGGAATGGTCGCATAAGGCTTGAGATCTAACACATGACTAAAATGTTGATTGGAAACGACCATGAGTTTCAAAGTAAAATATGTTAATTGTGCCAAAATTTGCTTGATCACAAAAAGACTAAAGTGCTTGAACAAATGATTCATTCTTGAACTTGTAGCACTCTAAATTGACTCAATACTAGCTTCTCGGTTCCACATAGATTATTGACATGGATTGCATCATTTTTGGATACCTCTAGCTAGACTTTGATCTTGAATGGCTTGACATGCTCAAAAATTCATCTAATATTCAGATTGTTACTTATGTGGGTTGGCTTGATTATGCATATTTTGTTATGATCTAGATAACATCCTATTGTATTATGGCTTGGTGTAATACTTCATGGTCAATTTGGATAATCTTCATGGCTCTAATTGCTTAGATTGAATAAAATTCAGCCATTTCATCCATATCCATGCTATATTCTCTCTTTTGCACCTTGATGATTTTATTGCCAAAAGGGGGAGAATATGAGAAAAAGGCACTTTTTGGGAGCTTTGGGAGCTTTTGAGGAAAACTTGTTCTTTCTTTTGCTCCTTTTGTCAACATGGTCTTTAGCATCATTTCCTTACTCTTGGACCATGTTTGACTCTCAAACAAACTCAATCTTATGCTTTTTCTGTGTTTGTCAATATACTCATCAAGGAGGAGATTGAGAGACCATGTGGAGGTATCCCCATGTTTGTGATGAGTAATTGACGGTTGGTTTAGAGAATTTGAGTTTGTTTTGGGTATTCTAGGGTTGAGTACCTTTACATATGCTATTGTTGATATGCTGTTTCTTGCGGTGCTATGTGACGGTTTGCTTGTCTGTGTGACTGCAGGACTTCGGAGCTAGGTCATGGTGAGGCGAGGAGGACCGGGACTAGGCACAGGAGGTGTTGAGGTCCAGACAGTCGGTGATGCCGAAGATGATCGAGGCTGGTGAGGTGGTTGCGAGTCGGGAGACGAGGAACTGGAGCTGGAGCTACCGGTGACGGACACGACAGGCGACGACGAGAGAACCGGGACTAGGCTTAGGGAGGAGTCGGGGGTCCAGACGGTTAGAGGTCGGTTGCGGTCGTGCGCGACAGAACAGACCATGACTAGACTCAGGTGGAGTCGGAGGTCTCGGTCGGTGTTGGATGGACAGGACGGGCAGCGGCGAGTGGACCAGGACTAGGCTCAGGGAGGAGTCGGAGGTCCAGACGGTCAGGATGCCGGGTGCGATCGTGTGCAGTGGAGCGGACCGGGACTAGACTCAGGGAGGAGTCGAGGTCCAGACGGTCAAAGGTGTCGATTGCGGGAAGCATCCGGGAAGGTGCTTGAGGGGCAAATTGGAGATTTGACTCAAGCATGAGAGAAATGGCTGGTTTCCCTCCATTTCTAGTTGTGTTGACTTTTTGCCTCAAGTGTGTGTGAGGCATGGAGTGTGTTTGGTATGACACTTCTTGATTTTCTCCTTTGGTGTGTGTGCTTGGAGATAAAAGGAGTGGTGTATGCAGGCATTTGAGCAAGCAAAGAGTGAGTGTGTACTGGAGGGAGTTCTCACGAGCTGTGAGCTTTGTGTTGTGTGTGTGAGTCTCTCCAGTAAAGCATGTAGTGTTTTCCCTTCCCAACTGCGTATGGGGACTCATATGTAATCGTTCCTCTTGTAATCATTCATGGGAATGAATCAATGGATTGAGTTTGAGTTCTTTTGGTTCCCTGGCATTTCTCTGAAGTTTCTGCAGGTCAGACCGCTCCATTTGTGGCAGTCAGACCGCTAACCCTAGCGGTCTGACCGGCCGAAGCGTGCAAGTCAGAGCGGCCAGGATGAGCGGTTAGACCGGTTTGTGGGAGGCGGTCAGACCGGCCCGGGGCTGGTGGTTAGACCGGCTTCAAGCCGGCGGTCTGACCGACCTTAGGTCTGCGGTCTGACCGGCCATGCCTGAGCTGTCTCACTGTTTTCCAGCTGCTGTTCTTCATTGTTGTGCTGTGCTCCTTTGCTGCTTCTCTGTTATTTTAGGTTTCTGCTTTCTCTTATGTATGTTTGAGGTGCTAGTGAATATGAACACTTTTTCCTCATAGGTTTTGTAGCTATTGGAGAGGATCTGTTCGTGGAAACTTCGGGGGCAAATTTTAAAGAGGCACTATTAACCCCCTCTGTTGCCATATCCGATCCTACAGTACTATAAGTTTTAGCAAAATTTCAATGTATTTCATATGTTTCATGCAAAAAAAGTGTAGAGGTAGTTTCAAGAATGCATCGGGTAAGTTTCGTGTAAGTTTTACAAACATTTCAGCAAGTGTAAGAAAATTTCAACGTATTTCACAAGTTTCGGGTAAGTTTCAGTAAAGTTTAAAGCACGTTTTAGGTAAGTTTAATTGTATTTCAAAAGTTTTCGATCGTTTCAAGCATGTTTGAAGTAAGTTTTAGTGTATTTCACAAGTTTCTAGAACAATGAAATGCTACCCTATTGTATGGTAGGGTAATGAACCGTTTAGAGTTTCATCAAGGTTTAGGCAAGTTTTGGGTAAGTTTCAAGTTTCAGCTTCCTTTCAACTTCAGTTTCAAGAAAGTTTCAACTAGGGTTTCAGTAAGTTTCAACAAGTGTCTGTTAGGGTTTCAACAAGTTTCATTAGGTTTTAGTAAGTATCAAAAATTTCAACAAGTGTCACGAGTGTTTCAGCAAGTCTCAAATGTTTAGAGCTAGTTTTAACAAGTTTCATCACATTTCAAAAAATCATGAACAAGTTTTTTTAGGGTTTCAAAAGTTTCGGGATAGACACCCTCCACCTCCATGATGTTCTTCTCCGAGCTTGCGTGAGGCGCCTGAAACTTGCTGCCGCTGTCGGATGAAACTTGCTCCCAAGAATGTGTTTATGACTTATTGAATCTCCGAAGGAACTTGTATGAAACTCTTTCAAACTTGTATGAAACTATTAAAATTTAGTTAACCTTTGATGAAACAACATAAAACTACTATGAATTTACATGAAACTGCTTTGAATATGCATGTAACTTAGTGAAACTCTTATGAAAATGGATGGAAAAATAATAGAACTTGGTTGTAACTTAATGAAATTTGCCAGAAACAGTTAACCTAGTATGAAACTTCATTGAAACTTAGAGAGGAACTAACTTGCCTGAAACTAACATAACCATTGAAACTGAATAAAACTGTCTAGAATTCTTGAATAATACTCCAAATTTGCATAAAACTACTCTCATTGTATATGAAACTTAATGAAACTCTTGTGAAATTTGAGAGGAACTTGCCTGTAACTTAACGAAACTTGTCACAATTTAGCTAAGCTAGCATAAAATTGACATAAAACTTCATAAAACTTGACAGAAACTTCAGGAAACCCTAGGATGGAACTTCATGAAACTGTATGGAAAAATTTCATTATCGTGTTGTGAATTTGCAGGAAAAGTAATGGAACTTTTTTCAAAGTTGATGAAAAATAAAAGGAACTTAGACAAAACTTTGTGAAACTTGATAACAATTTGTCCGAAAACTATGACAATAATGTCTAAAACCTATTGAAACTTAAAGGAACCTATTAAAACTTCTACGAAACGTAACTAAACTTGGTTAAAACCTATTGAAACTTAGCTGACAATTGATGAAAAATAGAGAAACTTAGCTAAAACTTCACCAATCTTGATGAAACTTTCTCTGAAAACTACGAGAAACTTGTTTGAGACCCATTTAAACTTAAAGAAAATCTGTTGAATCTTCTCTAAAACCCTGCAAAACTTGGGTGAAACTATTGAAACTAAATGAAACCTATTGAAAATTGTGCATGACATCCAACATAGTATCTCATAGCCTAAAGAGGCTATCTACCTAGATTGAAACATGGTAAAGTACTTTGCATAATAACTGAAACCCAAATCACTCCAAATATGAAAGTTTTAAGAGGAAGGAAAAATCCCGTAGTCCAACCTCCACATACATGGCCTTAGTCCAAGTTTGCAATAGTGAGAGGAGCAACTGAACATTAACTAAATGTTTACCAAATTTGGGAGTAGTGGCAACATCCAACTGAACATTGTAAAGCATGAAACTTACATTATCATAAATTATATATAGTATCAACAACTACAAAAATATTGCCAACAAAGGAGAGTAAGGAGTAGTGTACTCCAATGAAATATATTCAGACAAAAAAGCTCGTTAGTGGAGCTCATTGGTTCAGTTCAAAATTACTTCAATTACACTCATTAATTGGTTAAACATTGAATGAGTCGATTTTGGATGAAATTAAATTTTGTTTTGGCCCGGCTTAGCTCGTTAGCTCGATCCTAAGAATACCTCCAAACTATCAATAAAATGATATTAAATCAAACTATGTTAATTTCAAAAAAAGCTCGATACGACGAGAACCTAGCTCGATATCCAAGCCTAGACCATACCATGCCACCTTTTCAGACTTGATTGACAACACGTGCCATCTTTTCCTAGTGAAATGATAACTCACTGACCTATATTATAGGCAAAGATATCTTATCGTGGATATAAGTAGACTTGCATTCACTAAAATTTACTGCCTCCACTTCACACCCTAGTCGGTTATAAAGCCAGGGCATCCTTTACCACTACAGGCAACACTCCATTCAAACTAATGTGATTAACATAGAGAGGGGAGATAGGTAGGGGATAAGAGAGGCAGAGGAGGACATCTGGCTATGTGGAGACACTCCGAAAGTAAAAATGGGTTGCCAATAAGGCAGAAACCTACCCTACTAGTTCTTGCAAGAATGCTTCTATACCACCTGAATTTCTATGCCCACAGTGCGACTACAATAAGTCAGTGTAGATCAAGCAATCAACACATTATAGTACTGCCACTTGAGCTTCCTTTATGGGTAGGCGTAAAAGAATCTTTGGGTTGACGCGCTCTTCATTTATGTGGAACAAAAAACAAATGAAGATTGCAGCAGCCCAAAGATTATGTTACGTCTAAGATAGCAACCAAGCCCAACACGCAGTAAATGAGGAGAAAGAGACAGCAGCCATGACCTACTTCATAGAATCTGACACACTGGAGTGTGTGATTTGCTTCATGCCCTTTGAAGCCTATGTGTACAATACTTTAATGTTCCTATTGTAGTTGTTGCGAAATATTTCCAAAAGAATTTGTGGATAGTTGGTTCTCTTTTTCTTATCTTGGTATATATTATTGCTACAAGATCTCATTGGAAGAGTGTTTTAGAACAATTACTACTCCAATTGACATAGTTTTAGCTGTCAAGTGTGATATGGGATTTGACTTTGTCTCTAGCTCATTTAAATTATCGAGTGTGCAAGACTATGTTAGTGTTTCCATGAAATATATGGACATCATTCATTTAAATTAAGAATAAGAAAGTTGTGAGTTGTGACTTTATGTTGTGTAGTTTACTACCTCAGTGTCAAAAGAGAAGGCATTCTTCGATCTCAAAGGACCTCCATGATGGTCATTTAGCTCCCAAGCCATCTCCGGTATCGGTTGCATTCTATTTTTAACAAACATCATTTTCCTTAGAAACTATAACGCATACCTGCATGTATGCACATACATTTCTGTGAATTGAAACACGACAGTAATACTATAGTCTGAGCATAGCAAATTGAATCACACTAGTATGCTTCTATACTTAGAATTGATTAATCAATCATGTTTACAGAACCTTGATCATAGAGTGATAATGTAACATCCTGAAAATTTAAATTTAAAAATTTAAAGCTTATGAATTATTTTGCAATATATTTTATTTGAATTTGGAGTTTATGGTATTTTTCTGAAAATTTGGTTGAGGTTCCAAAAAGTTAAAAGGATCAAGAAGAAGAAAATATACTTAAATAATGGAGAATTAAAAATGTGAATCTAAAAAGATGATCCATAAAAGGGAGGGAGAAATTTGACTTAAAACATAAAATCCCATTTCTGAAAATAATGGCATGAATAACAAGGAAGCAAGCAAATAAAATATCAACATATAAGGATATATATATATATACACACATATATAAAAATATAGGTACCAAAATTTTGCACCTAAAAATTTAGTGCCAAAAAATATACATAAATATAAGAATTAGGTGAGCAAGAAGGAAATAAATAAAACCTGAATAATATATATACACAAAAACTTACCCAAAACAAAACGAAACAAAATAAAAAAGGGGGGAGATGGAGCCAGGCCGGCCACCAGCTCGGCCCAACTCCCCTCTCTCCCGCCCCTTCCCCGCATCGGCCGAACGGCCCAGCCCATTCCTCTCCCGCCTCGGCCGGCCGCAGCCAGCCCGCTCCCTCACCCCCTTTCTGTCACGCGGGCCCCTCCGTCTCGCGCACGTCTCGCTAGCCAGCAGGCCCAACCCTGCGCGCAGCTCCTCCTTCCCCTTCTCTCCCCCGCGCGCCCGGACCACCCTCCTCCTTCGCTCAACTCCGGTAAAAAAAGCCGGGCGACACGGCGCGGGTACCCAGCTGAGCAGCGACGTGGGGAGATCACCCCGGATCCTGCTACATGCTCCGCCGCCCGCTGTCGTCGCTGACACCGCCGCCTGCCACCGCCGCCAGACATCGCCGCCTGCCCCCGACGTGCGCGCACGACCTCGCCCGTGGCCAGCCGCGCTCGCTCGCCTATAAAACCTGGGTGCCTCTCTAATTGCTTCACCACGCCTTCCTCCACCTTCTGCAGAGAGTAATCGAACCCGAGCCCCCTCAATCGCCGGCAAACCGTCACCTTCCCCAACTTCGGCCACCGGCATCCTCCGCCAAATTCCGCCAACTCCCACCATAAAAATCCGATTCCTCACGCCCGCACCATTCCTGGAGCAAAGCGAAGCTCCTCCGGGCCTCACCTGAGCTCCTCGCCACCCGTACCTCACCGTCACTGAACACCTCCCGAGCTCGCCGCCGCCGCACGTCGCCAACCTACCTCAGGCACTCCCCGGTCCACGTCGCCACCTCCTCCGGCATCACCACAACTCCCGCGTCCCATTTTGACCCACCCCGACACCCCTCCGGTCACCCCTTGTCGTCGGCACTGCCGCCCCCGACCTTCTCTGTTCCCGAAAAACCCCAATAATGCTTAAATACCTGGGTGGATGGTATGGGGGCTGGTATGTGGTGCAGTGGATGCATAAAATGTGAAATGTGGTAGAACCATCCAGGTAACCCTAAGGACCGAATCTTGTCATGTTATTCCGTGTAAAACAAGTACAACTTGGCTTAGTAGATTTACCGGACCCTGAAAGTCATCCTCACAGGAGGAGGAGGTGAGGTAGTACAAGTGGTTGTCTGTGTAACGGCTTAATGGGACACTCATAGAGGGTGAAGTTCTGCTGTGGTGGGCTAGCAGTGTGGGTAGCCAGCTGCTAGACGTTCATAAGGAGAACATCCCGCACAACGTATGGGACCCACCGCAAGTGGGAGTGACCCATAGGATGAAATGATGGAAGGGGCAAGATACTTTGAACAGTTATTGTGATGGCTTGCTCAACCGCATGACCAAGGAATCACACGGGGCAACGAGTGAACTATCTCTTGTGGGTAAAGTGTGCAAACTCTGCAGAGTCAAAACTATTCGAATAGCCATGCCCACGGTTAAGGGCGGACATGGGGACTTAACTAGATATAGTTCTATTTAAAAATATTTGGAGAATGGGAATGGAAATATGGAGGGTAACAGAAAGCCCCAATTTGAGTCGTCCCAGTGGTAAGATAAGCGGCTATAACGCTGAAAGATGCTATATGGTGCAGATACCATGTAACGGTGGATGGTATCTGTGTCGATAATAAGTTGGTCTACTTCACAAAATTATGTCATGAGTTTTAAAACTGCTAGGTCATAGGAATTTGTAAGTACCGTATTTAAAAGCAGTTTCTGGCAAAATAAAATAAACGTGAGCCTTCCTTGATAAGCCCTGCATACTATCTATTGCATATTATGTGTTGACTTGCTGAGCACGGTGGATTTGTGCTCACACTCGCATTACCCAACACAGAAACAGAGGTGCAGGATCACTATGCCCATGAAGACACCCCTGCTACTAAAGGAAGAAACACGAAGGGAACTAGGGCGTAGTTTACGTTTTCTGGACATAGACAAGTTGACCCAAGGCATTGTGTGCACGTATATTATCGGAGTCTCGATGATATATAATGCACACATTACCCCCAGTCGCTTGCCTGTGGTTATGGTCTTACTTTTGCTTCCGTTTCCGCTGCTTGTTTATAATGAAGACATTTGGCCTAAGCGGCCCCTTTTGTAAACTGTCACCCGATGTGGTGTATCTTAAACTCTGTAATATTATTATTATTGTCCATGCGATGTATGACATGATTCAGCAATGTACCTGTGTGCACTATCTACTGATCTAGGTAATAGTGCAGTGAAACACAGTGGATTCTGGATTGAAAAATCCGGGTCTGACAGAGCTGGTATCAGAGCATACGATTGTAGGGTAAAAGCCTTTGAACGGTATTAGGATGGGTTTAGGATCACAATATTTGAAGAACTTATAAAAATGTTTTTGAAAATATAGCATATTATTACTTCCTTTCGTATCCTTCTTAGATCTGTTCTACTCTACCTTTCATTAATATTTTTGAAAAACTACTAACACTAGTAATTTAATCTATAGATGGCAGGAGCAGCAGATGAGGCCAATTGAGATTTCCTGGCACATGGAGTTTATGAGGGGGAGTTTGCTAGCATCTTACGCAAACTCCTGCACTATTTGGGCTACAAGGAGCAGCCCATATACCGTGGCTTTAAGACCACTGAAGGAGGGGAAGAATCATGGTTGATGGAGGTATTCATCTACGCTAAGAGTGAACAGGATCCGCCCCACATTTTCAGGATAGAGCATCAGAGGAGCACTCTGTCAGTGGCACTACAGGACGCTGCACGCTTAGCCGCCGCGCAGCTATGCGATATATACAAGACCACCCTGCAGCGCACTCCATACTGCTACCATCCATCACACCGAGATGGTGCGCGATACAATGAGACCTTCATGCCGACCACGAAGGATGACCCGATGCTCACGCATCAGGTCGACCTTACTAGGGCCATGGGTGCTGCTCATACCGCCGCCCTGGAGGAGATCACGGCCCTTCGGAAGCACCTAGTCGCCAACCACACTAAGATGGCGACCCTCCAGGAGCAGCTCGCCTAGTGTGAGCGAGCCTTGGCAGAGGCCAAGGAAGAGGCTGCCGCTGCCCAGGCCTAGCTTCAGCAGGCTCCCGCACCTGTTGTAGCTCCAGCACGACCCCCGCCAGGGTCAGGACCCCGTACGAGACTGACCACTCGCAAGAGCGTGCGGCCCCCAGGACCCCAGTCAGCTCTTCAGCAGGGAGAGCCTCACCGCAGCCGCAACAGATCCCGCTCTTACTCGGACTCCGACCCATCGGAGTTCAGCGGCAGTAGGTCCCGCTCTCAGTTCCCTGACTATAGCCCCTCTTGCCCAGGTGCCGGATTTATGGAGGAGTAGGTAGAGTAGTACCATACTTGCCATGTGTAGTGCAAGTACTAGTTCCTGTATCGTAGTATGATGTACTAGTCCTTTAGTACTGTTGTCGCTATCATGTCGAACCTTAATTATCTTGTTGTAACCGTAAAGTCCAGTATAAAAACTGGCTATGTGAGTGTGTGCTATGTTTAATATACGGCCGGATGTAGGCCTTATGTTGGAAGTTGTTTTGTCATTTGCTTTAATGATTTTATTTCAGGGAATGGTACCCTTCTTTTTATCTGCCTAGTATTAGCATTAAAATCGCGAAGCTATAACTGCAGATGGCCAGCCAAAGGATTACAAGGGCCCAGGCCAACGCTAACCTCAACCAAGCTGAGGTGGACTCTACACAAGGGGTATTGCCCGAAGAGCATGGTAGAAGCCAAAATCAGGGTGTTAATCTTCCGACCCCTCCGGTCAACCCTACCATGGCTCAAGTTATGGCGCAGCAGACGCAGCTGCTGCAGGCCATCTACACCGGACAACAAAGCAACTCCGGCGGGCACATGGCTGATCTAGCCGACTTCCAAAGAACACGGCCACTTACCTTCTCCTCGGCAGATGAGCCGCTCGAAGCAGAGGACTGGCTTTGGGATATAGAAAGGAAACTGCGCCTGGCCAAATGCGCAGAAGAAGACAAGGTTGTATTTGCCGCACATCAGCTTCAGGGAGCTGCGGCGGCATGGTGGGAAAATTATTTAGCTGCCAGAGGCCAAGAAGATGCTACTACGGGGAATGACATGGAAGCCATACCCTGGTTGGAATTCAAGACAGCATTTAAAGCCAATTTCATCCCAACAGGGGTGATGAGGATGAAGAAAAATGAATTTCACACCCTTAAGCATGGAAACATGTCAATTATGGTCTTACTTTTGCTTCTGTTCCACTGCTTGTTTGTAATGAAGACATTTGGCCTAAGTGGCCCCTTTTGTAAACTGTCACCCGATTTGGTGTATCTTAAACTCTGTAATATTATTATTATTGTCCACGCGATGTATGACATGATTCAGCAATGTACCTGTGTGCACTATCTACTGATCTAGGGAATAATGCAGTGAAACACAGTGGATTCTGGATTGAAAAATCCGGGTCTGACAGATAATCATCTAGGATTATATTCAAATGGACATGCTTGACATAAAGAAAACCCTATTCATACTAATATTTGGGCCAATCCTACGATTCAAGTTTATGAATAGTAGTAACATTCATGCAGAATTTTATTTCTCAAGCTGTATTCTTCATGCATGTCAAATATTCTATTTTTACTTGCCTTTCATTAGCAAAGGAATCCCAAATGAATTACCACATGGTAGTTTATTAAATTGGATCACCTATGAAAATGTAGCATCACACTCATGCACATATCAACCAATCATACATATTATGGCACTCACATTTATACATGATGCACACCTTAAGCGACGATGGCGGGGAGCTCAGAGGAGGAGCCGCACGATGGGGAGCAAAGGAGAACGTGACGGCGACGGGGAGCCGGGAGGAGGAGCCGCATGACGGGGAGCCGAGGAGGATGCGACGACGATGGGAAGCCAGGAGGAGGAGAAGTGTGATGGGGGAGCCAAGGAGGAGGCAGCGGTGACAGGCGAGTCAAGGAGGAGGCGACGGTGACGGGGAGCCGAGGAGGAGGCAGTAGAGCTAGAGGTGGAGAAGGGGGGAGTCGAGAAGGCGCGCTAGTGTGTTGAAAAACCTAAGTGTGCACAAGAGTACAATGAGTTAGGTTTTCACCCATGTATATATATAGAAGATTAATATCACAAACAGTTTTTAAAAATAACCGTCTCTGATATATATGATATCGCAAACAGTTTTTATTAGGAACCATTTATGATGTATCATAGATGGTTCTTATTAAGAACCGTCTGTGATAATTGCAGAAACCACAGACGGTTTTTAATACGAAACGTCTGTGATACATCACAGATGGTATGGTTATTAATAAGAACCATCTGTGATAATTATGTATCATATACGATTTTAGGCATCGCTAGTAACATAGACGGTCACACTTGTAAAGTCGTCTATGATAATTACAACACTGACGAATTTTAGAGAACTATCTGTGATAAGACATTCAGTATAGACTTCTCTACAATAGTGATAGTAAAGGTGTCATCATAGCTTGCAAACACCTATGAGTTAGACCAACTAATTAACAGGGTCAAAATCAAGTATTAAGTATTGGCTTCAATTCTGGGGCTCGTCTTCCTGCTCCCTCCAGGTCAAAAAAAAATCGTTTTGGAGTACGAGCAATTAAGCTTTTAAAAGTTCACCTATTGATATCTTTTTAAATATTTAAATTGAATATATAAAAAATTATATATGTAAATTTGACTCAAAAAATACTTTTATAATATTATAATTTTATTGAATTTTATAAATATATTACAATACAAATTAGTGTTCAAAGTTGATTTTTAGGATCATGTCGATGTTGAAAATGACAAGATTTTGTGAACCGGAGGGGTATCTATTTTCTGTTTGCTGTATCCAAAAAATGAAGAGGGAGAAGCAAGATCCTAGCTGGCAGTGTTAAATTGCTTCAATTAATAAAGAAACAATAACGTCGAATTTAACTCTACTAGCTTCTTTATCTGGCAGTTAGGAAGTCGGGAAACAAGATCAGACGTGACAAGTCCAGAGTTTGCTATCTCCCATACATGCAAGGCATGGACAAAGATGGCCGTGTGACGCGTGCGAGTTGCATGCCGAGAAGTTTGTAAACGTTCGTTTTGAAGCCTATCATGTTAGACTTGACAAATGAGTATTCTCTCTCCAAACAAAATGTTAAGACTTGACCAACTAGAAAAACAGTGAATCACGTCCAATCAAGGTGTTTGGATGGATGGGATTTGTTGCAATTAATCCCTTCTGATCGGCGGTGAAATTGTACTAGAATCCTGCTTTTTAGATAATGGAAAAATTCCGGCCTCTGCAACCGCACACAGCCGAGTCTTACAATGTTATTGCTTATTTGCTGACAAAAATAAAGAAAAGATTGAACTCACATAGAAGAAAATCATAAGCAAAGTCTATTATTACTTTGCCACCCATTATTGGCAAACACATATAACGCGATAACCTCCAACGCTTTGCTTGCCAAAGTAAACTTCTCCCTTTTGTCTTCACGCTGCAGCAACGCCCAGAACCGCAACCAATATGCTCCTCTGAAAAGAGCCTGCATAAAAGAAATATTTTGTTTTCGCTCAAAGACAATGTCATTACGAGTACACCAAATTGCCCAAATAATAGCAGCAGCCCCCACAAAAATTTGTTTCTTATCCTCCCTCCCAATGCCCGTGAGCCAGCCTCCAAGCATGTGAGAAGTAGATCTAGGGGGAGTTAACCCAGTAGCGATTTGAACAATATTCCAAATAATTCTAGCATGGCAGCAATCAAAAAAAGGTGCTTTATTGTTTCATTGTGATCACAGAAACAACATTTTTGGCTACCAGTCCATCTTCTCTTAACTAAATTATCCTTTGTTAAGATAACACCTCTTTGAAGGTACCAAAGGAAGATTTTTATCTTAAGAGGGAGCTTCAATTTCCAAATGAATTTATGAGTGTAAAGGATACCCCGGTTTATCAAGTACGCATACATAGACCGTACAAAGAATTGTCCATGAGTATGAAGATCCCAGTTAAAAACATCCCTCTCATTTGAAAGTTGTACATTAACTATTTTAGCTACTAGGTTAAGCCAAGCCGTCAATTTATCCTCAGTTAAAGCTCTGCGAAAAGAGACATTAATAGGTACTTGATGCATGACCCTCTCCACAGTTACATGAGGATTATTGGCTATGTTGTAAAGGCTAGGAAATTGATCTTTTAAGGGTGAAGAGCCTACCCAAGTATCTTTCCAGAATCTAGTTTGCGAGCCATCTCTTATTTTAAAGGACCCACATCCCAGGAAATCCTCCCTGACCCTTAGCAAACCTTTCCAAAACTGCGAATCCCCAGGTTTAGATTGAACCTGAGTAAGGCATTTTGAGCTCAAATATTTATTTCTGAGCAAGTTTTGCCAAGTTCCATCTTCGTTCAACAATTTGAAAAGCCATTTGCTTAGAAGACATTTATTCTTGATAGAAAGGTCAGGTATTCCCAACCCGCCTTGATCTTTTGGACGACAAAGGATGTTCCATTTGGCAAGGCGATACTTTTGTTTATCATTATTGCCTTGCCAAAAAAATCTTGACCGATAGAAATTCAGTCTTTTAAGAACACCTTTTGGAATTTCAAAGAAAGACATCATGAAAATAGGAAGGCCACTGAGCACCGAATTCAGCAACACCAGTCTACCCCAAAGGATAAATGCTTAGCCTTTTCATAATTGGAAATTATCTGGTTTAATCCCTTTCTGTCCAAACAAGTCTTAATGGATACTAGTTTTTCCCTCCGTATCAATTGATGCAGGTTGCTCAAGAAAAAAAAATTAAGGGTAAGCTTATGGTTCGTGCTCCGATTCGACGAAATAAAATCACGTATCGTACCCACTATCACAGAACCTCTTGTCCCATACCTCTTAGTCTTATCCCCTCCCACAGTATTCTTCACTGGTCACTACCAACACTACTTATCCTCGCAGGATCGCCGGTGTTTTGTTTCAAGGCCACGAGAGGCAGGCATCGTAGGTGCTCGAATAAGGCTAGCGTCTCTCATGCTCACAAGCATCTTGGCTACAAGATACTTTTTTATCGACGTCTAGCGCATCACGGACTAATTGTGATGGATGATGATAACTTTTGTACTACGTCCTAGAACATCTAACACGCCATTTGGAGCTGCAGATTAAAAATCAAAAGGCAGAAAATTTAAAATTAAAAAAAGTTTCCGCTGTGTGTTGCAATCATTCACCCTATCTAATTGCTATCAATGATCCTACATAGCCTTTTCTTTTGCCATATAGAGAAATGTTCGTTTTAAATAGCTTGCCATTTTTACCTTTAAGCTCCAAATGGCGTGTTACTGCAGCGATCAGACAAAAAGCTATGTAGGATCATTGATAGCAATCAGAGGGGGGAGATTGATTGCAACACACAGCGGAAACTTTTTTTAATTTTAAATTTTCTGCCTTTTGATTTTTAATCTGCAAAAACTAGAAATAAAAAAACAAACAAAAAACAGAATTTTTTCTGATTTTACTATAGCAGTTACTGCAGCGATTTACTGTAGCGTACTGTACCAACGAGAAAGCAATTCCGATCGCTATCTGATTCCAATCGGCGAAACACATTTTTGATTCGATCTTGCAATCGATTTTTAATCAAAACTAATTCATGTATATAAGCAACAAAAATACCTAGACATAGATCATTGAATGGAGAATCTATAGAAATCAAAAAATCAGGAAAAAGGATAATATATGCGAAATAAAAAATTCACGAACTTTTATTAGAAAACGCATACACTGTTCATCACGTTGCCCATGCGCCCTTTTCCCCTTCTCGCGTCACGGCCGCCGCACACAATTTTTTCTTCTCCTTTTTCTGTTCCACGGTCGCCCGTAACTGAGCTGCCCCAAAAAGACGCGTATTTTTTCTTCTCCACGACTGCTCTGTTCTTTTTATACAGCCAACTACAAATCATATTCAATATCAACTTAGAATCCTAATCCAACTCAGAATCATATTCAATCTCTACTTATAATCCTAATCCAACTAGACCTGAGCCTTTTTACCTCAACTAGGCTTTTGGCCCACTAATTTTCAAGGGACTCGAAACCTTTCCTAACACGGGTTTTTCACACTTCCGACTTTTCAACTCATCACGTGTCGAAGCCTTCAGGACCGCACCTCCCGTAGCTTCTTCACGTACCATCAACCTTTGATCTCCATGCGCCCCAAGCATGAGCCCGATCATCCCATGACATCCTCGACCGTCTGAACCTCGGATCTCCCCATCCTAGTCCCGGTCCTCATCGTCACCGACCATGATCGCCTCCATGCTTAACCTGCACATGCAAAAACCAAAGAATATTTTTCCAGCACAAGTTCGTCCCAACTTGACCAACATTAGTTCATGCACGCACCACACACCTCGCATAACATCGCTAAACAAAATCACCAATTATTCATCATAATAAATTAACCATTGTCAATTATTCATCACCAAAATATCCTAAACCTAGCCATATGGTCTAACAAACTAAAAAGTCTAAAAAAGATGAAATTAAAAAATAGTAAACTAGAAGTTAGAATTCAGAAGCTCAATTCTAAATGAGTCCGGCAGGTAAGAAGTCGGGCAATATGATCAGACGTGACAAGTCCAGAGTTTGCTATCACCCATCCATCCAAGGCAAGGACAAATTTGGCCGTGTGACGCGTGCGAGTTGCATGCCGAAAAGTGTGTAATGGTTGGTTTTGAAGCCTATCATGTTAGACTTGACAAATGAGTACGTATTCTCTCTCCAATCAAAATGTGTTAGACTTGACCAATTAGAAGAGTATCAATGAAGGGAAGAATGGGAGCCAGAAGAATAAGATAGGCTTCATGATTATCTTCGAACTGTTTTCCTTTCAAATAGGAAAAGGTCTATTCTTCCAATAATATGAGGTGCATGGAATTGTTCCAAATCATACCCCAACATAAGTCGTGCGCCACATGTGGAATTTGCTAAATTAAACCGGACGAAATCATGCCGAGTAATGGCTGATTTAATTTACACCAAACTCCATTTTATATTCACATCGCAATGGAATATATTATGAAGTTGCTCATTTTTACGAACACAATTTGTTCTTATTGCGTGTATAATTTTCCGAAATATAAAGAATAAGAGACAGTATACCAATCAATCGTTGATAAGATCGAACTGTTCTAGGCGATTTTTTTGTTGTTAACAGGTACGATGTCAGGATTTCTCGTTTAGAAAAATATTGTTGAAGAGACCGTACGTACCAGCTAGACGTACACATGCATGGCACCATCGGATTTGCTGAGAACGTACGTACCAGCTAGAAAATATTGTTGAGACTTTGCAGGTTGTAGCAAGGACAACTTGTGAGGAATTCAAGGAATACCTTAGCAAGGCTGTGTGCTATCTTCCCCGTGAATCACGAATAATCTTCCGAAATTTAAAAATAAGTGGTGCCTGCAACTATAAATAGATGCCTCTATCACACACACACAAGACAGACAATGACTGTTTCGATATTAATATAGGCAAAATAAAATATAAGCCAGAGTTTAACAAGCTTGCTAAATTCCAGCATATATATAAACACCTTTACTAACTAGATGCTAGGTATTTTTACCACTTCAAACTAGGGTTAAGGCTTTTGGGTCGATCAAAGCTAGCAATATATGCTCATGCATATTGAAGCTGTCAATAGTCATGTGATTGATAAGACACTTCAGATTGTCAAGGACCTGTTTATTGTAACGCGGAGTTTTTCTCAGATTGTCCACATCATGGCAGCGGGGTCGCCGTCGGGTATCTCACACAAGTCAAGAGGAGCCGATCGGTTTACACCCTTACCATGATTCTTATTATCCTCTTTCTACGTACTATCAGTATGACATACTATAACAAATCCTTTCTCATATTCCTACGAGAATTATACTGTTGTTGTATCCTATACATGAAATTCTTGCTTTAATTGCCCTGAAAGGACGGGCATATATATATCCTGTTGGCTAGCAGGAAAACTGGTGACCCAGGCCACATCTGCAAAGACAATAACCAATTTGGTTTGTACTTCTGCATCCAGAGATCGACCAGAGCCTCGTACGCGTGGAAGCTAGCTCGGCTTTAACCACGTACGGCTGATGCCATTTTGATTATGATGACTCAGTGTGCATGCGATGATGTGTCACTCAGGTTTGATTAATTATGACCACTCCATTTATCTGATCTGGATCGACGATGAAGCTTGTAAAGTTGTGCACGTCAAAATTGTTGAGAAATAATGGGGATAACTTCAAATATAAACCACACAACCAATCAATAAAGAATTAATAAAGAATAATTAAAGAGAATACCAGAGAATCAAAGTCTTTATTAATCTCATATTTATCTTTCCTTGTACATAGACTTATCTATTTATAGTCAAAACCCCTTAGGGGTAATTTTGGTATTTGCCCACAACACAATCTATTAGGTTTCATAACACTTCTTAGGCGAATACCATGATATACACATGCTTCATTAAAACTCCTTCTAAAAACCCAGTGGGAAAAAGAGGACGGAGAAAAGAGTACATCATATCCGTTTCTTGCGTTGCACTTGTTGCCTCATTAAAAACCTTCACGTGAGAACTTCAGGTTAACTCACAAAGAGAAAAGAGTACTATATTAGATCTTCAAGATCATATGCATCTTTCAGTCTTAAATAAGGGCTATGGTTCAGGGATTTACCCCCTGAACATTGTAACTCTCTAAGTTGCCTCATCCTATGTCTTGTACGCACTTCCGGAAGATAGAGACTGGGAGGGATTTTATGAAAAATATCTGATAGATTATTATAAGACCTAGCTTTCAATATCTTTACCTCACCATCCTTCTGAAGCTCGTGAAGATAAAAGAATTTAGGAGTGATATGCTTCGTGATATTATTTTTAACATAGCCCATTTGGTTATCAATTATGTTTATGCCACATGACTTCTTAATGTGGCTAATTATTCACCTAAGCCAAGCACATTCTTATGCATATGCCTCGTTAAAAAGTCATTCCAAAAACCTAATAGGAAAAAAAGAATAGAGAAAAGAGTACACGGTACACGTTTAATTGTATTTCACTTGTTGCCTTATTAAAACCCTTCAAGTAAGAAACCCAACAGGAAAACTTACTAAGGGAAAAAAGAGTATCACGCTTATCTTCATAATTTATTATGATATTCAAGACATTTATCATATCCATCGATTGGACTTATACCGATAGGTGGTAAAACCTTTAAGGTAATGATCATCAAGTCAATACCTTATAGGTTGGATTAAAGTCGAGATTCTCTGAATCTCGTGTATAACTATAAAATTTTAGCATATGCTCCCCTTGACGACAACTTCTGGTGAAATCTTATTATTTCAATGCCTTTAATACATTTAAGGAATGGATACATGCCAGTGTATTCCGAGTATATCTACTAGATTGCCACAATGCATAGTCTTCTAAACATGCGTCTCACTATTCATCGAAATAAAGAGACAATAAAACAATTTGGGAGCAATATACTTAACTTTCCAAAATACCACTTATCTATATGTGCAACACAAGCAAAATTTATCAGGATATGGGGTAAACAATTGCAGTGCCATAGTTCTTCAGGATATGAGTTATCAAAACCTTTCAGGGTCTTAATATTCAGCAACCATCTCTGAGTAGTACTATACAATCAAAAGTCTATTCTGCAGAACTAAAGGCATGGTCATACCACCACAGAGTCAATATAACTAGTCTTAATTTTTGTACTTGAGGGACCAATAAATTTTCCATTAACACCATTGTGTATGATACTTCCATGCTAACAAAAGATATTGCCAATCCATTAGCTTCTGACAGGAGATGTACTTCATATGTGCTTATGTGGCACACTTCTGATTTTTAGTTTTCCCATGCCATCCCCTCTGGTTTTTGATGTGTCCTTATCACTTCTAGGGGTCATATAATCGTTAGTGTATTTTTTTCGATCAACTGATGAGTTAATTTCTCTTCAGGAAGATGTTCTCTCTTCTAGGAAATATTTTCTTTTTTAGGAGATACTCTTTCTTCAAATAAGAGTTTATCAGGTGTGAGTTTTTCTAGGAGATACTCTTTCTTGTTAAAATACCAAGTCCTTCAAGGATCGAGCTTTGTGTCCTTTCAGAAATCCCATCAAGAATTTTCAGAATCCGATAACTGCATATCTTATTCATGTCATCTACTAGAGTTATTATATAATGGAACATTATTTTATTCGTAACAGGAGAATATCGATCTCCATAGAGATATTTGAACCATTGCTATCACCACCTCATTATTTCATAATAACTCATCAAGTTTGAACTAACAGGTTCCAAGACTTTCATCTGCGATTATGGTTCGACCTCAATTGCTTTCGTTCATTTTTTTTACCTAATATGAACACTTCAAGTGCTTGGCCATGGACTTTAGTTATGGATTTATGTTCTCATATGAGAAACTTTAGCAATTTTAGAGCAAACTAGTTATCGACAACTTTTCTCTAAAATATCCTCATAATTGAGTGTCTTTTAGTGTTAACCAAATCTTCATCATTTCCCAAACGGAAGCTCATTGGTCGTTCCATGTTCCCTAGTATTGTAATATGTGCGCATCTAATTACTAGGGTTTTAGCTTCATGATGAAACTCTTCATGAGGTGTTTCATCTTCAAGGTGAGTTCTCTTTTAGAATATTTAAGAAGTGTTTAATGATTATTTTGACTAGTGTCACAAGACCTTAGTTCCACAGGCATCCCCGTAAACTTTAGATCACTTACCAATAATTCAACCTCGCAAAGATAGATATACTATTCAACTTGGGGTATTCCGAACTTAGTGACGTATTTACCTCATGTAAATACTATATAACTCCTTCATGCAATAGAAAAACAAATATGGTAGTCTCCCTACTTTTAGCATACAAGAGTATCAACTAAACTTAAATTTAGCTTGGATAGTGTGTAAACCTTATATTAAAGATCTTTCTCCAAGAAAATATGATGGCATTTAAAGATTTTGGGCATTTCTCTCCCCTTGATGCCATGATTTGATCTTGCTTAATAGTATACATCAAAATCCCTTTAGTATAGACATATGTTAGATGGAATTTGAGATCCAATATGATCCCAGCTATTGGTGGTGGCCCAAATGATGTATGCTACGGTGGTGATATTATATGGGAAATGATTGATTCTTCTAATACTCACTAATTCTTGATTGGGTTTTTTTATTTAATGTAGTGAGCTAGACATTAATTAATGTAGTGGCATGAAAACTGCATATCTCTTCTACTAGTATATTAACCCAAACATCTGATGGGTTATTAATCTGCGACAGAAGAAAAAAATGCTAGCTTCTTATATATTGCCCAATATTATGATCCAATTACTCATACTATGCTATAAAATTTGGATCACCCAAACTTCAAGTTTTATGATAATGCAACATGTTTTTACCTAGTCAAGAGTATTATGTTTTGACATCATAATATACATCTATAGGATGCTCTCAAGAACATAAATATTATACCGCCACATAAAACATGACCATCGATAAATTTGCTTGGAATATAATATATTCTACTATAATATAATTGTAGTTTAACCTCCCAGGTGGAACAATTATTCACCAGGAATATATTTGATTAATTGGGATGTAATTTATATGCCTGTCGTGATTTGATGCCAAAATAAGTACAATAGATTTAGATCATTCGGGATCATTAAAATCCAATAAGTTATATAGTATTTTGAGAGTTATATTTTCTTCAGACAAATGGTTATAGCTTCCAGTGGCATTACAGTTGCAAATTGCATTTGCCGATATGCATGTATAATATCATATGGGTATGGTGTACTCCAAGTGTACCAATCTGGCATATGTGCGGCAGCTTCAAGTTACCGTGTAATAACTATATATATTACTGGCAACTAATATATTACTGGAGACAAATCAATTACCCTTCGAAGGTTACAATCATTTGCCAACAGTGTGGATAGTAGTTTCAGTTATCTCTCAAATTTATAGCTTCAAGCTTATTTGCTTCTGGATTTGAACTACAATATGCCACTATGCTTGTCATGACTCTTATTTTCAATATTTTCTTATGCCTCAAATGTTCAATATTCCTCATATGTCCAAATTTCTCTCCCTTTTCATGCCAATTGTAAAATTCTAAGTGAGAGCACCTGCCTCTAGCATTTGCTTTGAATTAACCTAGAGTTTTGGCAATAAATTGCTATTATACTACTTCAAGAATAAAATTTTATTGGTGTGAAACCGACATATAATTTGTAATATGGAAGATGGGGGTTATCTATAGACTTCAAATCTTTGGGTGTAAGTTATTCCGTACTTATTTGCGGTTCATAGCATTTTTTAATCGAGGTGATCCTTCTAAGATTTAATATTTGACTAGATTCCTTGTGTCTTCAAGAAGGATAATTTTCCTATTGCCATCTCGGCAAGAATGCACAAAGAACTAATGAACGGAGGCTTAAAAGATGTTAAGAGGACATATTTAATAACTTGAAGTAAGGTTTGGCTTATCATTCCTTTCAAATGTCAAGCATAATATTTACAAATTTTATTCCATGCATGATTAATTATTTTGTTGCAGGTAAGATATGCTACTGATAATGTGTTCTATTAAGCAATTGTTCAGTAGGGGTAAAGGTTTAACAGAACAACTTAAACCAAATATATTTATGGAATCTAGAAAACTAATTGTCTAATGCACCATTTCAGCCTAAAGCAAAAGATAAGAGGTGCTCTTCATGAGCAAGATCAAGCTCGACATGAATTGTATCTATATTATTGATGCTACTCATGTAGGAAAATGGCATCTAAATAAAGCTAAGGGATAACTAGGAGAATGCTACTGCTCTCCATATTGTTCACCGTGGGCATATGAATGAACTTGTTTATTAGTAACATAGGGTTACCTAAACTTAGTCTAGAAACAATATGGAGCAAGGCGGAGTAATACTCGTGTGCGGACTTCTAGTCCCAGAAACAGAAGTAGATTCTGACAAAGTGCCTACAGGAACACCAGTAACTTTTTATAGGTTTGAACATCCTTTCAGAGAAGTCCCTTAGGCCCAACGGATCAATCTAAATCATATAGTCATTCTTCAGAGTAGAGTAGAGGCAATACCTCATAAACTACAAAGTTTTTACATTTTAGCGGCAACGGGTACAGCTATGTCAGCATCAGGCTTGATAGTGGTATGACTGTATGACAATGAAATAAGCCTAGATGGTACAATTATAGCCATTTGGGACGAGCGAATATCCACTTAGTGATGATTAAAGTCCTACAATATTCATGCAATTTTCTACATGCTTACTACTGGTAAATAATTTCAAATGCATGAAATGAGTTCAATAGTAAAGATTTACTTTTATCTATTTAGTAGATAATTTATCATTTCCCAGATTTTTAATAGCAATATTTGGGATTTCCTAACAACTATCAAGGCATTTAAGCAATTTTCAGAATAACTAATCAATTAAATAAATACCTAAACACACAATGGCAGGAAATAAACCATAAAAGAAATACGATGCTTCTAGGGCTATAAAAAAAGCTCGAAACTCGCGAGCTACTCGAGTTCGGCTCGTTCCAGGCTCGATTCGAGCTCGATTCGAGCTTTAAACGAGCCGAACTCGAGCTTGATCTCGAGCTCGCGAGCTTTACCGAGCCGAACTCGAATAGTTCGCGAGCTCCGATTCGAGCTTAAATAGTAATACATATTACTTCTTACCGAGCTTACTCGAGCCGAACTCGAGCTCGAGCTTTTCTTATTATTAAAAATTAGTATATATTTGAATTATTTTGACCGTTATCGAGCTTACTAGAGCCGAACTCGAGCTTACAATTTTCTTATTATTGAAAAATAATGCATAATAAATTATTTTAATTGTTAACGAGCTTCAACGAGCCGAGCTCGAGCCTACTCGAGCTTAGGCCGAGCCGAGCTCGAGCCCAGATCCAAGCTCGAACCCCAACTCGAGCTCGGCTCGAGCTCGGCTCGAGCTTCTACCGAGCTCGAACCCCAACTCGAGCTCGGCTCGAGCTCGGCTCGAGCTTCTACCGAGCTCGAGCCTGGAAGGCTAAGCTCGCTCGAGCTCGGCTCGTTTACAGCCCTAGATGCTTCCAAGGTGAACTAAGTCTAAGGTTTCACAAATTTACGGAAGCTCATATAATGTAAAAATAATAATTTATTTAGAGAGAAATTCAGTCTACTAGACTTATTCGCTATTTTGACAAACTTCAAGATCAAAAGTTATAATATTATTTTTCATATTTTCAGCAAATTTTCTTAATTTATTGAAACTACAGGGGCTAATTTGCAAAATCGTCATTGGTCAAAATTTTCTTTCCTTTTTATCTTTTCGCTTATTGGGTCGAAAACGGCCTGATGGGCCATCTGGCCTTGTCTGCCCGTGACGGCCAGCGGCTAGCCACAGCTCCCTTGGCTTGCAGCGACATCGAGCGTGCAAGGGGTACCGGGACGCCGGGCGACGGCGGCCAGAGGGGCCAGGCACAGGCGGAGTCAACGGCGGCCGAGCGAGGCAGCGGCCAGCAGAGCTGGGTGTGGGCAGAGTCGACGGCGATCATACGCGGGGGTGGCCAGCAGCTGCGGCATCAAGCACGTCGGTGGCCAAGGGCATCCTCGGCAATCGGCGGGCAATCCCAACTTCTGGTGGCCTCTGCAGCTAGTTGTGGCGGCGGCAACTTCAGGCGTCGTGGCATTGCGGGTGGCCTCGGCGGCCAGTCGTGGCGGCAGCAGCTTTGGGCACGTGCGTGCACCGGTCGCGTCTTCGAGCAGCGGCGGTTCTTCAGGCACGAGCGTGCGTCGGCCGCTGCTTCGAGCAGTAGTGGCCGAATCCTTATTTCTTTGGCATCGCATTGTGTGAGATGATCGTTTGAATCTAAACCCAATTTCGATCTATCTATGCCTCATGATCTAGATTACAACAGATTTAGTCTACCGGATTAGAAAGCAATAGTTATAATCATGGCATTGCGATTAATCAAATTCCAATCTAGATTGATCTACGAGATTAGAATGCATAACAGATTGGTTTGATTTGCATACTTTGCATCTTGTAGAGTGATTCGTGCTGATAATGTGTTGATAAATAATGACAATAACCTCCAATGCAATTCACGCAACCAATTAACAGAGAATTGACAAAGAATAATTGAGAGAGAACACTAGATAATCGAAGTCTTTATTAATCTCAGATCCATCTCTTCTTGTACATATGCTTGTCTATTTATACTCAAAACTCCTTAGAGTTAGTTTCGGTATTTGTCTACAACGCAAACTACTAGGTTTGGTAACAAAAATAATATCTTCCATCGTTTGCATGCATGGATGGCGCGAGTTCCTTTCGGAAAACACGATATTGTCTCGTCAGCATAGGCAGGATATGCACGCATGCAACATGTTGCGGATATACCACTTAATTGCTTTGTTCGTTGGTGCATGCACATATCATAAAAAGAGGAAATAGAAGGGGTGTGTGTATATAAATGATATTGTACTCTCAGGAGCACGTACTCTTGGTTCCATCCATCATCGACTTCCCCTTCGATCAAACCAATGGCGATGGGGAGCCACGTGACGAAGAGCCAAGGATGAGGCAACAACGACGGGGAGCCAACAAGGACGCGACGGCGATGGGGAGCCAAGAGGATGCGATGACAATGGCAAGCCAAGAGAAGAAGCCGTGCGACGGGGAGCCGACGGGGCGACCATGCTAGAAGTGGAGAAGGGGGGAGTTAGGAAGGCACATAGGTGTGTTGAAAAAGCTAAGTGTACATAGGAGTACAATGAGTTAGGTTTTTGCCCATGTATATATAGAATATTAATATTGCAGACGGTTTTTAAAAATAACCGTCTGTGATATTATAATATCACAGATGATTTTTATTACGAACCGTTTGTAATGTATCATAGATAGTTCTTATTAAGAAACATCCGTGATAATTACAGACATCACAGACGGTTCTAACCATCGCTAGTAATATAGATAGTCACATTTGTAAAGCTGTCTGTGATAATTACAACACCGATGGATTCTGGGGAACCATCTGTAAAGAGGCTTCCGGTATAGCTCTATAGTAGAGGGGTCTGCGACTGTTGCTAGAATGAAAGAGCATGGACATCAACGAGAGAAAGAAAAAGAAACAATACATGGAGAGAATGCGGAAGATACACGAACAATACCTTGAAAACTAGAGGAGAGCCCACAAAGGGGAGTAGGACATATGCCCACAAGCCTGACTTTTTCCATCCGTCGAGTATTTTTCTTTTCAAAAGGTGTGTTTGTATGATAATTATAGTTCAGGTCGATGGTTCATGTATGTTACCATTTATACTATAGGAATAGCGACGCAAACATATGCACCTAACCAAACCCCACGTATCTTATAATTCATATATTCATTATAAAGTGTTATATCAAGATTTAAATCTTATCCGCGTTGCTATATTCTTGCTCAAACTGAGGCTTATGAACTATTTGTCCAATTGATCGCATAAGAAAAAACATACGCATTTTCGGTGCATCCGTAAGTTTTCATAAAGCTACAATTATTCAACTTTCCACCAAGCGTACATTCTGTCTAATTAATCCAACTAAATAATATCTCCGAACAATAAAAACATTTCAAATAAAATGAAAAAAAAGGAATAGCGTACTATTAACCACAAAAGGAAAAATATGTACATGCGCCACTCCAGCTATGGAAGTGTTTAATAAATTTAGTGGCAATGTGAGAGCGCTTCAAATGGCGATAGAGGGTTATTTCTGTATTTTTTTACAGAGCGTTTATTTTGTGTAATATTAATAAATTAATATACTAGTTAACGTTTATTTCTGTAATATTAATAAAAATAATGAACTATTTGACATTTACTTTTAAATAGCTAGGTCCTTGACACAAACAAATGCCGCATCGATCACGCGAGAAGAAAAGAAAATTATGTGCAACACACAAGCTTTTGTTTTCGTTTTCCTTCACACGAAAAATACCCTAGCAGCCGATGGCAAGCACTGCACTGCCGAACACACGCATAAACAACAGACCACTGGAAGCACTCAAAGCATCTGCTATTAATTTGGCCACCGGTAACATCTAAACAACCCACTAATCATTATCCCTAACCCCTGATCAAACCAACTAGAAAAAACTACAGAGGAAATATGGAGTAATTAGCAAACATCTTATCCTAAGTGGTATGTACAAGCTATGTGTACGTACATGTGCGACGTGTCGAGCGGGTAGCGCGCTCAGTGCGCGTCCCCGGCGGCGAGCCAGCGGGCGGCGCACTGGGCGCGGTGCGCGCGCTTCCAGTGTAGCGCCTGGCACGCGCGGGAGCAGTAGATGGCGGAGCCGCACACCGAGCATCGCCGGAACTCGTGCCGCCGCGTCTCCTGCCGTCCGCACCGCTCCTGCGAGCATAGCCGTAGGTCCGCGCCGCCGTCGTCGTCACCGCCGCCAGCTTCTAGCTTCGCCGCCCTCTTACTGGTGTGCGTCTCCCACCACTCCACCATGAACTGGCTGGCCGCGTCCTCCTCCGCGCCGCCGCCGTCGCCGCCGCAGCGGCAGCGGCAGTGCCACCAGTGGAGCTCGCGCGCGGCGGCGTGGAGGAGGAGGCGGCGTCCGGCGACGGCGTCGTGGCGTGCGCCGTAGCCGTCCTGGAGGCAGTGGCCGAGCTCGCGAAGTGCGGGGCCGTGGCCGAGCCACGCTGCGCGCGCGCACAGCGCGACGCCCGCGCGCGGGTCCTTGTCCGCCTTGCCGCCGCCGCTGCCGTTGAACTGCACCACCGCCAGCGCGTACAGCGCCGGTGCGTGCCCGCCCGCCGCTGCGCGTGCCAGCAGCGCCGCCCCGGTCGCCCTGCTCCCGAGGCAGTAGAACCGCACCTGACGACGTCGCAATCAACAACCAGAGCAACGAAACGCGAGACGACAAGATCGAAGAAACAGAGGAAAGTAGCAGAGGAATTCCAAGAAGCAGAGGAGCTCATTTGGTTACCATGCCGAGGAAGTAGCAGGCGTGGAGGCTGCCGGCGGCCGCGCACCGCAGCAGGAACCGGTGCGCCGCCTCTGACCATCCACCCGCGCGCACCGCGACGGCCGCCGCCGACGCCCGCGACAGCACCGCGGGGTGCGCCGCGAGCTCCCGGAACCGCCTGCACCTGAGCAGTGCACACAACAACACACACGAGAAACTCAACACAACGAAGAGACGAGAAGGCACGCCGAAACAGAGATATGCAACAAGGCCACAAGTCCAGAACAGTTACGTGAGCGCTGCCGCGGCGACGTCGGCTGGGGACGCGGCGGCTGCGGCGACCCTGGCGAGCACGGTGAGGACGACGTCGTCGGGGAGCCGGTCGAACGCGTCGTCGTCACCTATCGCCAGCCGCGGGCGCTTCGCCGGTGGGAGTGGGGCCGCCTCACCGCCCCTGGCCCCCTCGGCGTCCGTACCACCACCACGCGTCTGCGTCGGCGTGACAGTCGTGCTCGAGCATCTGCATCTCCGCGGCTTCCTCATGGCGATTGGGCCAGTGAGGTGCGCGCGATGCGGTGCAAAGGCAAGACTTATAAATACGCACGCTAGACGTACACGTAACCGTAAGTTTTACCAGGCGGCGCGGTGGATGGACGGGTTTGCCCCTGGGGTTTAGGAGGAAGGAGGAGTTACCGCGCCGGCGCCCGCCGAGGACGGCGGCGCGGGGTTTTGAGGGTTTGGCCGCCGCAGTCGGCGCGGTCGTTGGAGTGCGAGCGCACGAGCCTTCTGGAGACGCGCACGCCTCGTCGCTGCGCCGTTCTGGTCCGCGCGTTTGTTTGTTGGTTTGTGTGGTGCTCACTGCGCGCATATCTGACCTTGTTGGTACATGTCAAGGTATAAAACCGATGGCTGCAAGCGTGCCGGCATGTGCGTAGTACGTATTGTTGTCGTCGCATCGCATGGTCGTACAAGCGAGCAAGGAACTATGGGCCAGCTTGCCAACCTAGTTAGCAGGAACATTTCCTGATTATAGTAACATATTTGGAGATCGCTACTGTCCCGGCACATCGGACACATTGGACATTTCACTGTTTCACTGTTAGGTTCGCAGTTCGCACCCCTCTCATAGCTGTATTAACTCTCAAGCCCACCACTGCTACAATTTTTACATCTTCCATTCAATTATTTCTCGTCCCTTTCTCTCCTACATCCCAATCCTCTCCCCTATCCGGTGGGCTCATTGGGGACGGAGCTCATTGCCGAAGCTGTTCTCCTCCCCAAAGCTAAACTCCTCCGAACATACTGCTTCCAAGTCCTATGTTGTCTGCTATCAGCAACATCAATAATCACCATATCCCGATAGCCATGCTTGTTGCAACCACAACGCCGCCACCGCAAATGGTGGTAGATCCCCTCTCTCTCCCTCTCTCCAAACCCCTCCTCCATTCTCTCCCTAGCTCGACGTGGAGAGGGTGAGGCACTAGGCTGGTTTTGCCCTAGTCATATCTAGAGTGTTTCGGTGAATACGACCGACCTCCTCTTGCTTTGAACGAGTTTTAGCTGCTCGTAGCTGTCGAACGTCTCCCTACGACAGGTATGCTTTTGTTGAAGACATTTCTCAAATTTATGGTAACGCACTTTCCTCGATGTTGTAGAAAGCAATTTTATTTGTTGCAGTATTTGTGTCTTAGTTATTTGTAGCAAGAGGCATTTGTTGCAGCGAGTCATTGATTTGTTGCATTATGTTATTTTCTTTGTTGCAATAGGGATGTGGTTTTGTTGCACCAGATGTTGTGATTGGCTTGTTGCAATCAAATGGACGTTTTGTTGCAAACTCAGAATTAGTTGTTGCACTTCCTTGACTTTTTTGTTGCAACAAAGCGAATTTGCATGAGCTTGCTCCTGTCTCTCTCTTACTCTCTGACCAGAAAGGATAGAGTGGCGGAGCGACCAGTGGCCGTAGGAGTGAGTCGACACGGCTGCTTCTACTGCTCCTCCTCCCGATGCCGCCCTTTGAATGATGGCGGGAGTGTTGTGCCACTTTGAGTGCAGATTTGATAGGTGGCAGATGGATTTTTGAGTAAGATCCAATGGGTAAGGGGAGTGTACAATACATCTGGATGCTAGCAACATCGAATATTTTTCCAGTATGGTTCCAAAAGAAATGCTCCTAACTAATTGTCATATCCAAAACTAGAAAAAATTACGTGCTTTTTAAAAGCCACTGCGATGCCAACATGAGCCTTCGATGTAGTGTTCCGTTAGTGGTCTACGATCATCTTAGTTTCATCGAACCAATTTTAGACAGTTGGAATTTAGTGGAGCAATATTAGATATTCTAGTGCTCCTTGGTTATCTGCCTTTCAAAGTGTGGAATGAACAGAGATTATGTGCGAAATAAACTGAGATTATGTTGTGGTCCAAACAACAAAAAGACAAGTTCGGACTAAACCAAAACTAAAACATAGAAAAAAATTACTGTAGCTGGCTTAAAAAAAATACTGTAGCTGACGGAGACTTATTTAGCATAATTAAATTTAAAAATTTAAGAATAGAAAAAACATATTAGCCCATCACGTATAATGCAAATAAATACGAGAAAAAAGAACCGGCAAAAAAGCTCAAAAAAGTCAAAAGTATAGAAAAAGACGAAATTTATAAATAGTGCAAAATTTATGAATAGTGCAAAATAGTTATCATATTGGTAACTAGAGGGTAGTATCGCCCAATATCATATAACAGGTCAGAACTTGAATTAATAGTTTGCACTGAATATCTCCCCTTCCATAAATACCCGATGCTCACATAGAAGTTCAGCTTAATATAGTCAAGCACTCAAGCCTATAGTCAATTAGGGAATGACCAAAGGACCCTTGCAAGTTTACCCATGTTAGTACTCTACCACTGTTGGCGACATGCATGTGTGATCAGCCCCAACACGCTCTTCATGCAGATTTGGATGCCTGGCTGGCTGGCTACCTTAATCAACAGGTTTATCTTGTGCGGATGAACGTACACAAGATGGCGTCTATCTATTGTTTGTCGTATGGTTTTAGTGAAGGACAAGGGTTTCAACGCCATGCGCGGTTGACACAGGATCGAGAGGCTTCTCTTCTCAGCTAGCTGGCTGAAAAGACGGCAGGCGCCGCAAAACATGGCTTGTGTTTCGCTTGCTTATGTAGATGGATTACTGGCTCGAGTAATAATTAATTATTAGTATCTAAATCGACTTGATGCATGATAAGATTACGACTTACGAGAGCCTACATGCACAGGTGTGCAGCATGCTAGCTCATGGTGTGCGGTATGTATTGTTAATTATTTTCTAGATTGACTGATGATATGATCACGAGAGCATGTACAGGTGTACTTTATGCTTATGATATACAACCAATTATGGCGAAGTGATTACCTTGCTAGGTTTATCTTAGACCGTACGTTTCTCGATCAGAAAGGAGATACTTGCTATACGTATGCACATCAGTATTTTACATTGTCAGACGATGGTGTATATCATGGATGGCTGATCCTTCCTCTTATGATCCGAAAATTTTCAATATGCATGCCCTTTCTATCACCACTGGTTTATGATTATGAGAGTATACAAATAGGAAAATTTTCATATAACGCTCTAAACTTTACTCGAAAGTTTCTCTAGCATATTAAACTATGAAATTGGATATTTAACTTCTGAGCTTTGCAATCCAGTTCAAATAACATCATGACCCGATTTTGGATGGTAGTATTGCCTGCGTGGCACAATGAGTGGACGATTTTACCACGTAGAAAATATGCTGGTCAAATTTATGTGAATGATAGGTGAGGCCTACATGATGGGTGAGGCCCACATGATCTTCTCTCCCCAATCAAAACAGAGAGGGATAGAACTACACGAGGTGGGGGCCATTGAAGCACGCCTGGAAGCTCGATGGGGGAGATGGCCTTGTGGGCCTCACATGTCATTGACCCAATTTGGCTAGCGTGTTATTCTACATGGCAAAATCGCCCACTTATCACGCCACGTAGGCAATACCACTTGTGAAATCGGGTCAAGGTGTTATTTGAACCGGATTGCCAAGTTCGGAGGGTCAAATGTCTAGTTTCATAACTCGGGATGCAAGACGGACTTTCAAGCAAAGTTTACGATATTATATGGCCTATGTATATATGTGTCTATCTACTTGTCATTCCACTGTTTCTTTCTAAAAAAATCAGTCATTTTTGGACCATTGGATCTAGTCCACATTTCCCTCCCATGACTGATACTACTTCCCTTCCCCAATACTATCGCTCTGCCTCCTAATCAATCCCATCTCGTAGCACTACCCACCTCTTGCCACCCGAGCCCTCGCCCAGCCACCCCGCGACACCGATGAGCCCCTCCCCCCTCTGCCGCCGCCCACCTCCTCCTTCCCTGTCTCTTCGCTATCACTGCCATCCGCTTTCTCCTCCCTCACCGATGCCGGCACCGGCCTCCATATCCCCAACCCCTACCTTCTTCCTCATCTCCAGCGGCTACCGTCACTGAATTTGCCACCGCCTTCCACCACCTCCTAATATTCCTATCGGTGTTCTAATACCGATTTTACGTATAATTATTTAGTTTGGGGATCTCTCAAACACCAGACCACATAAAGAAAGATATAGAAATTTTATACAGGTTCCGGCCTTCTCTGGAGAGAATAATAGCCCTAATCATGTGTGGCTATATTATGTGTACTGATTACAATCAAGAGAAAGACTAATACTTGTGTCTTGCACTCCTTTCTCCTATTGCTTGCGTTCCTCCTTCCTCTCTTCTCCCTGCTTTAGCCTTTATATAGCGTACGAAGAGGTGGCGGTTGCTCCATGCCAAGAGACGTTTGAACATATCAAACGATAAACTATCTGGTAGAGGTTATTGTTAGCGACGTGATAACTCTTTGAACTACGGGAGGTTATCGCTAAAGGTAGGAAGAAGTTACGAGATGTTATTCCAGAGAACAACTGCATACATTAACTATCTTGTCAGACAGACCCGCAACGTAACAGATTGTTGTAGACAAACTGATCGAAGTTAGGCTAGTCGTAGAAGAGTTCATGACCACAGGGTGGTCGTAGAACAACTTACTACTATGTCATATTCATAGAACAATCATGAAGCGGTCATGGAAAGGCTCTCACCATAGAGTAGTCATGGATAAACTTACAACCATAAAGCAGTCGTGGAAAGGCACACAACCACATAGTTAGGCCTCCTCCTTACGAATATATGGGGTATACTTAAGGAGCAGAATGATGCAATGATACTATTTATAGATAAATAATAAATTAATGATTATTATATCCTCATCAATTCTCTTGGTCATTTCTTCCCCCATTGACCTCCCCCGTCCACCGCCCTTCTCCAATCTCGCACCTGAGTTGGTGGTCCTCCTTTAATCCCATGACCGAGGTAGTGCCACCACCACCTCGATGCACCGCTGCCACCCACCAATCGGTTTGCCACCACCCCAGCATCCCTCTAAGCCTGGTGGCTACCGATGAACCCTAACCCTAACAAGTGAATCTTAACCCTAACTCGATGCCTCCGTTGAAGACGCTGACAGCGGTGGTGGTCGGGGAAGAAGACAATGGGGAGCCTGGCCATATCTTCATTAGGGATGGAGATGGAGGAAGGCAGGAGCACAAATCTTGGCACAAATAGAATGGTATGAAATTTGACTAATTTCTCTCAAAAAATAGTCGAATATTGTATAACGCTTCTGAATATATATTTACAGGTTTATTATGTAATCATTAGTTTTATCTCTACTACTTAAAAATACGAGTTAGTGTTGGTTCGATCTCCATAGAAAAGTATCCCTTGAAATTAGAGATAATTACTAGTAAAATGCCTTCCACCTACCCCAACCCCTCCTCTCCACATGCTCCCACCACCACCTCCTCTCAAAAGCAACAAGTGCCAACAATGGGTCTGCAAAATTTACCCCCCCCCCCCATGCAGTGGAACCATCTTCTGTGCAAACCTCCTCTCAAAAATGAGAGCCCAGTCGGCTACTCTCCAAACTGTCTCTCCACGATGTCTAAAGAAAAAACTAGAATTGCGTAACAACTCTCATTATCTTCTCTTTCTAATCATGTGCCCCCTCAAATCATTGCCCTTGTTGCCTCTCTCTCTCTACTCATCAGCAATGGCATGACTCTAACGAAAGAAGGTCCAGGAGAAGCTCAACTTTGGTAGCATGTTAGTGCTAAGCATCAACCTCTGTTCCCATCATTTGCGTTGTGTTGTTCTCCACCTTGCGCGCAACATGTGCCCTAGTAGTGGTGCCCAAGTGCTGCTATTTTTGTGACACACCGGCGAGGAGTGACACTGGTGGGTGCTGCAATGGCACCACATGGGGGTAGGACGAGGAGATGGAGCAACTGTGGATTAGTGTATGGTTGTAGATGGAAGCGAATGTTGAATACGACCACTCAGAAGTTGTAGTCATTTACAATCACGTTGATGTTGATTTTGACTACGACTACATCTTCCTCTACAGATGTCGACTTTGACCACTTGCTCGCAGATGACTTCGACTACTTCTACGTACGACCACAAGTATCAGTCATAACCCTCGTCTTCTACAATAGCCACGAGTGCTATAGTACTCATGAACAGTACTCGTAGTCTTCGACACTGATTAGACTGGTCCAAATGTTTCCTCTGCACCCGACGGTGATTTTGATAGCTACGAATAGAGACAATGCAATACCACAAAATCTTTGGTGGTGCTCAAATCGTTGCACCTTTTCCTTGGTTTTCTCCACTATTTATACATAGCTTTACAAATTAGACTTGGATACAGAAATTGACTTTGAAACCTTAATTAAACTAACTTGGACTCAACTTGACATAGACTCGAAAATGGATTTGGCAGGATTATTTTCAACAAACACCCCCCTAATCCTTGCCGACTTAACCAGCTTCCTTGGCACCAAGTAGATTAATCATTCGACCAAAATTGACTCGACCCAATGCCTTTGTAAGCACATCAGCCTTTTGTTCTTCTGTTGAAACATGCAAAACAACCACTAGTCCCTCTTCGACACATTCTCGAATAAAATGATACCGAGTATCAATATGTTTGCTTCTTAAATGAAACACTGGATTTTTCATAAGCGCTATTGCTGACTTATTGTCCACAAATAATGTGAATGGCTTGATGGTCTATTTAATCAATTCATGAAGTAATCTCATTAACCAAATACCTTGACATGCAGCTGAAGTTGGTGTCATGAACTCCGCTTTGCATGATGATAAGGATACACTTCTTTGCTTCTATGAGCACCATGTAATCACATCTTCATGTAGATAAAACACCATACCAGTCATACTTCTACGATCAACGGGATCACCGACCAAATTACTATCACAAAATCCTTCAATTATTAGTGTGTTCTCATACTTGACATGTACTAGCCCATAATCCATAGTTCGTGCTAGATACCTAAGCACTTGTTTTAATGCTTACTTGTGTTGCACTATTGGTCTTTCCATAAATCTGCTAAGCACTCCAACTTAGTATACAAGATCTGGACGACTATTATCAAATACCTTAGGCAACCAATTGTACTTCAAAATTTAGTCACATTGACCGGCTCTCCTGCCTCATCTTTGTTGATTTTTAACTTTGACTCCATGGGGTACTAACAAGGATTGCAACTCGTCATGCCTATCTTCTCAAGAATCTTCTTTGTATAATTCCACTGCTTGATTATAATATTATGCTTACTTTGTTTCACCTCTAGACCAAGGTAGTAATTCAAAAGCCTGAGATCGCTCATCTCAAATTGCTCCATCATCTCCTTCTTAAACTCTTCAATCCTCTGATCACACGTTCCTATGATAATAAGATCATCAACATATACGCCGAGTATCAACATGTCTCCTTCAGTCTTTCTTGTATACAAAGTTGGATCTTACTTGCGTATTTCAAAACCAAGATTGATCAATGAATTATCCAGTTTCTTGTTCCAGGCCCTAGGTGCCTACTTCAAACCATACAAGGCCTTTAAGAGTTGATAAACCTTGCCTTCTTATCCCTTCACTTGAAAACCCTCCGATTGTGATACATATACCTCCTCGGTAAGATCACCATTTAGAAATGCAGATTTGACATCCATGTGGTGTACTTCCCACCAACTTGAGCAGCGAGAGCAAATATCAATCTTATCATCTCTAATCTTATAACTGGTGCAGATACCTCTTCATAGTCTATGTTGTTTTCTGTACATAGCCTTTTGCTACAAGTCTTGCCTTGTGATGAACAAAGTTTCCTTCTCCATCTCTTTTCAACTTGAAAATCTACTTTAGCCCTATAGCTTTATCATTATGAGGTAGATCAGCCAATAGCCAAGTTTTATTCTCTTCTATTGAATCCAATTCTGTTTGCATAGCAATCTTCCAATGATGTTCAGTGAGAGCTTGCTGCAAACTTACGGGTTCTTTTGCTGTTGTCAGCTGAAGTTCTTCTTCCATCTCTATTGGCTCAGTCTGCTCATAAATCTCAGCTAGGCTTTAATAAACAGGTATTTTGCTCGGCGGGGTCTCTGCCTCTTCTTAATCAATTTGAGGAGAAGTTGGAATATCTTCTGCAGCTTCCTATGGACTTCTAGATGTACTTAATATGGGTGTAACCAGTTCTTGGGGATGAACTTGATTTATTTCATCATTGTTCCCTCCTTCAACTGAGAAAGAAATCCACTTTTGCAAACTGATTTCTTTTGATGGCTTTGCCTCCCACTCCCATGCTTTATCTTCACAATAAATCATACCACGACTCAATAATTTTGTCTTCATGTGGATTGTACAATCGGCTAGCTTTGGTTTCTTGCTCAACTCCCACATAAATCATCTCCTTTGACCTGTCACCTAATTTCTTTAGATAAGCAAGCACTTTTGCATATGCCAAGAAACCGAACACCCTCAAGTGTTCTAGACTTTGTTTTCTTCCACTTAACACTTTATATGGAGTCTTCCCTTCTAGAGATTTTGTAGGTACTCGATTGACAACATAAATAGCATGTCTTACAGCCTCAGCCCAAAATCTTCCCAATAACATTCTGCTTTTGAGTAGACATCTTGCCATATTCATTACCGTTCGGTTTTCTTGGTCAACTACTCTGTTCTGCTACGGACTGTAAGATGTGAAATACCTTCTAATTCCTTTCGTCTCACAGATTAATTCAAATTCTTGTGCCAAGAGTTCACCCCCACGATTAGACCTCACTGCCTTGAGTTTGTGATCAGTCTCCTTTTCAACTAGTGTCACAAACTTTTGAAACATTTCTTTGGCTTCTGATTTCCTTTTGAACATGTATACCCACATAACTCTAGAACAATATCAACTAGAAGCAAAATGTATTTGTTACCTCCATTTGAAACAGGGGTAATTGGTCCATAGAGATCAACATGAAACAGTTCTAAAGGTTGTGCTACTCTGTATTGTGTTTGTTGAGGGAACGGGAGTCTTGTTTGTTTTACAATAATGCATCCTTTACATACTTAAGATAGATGATTGATGGGCAGCAGACCATGCACCATCCCTTTCTCTTTCATTAGCTTCAAAGATCGAAAATTCACATGACCAAGTTGATCATGCCATAACCATGTCATATCATCCACCCGAGCACTGAAATAGACAAGCTTGAGTGCCTTTAACTCAATCTCATATAGCCGATTTGGAATTCTCACCACCTTCATTAGCAGCTATCCCTCGCGATCATGCAGTAATAGATATGGTCTTTTTAGTGACACATCACATCCTTCTTCAGTCAGCTGACCCAGACTGATGATATTGTTGCACAATTGTGGTATATAATAGACATCTATCAATGTTATTTGTTCTCCATTCTTGCTTTGCAACAAAATAATGCCTTTTCCTTCTATATGAACTACCGACCCATCTCCAAATTTCACTTTGCCTCAAAATCCTTCATTCAATTGACTGAATTTTCCCCTCTATCTAGTCATGTGATTTGAGGCACCATTATTGAGATACCAAAGATTGGACTCCACTATCTCTTCTCCAACATTTAGTAGTAGCAGCTAGGGCTGTAAATGGGCCAAGCTCGAGCGAGCTTGGCCTTCCAGGCTCGAGCTCGGTAGAAGCTCAAGCCGAGCTCGAGTTGGCGTCCGAGCCTGGACCTGGGCTCGAGCTCGACTTGTTGAAGCTCGATAACAATTAAAATAATTTATTATGCACTATTTTTAAATAATAAGAAAATTTTAAGTTCGAGCTCGGCTCTACTATGCTCGATAACAGTCAAAATAATTCAAACATATACTAATTTTCAACAATAAGAAAAGCTCGAGCTCGAGTTCGGCTCGAATAAGCTCGGTAAGAATTAATATGTATTACTATTTAAGTTTGAATCGGGGCTCGTGAAATACTCGAGCTCGGTTCGGTGAAGCTCGCGAGCTCGAGATCAAGCTCGAGTTCGGCTCATTTAAAATTCGAACCGAGCTCGAACCGAGCCTAGAACGAGCCGAACTCGAGTAGCTCGTGAGCTTCAAGCTTTTGTACAGCCCTAGTTGCAGCTGGACATGTTCTTCATAGATGGACAGCAGAAGTGCTGGCTCCTACTTTGTTTTGGCCTGAATCAAGTTTGCCTCCTCCTCCTTATTCTTGTATTGGCAGTCAGTAGAATAGTGCCAAACTTTTGACACTCAAAGCACTTAATATAACTTCTGCAGTCTACATCATAATGGCCTTCTTTGCCACAGGTAAAGCATTTGATTTTTGTCCTATCTCAGTTATAAGAGAACTCACTCGCATTGCTTTTTCTCCATGACCAACAGTAAAACCATAGCCTCCTCAACCACAACCACAACCACCTGGTCCACGACCATGTCCACGCCAATTGCCAGATCCACAGCCTCCTCCTTTGCTTGGATTTGATTCTCGCCAAGTTTTATTTTCAACTTTCGCTTCACTTTTTACTAGCAATGCTTGATATTGTTACCTCCTCTATTTTCATATTTTGAAGATCACTTGAATATAGAAGAGTTGTGACCACCGGCACAAACCTCTCGGGTAGGACACGTAAATATTTCTCGACCACCGTAGTTTCCTCCAATGTACCTACAAGAGATCGAATCTCATTGACCACAGCAGTTAATTTACCTACAAACTCATCTATTGACTGAGTTTTACCCATATGCAGCGCCTCATATTCTCCTCAGAGAGTTTGTAGTCGAACATTTGATATGCATCATATTAACAGCAAATTTTCACATCTTAATACTGTTGTTAGTAGCTCAAATTGGCCATAAATTCATTAACTATACACATTTTGCCCTCCTTTTGGACAATTTACAGTGTTTTGTAATCTCCTTGCAGGTCGGCGCGAACTAGGCGCAAAAATCCACAGAAGATCAGCAGTGGGGAGGAGTTAGGGTTATAAATCAGCACAAGGGGAGGGACCAAATTGCAAACACACAGCAAACCCTAACCGCACAGTATTGGAAACCCTAGTGGGCGCCGCAAGTATATAATTAAGGGGTGAGCACCTCTTGACCAAGCCAAGCCGGTCACCACCAGACTGCAAGCCGCAAGCATACTTCCACCGAATCCTCATCCCCCATCGGTTCATCTCCCATACGCCTCCACCAAAACCCGAACCCATCCACTGGCCTTCCTCCGAGAGACACCCCCGAAATGTGGTTTTCTCCCCCTTGCCGTCGTCGGTGGCTGGCCATAGCCAGCGACGAGCCCTACTCTCCTTGCTACTACACATTCTAAGCCATCTTCATTCCCCTTGGCCGAACCAATTTTCCGCTCAAACCAGCCGCCTGGGGTTTCTTCCCATCTCCGACACCCAGCCGCCCCTCTCCCACCATTAAATCTCCTTGCTGCTGCCGAGATCTGCACCCAAAACTCCCCTCTTGGCCGGGATTTGCTTCGTCTACGACGGATCTGCAACATCTACGGCCGGATCTGCAGCCACACTACTACAGAAAGCCTAATATTAGACGCCAAATCACATACGATTTTGTGAAACCGTCTGTGATGTACACTACCACAGACGGTTTTAATTTGGAGGCCGTCTGTGGTGTTTGTGGCGGAAAAAAGGAGTATCACAGACGGTTCTTACCGCTGAACCGTCTGTGATACTAGAATATCATAGACGGTTTTTATTATAAAACCATCTGTGATACTGAAATATCACAGACGGTTTTTATTATAAAACCGTCTGTGATAATCTGGAATATCACAGACGGATTTATAATAAAAAACGTCTGTGGTATGTTTCCCGCCATGCAATCTCTCAAAATTTCATATTTTTCCGCTTGAGTCCGAATATGATTCAATTTTGACACACCTTCAGTAAAATGGGCATAATTTTTGCATACAGTGTCCGTTTTCGACGTTCTTGTACTCGTTGGAAAGCTAACGATGAGTCCGATCCAAAAAAAATGACCCTCTTGCGCTAGTCGACCTCCAAGACCCCGAAAATTGGCCATCTTTGGACCTAAATCTGCGTCGCAAGTTTTTGGTTTCTGTTTTTGCCCTTTTTCTTGGTCTTCCTTTTGGAATTTGGATTTTGCTTCAACTGAAAAGTTGTAGATCTCGTCGAAACCTTTCAAATGAGTATATATAAGTCATATAGAACTTTGCTATTTTATCTTTTCAGACTAGTTATTTATATTGCATCGGTATATAAAATTGTGTGCTCTAATTCACAGACGGTTCTATATGTAGAACCGTCTGTGATATTCATTCATCACAGACGGTTCTATATGTAGAACCGTCTATGATAATCTGACAGCTGGGCCAGTCGATCCTGCTCAACCCAATCCTAGCCAATAGAAATCCACCAAGCCTCACCCCACGGATCCGCGCGCCAAAAAATTTTGAACTCCCGCCTCTCCCTCCCCTATAAATATAACCAAAACCCAGCCTCCTTGCTGTTCTCCTCCTCCTCCTTGTCGTCCTCCTCCTTGCTGTATGTTCTTCTCCTTCTTACTGTCCTCCTCCTTGCTGTATGTTCTTCTTGCCATATGTTCTTCTCCTCCTTGCTGTCCTCCTCCTCCTTGCAGACGACGCACAAGTCTACGGGAGGCAAGACACCGCAGAAGAAACTAACTCGTGCTAACCATGCAGACGCTCAATCAACGCCGACGATGGTGGGCGTCAAAGACATCCAGCTCGTTTTATGTTTGCTCTTTTTCTCTGTTTCTCTGTTCTTGTTGTACGTCTAACCTGCTCGTTGTTTGGTATATTGTAATGGTAGGCTCTAATCTTAATAAAATGGATGTTTTATGTTTGTGAAATAAATTGAGATGTGAATTGGATGTATACATGTACATGTTGATCTGCTTGTTTCAGAGGGCATGGCTAGCATTTCTTGAAGCTAGCCAATAAACAGAAATAGGTTTAGGGAATATCACAGACAGTTTTTAACTAAAAACCGTCTGTGATTTATAAATATCACAGACGGTTTTTAGTTAAGAACCGTCTGTGGTATTTACATATCATAGATGGTTCTAAATTTAGAACCGTCTGTGATAACTATATATCACAGACGGTTTTTAACTAAAAACCGTCTGTGATATTTGCAACATAGACGGTTCGAAAACCGTTTGTGATGACCTCGTATTATCACTGACCCATAAATTCAGACGGTTCACAAAACCGTCTGTGATGACGTTTTTGAACCGTCTGTGATGACCTTTTCTGCACCAGATCTGCACCCGCTACTCCCCACTTTGGCTGGGATCTGCTTCGTCTACGACGGATCTGCAACCTCTACGGCGTCTTCTCCAGATCTGCTTCATCTGCCTGCGTCCTCTATAGCCTATCTTCCACAACCGAACTGCATGTCTTCTGGGTTGTATCGTCTCATAGCTTTTAATGGATACTGTGAATGTTTTCTTTTTTTTCTTGAGATGCAATGGTGTCAGATCTGTGATGTGCACTTGATACGTTTGTGAATCTGAGTATTAAGCATTCTTGTGATTGATCTTGCGCCTGAAGTTATTGTTATCTTGCATGTAGAGCTAGATTCATGATTTTCGCTTGATAGTCAGTAGTTATTCTCAAGTTTGATGCCTCTGTTTGTAGGGTCCTTTACTCACTGTTATTTAGATATCATCTTTTATGCTAGAGTAGATCTCTTTATTAGATTTAATATTGAGAGTGCATTTCTGTTAATTACTGATTAGTAAAAAGTAAAAAAAATTATTTAATGTCATGCTGTTTATTTTTATGTCATTCCTAAGTTAGGTTTACTTCATTGATCCTGCAGTAGTAGAGCTTGCGTTATTGCATTTTAGTTGCTTGTTTTGATCTATTCCTTGTTTTGACTGTTTATGCGTTCACTGTTAAGGGGTGGGGGATCGTAGTATTGTAGCCTGTCCTCTCCTTTCAGTTAGTCCTCTGCGCCTCTCTCTTACCTCTTATCTCCTTCTCTCTTTTCCTTAGTTCTTCTCTTTTCTCTCGGCATAAGTAGGTTTCTATTCTTCTCTCCTCTCTTCTTTCTTCCCTTCAAGTCCCTGATTATCTTTCCTTCCTAGTTACTTCTCTCTTCTTTTCTAATCTCAGGTTATGGCACTTCTCTTATAGTTCTCTGCTGGTCTTCTAGTTTGCTAGCCCAACCATCTCCTGAGCAGTCTTATCTCAGGTCCTACTCTTTCCCCTTAGCTTTGCTTCTTGTCTTTCTAGCTTGTCTTCCTTATCCCCTTCTGTCTTTCTCGCATTAGAGTTAGCTTGCTAGTTTCTCTCTTCTTTTCTCCTCTCCAGCCCAGACATTCTTATTCTCAAGCAACTTCATCTTTTCCTTTCTCCATTTCCCATCTGTCATATATTTGCTTACTCGGTAATAGTTAGTCTAGGCTTTTTAGTTAGCCTTCAACTCCCTGTTCGTGCGACTTAGCTTTGGTTAAGGGTAATGTCACCAGTAATTTAGTCCCTGTGGAGAACACGACTTTCGCTGCTATCTTAGCGGCAGCCCGTACACTTGCGGGTGTGCAGTTTTGCATGATCAACATTCTTCACACAATCCACACCTTTGTGCATAGTCCGAAGAGCAATCCAAGATTCTCGTGCTGTATCTTTTCCGACAACACTACTACAAAAGGCCTAATAGTAGACGCCAAATCACAGACAGTTTTGTGAAACCGTCTGTGATTTACACTATTACAGACGGTTTTAATTTGGAGGTCGTCTGTGGTATTTGTGGCGGGAAAAAGGAGTATCACAGACGGTTCTTACCGCTGAACCGTCTGTGATACTATAATATCACAGACGGTTTTATAATAAAAACCGTCTGTGATATTCCAGATTATCACAGACGGTTTTATAACAAAAACCGTCTGTGATATTCCAATATCACAGACGGTTTTTGTTATAAACCCGTCTGTGATAATCTGGAATATCACAGACGGTTTTTATTATAAAACCGTCTGTGATATTATAGTATCACAGACGGTTTTATAATAAAAACCGTCTGTGATACGTTTCCCGCCTTGCAATCCCTCAAAATTTCATATTTTCCCGCTTAAGTCCGAGTATGGTTCAGTTTTGAGACACTTTCAGTAAAACGGGCATAACTTTTGCATACGGTGTCCGTTTTCGACGTTCTTGTACTCGTTGGAAAGCTAACGACGAGCCCGATCCAAAAAAAACGACCCGCTTGTGCCCGTCGCCCTCCAAGACCCCGAAAATCGGCCATCTTTGGACCTAAACCTGCGTCGCAAGTTTTTTGTTTCTGTTTTTGCCCTTTTTCTTGGTCTTATTTTCGGAATTTGGATTTTTCTTCAACTGCAAAGTTGTAGATCTCGTTGAAACCTTTCAAATGAGTATATATAAGTCATATAGAACATTGCTATTTTATCTTTTCATACTAGTTGTTTGTATTACATCGGTATATAAAATTGTGTGCTCTAATTCACAGACGGTTCTATATGTAGAACCGTCTGTGATATTCATTCATCACAGATGGTTCTATATGTAGAACCGTCTATAATAATCTGACAGCTGGGCCAGTCGATCCTGCACCTCACCCCACGGATCGTAGCTCTACCTCTCTGTCTCGGCGCCAAAAAATTTCGAACTCCTGCCTCTCCCTCCCTCTCCCTCCCCTATAAATATAATCCAAACTCAGCCTCTTTGCTGGTCTGTTCTTCCTTGTTGTCCTCTTCCTTGCTGTTCTCCTCCTCCTTGCTGTTCTCCTCCTCCTTGCTGTCCTCCTCCTTGCTGTCCACATCCATGCAGACGACGCACAAGTCTACGGCGATGATAGTGGACGTCAAAGACATCCAGCTCATGCGTTGCATCAGGGGCGAGAAGGATGGTGGGCGTCAAAGGCATAGAGGATCTTTGCTTGTTGTGTAACCTGCTCGTTGTTCTTGTTGTGTAATATGCTCGTTGTTCTTATTGTGTAATCTGCTCGTTGTTTTGGAATATTGTAATGGTAGGCTCTAATATTAATAAAAATGGATGTTTTATGTTTGTGAAATGAATTGAGATATGAATTGGATATATACATGTACATATTGATCTGCTTGTTTCAAAGGGTATGTCTAGCATTTCCCGAGGCTAGCCAATAAACAGAAATATGTTTAGGAGTAGAAGGCAATATCACAGACGTTTTTTAGTTAAAAACCGTCTGTGATTTATACATATCACAGACGGTTCTTAACTAAAAACCGTCTGTGATAATTATATATCACAGACGGTTTTTAACTAAAAACCGTCTGTGATAACTATATATCACAGACGGTTTTTAACTAAATCGGACTAGTTTGAATGTTTCCTCTTCACCCGACGGTGATTTCGATAATGCAATAACACAAAATCTTTGGTGGTGCTCAAATCGCTGCACTTTTTCCTTGGTTTTCTCTACTATTTATCATAGCTTTACAAATTAGACTCGGATATAAAAATCGACTCTGAAACTTGAATTAAACTAACTCAGACTCAAAAACGGATTCCACGGGATTATTTCCAACAGCGAAGAGGGAGGTGGTGGGCGAGGTTTCGCCGGCAACCAAAACCACGATAACCTATGGGGATTCCACAATGGCGAGTGGCCAATCAGGGAGCTAGTGATAGACGGAGTGCGAGAGGATGCCACTACTTCCTTTGCCTAGGAGTTGACACCCTCAGCCTCGACGTGTGTATACCCACTACAACAGAAATCGACATTACAGACGGTTCAGAAATGTCATCACAGACGGTTTTCTGAACCGTCTGAATTTATGGGTCAGTGATGATCGAAGGTTATCACAGACGGTTTTCGAACCGTCTGTGATTATTAGATATCACAGACGGTTTTTAATTAAAAACCGTCTGTGATTATCAGATATCACAGACGGTTTTTAATTAAAAACCGTCTGTGATATCTAATAATCACAGACCGTTTTTAATGAAAAACCGTCTGTGATACATATCACAGACGGTTTTTACTTAAAAACCGTCTGTGATATTCCTTCCTCCTAAACCAAAATCTATTTCTGTTTATTGGCTAGCCTCAGGAAATGCTAGCCATGCCCTCTGAAACAAGCAGATAATCACAGACAAAAAACATACAATTCACACATCTCATTTGCTTTCAGGTACATTTCGCAGACATAAAACATCCAATTGACATCGCACTTCATCTCACAGACATAAAGCATGCATCCATTTCGCAAATCAATTAATTGAATTGAACTGAAATATCCATTAACAAATGCACAGTTACAAAAGATCTACACTGCATTTACACTTAGTGATAAGACCAATAGGAAATCAGTGTGCGCAGTGGAACCGTCCTTCTGGCTGTATGACTTGAGTCAGCAAAAAGAACGCTAACTCTGATTGAACCTCTCGAAGCTCAGACTGTTTCAATGCAGTTGACGGGATTGATACAGCCTGTCGATAGGAATATCAATGTACATATATATGTAACGTGATAAGTATGAAGTAATTATGGGAAGAGTGACAAACCTTGCGATTGGTGACCCTCGAGGAATCGAGGAGTAGTTCCATATGTTGGCAAACGTAGTATCCACATGTGTTGCCCGGCTGCTGCTGGTGGCACTGCAAAAAATGGAATGTGTTAGTTCAAAAGGCATTAGTACCATCTGTTGCATAGGATTAATTAATGTGAAATAGCGAATACCTTAAAATCTCGAACATGTGTCAGCAGGCCGTTGGCCCCGCGCTTCGAGTCACCTCCCTTTTCAATGTACATCGCGAACGCCCTACGTAATTCGAAAAGGTTAACCTTAATCATTCGGAAGGAAAGAAAGAGTACAATGTAGATATGTATGGGGAATATGTGCTTACCTATCGATTACTTGGCCGACAATTGTGAAGTCCATTTTATTCTTACTTAGGGAATCAAGGTAATATACCTTGTTCCATTTTGGTACAATTACTATTAAAATCCAATGAAAGCTCTGATTGAAGGGCATAAGTACATAGTCCTTATTGCGACAACTCAGCAGGCCTGATGCAATGTACCTCTCGACGAGGGATGCCTCCACGTCGATGGTAGTCTTGGCGACCAATTGTGGGTCCAAGAAACCAGCTGATGAGTTCGATACTCTAGCTTTAATCAGCATGTGTCTATATATATACACACGAAAGCAAAAAATTAGATATGGCATTTATCGGTATGACATTAACGGAGACTGTGATTGTACACACTTACAGCGTCCAGCATCGAACGATTGAGACGTCAAGAGCGTTGAGCATGAACAGCTCGAATAAATCCTCAAAGGCGACCACGAATGTACACTCTTGAAGATTGTGGTGTAAATCTTCCTCGGAGAATTTGACAGTGATACTTGAAGTCCGTTCTCCCTCTGGCTTATTGGACTGCTGCATATACCACGTGTGCAATTGCATGCAACTATATGGTAGCTTTTGGAGGGCTTTTTGCTCGAGCAACGGCTCGCCAAGCACGAATTTGCGGGCCAAAGGGTGGTACGGAAGATCATCATTGGTCTTCTTTGCTTTGCCCTTGCTGGCCTTGCTGCCTCGGCTATGGGTCGACTTCACGGAAGTCGACTTTGAAGGTAGCAGCGGTGCAAGTTGCTCTGGCGAGAATAGGGCCCGTGGAGATAGCACCGTTGTAGTATCCGGTGGTGGAACCGACTGGTCTTGTACTGGAGATGGCACCAGTGCATGTTGCTCTGGTCCTGCCACCGGTGAAGAAGCCTCCAGGAAGATGTCGCTTTTGGGGCTACTCGAATAGGCCTACCAATGGAGCAAGCATTCGAGAGGTAATAATTATTACCAGGATGTCGTCCACAGGAAATTTGGACTGGGTATGCGTCGGATTGGACGCGCAGCTACTCGGACGGTTGTGCGGGCTACCTAGCATAGCAGCGGCGGTGGCGGCCTGCTGACTTTCTGTCTGTTTCCGCACCTCTTCTCTGATTACTTCACCCATCTGAGCAAATAGCTCCTCTCGAAGAGATTCCTTGATCTCTTCTCGTAGCTGCTCCTCACGCTCGGCTTTGTTTCTCTTCCTACGCCGATACATTCCGGAGTCATCTTGGAAACCATGTTTCCAAGGAACGTAAAGCCCAAGGCCTCTCGTACGACCCGGGTGCTCCTTGTTTCCCAGGGCCACGGAGAGCATATCATTCTCCCTTGTTCCCTGGAATGATCCCAGGGTAGATTCAAAACTCAGCTCTTCCTGCAAGAGCACGACATGTCATTTCAATTCGTACGAAGTTGTGGAGTAATTACAAGCTACGTAGTTCGATCGATATCTTACCAGGCGCTGGGACACTTGCTGGTCTGCAGGGTTTCGAAAGGAGACGTCCCCCGATGTCGTTGTAGATGACCTTGCTCTAAGCCAATTTCGAGCGCGGTCATCCGGGATATTGGAAAACGGCGGGGCGATGTCCTCTGCAGCTGCCAGCTCATCCTCCAACCTCCACTGCGGGATTTTACCCGCATACCCAGCTGTGCCAAGTCTGTGGGGGTGCGTGTTTTTTGCCTGGAGGGCCTTGTGCGCCACACTTGTACTTTTGAATTCTTCGGTCGTTTTCATCGCCTTGAACTCTTCCCATTGTGATTCCAGGAATGGGTATTTAGTAAAAGGCGTTTCGTCCGTCTCCACGTATTTCCTGACAAGCGTGCTCTTGAAGTTCTTCCATGCTTTGCACGCCGCTTGGTAGGTTTGTCGTTCCACAGCGTGTAAGTGTTCTTCTGGGAACTCGAACGATGCCAAGATTTCGGTCCACAGGTCACGTTTCCGAGTGTCAGGCACGTTCTTCCACGAATTGTATGTGATCTCAATTCGTTGTCGTGCAACTATTCCGACCATGGTTCGGAATGCGTTTACCGCTTGCTTAGGAAGGATAGGGACCCCAGCTGCGTTTACCGCTGTGATGGTCTGTCGGCTCTGAGGCTTCTTTGATAGCCCTCTTCCTTGGCGTCTTGATGTTGGAGCGGACGCCTCCGGCGATGATGATGAAGAATGCGCGGGTGACATGTTGCTCATTTTGTGGGTCTATTAAGATAAGATGAGAATGTTCAAAGTGAGGAAGCACGAAAAGTCAAACATGATGCTCAATGTTCGGAAGAGAGGAGAGGAGTAGAGGGAAGGGGGAGAAGGGAGGGGGTGATGTGGACACAGAGAGGGGTTATGTGCCTATACTATATACTACATACTATATGTGTATATACATACATATACATATACATACCTACATATATACATATACATATACATACCTACATATATACATATATAATGGTAGCAATATGAAGCAACAAGCAACAAGCATCAATAATAGAATCAATAACAGTCTCAACATGAATATGTGCTCTCAAATTGTAGGGTTGCACAAGATTAATCTTGGCCGTCCCGCTACTAAATCATATACTCTTCCTTGATTGGTTATGCCAAATAATGAATTCAGTATTTTGAGCTCTAGATACAAACTCTAAAATCTCAAGATCAAGATATATTTAGCATGCATATATTCAAACAACAGTATTCATACAGATCAAGACCACACAAGTTAACTTTGCCCAATAATTCAGTCTTTTAACTTGTCAAGATTAAATCCGAACAGATCAATTTAATAACATGCTATAACCTGAAAACTGCATGAACCGACAGCTATTAGAGCTCAAGCACTGAATGAACCAATCTCAGTATATGATTTTATCATCATCGAGCAACTGTAGTAAACAATTAATGTACCAAATAGCAAACTAATTAAGCTACTGCAGTAAACCCTAGTCCATCACAGAAAGTGCTCACAATGCAGTCGGTAATCGAGGGGAGGTGGCCGGCGAGGGGCTCGACGGAGGCGGCCGGCGAGGGGCTCGGGGAGGCGGTCGACGAGGGGCTCGGGGAGGCCGAGGCGACGAGGGGCTCGACGAAGGCGGCCGGCGAGGGGCTCGGGGAGGCCGAGGCGACGAGGGGCTCGACGAAGGCGGCCGGCGAGGGGCTCGGGGAGGCGGTCGACGAGGGTTCGGGGAGGCGGAGGCGACGAGGGGCTCGAGGAGGCGGAGGCGACGAGGGGCTCGACGGAGGCGGCTGGCGAGGGGCTCGAGGAGGCGGCCGACGAGGGTTCGGGGAGGCGGAGGCGACGACGGGCTCGGGATTTACTTGGATCTAGATCGAATAGCTGCGCAGCGCACAGGGAAAACCCTAGCCAGAGGGTATATATAGGGAGGTTATCACAGACGGTTCTAACTCAAAAACCGTCTGTGATATTAATATCACAGACGGTTCCAAGTCTAAAACCGCCTGTGATAGTATAAATATCACAGACGGTTCTAAGTGTATAACCGTCTGTGATAGTCATATTATCACAGACGGTTTTAAACTTAGAACCGTCTGTTTTATTGATATCACAGACGGTTCTAAGTTTAAAACCGTCTGTGATAAGCCTTTGCGACTGTAGTTATTAAGACAACACCAATAACCACAGCTGCATTCATATCCACCACACCGTCCTTTGTTTTATCACGGATGTTCAGTAAGAGACCAATCAAGCTGTCGCACACATTCTTTTCTACGTGCATGACGTCGATGCAGTGCCGAACATCTAGGTACTCCCAATAAGGTAAGTCCCAAAATATTGATCTCTTCTTCCAGGTGTTCTTCTCATGAGCCCTCAATTTACGTCCCTTTCCGAGGACAACATCTAAATCCTTAACCATATCATAAACCTCGCGTCCCCTTAAATGCCTTGGAGCTGAACCATCTTCCTTCTCTCCGTCAAATTGTTTCTTCATCTTGCGGTATGGGTGAGCCCTCCGAAGGAACCGGCGGTGACGCATGTAGACGGTTTTGCGTGAGTGTCTCAGCCACACACTCTCGGTACCATCTAAACAGTGAGTACAAGCTTTGGCACCTTTTGTACTATGGCCCGATAGGTTACCAAGGGCAGGATAATCATTTATGGTGCAGAACAATAAGGAGCGCAGAGTGAAGTTCTCTCGTTTGTACGCATCCCATACCTGTACCCCTTCGTTCCACATTACTTTTAGATCTTCCACCAACGGTGCTAGGAACACATCGATATCATTCCCAGGTTGTTTTGGCCCTTGGATAAGTATCGACAGCAAAATATACTTTCGCTTCATACACAACCAAGGAGGAAGGTTATAGATGCAGAGAGTCACGGGCCATGTGCTATGTCGGCTGCTCATGCTACTGAAAGGATTCATTCCATCTGTACTCAGTCCAAACCTTATATTCCTTGGTTCTGCACCGAACTCTGCAAAACTCCTATCGATGTTTCTCCACTGCGCGGAATCAGCAAGGTGTCTTATCATTCCATCCTTCTTGCGCTCCTCCGAGTGCCAACACAGCAGTTTTGCCTCCTTTGGATTTGCAAAAAACCTTTTCAAACGGGGAATTATAGGAAAATACCATGTCACCTTAGCAGGAGGTCCTTTCTTCGCCTCTGTTCCCTCGCCATCAACTGATTGATTGTTACGTTTGTATCGGGATGCGTTGCACACCGGACATACATGCATGTTTGCATACTCTTTACGGTAGAGGATACAATCGTTCGGGCATGCATGTATTCTTTCTACTTCCATTCCCAACGGACAAAGAACCTTCTTGGCTTTATACGTGGTTTTAGGCAACTCATTTCCATCCGGAAGCATGTCCGCTAAAAGACCTAGCAGCGCCGTGAAACTCTTGTCCGACCAACCGTTGCTTGCCTTCAATTTCAACAGTTCAAGCACGGCCAACAACCTCGTGTACTTGCATCCCGTGTACAAAGGTTTCTCTGAGTCCTCCATCAAGCCACGGAATTTAACATACTCTCTCTCATCATAGTTCTCTTCAACATCGCGAAGCATCTGATCCAGATTATCATCGTGCAACCTATCCGAATCCGACCCACAATCGACATCAGCCGGCGGCATGTCATTCAGTTCACAGGCGATGTCATCCGGGGGCATATCATTCACTTCACCGGCGATGTCATCCGGCGGCATATGATCATTCACTTCGCCATGACTGGTCCAACACGTATAATCCTTTTTGAAACCCCTCCGAATCAAGTGCGATTCAATTTGCCCTCGGTTCTTAAACATCTTCACATTCTCGCAGTCAGTGCATGGACAGCACATATATATCGCCCCCTTATTCAACATATCCTCCTCGGCAGCTCTTATAAAAGCAGAAACGCCATTAATGTACTCTTCACTCACACGGCTCGCGGCATACATCCAGCTTCGGTCCTACGTTACGTACATATATAACAACTTAGTATTAAAATCTAGATTAACTAATTATAACTACATATATACCGGCCACATTTATTATATTGAGACTTTATTTGCTAGATTCATATTACAAACACAACAGCTATTATATAACCAACAATTTTGCAAATTAACCATCTTCAATAACCACTCATGGATTACTTAGAACTAAATTGTAATGCAATTAAAGAAAAAAATAAATTGCATTACTAACCATATCTAGAACAACCAGCAAAGTATGAATCTTCAAAGCTCAATCTCTGCCTCTTCCCACCAAATTAACAAGGCCTGAAATCGCCTAGCTTCCTCCCGAGTGAAAAAGTGCGCAGCAGTGGCTAGATCTGGATCGAAATGAAGACAGATGCGGTCTGAGCAGCGCAATAAATGCCTACTGACATTATCACAGATGGTTTTTAATAAAAAACCGTCTGTGAATTATCACAGACGGTTTTTAATTATTAACCGTCTGTGATAACAAGGTTATCACAGACGGTTTTTATTTAAAAACCGTCTGTGATAATCTGGGATTATCACAGACGGTTTTTAATACAGACCGTCTGTGATACAAACGTATCACAGACGGTTCATAGTTAATAACCGTCTGTGATAATCCATTTTCCCACCACAAATACCACAGACGTCCTCCAAATTACAACCGTCTGTAATAGTGCTCATTAGAGACGGTTTCACAAAACCGTCTGTGATGAGGCGTCTACTATTAGGCTTTCTGTAGTAGTGACCTTCCCTTATTTGTGTGTCTCCATGTGCACGTTTACTACACTTGTCAATTCTAGACCGGGAGGCATTCCCGCGTGGTTGTGGTGCTTGTCGAGGTAGACGAGTCAACGTAGCAGGACCAAAACAAGCTTACATGGAGGAGCTAATGGCAAGCAGTTCGGACATGAAGCTGATCGGCCAATCTCGTGGGCATGATGCTCACGTACATCCCGTTAACTACGGTTTCTTTCGATTGCAAGAACCAATAAAGAAATTGTTGCTGTCATGGTAGTCCTCATGCGTGTTGTTTGGATGTGCGTGCAGGTGCAAGAGATTCAGGGAGCTTGTGGCTTGGATGGAGTAGGTTGGTGCTTAGGACTCATGAGGGCATCGTCGAAGTGCCTCGTCGCCTAGGCCAAGGGCTGGTTAGGCGCCTCACACCAGTTCTTGCAAAGCTGAACAAATATTAGCAACCTCAACTCTTGCTACCTTCATGGCATGGTAATAATAATTGGTATGAGAACCAATGGTGATTGTTCTTTGTATCACCCTCTTTTACGATTACGTTGCAACGTATAGACACCCTACTAGTATTGTCAAATGTTGTAGATCATGGAGTGGCGGAGGGCGAGGTGGCAGTTGGGGGGCTCACTACCAAAAAACCCATCTTTCTTGGGGCAATTTATTTTCTGACGGGGCCGTATTCCACCATCAGAAATTACATTTTTTTGGTGGGCCCATAACACCGTCAGAAAAATTACTAATATTCTTAGGGCCTGTTTGGAACAGAGGAATTTCACAGGAATTTTGCAGAAAACAATTCAATTCCCGCAAGAATCGGAAAAAATTCCTGTATTCCAAACAGGGCCTTAACGGTTTTTGTCCAATTCCTGGCGGTTTTCAACCGTCGTGAAATCTCTGGATTCTGGCAGTGGCTGGAGACCTCTCATGAATCTGGAAGTGTTCAATATAGCCCTTTGCATTCTGAAGAATTTCGGTACGTATAACTCATAAGATATAGTTATATTATATAGATTATTTGGCCCTATTGAGAATATCCGGTATATGTAATTCACGTCACCACTCTGTAAGATATATTGATAAACACGGATGGGTTGGTGGTGGAAAACATGATGGTGCTAGCTTGATTAACCAATCATGTACTTACCGCGATCTCCTAATATGATATTTTGGAGACAAATGAATGATTACACGATAGCAACATTGCTTGCTTACGGTTTTTGTTAATCCTCGTTTTGAAATATGCTTTCGTACTAGAGTGGACGACACAGCTGTTAAAATCTCACCAAATGAAATGATTGTTCGTTGAATTTTTTGTCGACAAGATAGTATATTTTATTCGAGAGAATTTTTAATGTTTTCTTGTGACATGTACACTTCGAACCGATACCAGCTTACCTTGAACGGCCAATAATATCGACGCGATCGACTTCTCCAGAGGCATAGTACGTGCCAGCCTCATGCATGCACGTAATCATTCAGAAAAATCGTCTACTCCCACGATTAAGAAAATTGATCGAGTAGCAAAACCATGCATATGACAGTACAAATTAAGATCGCGTTGCGCCCACCTAGTTTCCATGAGATTTCATGAAAATAATGTCGAAGAGATAACACACATTTCGTGTACCTATATTTGATTTGATCGAAAATGCATGCGTCCTCGTCATTTATTCTTGACATAATACGAAATGAGATAAAATAAATTGCGTGATTGGGAAGAAGATTTTAAAGATATCATATTCTTTTATTTTCATGAACAAAGTGTTAAGCCTGCGTGACATACACACTTAATTTGTACATCTTTTTAATTTGCAAATTCTCAAAATCACGGCTACAGGCTGCCAAATAACGATGTAATGGTAATTAAATGTCTTTAATATGCAAGTACTCGAAGTCACAGCTACATCCTAATTAACAATGTAAGCTAGTGTTTATCCACCACCAATTTTGAAGAATTTACTCTGGAGTACGTACTCCTACTTCTCACAATTGATGGTAAATTTCCGGGGAACGAATTATACATGTGTGTTGGTTAGTGTGTGCATGAAAATGGTTCCACACTCTTAGGGGTATATATGTGTGCGTATGATGTATATATACAAATACATATACATATATACAAATCAATAACTTCCTTTCCAAATTGATTATATATCATTACACTTGCACGCATTTAAAAGCAATCTAAAGGCATGGAGACTTGGTGCCCCCATTTCAGCGTCATATATATATATACACACACACACTTCTCTGCCTTTGGATTGCTTTTAGATGCGTGCAAGTGGAATGGAAGTCATTGATTTAGCATGCTGAATCAATCATTGATATATATATATATATATATATATATATATATATATATATATATATATATATATATATATATATATATAGGAAAATTACATAAGGCACCTGGGTGCCTAGGCACCCACATCAAGAATCGTCCGATATATGTGTATGATTGATAATTTTTTTGAGTTTGGGTATGAAAATATTTTATACCCTTGATATATTTATGGCAAGTAAGTTTTGAACTCAGTTCAAACTAGTTTGAACTACTTTTGAGTTTGATGCGACTACAGTGAGTATATACCATAAAAATAGCTCAAACTAATTAAACTGAAGTTGAATTTAATTTTTTCGGAGTTTGACATCTCAAATATACTTTTTTATGGGTATATGAAGATACCCACATCAAACGTTGCGAATCTCAAAGCAAATCAACGGGTATTGATATGGGTGCCTAGGCATATATATATATATATATATATATATATATATATATATATATATATATATATATATATATATATATATATATATATATATATATATATATATATATATGTATGTATGTATGTATATATATATATATGTATATATATATATATATATATTGACATGCATGGTTTTCTTTATATGTGTTTAGCAGTAACTTCACTCACACACGGCAATACCTTTTCTGTATTAGTTATTTGCTATATATTGACATGCATGGTTTTCTCTCCTCTCAATGCATGCAAGTTGGCAATAACTTCACTTACACACGGTAGTAACTTCATGAATTATAGATAATAACTGTAAGTAACTTCATACATTACAGATGATAATTTGATGTACATACGATAGTAACTTTATCATAATTAACAAACACTTATAACTGAGCATAGGGTGGGATGGTGGAGCGGTTGGCTGGTTGGGTCAGTAGGGGTATGTGCTTATTTTACGCGTATCCACTGATTAGTAAATCTATATGTATATATGTGTATGTATGTATATATATGTATACATATCTATGTATAGACATATATACACATGTATACATATATACATACATATGTATGTATATACATATACATATACATATACATATACATATACATATACATATTCATATACATATACATATACATATACATATACATATACATATACATATATGTATGTGTATATATACATATTATCACTACTACAAAAAGGACCATTCTGGACAACTCATCACAGATGGTTCAACACAAACCGTTAATGGTAAAGTTACCACAGACGATTTTTATTCCGAACAGTCTGTGATAATATCACAGACGATTCAAAATAAAAACCGTCTGTGATGTCTGTACTTATCACAGACGTTTTTTCGATTATCACAGACGGTTAGGATTAAAATCATTTGTGATGCCAGCGAACCATCAGTGATAGTACCACATCGCCGATCTGTGGCATCTCTCCCAGGATTTCGATCTCACCCATCTATTCTCTCTTCATCGAATGGCAGACACCGGTCTACTCCCACCTCTCGCCCTTTAGTACTCCCCCTAGGACTATTCATTCGGTTGTTTCGGTAAATTTGGTTCAGTAAATACGGTACATATGGTATTGTTAGTTCGGTAAATACAATATATTTTTAAAATATGGTTCGGTATCGGTAAATTCCACTTTATTTTGGTACGGTATCAGTAAATACCATATTTATCAAAGTTGACGTGAATGATATATATTACCAGAACTATTGGTTTCTAAAAAACATGGTTCGGAGCTTACTAACATATTACCGCAAGGTACGAGTTCCATTTTCTCAAAGGCAGGTAGGAAGTGATGAGCCGGTTATGTCGCCCCTACTGGCTAATGATATATTTTGGGGGGGGGGGGATCTCTATTGTTATATTACTATTAATTATTATTGTCATTTCGCATGCATGCGTGTACTCTATAATTGTAGCCAGTATCTGCACATCCACATGCTTAATTCTCACATCGTGAATGCTAGCTAGTAATTTTTCAGTAAGATCTGAACCATGTTTTCACAGGAATTTTTTAAAAATAACCTAATTTTTATTCGAAATTATAGAAATATACATGTGCTAATTTTTTTTTATAGGAATGATGTTCAGTCGTCCAACAGTTGGACGACTAGAAGTTGGCGTCCAACGGTCGTGCGACAGACATGCACTTGGTGGGCCGTTAGGTGACAGGTTGCAGTCGCCCCACTGTTGGGTGACTAGGACCTATCGCCGAATAGTAAGGCAATTGGAAGTCCAGCCGTCTAACTATTCAACGACTGCAACTGAGCCCACTTTTGCGTAGCTTGCTCCTGATTGCACATGGGGTAAATAACAATTGTTGTAGATAGGAAACATTTATCAAATTTTTGTCATCAAGTTGTATTTTTTTTGAAAAAATAGGAGACAATGTCGGTTGATTCATTTGTGATTTTCGTAGATTATTAATGGTATAAAATCTATTAGATTCGTAATAACATTTTGTGATTATCGTATGTTGTTGTAGTGCAAAAAATTTTGTGGAATTGTTTTAGGACAATTGAGATAGCAATGATTGGTAAGTACGAAGGTAAGTAATATTGTGATGCAACCGAGAATTCATACATGGAGGAGAACTTGTTTTTTCATGTTGTGTGAAAAGACGAGAACAAGTGCTTTTGCGAATTAAAATAGGCTTCATAAAAAAGTTGGACGTAGCATGGCGCACAGGGTTTGGTCTCGTCATTGCGCAAAGCTAGGCCGTTTGGTCTTGTCACTGTGCAAAGCTGCACCTTTTCGTCTTGTCACTCCGCAAAGCTGCACCCTTCAATCTTGTCACTATGCAAAACTGGTTTATCTGGTCTTGTCACTACGCAAAGCTACCCCGTCTAGTCTTGTCACTGTGCAAAGCTGCCCTATCTAGTCTTGTCACTACATAAAATTACCCCGTCTAGTCTTGTCACTGTGTAAAGCTGTCCCGTCTGGTCTTACCACTGCACAAAGCTGCACCGTCCGGTCTCGTCACTGCGCAAAGCTGCCCCGTCTGGGGCAAAGCTGCACAAAGGTAGCGCATGACCTGATTTGTCATAAAGCACGCTGCCTTCCCCCATGGGCTATAAAATACACACCCTACCCCTGATAGTAGGAAGAACTATCTTCTCTGTCCTAGAGTAACATACCATGGCAGATGCTAAGGGAAGGGCTCCTCGGGTCTTCCTGAAGTTTTTTTATGGCTTACACCATCCCGGCGTGGCGATCATGGATTACACAAACACCAGGACAAGCACAGATAACTCCAACCCACATATGTCGAAGGAACTACAACCAGCTATCATAATTCTCACTTTCCATGAATGCAATGGCTAAGGGCAGAATTTGATTGTTGCCATCAATGTCAATGGCCATAAGGTTCTGGCCCTTATATTTGCCGGTCAAACAGGTCTCATCAATTGAGATCACGGGAAGCATATGCCTAAATACCTCGATGCATGCACCAAAGGCTAAGAAGGCCTCTGCAACATCGCAAAACCTAGCGGCCTTGTAGATGGCTTGTCCTTCATAGTAGTGTACTTGTCCGAGTTCCTGTCCTGCAACACTTGAAGCATACGAGAAAGGTTGTCGTACACCACCTCGAAAGACCAAAACTATTTTTTCGAAGCCTTCTGCTTTGCACGCCATACCTTCACGTAGATAATTTTGTACTTGAATTTCTTATTGATAACCACCACGATGTGCGTAGCCTCGATGTCCTTCTTCTCTACTATCTCTCCACACATCAAATTGGCTATAAAGTCAGACGTTAGGTAATGATGCCTTGGCAAAACACTGCTAAGAATGCAGGAGTGTGGCTCCACCTTTAAGACAATCCAGTGAGTCACATACTTCGGTCTACGTGCGTGCACCCTCTAAGGATAACTGGTCTACTCACACTTCATGGTGTACTGCTCCTGGCTAGATTTCACAACCTAGAAAGTCCGCTGTATGGACAGGGCCCACAGTTTGATGGAATCCTGCAACGATGCCTTGTCAACAAACATTGAGTGCAACCGAACCTCTGTGACATCATATTCCTATGGTGATTCGTGCTCGTCATGCACAGCAACACCCTCAGCATCAAACATGTTCCATTCATGTGGGATGGGAACATCGTCCTTATCAGAATTGTCCTCGTCGTCCTCCTATACAGCTTCCTCTTCAGCCTAGGCCATCTGATCATCGCTCCCCATTTGATGCACTATGTACTCCACATGCTCCCCTTCATCAGCTTGTCTTGTGGCTCACCACACCGTGACCCTTCTTCCTCTCGTCCATGCACTGCATCAGCTGGATCACGAGCATCTTCCTCCGCAACCATTGTGACACCGCCCTCTGGGTCCTCCTCTTGACCAACAACTGGGCGCCTGAGCTACTCGCACCACCTAGATGGTAGCCACTAGCACGGCCTTGTACAACTTCTATTGGACATGGTTGTACAAGTAGCACGCACTCATATCCATGGTGCCAACAGCCTTGCACAAACTCCGTCCACGCAACAGTGCAGATCAATGTTCTCAACACCCATCAATGTTAGGGTCCAAGGAGAAGTTGCGGGTGAGCCAGTGCATCACATCTGTAATTCGAGTATTCTCACCGTTCAGGTGTACCAGAGTGGCTTACGCAAAACTGCTCAAGTCAACACCGCTCGGACCTTTACGAATGGTGCTGACACCGTAACGCACTTTCAATGTAGTGGGTATCGGCATTACTGATGTCTACCTGCAAATATTTTCAATGTTGCAGCTGGTCAAATCGCATCACACATTATGCAAGTATTGTTGTACTATAATTAACATTTCTACAACCATTCGCCTATCATGACCAACTACACTACCCTCATAGTATAACCCATCCTCATTCGCACCGATAACACTCCCTTTCCTCCGACCCAATACGCATCAACTCCCTATAGGCTCCCACATGCACCGACGTCGCTCCTCTCTCGCAGCTTCAGCTTCTCCTACTGTAAATAATTCCTAATGAGTTTTAATAATTTACATGGCATACTGATTTAAATGCCAATATACCAGTTCTAACGGTATGTGTAAATTTTCAATGTACTAATGACATTATATTCATCTGTAATTAATCATAAATGTTACATAATAATGTTTTGCACAAAGCGAACTATTTACACCGTACAAAAGTATTGATTAAATTTTGAACAACTATAATTTTCTACGGATGCTTATTTTGTGCATAATATTGACTAAATTTTCAATGACTATAATTTTCTACGGTTGCTAATTTTCTACAACTATAATTCTCTACGGATGCTAATTTTCTACAACTATAATTCTCTATAGATGCTAATTTTCTACAACTATATTTGCTAATTTTCTACAATTATAATTCTCTACGGATTCTAATTTTCTACAATTATATTGACTAAAATTTCTTCAAATTACATTGACTAAATTTTCTTTGATTATTTACTTTATACCAAAGTTGTATATTCTTTTTTACAACTATAATTTTCTAGGGATCCTAATTATACACTAAACAAATTATTTACTTTATAAAAAATATTGACTACAATATACAAAAAAATTTACCTCGTTGAAGTAGCGGATCCTCTCCTTCTTCCTCAACCTCTCCCTCTTCTTTCATTTTCATCCCTCCCCTCTTCTCTTCTTTCTTTTCCTTCTCTTTTCTCTCTTCTTCGCGTGGCACAGCGTCGGCAGATGCAAATGGCCAGGGGCTCGGCCGAGCAGTTGATTTATATGCATGTTTAGTTGCTGAATGGCTGGGCGACTGGTCCCAGTTGTCTGACTGCTCGATGACTGTAATTATGTCACCGAATGGTCCACGAACTGCTTGTGTGTCGTGTGGCCATTAGGTGACAGGTTCTAGTCGCCCAACAGTTGGGTGACTGGAGATCATTCCTATAAAAAATTTTGGCGTTGGTATATTTCTGTAGTATCGAATAATAATTGGATTATTTATTTAAAAAATCCGTTTTCACAGTATGCAGCCAGACAGCCAGCGGCCCAACCACATCACCACCAGTCCACCAGGTAGCCGCCAACACTCAGCAGTGACTCAGTGAGCATGTCAGCACCAGTAGCACTCTAGTAGGCCAATGCCCAAAGGGAATGAGCGAGGGATCAGGATGGTATCAAGCTTCTCAGTTTTTCAGTTTCCTCAATTTTCAATCAATTTTTACCAAAAAAACTGAACTCCCAAAAAAAACCCAAAATCTGCATACAAGCCGAATCTTGAAAATAGGTCAAACCAAGCTGACTGTATGGTTCAGTTTTTTCATTTAATTTTATCGGTTAGATCCAAATATGAACAGCCCTAACTCCCCCCTCTCCCTTTCCCCCAGTTTCACTCTAAGAGCCAACACTGATGAGGACATTTCCTGCTGCTCCTAGTTCATCCACTCCTTATTCCTGCTTCCTCCCCCAAACCGAAGTGCTCTGTCCCCTCGATGACACTGACTTCTGTCGTGAGCCCTCCACCTCCGGTTGTGATGCCACGGTTCACTGCACAAGACACTCTTGTCCTAAGCGTTGTAAGAGTGTCTTGTGCAGTGTCACTGTCGTGACACAACGATCACACTACCGTCGCCTCTCCTTCATAGTTAGTGATATATCCTCCATCCGAAATTTTTTGGATGGCTAGGGTTTTGGCCATGTAAATCTTAATGCTTGTGCGCATGAAAATTAATTATTGATGCCTTAGTTCTTGTGATGATTGATGGATGGCTAGGGTTTCGGCCCTTGTTGAAATTCATGTTTTATTGCAGGATGAAGACATGGTAATAAAGTTTATTGCATGATGATCTTGTTCTCATAAATAGGAATGTTTTGGTTCATCTACATTCTCTCATTGTACTGTTTTGTAGCACAATTAAAGAATATTGATGAATTGAAGGAGAGCTATTTATGAGGATGCTAGAACGCAATCACAGACGGTTCTTAACTAGAACCGTTCATGATAATAGACTATCATAGATGGTTATTAACTAGAACTTTTTGTGATACTAACTATCACAAACGGTTCTTAACTAAAACCGTCTGTTTTGTATTTTATCACAGATAGTTTGAGAGCCGTCTGTGATAGCTACATGTTATCATAGACATATAAATTTAGACGGGTCAGAAACCATCTATGATGACGGTTTTGAACCGTCTTATATGCACGCGCGCGCGCACACACACACACACACATATATATATGTATGTATATATATATATATATATATATATATATATATATATATATATATATATATATATATATATATATATATATATATATATATATATGTGTGTGTGTGTGTGTGTGTGTGTGTGTGTGTGTGTGTGTGTGTGTGTGTGTGTGTGTGTGTGTGTGTGTGTGTGTGTGTGTGTGTGTGTGTGTGAAGACTTTTTCGTACTTCTGGGAGTATATTCTCTCACTTGCAATATACCACTTAAACGAACGTATTATACTTTTTTTGTCGCTTTCAGTATACTTAAATACTAATTATATGATACTCCAATGTGATTTGGTTAAAAACTTTTATCTAGATCCTTTATTTGTGCTATGTACCCTTTTCCATATATGAAATGAGTATACACACACACAAATTATGATATAAAAAAATGAATTTTGATGGAAATTTGATGCAACTCACTTTGAAGTATCTTATAATCATTATTAAAGTAGTCTTAGAAGTATAAAGATGTATAACAATATTATTTAGGTGGTATATAAGAAATGGGCATACGTATTCCAGGAGTATATACTCTCCTTCTATTTCCTCTTTTTATGATAAATGTATGCATCAACGAACAAAGCAAGTAAGCATGTATATCCGCGACATGTTGCATGCGTGCATATCCTGCCCATGCGGACACGAGACAATATCATGTTTTCTGAAAGGAACACGTACGCGAGCTTCGTCGTCGATCCAGATCAGACAAATGAGTGGTCATAATTAATCAAACCTGAGTGACACATCATCGCATGCACACCATGCGTGCAAAGCTCTGGTCGATCTCTGGATGCAGGAGTACAAGCCAAATTGGTTATTGTCTTTGTACATGTGACCTGAATCACCAGTTTTCCTGCTATCCAACAGGATATATATGCCCGTCCTTTCATGGTAATTAAAACAAGAATTTCATGTATAGGATACAACAACAGTATAAATTCCCGTAGGGATATAAGAAAAACTCCGCGTTACAATAAACGGGTCCTTACTATTAACAGCTTCATAATGCATCACAAGCATATCTTTCTAGCTTCGATCGACCCAAAAGCCCTAACCATAGTTTGAAGAGGTAAAAATACCTAGCATCTAGTTAGTAAAGGTGTTTATATATGCTGTAATTTAGCAAGCTTGTTGAACTCTGGCTTATATTTTATTTTGCCTATATAAATATAGAAACAGTCATTGTTTATCTTAAGTGTGAATGTGTGATAGAGACATCTATTTATAGTTGCAGGCACCACTTATTTTTAAATTTCGGCAGATTATTCGTGATTTAGGGGGAAGATAGCACGCGGCCTTGCTAAGATATTTCTTGAATTCCTCACAAGTTGTCCTTGCTCCAACCTGCAAAGTCTCAATCCGATGGTGCCATGCATGTGCACGTCTAGATGGTACGTACGCTCTCTTCAACAATATTTTTCTAAACGAGAAATCCTGACATCGTGCCTGTTAACAACAAACAAATCGCCCAATAAAACAATTAGATCTCATCAACAATTGATTAGTACTGTCTCTTATTCTTTATATTTCGGAAAATTATACACGCAATAAGAACAAATTGTGTTCGTAAAAATGAGCAACTTCATAATATATTCCATTGCGACGTGAACATAAGATGGAGTTTTGTGAAAATTAAATCAGCCATTACTTGGCATGATTTCGTCCGGTTTAATTTTACCAAATTCCACACGTGGCGCACGACTTATGTTGGGTATGATTTTGAACAATTCCATGCACATCTCATATTATTGGAAGAATAGACCTTTTCCTATTTGAAAGGAAAACAGTTCGAAGATAATCAAGAAGCCTATCTTATTCTTCTGGCTCCCATTCTTCCCTTCATTGATACTCTTCTAATTGGTCAAGTCTAACACATTTTGTTTAGAGAGAGAATACCCATTTGTCAAGTCTAACATGATAGGCTTCAAAACCAACAATTACACACTTTTCGGCATGCAACTCGCACGCGTCACACGGCCAACTTTGTCCTTGCCTTGCATGGATGGGTGATAGCAAACTCTGGACTTGTCACGTCTGATCTTGTTGTCCAACTACTTAACTGCCAGGCTTATTTGTTAAGCCTCTAATTTCTAGTTCACTATTTCTTGATATCGTTTTTCAGACTTTTTAACTTTTTTGCCCTGATAGAGAAATGTTCGTTTTAATTAGCTCGGCATTTTTACCTTCAAGCTAGCTCCAAACGGCGTGTTTGATGTTCTAGGACGTAGTACAAAAGTTATCATCAGCCATCACAATTAGTCCGTGATGCGCTAGACGTCGATAAAGACGCATCTTGTAGCCAAGATGCTTGTGAGTATGAGAAACCCTAGCCTTGTTCGAGCACCTACGATGCCTGCCTCTCGTGGCCTTGAAACAAAACACCGGCAATCCAGCGAGGATAAGTAGTGTTGGCAGTGACCAGTGAAGAATACTGTGGGAGGGGATAAGACTGTTAGGAAACTGGGCCCACGGCCAGAGTTCTGACATATTTGGGCACCCTACCGTAGACTATAAATAGGGATCTAGACCCTCTCATTATGTACACCTGATGCAATCTAAAGCAATAAAGAAAGACCAGGAGTTTTCTCTACCTCTCTGTGTTCAATCTATTATTCTGTGATTCTATGATTGATTCGTTCTTATTCTAAGCAGAGGAATCGATCGGACTAGTCGCCAGCGACGGTTCCTCAACACGTTATCAGCACAACTTCGCTCTGGTGAACGAGGTAATCATCGAAGCACAGATTGAATTTTCTAGATCGCTTTTGAATTTGTATTTTCTTTCGCGTTCTAGATTGAATCTCTACGGTGCAAATCCGCCCTAATCTACCGCGAGCAGACTTGAAGTCGCTGGCATAATGCTGATCGGTAGATTGTGAAATGGGGTAGATGTTGATTGCACTGTAGATTAGAACGATGCAAATCCGCCCCAATCTACCGCGAGCAGATCTGAAATCGCCGGCACAATGTCGATCGGTAGATTACGAAAAGGGGTAGATGTTGATTGCATCATAGATTGGAAACGAAAATTTTGCATGATTTTGTTCGATTCTGCATGATCACTGCACGAGAAAGTTGGCATCGTTTTCTTCTTGTTCGGTCATTGCACAGAGAAAGAAAAAAAACCTCGCACGGGTGGCCCTGCATAGCTGCCGCATGCGTGATGACCGATGGCTCACCGCCGGCCTGCAGCCGTCGGCCGACTGCCGCATGGAGAACCGCCGGCCCGAAGCCACTGCACCTCGGCTCCTCCGCCCGCGCATCGCCCGTAGCTGCGCGACCACCGTCGGCCGCCGCCCGCATGCGCGCCGGTTGTTGCCTCTGCCCGCGCCGCCCGAAGCGGCCTTCCCACGCCCGAGAAGACCCGGCCCGCACGCCGGCTAGTGCGCCGTGCCGCGCACGGGCCGTCGCCCCATACGGGCCACCGCCGGCAGCGGCTTCGCCGTGGGCCATCAAACACGTCCGAATAGCGCCCGTGCCGCTCCAGCCTCGCAGCGGTTGCCCGGCCACCGCTCGCCGGCCCTCCCCACGCTGCGCCGTCTCGCGCCCGCATGCGCGCCGATGCCGCGCCGACATCGCCGGCTCGAGCCGCGCGCCGCCCCGAGCTCCAGCCTGCAGCCGACCGCTCCGCCGCTCACGCTCGGGTCGCCGCTGGTGAGCTCGCCTCCGCTGCGCCATCACTCGACCGGTCGCCCGGTAGAAAGCCGCCGCCGCCACCTTTGGTAATGGGGTAGGGAAACCCTACCCCACTGCCTCTTGTGCCCGACCGAACAGGCCAACCGGGCCGAAAGGCAAAACGGGCCGGGGGCAAGGGAGGCAAAACAGGCCGAATGAGCCAATGGGGCCGGGTAGGCTGGCTGGATAAGTGGGCCGGGGGGAGCGAATGGGCCGAGCGGGGGAAAGAAAAGAAAAAGAAAAAGGGCCCGGCCGATGGGGGGTTGTGCGAAATTACAAAAAAGCCCCCGAAGTAATGTATATTACGTATAAGTCCCGAAATCTTGCAGAAAAGGCTTTGTAATTCCAAAAATTACGTATAAGCCCTCAAATTTACGAGCGGGTCTAGAATTTTTTAGAAAACCCCTCTGTAAATCAGAAAATTGCGCAAATTTTTCTCTGAACTGGAAATTTGCGTAAAAACTCTCTGGAATTGCAGAATTCACTGAAATTTCATATTCTAGCATAAAAGGGCCTCGGGAATCCGAATTTTGAATTATTTTTAGCATTTGAAGCTTATTTATTTATGCTTTTATTATTCTCTGTATTTTCTGTATTTATTTACTGTTTTGGTTAATTGTAATTACTGAAAATTGCTTTTAATCATTGCATTAGCAGTAAAATTTATAGAAAATGCATAGAAAATTATAAAACATTACAAGAATCTTTTGTACCATTTATTTACTCGCAGTGAATTATTCCATGCATGTCTACCAGCAGTAGACTTATACACATTTAGATGACTAGCATCACGAACTGGGAGTTTGAGGAGCTGGCCCAGCATGGCCAAAACTATCTGATGTAGGCATCCGATGTTGAGATTGTGCTTGGAGCCAGGAAGCTCCGCGCTGCTATCGGGATTGGCGGACTGAATGATGCTCAACCCACACCTGAGGAGAATGATCAGGCACTTCACTTTCTCGGGCATCATCTCTGTCTCACTCTCAAGAATGAGTGCATGGCAAAGAAAAGCGCGCTAGTACTCTAGATCGCACTCAAGAAGCGGTTTGAGAGGCTGAAGTTCACCATTCTTCCTCAAGCAGAGTAGAAGTGGATCAGACTGAGGTTTGCCGAATTTAAGACGGTCGGGGAGTACAATTCTGCCTTGCACAAGATTTGTACTAATCTTCAACTCTGTGGCAAGCAGATCACAGACAAGCAGAAGATCGAAAGAACCATATCCATCTTCCACCCCAATGCAATACAATCCACACACAATTATCGTCAAGACGGCTATGAGGAATATGCCAAATTTATTGATATGATGCAAGTTGCGGAAGCTTAGGACGAAGTTCTCCGCAAGAACTACGTCACTTAGCCACCTGAGAGCTCCGCTGGCCGTGAAGCCAACGCTGGGAGCTACAAGGTGCGAAAACCCTTGATTAAGAGAAGGGGAAGGAAGGGTAAGACCACAGCCCAGAAAGGCAAATTAGATGCTCCACATGAGAATAAGGCTAGCAAGCCAAAACGGGATGGCAAAGGGCACATGAAGCCCACTCTGCATCGGTTGAGGGGGAGCGCTCTGAGCAGCTGCCTGCGCTAATGGTGTTTGAGACCATTACGATAGTAGCACCCCTCTCGACCTAGAAGCAGCCACCGTCATGATTTCTCTTGAAGAGAATGTCACCCCGAGAAAATAGCAGAAGAAGTCCAGTGCACTGAATGCATTTCGACTTTAATTGTCATTTATTTTGTGTGGAAGAATATGTTAGAATTTGCATGGATGGTACTTAAGAATTGTTATCTTCTCGTGATGGTTGGATGATATTTGAAGAATTCATTCATTTATTCAATTTATGATGGCATGATATGTTCTGATATTGGCGTATTTATTTATGTGTTGATTGCCTTCTCATGCATATTAATAAAATACCCTATATTAGAACACGTGTGGCGCCCTATTAAGGAAGTGTGCTTAGCTAGCAGCGGCACAATGAATACCATCTTAAGAGAGACTAAGTATTTTCAGTCGATTCGTAAGAGCATTGGCAGCCTTACGACAATCGCCGGAAGCGATGCATGTATAATTGGTTCCGGAAGAGCCACATGGGCACAACTTTGGTCATTGAAGAAGCCTTATTATACCCAAAATCGACTAGAACTCTCCTAAGTTTTAAAAATATCAGCGCAAATGGTTTCCACGTTGAGACTAAAGAAGAGTACGGTAAGGAATACCTGCTCATTACGAAGCGCGAAGAGAATGGCAAAAGGGTACTAGAAAAACTTCCTTCCTAGAAATTGGGATATATTATACCAACATTAAGGCACCCGCAGCCTGCACTGTCCACGAAGACAGCATTTAGAAGCTCTGAACTTTTCTGTCTCTTGCATGACAGATTAGGCCACCCAGGTCTTAGAATGATGAGAAACATACTAAATAATTCCCAAGGGCATAATATTAATGTGAAGAATTTCCCGAATCATGAAGATTGTGTGCCCTGTATGTGCAACCGGGAAACTAATAACTAGACCCTCCACTCTGAAAGTGAAGGATGAAGTCCCTGCATTCCTGGAACGCATCCAGGGAGACATTTGCGGTCCCATTCAGCCCGTCTCAGGGGCATTTAAGTATTTCATGGTGCTCATTGACGCTTCATCGAAGTAGTGTATGTGGGTTTATTGTCCACAAGAAACCACGCCTTTGCAAAATTGATCTCGCAGATCATCCGCATCAGAAATGTGTTCCCAGATCATCATATCAAGTCCACTAGAATGGACAACGCCGAAGAATTTACTTCGAAGGCATTTGATGATTATTGCATGGCGATGGGAATTGCAGTTGAGCACTCGGTACCGCATGTCCATACCCAGAATGGTTTGGCAGAGGCTTTAATTAAAATAATTAAATTTATTGCCCGACCCCTCTTGCATAAAAGTAATTTGCCAGCTACATGTTGGGGACACGCAGTCCTTCATGCAGCGAATCTCATCAACCTTAGACCTTCAGCCTATAACATCCATTCACCTATGTAACTAGCGCAAGGGTCACCACCGAAGATTTCCCAACATTAGGGGGAGAAAATCAACCCCTTGATGAAGAATGTCGGGAAATTACGTGGCAAGCCACGGGAATCCATGCAGATGACCCGCGCACTAGAGAAGTCCAGAAGACATTACATGGCAGCCACGGGAATCCATGCAGATGACCCGCGCATTAGTGAAGCAAATAGAGAAGTCCAAAAGACAATAGAAGTCCAGAAGACAAGAGAAGTCTAGAAGACAATCGATTTGCAAGAACTAGCAAATCAACTGCCTGATCACTTTAGTGATTTGAAGAGCGTGACTAAGTCGCATGTGCCTACACGCACTGCACCGGAGAGGGTTGAAATACCAAAGAAAGCATAAGGTATCCCTAATCTCATCCAGAGGCCTCAGAAAAATAAAAAAGAGGACGAGAACTCTGGTTCCTCGAATCCTTAGTAGCCGGGGACGCCTGGTGAAGAAGGATAAGAGGGATTTATCACAGCCGATCATTGAAGTTCCCCAGAATGAGAAGGGGAGCCAGTTGAGACCTGGCACAAGTATGACACCTTCCGAAAAGGACATACCGGATCTGAATATCCCCATCGGCATGGATGTGTGCGCTCACATCGGAGCCGAAAAACTAAAGGGACTTACCACCGCAATTGAAAGAAGCGATGTGCAAGGCAAAGCTCCAGCTGAAGCAATCGCTCCAGAAGAAGCAACTCATGAAGAAATAGCTATAAATTATGTGCACACGAGAGAGTCCCTGAATAGGATAACAGCTAATATCGATATCTACTTCGCAAAGAAAATTACCACCATCATCAATCTTGATCCCGAGTCTGCATCGCTCGCTGAATGTAAGAAAAGATCAGATTTGGAAGATTGGAAGAAGGCAATAGCAACTGAATTGCTATCTCTGAACAAAAGAGAGGTGTTTGGGCCTGTATGCCGCACACCTCCCCACATACACCCCGTTGGGCACAAGGGGTATTTGTTCGAAAGAGAAATGAAGTAGTGAGATACAAAGTAAGGCTGGTAGCCCAAGGTTTAACTCAACGTCCTGGAGTTGATTATGAAGAAACCTACTCCCCAGTTATGAGTGGAACCACCTTTAGATATTCGATCTCAATGGCAGTGAACTTGAATTTAGAAATGAAATTGATGGATGTTGTGACTGCATACCTTTACGGTAACTTGGATTCGGAGATTTACATGAAAGTCCCTAAAGGAATCCCTCTCCCGAACCAAGACAGAGCAAATAGAAATCTGTACAGTGTGAAACTAAGAAAGTCACTGTATGGACTGAAACAATCTGGAAGAATGTGGTATAATCGCTTAAGCGACTTTCTCTGCAAGAAAGGCTACACAAGTAATGAAGACTGTCCTTGTGTATTTATACGACGATCCCAGAATGGATTCTGTATAATCTCTGTGTATGTAGATGATATGAATATCATCGGGACAGCCGAAGACATAAAAGAAGCAAGCTCCTACTTGGAGTCAGAATTTGAAATGAAAGATTTGGGCAAGACCAAGTTTTGCTTAAGCCTGCAGCTTGAACATGTCCCTGAAGGAGTCTTGGTACATCAATCAACCTACACCCAGAAGGTGCTTTAAAGGTTTGGCTTCGAGAAGGCATTTCCCTCAAAAGTACCGATGATCGGTAGGTCTTTACAGCAAGAAAAAGATCCTTTCCGACCTAGGGAAGAGGGGGAGGAAGTCCTGGGACCGGAATTCCCGTACTTGAGTGCAGTGGGAGCACTCATGTACTTAGCAAACTGCACTAGACCGGACATTGCATTTGCCGTAAACCTCTTAGCAAGGTACAGTGCAGAGCCTACCAAAAGGCATTGGCAGGGCATAAAGGACATTTTCCGATATCTCCAAGGAAGTAAGGACCTTGGATTGTTCTACAGAAAGAATCAAGATCTGAACTTGATTGGCTATACAGATGATGGGTACCTGTCGGGCCCGCATACCGCAAAGTCACAAACAGGCTATGTATTCCTGTGTGGTGGAACTGCAATTTCATGGAAATCGTCTAAGCAAAGCCTTGTAGCTACTTCAACGAACCACTCAGAAATCATAGCACTGTATGAAGCCACACGAAAGTGCGCTTGGCTCCGCCGAATGGTTCACCACATCCAACAGTCATGTGGGATGAACATTGTGCAAACCCCCACAATTATCTATGAAGATAATGCAGCTTGCGTTGCACAAGTGCAAACGGGCTATGTGAAGTGTCATCTCACAAAGCATATCAACCCCAAGTTCTTCTATGCACATGAATTGCAAAAGATGGACGAGATTAAAGTACTGCATACTAAGTCATGTGAAAATCTCGCAGGTTTATTCACTAAGTCACTCCCCGCATCTAGCTTTGAAAGGTGCGTGCGTGGAATTGGAATGATGAGACTTAGAGAAGTGCAGAATTCAGGGGGAGAATTCTCACAAGCCCGCTAGTAAATCTTGATCATGAAGATTAAGTACCCAAAGAATAAAGTCCTGCAGACCAAATGAATTTGGGTGAATTATACTCTTTTTCCCTTGACGAGTTTTCCATGAAGTTTCTCGACCAAGGTTTTTAATGAGGCAATTCGTGCATCGCAGCATCACATGTATCATGTACTCTTTCTCCAAATTTTTCCCATTGGGGTTTTATGGAGTTTTGACGAGGCATGAGCATGTTGGGTGAGTGCCCAAGGGGGGAGTGTTAGGAAACTGGGCCCACGGCCAGAGTCCTGACATATTTGGACACCCCATCGTAGACTATAAATAGGGATCTAGACCCCCTCATTATGTACACCTGATGCAATTTAAAGCAATAAAGAAAGACCAGGAGTTCTCTCTACCTCTCTATGTTCAATCTATTATTCTGTGATTGATTCGTTCTTGTTCTAAGCAGAGGAATCGATCGGACTGGTCGCCAGCGACGGTTCCTCAACAAAGACTAAGAGGTATGGGACAAGAGATTCTGTGATAAAGGGACGATACGTGATTTTATTTCGTCGTGTCGGAGCACGAACCATAAGCTTACCCATAATTTGTTTTTCCTGAGCAACCTGCATCAATTGATACGGAGGGAAAAACTAGTATCCATTAAGACTTGTTTGGACAGAAAGGGATTAAACCAGGTAATTTCCAATTATGAATTAGCAGAATTATAGTACAATTTCACCGCCAATCAGAAGGGATTAATTGCAACTAATCCCATCCATCCAAACACCTTGATTGGACGTGGTTCACTGTTCACTACTACAAATAGACTTATATTAGACACCTTATCATAAATGGTTCACCAAACCTATCAGTGTTAAATGCAATTACAGACAGTTTAGGTTTAGAGACCGTATGTTTTGTAAAAACCATCTGTATAGAGATAATATCACAGACAATTCATGGTAAGAACTGTCTGTGAAGTATCACAGATGGTTCTTACTAAAAACTGCCTGCGATATTGCCAAATATCACAAAAGGTTTTTTTTTTATAAAAACCGTCTATGATACTTCATAGATGATTTGTATTAAAAATCGTCTGTGGTATGTTTCCCACCTCTCAATCCCCTAAAATTTCAAACTCTCTCGCCTCCTGTGTCCGAGTAGGATTTGTCCCGATACACCTATAGTAAAAACAAGTATAACTTTTGCATGTGGTGGCCATTTTCGATGTTTTTGTACTTGTTGGAAAGCTAACGACGAGCCGATCCAAAACAAATAAGCCCGTTGATCCTCCCCAACCCAATCCCAGCCAATAGAAACCCACCAACTCCCATTCCACGGATCGTAGCTCCACCTCTTCGCCAAAAATTTTTCTACTCCTGCCTCTCTCCTCTATAAATACTCACCCAAAGCCATCCCTATCTACCGTTGCTTAAAATCTCTCTAGCCTCCTCCTCACCGTCCTCCTCCTTGACCCCGACCTCGATGGCCCTTACAAAGTCAACGGCAAGGTGCCGCGGAAGCAACTAGCTACTAAGATGGCGCTCAAGTTGGCACCGGTGACGACGGGCGTCAAGAATATTCAGCTCGCGCGGGTGAGAGGGCCTAAGCAAAGAGACCTCGTCGACGTAGTTGAGCTTCTACCATCTGTTAGGATCTCTACTTCTTCTATATTCTTGCCATGTTTAAGAGTTGGGTTCACAGCATTAGAAGATGTATTCTTGCCATGTTCTTGCTATGTTAGATAGAGTAACCTACTTGTTATCTTGTGACGCTATAATGGTGGATTATAATATTAATGGAAATAAAATGTGCTGCTATGTTTGTTGCTGTCTTTGCTTATTTTCAAATGGCATAGCTAATATTTCCTGAAGCTAGTCGAAAAATAGAAAAAAATTAGGTATAACTATCACAGACGATTTTGTGATATAAACTGTCTGTCAAATACTATCACAAGCGGTTCGAACCAAAAACCATCTATGATACTCACACGTCACAGACGGTTCTATCTACCAACCGTCTGTGATAGAAAATATCACGACGGTTCTATATACCAACCGTCTGTGATACTCACCCATCACAGACGATTGGTAGCTAGAACCGTCTATGATATACAAGTATCACAGATAATCTTTTTTGAACCGTCTATGATAGTGTTCTTCACCAGAGTTGACGAGGTAAAGTATTTAACCAAAAGCACATCCTGCCCTTAGTTGGAGCAGTTGGTTTCATTACCTGTAATTGTAGTGTAGTAGAGTGGATCTCCATTATTAGTGACAAGACATCATCAGCATAAATAATTGTATTAAATATGCTTGAGTTGGAGTCAACGCGATAATTGAAGGCCATCCTGTCCTTTTGCAAACAAGTCAATGATTTTCTAGAGATATTGTTCCCACTCTTCTCATGTAGATTTGGACAACTAAGCCTGTCATTCTTGGCTATTAAAAGTTACTTTTCAATTTTTCTATAGGAACTATCTGTTAAATAGAGTATTTTTTAAGGTAGGATCTACAAATTCATTATAGTACACGTTACAGTGACTTCATTTATATAGATCAAAACTACACACGAGTTTCTGTTACTCTATACTCTCTCACGAAGAACTCAAAAATCATAAGCTATAATCAAAAGTTATAAACCGAAACCAAAATAACAGACCGAGTTAGCTTGTCTGAAAACATGAAGCAACCTCACCAAACAGAATTATACAATGGACGTAGTAATAACCAGGGTAATGTACCGTGTTCGTACGTTATACATAGCAGGTAAATTTCTCTATCTCCATGGCAACAATTTATCAGAGTTGACCTAGTAAAGTATTTAACCAAAAGCCCATCCTGCCCTAGTAGTTGACCAGAGTTGGAGCAGTTCGTTTCATTACCTGTAATTGTAGTGTAGTAGAGTGGATCTCCATTATTAGTGGCAAGACCTTAATTATCAGCATAATTAATTGCATTAAATCTGCTTAAGTTGGAGTCAACGCGATAAGTGAAGGCCATCCTGTCCTTTCGGCAACAAGTCAAGGATTTTAATATCCCACACTCCTCTCACGTAGATTTGGACAACATATATAGTTAGCTTGCTACAAATCTTCGTGGAGTGGTGCATTCACATGAAGTAAATTATGTCATACTACTATAAGTAACTATCCCGAAGTATGTGAGCTATATATATACAAGTTGAAAGCTGATCCATTGACATAGATAGCAAGTTACCAAATCGATTACTCTCTTGGCAAACATTATTGTTATCGTAAACACAAGTCTCTTTTGAGTCATTTTACTATCGCTGAGATACGATTTTGCTCACTAATTTATCATAATTACTGTATTGGTGAGGAATTGAAAAATATTTCCACAAAAATCTTTCAACATAATTTCCACCTGTGGATCTCGCAGCATTTTTAGATGCATAATTAGTGGTTAAATATTTTACCACGTCATTTTAAATTGTCTTCCTAGGCACGATTAATTAAATGATCCAGCAGTGTAGGGTTACTAATCCAATTTTCTGTTTTCTAAGCCAGCTACATTATTTTTCATGGTAATTTCCTAGCGCAGCATACATTATTTTCCATGGTAATTTTAAATTGGGTCGTTTGCCTCTCGGGTTTTATCCTTTTTTTCTTTAGGGTAGAAGTCTACGAACGAATTATGGTACAGCTAGCTGCAAGGGAATTTTTAGTGGATTTGGCGTTGTTTACCACGGTATTTACAAAACTAGTTGTATACATAGGTTATTTGCAAAAATAGCGTTTCTGCCGTCCGGTGAGCACCTATCGCCCCGTGAGCAAATGGCAGGCACCTGCCGCCCGTCCACTGGACGGCAGGTGATTAAGCTAGCTAATTAGCTAGCTTAATCATTGTCTAAATTCGTAATTTTATATTATATTTGTTTAAAATTTTAAATATAGCAAATAAGATCAACAAATTACGAAATTTATGCATAGACTTTTGACATAACATACTTTATTGTGTAATTTTTTTACAATTTTATCCATTCTGAATATTGCTCAAAAATTCATATGATTTTCATATTTGTAGGAATTGTTACATATAGCAAACGAGCTCCAAAAATTATAAAATTTATGTGGAGCCTCCCAACATAGTCGACCTAATTGTGTATTTTTTTAGGAATTTTATGTGCTACAAATTTACCATGTTAATTCGTGATAATTTATCATAATTAGCTGTATGCAATGCTCATGCATCTTTTGAAATGCATGACCTCTGTCCATCGTATATATGTCGGCTCGTTGCTACTATCTTTTTCGTTTTCACTGTGTCCTTCGCACAATTGTCACTCTGCCCATGTCGTCCCCCTCGTGAGCTCCTTCATCCGCACTTATGTCGTTATGTTCGTTCCGTCCACCCTCGCCCGCTCCCTTGTCTTCACATTTGTCAGTGTTACCATGTCATCCCCCTCATCCAAAGTGCTACACATCGACAAGGAGTCCTTAATTTGTGGGGTGAGTGCACCAGGTTCCCTTTGTGCTTAGTCATAAATATAAACCTCTCGTAATTGATCATCAGTCATCTTAGTCACTCATCGTAGAAGCTCATTCTCGTGGTCGTCGCTCAAAATTAAGAAGGTGTAACTAATTATTTTGAGAATCAAGTGCATAGCTCATTCAGTGCGCGATAGGAGGACCCGGTAGTGCTGATTGCTTCTCTCAAAAAACAGGTAATTTTTTCGATAGGTAATCAAATTGTCGATAATTAATGAACTATTCGTATGTAGTTACATGCATATAATCATTTTTATTGTAATGCTTACTGCAGATCTGGTTGTTGTGACTTCAGATAGTCGCATACATGGAACACTAGACAATGTTCTATGGCGATGGTCTTGCACAGGTTGGACCTATTAACATACCAATACAAGGTGCTTTGGGCCAAAATAATCGGTGCCATGAATATTCATGAGTTACGAAATTGCATCCGAAGGGAGTTCGCTATGGAGGCAATGGTGATGAAACTTACCATCGAGGGGATCACCTGCACCAATGGCGTGTAAGACATTTGGGCAGTCATTGAAGGATTGCCCCAACAGACCGAGCTCGTCTGGTTGCCACTCAGTATCATAATCTCATGTATCTTTTAGTGTATCGCATTAATTCATATTTGTACCCATTTGAGATGTAATTGGCAATTAATCAATTGATTACTTGAATGATTTACTCTGTAATCTATTATCGCACGTGATGTCTGTAATACTGTTGCGTTTTTATTTGTATTCTTTTGTATGATGTATGTTTGTTCAATGCATATCGACCCCTCTAGCTTAATGCACGCAACACATCATTTGAACAGTCCACTAAAAAATAGCAACTGCAACGACGCGTACATCATTCAGTTACATACTTTACGAGATTGAATATAACCATGAGCCATATGTTACAAGCTTCTCTGTGCGTGCTTACTGGTAGAAGGTGCATTGTGGTACCCACATGGAGTGTTGCAGTGGGGGCGCCTTGGACGTGGCTGGCCGTCGTTGTAGTGGCATGCATATATACAACTAAGATTTGCGCAACAGCATGTGGGACCATATGAACTTCTTACGTTGACGACCTCCTCGTAGTCCCTCTCATGCTGCATCTGTTGCTGGAGATCACCGCTCTCCTCATTAAGAATGTCAATCATGCCTCTATCTCTAAGATTCGCTCCCACAGTGTATCCACGTATCTCACAACATAGTGTTCATGGGGGGATCGATCCAACAGACGAAGTCGCATTTTGCCATATGTTGGAAAGGAGGGTTAATATCAAAGCTCTATTAGCAGTAAGAGAAAATAACTATTGGCTAATTGTACCCCAGAGTGTGGACATTGGAAGAAACGTTGCCCGCCGTCGAAATGGCCTTCGGCGACCTGCACGACCGTGTCCTCCTTGTGTCTACATTTCGGCCATACTGGTTGAGCCCGCCTGTTTGGCATCAAGCAGTAGTTAGGGGCGAAGTCCTCCCTTTTTTCCAAGAGAATGTCTTCCTTTGGAGACCCCGCTCCGACTAGCCCCTTGCTGTCTGCCATCCTATGTTATTGTATGACGTAGAAGGTTCTTTCTACAAGAAGCGAAACACAGTTTAGTTGAGAGATAAGCGATTGTAAGAGCTTTGTATTTAAAACGAGCGAAAAGAGAATCCAGTGCGTTGCCACCAGAAATTATGATGCGTTGTCGACATGCACCACCACGGGCGACATGGGACAATATGGTATAAGTGACATATGTGCGCACGAGGGAACGGGCGAAGTAGGGCGACATAGCCAAACTAACATTTGTGCGGGCGAGGGAGCAGACGAGGGGAGCTGTTATGTCAAGCCAATACATGTCCGAAGGAGGGAGCGGGCAAGGGGGTACAGTATGGATAGACTAGCATTTCTGCGGGCAAGGGGGCAGCACCAAGGAGGGAGATCCCTCCTCGCATATCACTAATTATGATTAAATTATCATGAATTAATATAGCAAATTCAGAGCACATAAAATTCTCAAAAAATACACAATTAGGTTGATTGTGTTGGGAGGCTGCACATAAAATTTTATAATTTTTGAAGCTCGTTTGTTATATGTAACAATTCCTACAAATATCAAAATTGTACGAATTTTTGAGCAATATTTAGAGGGAATAAAATTGTAAAAAAAATTACATAATAAAGTACGTTGTGTCAGGAGTCTATGCATAAAATTTCGTAATTTTTGACCTCGTTTTCTATATTTAAAAATTCAAACAAATATGATGTAAAATTACGAATTTAGGCTGAGATTAAGCCGGCTTAATCGCCTGCCGTCCCATGGACGAGCGGTAGGTACCTGCCACGCTCACAGGGCGGCAAGTGCCCATGCGTTGTCTTCCCGTGCTGCCGCTTACCCACCGGACGGTAAAAATATCATTTCTATAAAAACACTGCGTATGCAGTTAGTTTTATAAATACCGACATAAATAACACCAAATCCGCTAAAATTTCGCGCTTATGCATAGGTAGCGTCATGATCGGTTGAATTGAACAGATGTACTTTATGTGTGTGGGGTTGGGGGAAGTACTGTTAAAACTAATTCAAATATTGTTGACAGATACCTATTCCCCTTCTATTAGTATGTCTGGATTTTGTGCGCACACAAAATTTAGCTGAACCGTACGTGTCATTACTTTCTGTAACTTGCACTCGTATACAGTAAGTGCGAGAGGAGAACCAAGACCTTATGGTTTGCGATTTTCTCTAAATAAATAAATAAAATAGTATTTTTATTTTTTTTAAAATGGTTTATGAGAACAATCTTTTTAAAGTACCTTGTTGGTATTCGATTCATTTATATAAATATTCATACTAGTAACAAAAATCAACGGCTGCAGCCAAAAAGAACCAATCTAATAATTAGTTGATGGCTGGCCCACAGGCTGACGTGGACATCGTGCATGGACCGGCGTCTCAACGGCAAGGGTGGTGCATGGAAGTAAACTAGCTTAGCCGAAGCTTGGCTGCCGTCCCTGAAAGGAGCACGTCAGCGTGTGACGTCCGACGCGTGGCGCCTAACGTGGACGTCGGGGCGCGTGACACCTCAGCCGTGCATGCCCGCTACGGTCAAAGCACGCGTTCTTCCAGCTTGAGCCCTACGCAGGGTACGTAATGGTAGACACAGTCAAGAAGCGTGAGCACACTGCGAGGCGCATGCGCCAATAATAAGCGCGCGCCGTATATATACATGCAAAATATTAGTATGAAAGATTAAGAAGATTTGAATAGTCAAGAAGCGTGAGCACACTGCAAAGCGCATGCGCTAATAATAAGTGCGCGCCGTATACAGAAGTGTTCGTATTGGCTGTGATAGATAATTTTTAGTTTAAAATAAATAGTACTAACTTTGAGAATGAAAATATGAGCAATAAGAAAAATAAGGGAGAGATATGTAAATGAGATGTGAGGGAGTGGAGCGGGTGTACGATGCGTTCATAGTCCTTACCTTATCATCGGAGTGAGACGGAAGTGAGGAAGTAAATAAGCTGATTCAAAAAGCCGGATGTTCATATTAGTTTTTAGCTTCTCTAAAAGAATTAGATCGAAGTAGAACTCAATACAAATATGACCATATACTAGCAAAATATTAGTTTGAAAGAATATTTGACTCAAATAATTTGAGTGCTATGACGTGAAAAGTATATCTTAGTGGGGTTATTTAGCACCTGTGGTTCGGATGAGGAGACCCAATCTACTTATGTAATTTTCCAGAAAACCCTCTAGTCTGAAAATATATCGCATAGGTAGATTGGAACCTCTCATCTACCCTGATTATGATGGTATGCGCTAGGTCCATCCGTCAAAATTACCGCAGTCAAATCTCTTTTCAAACCAGATATATCACCGGCCTACTATGGGGTGGTTAGTCCTACTATATATAATACCCGGCCCGTTGTATAGTTGGTTTTTATGTGGCGTATTCAGTATTATGACCATGCATGTGCCAAGGATCAAGGGAGAGGTACACATTACACGAGTGCCATATCAGTTGAAGCTTAGTATGCCCCCAAAAACCTTCCGCTGTAATGCATAGTAGCTTTAGGATAGAACGAGCGTGAAAGATTTAAATTATTACGTGAAACTGACCTTTTGAAGCTACTATCCGTGCTAGTGTGACGTCTTTTCGGCTTGTGGCAAAAGTCGATTGCCCACGCTAGGGCATATACAATGTTATAGTCAATTGTTATTTGTAATATCATCTATATCATTTGTAGATGGCCACTAAAGGCAATTCCTATAGTGAGTTGTTTTATTATATATCTCTATATGTAACTCTCTATGCTTTTTCTCTCTTTTTTGTATCATCTCGTATCTTACGTGATAAGACTTAACAACTAACGTTATATCATTGTACGTGCTCTTAAGAGTATCTTATGTGCTCTATCCGTGTTAGGATACTCGGATGATAAAGTTTAGGCCCTATTTGTTGTGGAGGAAAATCGAAGGAAAATAAAACTAATTATTTCATTTCCAAGAGATTCGTTAGAAGTTCCTGTATTTTAAACTTGCCCTCAGATTCTGTTTGGATGGAACACTGGAATTCTACTGAATTCCATGGGATTTTAAATTTAGGCCCACATTGACAAGTATCAAAAGGGCCCGAAATGCCGTCCAAAGCCCGGCCCATACGACTCTTAGAGCACGCATGGCCACAGACGATCCGAAACAACGAGCAGTCGAGCAGCCGCACAAGGTAGGACAGGGTGAGGAAGAGGAAACTGCCATGGCGACGGCGGCCGGCGGGGACACTCCGGGGGGTCGCCGGCGGAGAGAGCATGATGATGAGGGAGGAGTTCCTCCACCTCTTCTCCTGCTTCTCGTTCCTCACCTCCTCCCAGGTTACCCATCACGCGGCATTGCTGGCTTGCTTCGCTCTGCCTCTTGTATCCATCCCCTTTCTCTAATCTTGCTTTCCGCTCCCAACTTTCAGAGGTCAAACAGCGGATCGCCGACGCAGTCAGGGACAAGCAGGTGGGAGTTCTGGCAATTCTTGCGCCACTCTTTTTTATCTTTAGATTTTTTGGGTTCTTGTAATGTTGGGTGTTATGCTTAGCCTCATCTTTACCTGTTACTATCTGTACTTCTTAGAAGTGCAATTGAGGTGGATTGGCTCGGTACTTCACTTAGTCTTCATTGAGACATTTCCAATTTCAGTTTGAACCATGAATTGTGAGAGATTTTACAGGGATTATATGGTTTGCTTAATATCAGTTAAAGTGTTTGTGTGTTTTCCTCTTTTTGTAGGATGTCGGGCCCCCGGATTATCAAACCCGGACCCTCTGTGTATTACAGCACTAGTCCCAGATCAAAGCTAGTGCACACAGTCAAACAGAATGGAAAACATCACCAACAACGATTTATTACAGTAAATAAGAGTACTGACCACAGGGTCTCATTATTACAATGGAGGTTTAAGACCTCGCACACAAGAAATAAAGCGGAAGCAAATAAAACTCGAGGACGACCCATCAATTCGCCACAGGCAACTGACTGGGGAAGCGCGACCTAGTCCTCCGGGAAGAATCCATCGCAGCCACAAGCGAAGCAGTAGTCGTAGTCACCTTCCTGAGCTTCAACTTCCTCTGAGATTTTATTTTTAAGTGTAGCATGTGAGTACATAAAGTACTCCGCAAGTCTTGGGAAAAATGCATAGATGCAAGCTTAACAAAGGAGGGCCATATGTTTCTTTTGCACAAAGCAATATTTGAAATCTCACTTACTACTAGTTATTTTCGAAGGCAACAATTAATGAAGTAAATGTCTTAACAGAATTAATTTTCTAGTGAAGGTTCCAACTACCAGCACTAGCTAACCAATTACCATTGGTCAAGTTTTGAACTGCGGGTTCCATCCACCCTCTCTGGCTCCATCCGCCAGGATTCCCTTCCGAGAGTTCCCTCCACCCTCGGAATACAAAACTTTTGATTTTAAAACCAAAGCCAGAAATCTACCATGTGAATGCATTCCTTGCCCGCCCTTGACCGTGGGCACGGCTATTCGAATAGTTTTACACTCTGCAGAGGTTGTACAACTTTACCCACAAGAGATAAATTATCCTAAAAGTCAACACGCTTCCTTTGGCATGAGACCCAGATAAAATACCACAAAGCCTTTACCTTACTCTAATCTAGCTAGATACCACCCGCTGAGGTTTCACCGCAGAAGGGTTAAATCCGCCCAATCTGAAGCCCCCTCTTGCGCCATATGAGTACAGTAAATCCCTGTCCCTCACTGTGAATAACCAGTCCATCCCTGGCATCCACTTTCCACTGGTGGCACCTATACTAGACTATCATAAGTTAGTCAGCTAGGTCGTACCCATATAGACTTGTGGTTGTACGGTTAATGCTCAGTTTGGACAAACACAAGCGTCGGTCCTTAATTGACTAGGGTGGAACATACACTTAACAAGTTCTCGTGCTTACTGCACCAACCCAAACAGCCATCCACCCTAATCTAAACCAACTTTCACATTTTTATTTTATTTTAAAAATCACAGTGACAACTCCAATTGCCACTTCACTTTCAAACACAAGGGTTCAATAATAAATCATAATTTCCCATTTTCAAGATTTTCCAAAGTTATTAGATAGCAAGACTAAGCATTAACCTACCATTCTAATATTCACAAAGATTAATAGTAATCTCATTATTGAGACAAAGGAAGTTCTAGGGTGACAAGGTACATGGCAATCAAAGTCAAATGAGGGCATAACAAAGTTGGAATAACTAATTCCTAAAGATTTGAACTAGAGATTTTATGTAAATAGCAATGCACATAATTTAAAATATTTTAAAATATTTCAAAAGCATAGGTTCAAGATGATCAAAGGAGACTTGCCTTCTTGCAGGGTTTCTGGGTCTTCTTGCTGCTGTGAAGAGGGATCGTCGACAACGTTGGAATCTACGCGAGGAAAGACGAAGCAACAAAACAAATAAATACAAACGAAAATTCAAATAAAATCCAAAAATTCAACAGAGGCCATAGCTGGATAGATTATGATTTTAGATGAATTTAGAAATTTGAATGGCTGGATTTGGAGCTAAAATGAGAAAGTTATGCTCATTTGAAAATCTCAGATTTGAATAAATCGAGAAATTCGGAAATTTCTGACAGGTGGGACCCACTGGAGAATTAAATTTTAATTTCTATTTTTATTTTGAGAGACTGACAGGTGGGGCCCACTGAACAGTAACCACTGGCGGTCACTGACATGTGGGACCCACTGGACAGTGAGCCCACGGCTCAGCCTCTGACACATGGGACCCACTGGACTCCGGGCCCACTTGTCAGAGATAGCACAGAGAGGTGGGGCCCAGGCGGCAGTGGCCAGCGCAGACCGGCGGCCGCTGACGGGTGGGACCCACTTGTCAGCCCGGAAAATAAACGAAAAACTCAACCTCCGCGCGCGGAACCGAGGGCTCGAACGCGCGCCGAGGGAGTCGGGGGAGGGGAGAGCGAGCGGTGATAGCCAAGTGAGCGGGGAGGCTTTGCCTACCCATATAGGGCAATCAAACCTTTTGAGTTACCTACCAGAGGGGAGGCCGGGGAAGGTGACCGGAGGCAGGGTCGTCGGCGGCGAGGGAGGGTCGGAGGGGTTCGGGTGACGCGTGAAATGCAATCCTTGAGCGAAGGGGGTTCGGTTGGAGGGGTCGACGAGGTGCGGCGACGAGCGGAGAAGGCCGGCGACGAGGAGGTGGCGGAGCTGGCTCGGGTCCTCCGGCGCGACGGCGCTCCGGCGGCGGGGAGGGGCGGCTGAGGTGTCGGGGAGGTTCGCCCGGGCGCGAGGAAGCTCGAGGTGGCGGCGGCGGGCTCCGGAGACGACCGAGGCGGCGGCGAAGGCTCGCCGGAGTACCTACCGTGGGCGCACGGGAAACTCGTGGTGCGACGGCGCTCGGGGCTTAGGGTGAGAGGTGGAGTGCTCTGGGAGGTGGTGCGGGAGGAGGCGGAGCCGGGGGAGCTATTTATAGGGGCGGAGGAAAGGACACGGGTGCGCAATTGCTCGCCGGTGTGTCGGCCGGAAAAAGGAAGGAAAGGGCAGAGACGGGAAAGAGGGGGCGCCGATGGAAGGGGAGCCCGGGAGATCGGGGATTCGGTCGCGGCGGCGTCCGGGACTTCCAAAACCGAGGGGGGCCGGGTAAGGCAAGGCGGGATCCGGCGCGGTCTCGGTCGGCCGGCGAAAAAGGAAAGAGGGGGAAGGAAAAGGAAGGCGCCGGCTCCGCGGGGACGACGGATCCGACAGGTGGGCCCCGCGTGCAGTGAGAGAGAGGAGAGAGCGGGCGGGCGGTGCGGATGGCTGCCACGCGGCTCGGGGAAAAGATCGGGCGGTGGATTGAGGCCGGGCGCGAAGACGCGGCTCCTCCGAGCCGTCCACGCGTCGGGCGAGGAGGAGGGGAAGGCGGGGCCGCCGGCTGACGGGCCGGGCCCGCTGGACAGCGAGGGGGAGGGAGGTGCGGCCGGGATCAGGCCGAGCGGCGACGTGGGCGGATCTGGGCCGTCCACGTGTCGGCTGGAGGAAAAAGGGAGGGATTTTATTTTCAGAATTTGATTTTGATTTTCAGAAAAGGCTAGAAAATTATTTAGGCCTCAGAAAAAAATAAGAAAATACCTCCAAAAATTCCAGAAAAATTCACAGAAGCTCCTGGAGATATTTTGGATTTAATAAAATTATTTCCAACTATTGTTGATATTTAATTTTCATATTTTGAATTACTTTTTAAACTCTAAAAATAGTTTTTTAAATTCCAGAAAATCCAGAAAGGCAAATAAAAGCCAAGTAAAATCCAATTACCTTAAAATAATTAATTTGAATTTAAATTTTTCAAAAAGCCAAATTTTGGGATGTGACAAACCTACCCCCCTTAGAAAGAATCTCGACCCCGAGATTCGGATGGACTAGGAAAAAGATCGGGGAACTCTTCTCTTAGATCCTCTTCACGCTCCCAAGTTGCTTCCGATTCTGAATGGTTGCTCCACTGCACTTTACAGAACTTGATAACCTTGCTGCGCGTACGGCGCTCTGCTTCCTCCAATATCTTGACTGGATATTCTGGATAGGTGAGGTCCTCCTTTACATTTATTTCATCTAGAGGCATCTGCTCTTCTGGAACTCTAAGACACTTTCTTAGCTGAGACACATGGAAGACGTCATGCACCTTTGACAGCTAAGGTGGAAGCTCCAACTGGTAAGCAACTTCTCCTCGTTTCGCCACAACAGGAAAAGGTCCAATGAATCTGGGAGCTAGCTTTCCACTGACTCCAAAACGTCTCATTCCTTTGAGAGGTGACACCTTCAAATAAACATGATCCCCAGGTACGAATTCTAAGCTTCTACGGCGATTGTCCGCATAGCTCTTCTGTCTGGTTTGTGCTGTTTTTAATCTGTCTTGGATTAGACGAACCTGTTCTTCTGCTTGCTTCAGCACATCTGGTCCAAACACTTGTCCTTCTCCTGTTTCCTTCCAATACAATGGAGTCCTACACTTCCTGCCGTATAGGGCTTCGAACGGAGACATTTGCAAACTAGATTGATAACTATTGTTGTAGAAGAACTCTGCATAGGGCAAACTCTGATCCCAATTACTCTTGTTTGCCAGTACACAAGCTCTCAACATGTCTTCCAGGATTTGATTTACTCTTTCTGTTTGACCATCTGTCTGTGGATGATAAGCTGTACTGAAATTTAAGTTTGTGCCCAAAAGTTCATGTAGCTTTTGCCAAAATCTCGAAGTGAACTGGGTTCCTCGATCTGACACAATCTTCTTTGGAATCCCATGCAAGCACACAATTCTTGACATGTACAACTCTGCAAGTCTATCCCCGGAGTATGTGGTCTTTACTGGAATGAAATGGGCGACTTTTGTCAAACGATCCACTATAACCCAAATTGAATCGTGCCCTGTTTTGGTTCTTGGTAATCCAGTTATAAAATCCATACCAATTTCTTCCCATTTCCACTCAGGGATCTGCAATGGCTGCAGAAGTCCAGCAGGTCTCTGGTGTTCAGCTTTAATCCGTTGGTATACATCGCACAAGGCTACGTATTCTGCAATTTCTCGTTTCATACTTGACCACCAATACCTCTCCTTGAGATCTTGGTACATCTTGGTACTCCCAGGATGAATTGAATATCCAGATTCATGGGCTTCCTTCAATATTAACTCCTTTACCTCTTTCTTTTCAGGTACAATAATTCTTTTCCCAAACCAAAGGGTACCTTCTTCATCCTCTGAAAATCCCGAGGCTTTCCCTTTCTTCATATTATCCTTGATCTCCTGGACATACTTGTCCTCCTTTTGAGCTGCTCTGATTTGATTTTCTAAGGTTGGTTGAACTTCCAAAGTGGCTAGAAATCCTTTCTCCACTACTTCTAGGTTGAGCCGTTGGAACTCTTCTTGAAGGGCAGGCATACTGTCCTTAATCCTCAGCTTGGCACAATAACTCTTTCTGCTCAAGGCATCTGCTACCACATTAGCCTTTCCTGGGTGATAATGTATTCCAATATCATAATCCTTTATTAACTCAAGCCATCTCCTTTGCCTCATGTTGAGATCGGGTTGAGTGAATATATATTTCAAACTCTTGTGATCCGTGTAAATTTCACAACGGTTACCAACCAAGTAATGCCTCCATATTTTCAGTGCATGCACTACGGCAGCGAGCTCTAAATCATGCGTTGGGTAATTTCCTTCATGGGGTCGCAGCTGCCTTGAGGCATATGCTACTACCTTTCTTTCTTGCATCAGTACACAGCCTAGTCCCTGCCTTGACGCATCACAGAAGACTTCGAAATCCTTCCTAATGTCCGGAAGCGTCAACACTGGTGCAGAAGTTAACCTCTTCTTCAGCTCTTGGAAACTATCCTCGCATGGTTTACTCCATTCAAACTTCTTTTCCTTCTTCAGCAACTGGGTGAGAGGTCTTGCAAGCTTGGAGAAACCTTCAATAAATCGACGATAGTAACCAGCCAATCCAAGAAAACTTCTGATCTCGGATACTGACTTTGGTTGTGTCCAATTGAGCACATCATTAACTTTCTCCGGGTCTACGGATACTCCTCCTGTCGAAATCACATGGCCCAAGAAAGCTACTTTCTTCAACCAAAACTCACACTTACTGAACTTGGCATACAACTGATTTTCTCGGAGCTTTTCCAAAACTATCCTCAAATGTTCGGCATGTTCTTCCTCATTCTTGGAATATATCAAAATATCGTCGATGAATACAACCACAAACTTATCCAAATATTCCATGAACACCTTATTCATCAGATTCATGAAGTATGCTGGGGCATTGGTTAGACCGAAAGACATCACTGTATACTCATACAATCCATAACGGGTGGCAAATGCGGTCTTGGGTATGTCCTCTGGTCTTAACTTCAATTGGTGATATCCTGATCGAAGGTCAATCTTAGAGAATACACATGATCCTTTCAACTGATCAAACAGATCATCTATTCTGGGTAAAGGGTACTTGTTCTTAATAGTCACATCATTCAATGATCGATAGTCCACACACATGCGAAGACTACCATCTTTCTTCTTTACTAGCAGTACTGGTGCTCCCCAAGGTGACGAGCTTGGCCTTACAAATCCTTTATCCTGTAGCTCTTCAATTTGTTTCTTAACTTCCGCCAAATCATTTGCAGACATCCGATAAGGTCTCTTGGAAATTGGAGCTGTTCCAGGTACTAGGTTGATGACAAATTCTACTTCCCTGTCTAGCGGCATTCCAGGCAAATCTTCAGGGAATACATCTGGGTACTCACTCACTATAGGTACTTTTTCCAAAGTCACTCCCTTTACGCTGTTCAAACTACACCTGCTCTGGGTAAGGGAGTTTGACTTATACCTTACTTGAATCCCATCAGAGTTAGTGATTGTAACAGCTCGGTCAGCACAATCTATCTGTCCTTTATACTTGGTTAACCAATCCATTCCAAGTATTACATCTAAACCCTTGGAGTCTATTATAATAAGATTCGCTAAGAACTTAACTCCATTTATATCCACAATTGCGTCAAGGCAAACTGTGTTAGTCCTCATTTCCTTTCCAGGGGACTGGACTAGCATGGGGTTCTGTAGTTTACTCACATCCCAATTATACCTTTCCACCACATCTTTTGACACAAAAGAATGCGAAGCTCCAGAATCAAATAATGCTGATGCAATTACTGAGTTGACAAGAAACTTACCCAGAACTACGTCGGGTGCATCCTGGGCTGCTTCCGCGGTCACATGGTTGAGATGCCCTCTGCTCACCACTTGTGGAGTCCTTGGGGTCTGTGGTGCCCCACGGCCTTGACCTGCAGTTGGAGCTCTTGCTGGTGTAGTCCCCAGATTGAAACGAACTGGAGTCATTGCTGGGCGTTTCTGGGGACAGTTGCTGGCATAGTGCCCCATGTTCTTGCAGTTAAAGCACTGCACTCCTGCTGCTGAAGTCTTGTTCTGCGGGGGTTGGCCACCATTGTTTGCCCGGGGAGTTTGTGGATTTGGGCGGGGTCCTGAAAAGGGAGTCCTCGGCACGCTTGACTCTGAGTGCTTGTGATAGTGAGGTGCGTTGGGGCGGAATCGAGAGCTGCTTGCTCCTTGCTGTGCTTGAAACTTGCTCTTCCGATTTTCGTACAGCTGGCGCTGAGCATCTTCTTGGACAAAGGCCTTGTTCACTAGGTGCTGGAAGGTTGGGAAGTCATTGGATACCAGCTGCACCTTAAGGTTGGGGTAAAGTCCCTGCGTGAACCTCCAAATCTTGGTCGCATCCGATGTGACCTCTTCAGATGCATACCTGGACAGTTGGGTGAACTTGTTCAGGTATTCGGAAACACTGAGGTTTCCCTGTTGTAGTTGGTAGAATTCTCTCTTCTTCATTTCCATTATTCCCGTAGGAATATGGGCAGTGCGGAAAGCTTCGACAAACTCCTCCCAAGTGATGGCTTGTGCATTTTGATGGGCGGCGCGGTAGTTTTCCCACCAGTTGGCAGCCATTCCCTTGAGCTGGTGAGCAGCATACAGCACCTTTTCATTATCGTTGCACTGAGCTAGGACCAATTTTCTTTCCACATCCTTGATCCAATCATCTGCCTCCAGGGGATCCACTGATCCAGCAAAAGTGGGAGGCCTTGTCCTCATGAATTCTCCCAACTTAGACTGAGGTGCCTGGTTGGGTGCATGCGGGGCTGGCTGCACTTGGTTCTGGGCGAGAGCTTAAAGTAACTGCAGCTGCATAGCCATCATTTGCTCCAAGTTGGGGGCCTGAGCGGGAGGTGGTGGAATGTTGTCTTCTGGCTGATTGTTGGCGTCACGGCTGCTGCCAGGGTTGCTCCTCGTGTTCACCATCTGAAGCGGTTTAGGTTAGCAGAAGGTAAGAGGGAATTAGCAAAGGTAAGAGATTAGGGGAACTAAATCACATCCCAAGCCAACACACAAGAAAGAACTAGCAACCACTTAGGGGAAAACTTTTATTAAAATCAAGATAACTCCAAGGATGGCTGCACCACAAGTGCACATAGGCCTGGTACAGTCCATCTAGCACACCAAAACATAACAATAAGCGTTCTAAGGACGCGGACATTTTATTTGGGTACTACTGACTCAAAAGACTACTAATCCTCTCCAAAGACGCGCTCCTCAGGGTCTTCTTCCGGGTCCTCTTCTGGATCCTCCTCCGGGTCTTCCTGGCGCTCTCTCACGTGGTGACGTGAACAGTCACACTCGGCTGAGGCACGGTTACGACTGGAGGCAGTCGACCGAGAACGCGAAGGAGAAGGCTTGTGCTTCTTGAGAGTGATGACAGGTGGCGGACTGGGGCGTCGCACCTTCTTACGTGCGGTAAGTCTGATGTGGAGTCCTGAAAGTCGAGCTGGTGCCGGGTTGTTGGGGATGACAGCTGGTACTGGGGAAGACGGCGTGTAATCAACTATGGGTGAAGACGGCGCGTAGTCGGCTGCGGCCCGGAGACGTCCCAACTCAAACTCAGCTGCCTGGCTCTGGAGAAGCTGCGCGCGAAGCGTGTCTGAATGCTGGTAGCTGGAAGTGAGAAGCATCCGAAGTTGTCCGATCTCCTCCTGAGCTCTAGCATAAGTGACTGCCATCGCCTGGGTGAGCTGCACTTGATGTGACAGTCGAGGATCGTCAGCTGGAATATCAAAGGGATCTGGATACCTCTGTCCTACCCTGGGGTTGATGAAGAAGCAAAAAGGGGACTGATGTACAACATCCTTGTGCAGGTGGCACAACTCGTCAATGGCGAGGCGTGCTGCGTCCTGGACAGCGTCGAAACAGCGGGACCGAGGGTGCTTGATGGGGTAGGTGTGGGACTTGAATTCCTCTTCCCGTGCATACAGGAATACCTCCATCGTCCAAGAGTCTCGATCCAGGATCCGCGTCTTCCGACCCCTGAAGATGGGCGGCTGACGGTACTCCAAACACTGCATCAGCTGCCGGAGAAGGCTAGCGAATGCTCCAGCATCCTCTCCATGTGAGTAGTAGTCCCACGGGGCAGCGGAGGATGAACCAGCCATCTACAAAGTTGAGTGAAAGAAAAGATTAGTAAAAGTTTTAACAAATGGAGTTGGAGACAAGAACGAGATTCTAAGTAGGAAGAGAGTAGAAGCAAAGAAGCTTACACATTTTTTTAATATACTCTTTTTATAAATATAAGTCCTTATGGTTTGCCATTCCTAATCTAGGTCACGTCCTACAGTCAAATTGGCTCTGATACCATCTCTGTCGGGCCCCCGGATTATCAAACCCGGACCCTCTGTGTATTACAGCACTAGTCCCAGATCAAAGCTAGTGCACACAGTCAAACAGAATGGAAAACATCACCAACAACGATTTATTACAGTAAATAAGAGTACTGACCACAGGGTCTCATTATTACAATGGAGGTTTAAGACCTCGCACACAAGAAATAAAGCGGAAGCAAATAAAACTCGAGGACGACCCATCAATTCGCCACAGGCAACTGACTGGGGAAGCGCGACCTAGTCCTCCGGGAAGAATCCATCGCAGCCACAAGCGAAGCAGTAGTCGTAGTCACCTTCCTGAGCTTCAACTTCCTCTGAGATTTTATTTTTAAGTGTAGCATGTGAGTACATAAAGTACTCCGCAAGTCTTGGGAAAAATGCATAGATGCAAGCTTAACAAAGGAGGGCCATATGTTTCTTTTGCACAAAGCAATATTTGAAATCTCACTTACTACTAGTTATTTTCGAAGGCAACAATTAATGAAGTAAATGTCTTAACAGAATTAATTTTCTAGTGAAGGTTCCAACTACCAGCACTAGCTAACCAATTACCATTGGTCAAGTTTTGAACTGCGGGTTCCATCCACCCTCTCTGGCTCCATCCGCCAGGATTCCCTTCCGAGAGTTCCCTCCACCCTCGGAATACAAAACTTTTGATTTTAAAACCAAAGCCAGAAATCTACCATGTGAATGCATTCCTTGCCCGCCCTTGACCGTGGGCACGGCTATTCGAATAGTTTTACACTCTGCAGAGGTTGTACAACTTTACCCACAAGAGATAAATTATCCTAAAAGTCAACACGCTTCCTTTGGCATGAGACCCAGATAAAATACCACAAAGCCTTTACCTTACTCTAATCTAGCTAGATACCACCCGCTGAGGTTTCACCGCAGAAGGGTTAAATCCGCCCAATCTGAAGCCCCCTCTTGCGCCATATGAGTACAGTAAATCCCTGTCCCTCACTGTGAATAACCAGTCCATCCCTGGCATCCACTTTCCACTGGTGGCACCTATACTAGACTATCATAAGTTAGTCAGCTAGGTCGTACCCATATAGACTTGTGGTTGTACGGTTAATGCTCAGTTTGGACAAACACAAGCGTCGGTCCTTAATTGACTAGGGTGGAACATACACTTAACAAGTTCTCGTGCTTACTGCACCAACCCAAACAGCCATCCACCCTAATCTAAACCAACTTTCACATTTTTATTTTATTTTAAAAATCACAGTGACAACTCCAATTGCCACTTCACTTTCAAACACAAGGGTTCAATAATAAATCATAATTTCCCATTTTCAAGATTTTCCAAAGTTATTAGATAGCAAGACTAAGCATTAACCTACCATTCTAATATTCACAAAGATTAATAGTAATCTCATTATTGAGACAAAGGAAGTTCTAGGGTGACAAGGTACATGGCAATCAAAGTCAAATGAGGGCATAACAAAGTTGGAATAACTAATTCCTAAAGATTTGAACTAGAGATTTTATGTAAATAGCAATGCACATAATTTAAAATATTTTAAAATATTTCAAAAGCATAGGTTCAAGATGATCAAAGGAGACTTGCCTTCTTGCAGGGTTTCTGGGTCTTCTTGCTGCTGTGAAGAGGGATCGTCGACAACGTTGGAATCTACGCGAGGAAAGACGAAGCAACAAAACAAATAAATACAAACGAAAATTCAAATAAAATCCAAAAATTCAACAGAGGCCATAGCTGGATAGATTATGATTTTAGATGAATTTAGAAATTTGAATGGCTGGATTTGGAGCTAAAATGAGAAAGTTATGCTCATTTGAAAATCTCAGATTTGAATAAATCGAGAAATTCGGAAATTTCTGACAGGTGGGACCCACTGGAGAATTAAATTTTAATTTCTATTTTTATTTTGAGAGACTGACAGGTGGGGCCCACTGAACAGTAACCACTGGCGGTCACTGACATGTGGGACCCACTGGACAGTGAGCCCACGGCTCAGCCTCTGACACATGGGACCCACTGGACTCCGGGCCCACTTGTCAGAGATAGCACAGAGAGGTGGGGCCCAGGCGGCAGTGGCCAGCGCAGACCGGCGGCCGCTGACGGGTGGGACCCACTTGTCAGCCCGGAAAATAAACGAAAAACTCAACCTCCGCGCGCGGAACCGAGGGCTCGAACGCGCGCCGAGGGAGTCGGGGGAGGGGAGAGCGAGCGGTGATAGCCAAGTGAGCGGGGAGGCTTTGCCTACCCATATAGGGCAATCAAACCTTTTGAGTTACCTACCAGAGGGGAGGCCGGGGAAGGTGACCGGAGGCAGGGTCGTCGGCGGCGAGGGAGGGTCGGAGGGGTTCGGGTGACGCGTGAAATGCAATCCTTGAGCGAAGGGGGTTCGGTTGGAGGGGTCGACGAGGTGCGGCGACGAGCGGAGAAGGCCGGCGACGAGGAGGTGGCGGAGCTGGCTCGGGTCCTCCGGCGCGACGACGCTCCGGCGGCGGGGAGGGGCGGCTGAGGTGTCGGGGTACCTACCGTGGGCGCACGGGAAACTCGTGGTGCGATGGCGCTCGGGGCTTAGGGTGAGAGGTGGAGTGCTCTGGGAGGTGGTGCGGGAGGAGGCGGAGCCGGGGGAGCTATTTATAGGGGCGGAGGAAAGGACACGGGCGCGCAATTGCTCGCCGGTGTGTCGGCCGGAAAAAGGAAGGAAAGGGGAGAAACGGGAAAGAGGGGGCGCCGATGGAAGGGGAGCCCGGGAGATCGGGGATTCGGTCGCGGCGGCGTCCGGGACTTCCAAAACCGAGGGGGCCGGGTAAGGCAAGGCGGGATCCGGCGCGGTCTCGGTCGGCCGGCGAAAAAGGAAAGAGGGGGAAGGAAAAGGAAGGCGCCGGCTCCGCGGGGACGACGGATCCGACAGGTGGGCCCCACGTGCAGTGAGAGAGAGGAGAGAGCGGGCGGGCGGTGCGGATGGCTGCCACGCGGCTCGGGGAAAAGATCGGGCGGTGGATTGAGGCCGGGCGCGAAGACGCGGCTCCTCCGAGCCGTCCACGCGTCGGGCGAGGAGGAGGGGAAGGCGGGGCCGCCGGCTGACGGGCCGGGCCCACTGGACAGCGAGGGGGAGGGAGGCGCGGCCGGGATCAGGCCGAGCGGCGACGTGGGCGGATCTGGGCCGTCCACGTGTCGGCTGGAGGAAAAAGGGAGGGATTTTATTTTCAGAATTTGATTTTGATTTTCAGAAAAGGCTAGAAAATTATTTAGGCCTCAGAAAAAAAATAAGAAAATACCTCCAAAAATTCCAGAAAAATTCACAGAAGCTCCTGGAGATATTTTGGATTTAATAAAATTATTTCCAACTATTGTTGATATTTAATTTTCATATTTTGAATTACTTTTTAAACTCTAAAAATAGTTTTTTAAATTCCAGAAAATCCAGAAAGGCAAATAAAAGCCAAGTAAAATCCAATTACCTTAAAATAATTAATTTGAATTTAAATTTTTCAAAAAGCCAAATTTTGGGATGTGACATAGGAGGCTATCGCGGTGACCAGAGATACAGGAGGATATCCTTCGCGAGATGGGGATCGGTATGCCAACCGCATTCTATGCGAACAACATGTTGTTGCTCTATAGTTATCTGATGTGCTTCATCAGTTAGTTGTGACGATTCTGATGTAGATGTGAAATTGAAATGCTAGTGATCAAATTAAGAACAAGGAAGCATGTCTATTTTAGTACTACTGTGCAAACGCATACTGTACCCCTGATCCTGTTAGAGTGTTCAATGAATGGTATCATATGGTAAAGCTATATAGCATATACTGATGTATGAACATTTGGTTTATTCGAGGCTGACACAATTAGCAGCCGAATTGTTCCTATCAAATGCTAGTTATGACATGGAGTAATGAGTAGTAAATGAAGTACTGTTTAACAAATAGCCCATTGTAGCTGCCACTGGCTTCCAGCCATGGTCAATTTATTGCCCCTCAATATTTAGGTCATTGAGGGGATTTTAATTCATGAATCGTTTATTTGTTTATTGCGATTTTTTAATTCATGAATTGACTTTTTTATGTCAAGTTTGTGTAAGTAGTATTGCAAATTGCTATAAGTGGTCGTATGATATATTAGAACACGATGGAACTTCAGCTATGTAGAATACTGGATCCAGAAAAGAAAATCTTGTGTTGAAAAATAAAGGAAGCCTCTTTTTTATGTTATGATAAAACCAATTATTTGTTCTAAATAGCATTGATGGGTTTGGTCCTGGTTAAAAATTATGAGTTGATACTTGATAGCAGTAACAGTGTAGCACTAAAAGGTATGGCAGGTAGTGCTGGATGAAAATCTGAAAGTGGACTAATCTGTTTCTTGAAGCTGCCCAAGGTGAAGACATAATCATATATGTCATAGTTGCTACCTCACTTGTGTCCAGAAATCATTCAATATAGGCTACTTGACACTGTGGGCAAGGTAAACTGAAAATTAAAATGGTAGCATGAAAAAGGATACTGGAAGGTGGTTTAAGACATGACATTAGGATCCAAATCTGTTCATGCTCAGGTAAGATCCAAAATGTTGTAACGCATAAATATTTATTCTCCCAGCTGTGACATGCTAGGCAAGCCTATTCTACCAAACCATGGTGGGCTGATGGCTGCCTTTTAATACACATGGTAATTGCTGATTCTTCATCGCTTTTGGATCAATTCATCATGTATACAGTATAAAAAAATACAGTAGTCTCTGAATGGTTTTGTTAATTTAAATAATCTAGACTTCGAGTTGTACTTTTGCAATTAATGATATTGCTGATTTCCTTTCCATTTAGAGATGTTTTGGAACGGATCGTACTTTTGTTTGACTTGATATGAATATTAATAATTTCTGACATGATGCATTTTGACATGTTATTTCTGAACATCAGATCCAAGTTTTGGTATTGGCTGCCTGGGAAAGGTCAACGTTGTGTATGAGAGTGACAAGGACCTGATGATTATGATGATTAAATTCTACCAATTTGTTGCCAAGTGAGCACCTCCTAATCTGTTCCAGTATGTTTTTCGCAAGTCCGTCTAGTCTTAACTATCTAGTAGGGTAAGAAATCAAAGGTCACTTGCTGTAGGTAAAGCTTAACGTCTCCATTTGTTAGCTAACATGATGCTTCTGTGCACTTTTTAGTGTTCAATTCTCTTCAGCATTTTAGATTGATCAGTTTTACGGTCGCATTCATGTATGTTACATACTGCAGCTTCGTGTATTAGTGCCATGTTTCCTTGCACATTTAATAATTAGCAGATAAAGTTGTATACTAATTTCCGTAAATAAAACAACCACCTATATACTAATATAAAGAGAAGACATAGCCCACACTGATGAATCATGTCTTAGTTCAGGATTCTTTTTTGAAGAAAAGGAGCAATCAGTTAGGGCACCAACCTTAACACAGAACAAGTATCATGATTATACAGTCACAATACCAGCTCTCTGGCAAGAATAGTTCGTGGTTAACAGGTTTGACTTGAACTGTTGTCTACGAGTGTTGTCTAAAAGTCATATTTTGATTTTTTTTTTATCAATTTAATTTGATAGAGAAAAGATAGCTATTCATGAGCCTAGAGAATTCGCTGAGAAAATTCATGCTCAACAAAAATTACAAGAACAGGTTAGACAACACCTTTGGTATTGTGCCTTTTAAAAACATCCATCTTAACTGTATTCATTCTGCTAATGACATGCTTTGAATTCCTGCTGCAGCAACTGAAGATGTTAGTTCAAATGAGAAAATAACACTCCAGAGAGCCAATGTCATACATGAGACTGTGTGCTCTATCCACCCCCTCTCCCTTTCCTCCCTCACTGAAACACACGCCTAAACCACACGAGCAAAGAGGTAGCCCAGCTCAGAGTGTCGTGCGTGCACGGGGCTTAGAAGGAATGCATGCAGCCGTGGTACATGGGAAAGTAGTAGATGTGCTTGTGCGTGAGGGCATGCATCCACGGGTACATGGGAGTTGGCACGTACACTTGCAGGCACACACGCAGCAGGAAACCAGTGCACAGGCCTGTGCAACGTATGGAACAGCAAGCACAAGGAAAGGAATCCATCCATAACCTGGCTATGTACAATTCCCATCAGCATGCTTGGTAGCATGCTAGTACGAATCAAAGTTTAATTTGGTTAGTTACTTAATTTATTTTTTGTCGAGTTTTTTTCCTTCCTTTTGGCTGCGTCCAAATAAAGAAAGGAACGACTAGCTTGCTGCTAATTATTTCAGTGTCTTGAGTCGCGGTACGAGTTCACTAGGAGTTTGGATCAGGTTCAAGCCTTATGTGTGCGTGTGTGGCTGTTAGGCCCTGTTTGGCAGGGCTATAGAGCTAGATTTTCAGCTCTGCTCTACAGCTCCACAGCTCTACAACTCTATCTGTAGAGCCACTCTGTCTGTGTGGGTGTTTGGCTAGCAAGGAAGCTCCAGATCCTGGAAGGAGGCTAGCATGGGTGAATTGACGTTGGTACCCATGTCAGGATGGATGTTTGATTGTTATGCTATTTTTTCTTTGTCCTGTACACGTTGAATGAGAAGAGCTATATTCTGTTTTTTTTCTTTTGGTGCTGTATACGTTGAATGAGAACAGATAGTGGCCAAGTTACTTTCCTTCATACTTCATACATTTCCCAAGGAAAGGCAGGATAATAAGATTCAAATTTAAATTGTTTGTAATAGTAAAAATAGTCATTACATCATATCCCAACGTTACTCCCAAACTAGAGCAATAGTAACTTGTTTATAATTGCAAAATAGTCAATACATCATATCCCAACATTACTCCCAAGCTAGAGCAATAGCGGTGGCCATCTCATCACGGAATGCATCCATAGACAATACACTTGGTTGTGCAGTCGATCCATCAGAAGCAACCTGTGAAATTGCGTACTTGTTATATCTCTCGGGGATAGTAGGAGCATAATTTGGATCTCGATCAGCATTTGCAAAGTCCAAGTCTTCACTCCCATGTTCTCGTATGAAATTGTGAAGCATCATAGTCGCTGCAACAATCATTTTTTGCTTGCACATTGGATAACTTGGCATCTTATATAAAATATGCCACTTCATCTTCAATACACCAAAAGATCGTTCAATAACATTCCGAATAGATGAATGTATTCGGTTAAACTTTTCTTTTGGGGTATTTGGCTCCATGCCTCTGTGAAACTCTGGTATATGATACCTTTCACCCTTGTATGGGGCGAGGTATCCTGGACGATTTGGGTAGCCCGCATCAACAACATAATACTTCCCTAAAATAGAGAACCAAGTTATTGCTAATATAAAACAATAGATAATATCAAAGGAAGACCAAAGTTACTTGTATGCTACCTTGTGGAGGATGAGGGAACACTTCTCGGTCAACCCTTATTGCATGATATAACACACTTGTGTCATGCATAAATCCTGGTTGCCCCGTTGCCACATATGTGAAACACGTGTCAAAATCACAAACTGCGAGGACATTTTGGGTTGCACTTCCAGATCGTCCAATGTATCTCACTTGTTCATCTGGTGGAAGAGACACACGTATGTGAGTTCCATCTAGAGCACCAATACAATCCTTTATGTTTTTTGAGTTGATATAGTTTGATAATACTCAACATGATTTTGTTTGAGAAGACTGTTTCATACTCAATTTTCATTAGCTGTACTAATACACCTTGATTGCCAATTGCTAGTGTGATGACTTGATTTCTAGCTTCAGGCACTGGATGATTTTTCACTATTGCACAAAAATCCATTTCAATTATGGGAGATGTAATGACCAATTGATATGCATACATAAGTTCGGTCATCTCTCAGTATCCTCAGTAATCAGTGTACTGAACTAAAGTAAACATGAACCAGATAATCTATATTGCGCAAAAAATACACATTATCATTGCCTAATAGATGCATCTTGATTCAAATGTCAGGCGTGAATATGAGGTTCTCACCATGAACTGAAGTCAAATACACAAAGCTACAGGCGTGGATCTGAGATTCTCACCTCCCCCGGTGGCATGGTCGATCTAAGCGGTGGCGCGGTCTCTGGCTAGCAGCGCCTGGCCTCCGAGCCCTCGGCCCTGGCAGCAACGGAGAGGCCGAGCCCTCGGCCCCGGCGTCCCGGCTCCTTGACAAGGATGAGCGGCGGCGCCCTAGGTTTCTGAGAGAGCAAGAGGGACGGGAGGGGAGCGGACGACAGAATGGGGAACGAAGGGGAGCGGACGAGAGAATGGGGAACGGAGGGGTGCGGGCGGACGACTCGCGGGGCGTTGCCACTGCGGTTTCTGAGAGAGCGAGAGGGACGGGAGGGGAGCGGACGAAGAATGGGGAACGGAGGGGAGCGACGAGAGAATGGGGAACGGAGGGGTATCCAGTGGCATTTCGGTGTAATTTCGCTAGGGCGCAAGGGTACTTCCGATTTGCACTGAGGACTCTACGTGGGGAGCTGCGTTTTCTCGGCTCTACACATTTGCATTGAGGACGGGGCCGATCCAAGGATCTACAGCTCTATACAAGGCTTGGAGCTGCCCTGTTTGGTAGGGCTCTACCCAGCTCTACTGTAGATCCTGGCTCTAGAGCCCTGCCAAATAGGCCCTAAATAGCTAAGGCCTTCGGTCATGTAAGGAGGACGGGGATTATCGAGTTGAGAAATATACAATGCCCATCTGTTTGATGCCCGGTGTTTGTTCGTGTTCTCGTGATTTCATCTCGGGTTTCGCCCATTGCTACTTAGTTTTGATCTGTGGATCGAAGTCATGTGCTGATCAACATTGATCTAATTTTTCGTTCGAGAGTTTGTGCTCTCGGGTGGAAGATGCCAACCGAGTCATTAATCTGGGTTTGGTTGCTGTTCCTCATTGCCAACCGAGTCCTTAATCTTGCTTGCTGCTGTTTGCTCGAGGTCGAGAAAAAGGATACTGTTATATTTACCGAGTGAACAGAAGGAACGAGAAGTTGCTGGTTCAATCTAACGCCTAAGTTAACAAGTTTTTTTTTACGACTGTTGGTGATTATTTAGGCCTTGTTTAAAACGGCTTCTCTAGTGATTCCTATAAACAGCTTATAGAAACTATCTTAAAAAGCCATTCTATTCAAAAACCGATTTCTAAAAGTCAGGAGCTGTTTCGAACTCGGCTTTATTAATTTGGTTTGCTCTAATCACATTGATCACACTAAATTAATTGCTGTTATACTTTCATCTCTCAATCTTGAGAGAGTGGTCTGACCAGTATACACAGCCGGTGGTCTAGCCAATACAAATGGCTAATTTGACGGTGTGCAAGGGTGGTTAGACCCGTTTGCATAGGTGGTCAAACTGCTTGGGGTACGAAGGCTTGTTTCACTCGGTTTTTTTTATTTTTCATTGCAAGTAATTTGTCTTTGATCTTGATAGCTTCTTATAACTATTGGAGTGAAGAGTTTTGGTTTCTCACTTACGAAAAAATTTGAAAAGCTGTTAATTGGTTTGGCTCTTATTCACCCCTTCTAGTCACTATTCTCGATCCTATAGCAAATTACTAAAGAATCATAAATATATAAAGAAACAGTAGGGAAATTCATAAAAACATGAATAAGAGATGAAAGACTAAACCACAAATCCAATCAGGAGTCGAGGAGAATCTATTTGGTAGGCACATAACCTTGAATTTCTCTTGTTATTTTTTATGGAAATCTATCGAGGAGGAGGAAGGTAAATGGGTTCTTGGTGGTTCTGATTTCGATCCTCTTCTCCGCGAAGTATTCCGGTATTTATGATGCCGCCGTGCGAAATCTCTAGATGCGACCACCGCCAACGCGTTCTATTTAATGAGACGAACTAACTCAGCGTAGGTAATGCTCCAGGTCGTACCCTTAGCCATTTTGCAGTCTGGAAACTTCATGCGCATCGATTCAACACGTGTTGCGGTCTTCGTACGGAATGTGATACGGCTGGTTGCACCATATAACCTTTGGGCTGTGCAGAATCCTCCTTTAATTCCTTTGATACATCAGTACCTTTTATCTTTGGCATATCTTCACTAGAACGAATTCATTTAATATTTATTCTAAAACTAATAAAATATATGCAATTGACTTGATCATAAGAAAAGGTGTCTAGATGATGTAAGCATTAGCGCATGGCTATAAGCCTGTTCTTTTCCTTCGAAGCTGGTGGTTTTTGGATTTTGTTACAGTACCTAACTTTTAAACGGAGTATTTTCTAAAGACGGAGTATTTGCTACAGTACCTGTTCTGTTCTGATGATGTGAGGTAGCAAGCAAGTTTTGTAAAACAAATCCAGAAGTCCCACACACTCTCTCTCTCTCCCATATACTCAAACCTTATTTGCAGGCTCCTCAATGACTTAGGCCTGGTTCTTTTCGGCTGTGGTTGATAGGTTTTGGCCTAGTGCGAGCACTTGTACGATCGAACCAAATACCGATAATCTGATAAGCCGCTTCGAAAAGACTATCCTGATAAGTATCGCTCCTTGCATCTACAACCCCAACCCCACCTCGCACACCCTACTCGTATCTCATTTAGTCGTTCCCGCCCTCCAGAGAACAGACCCATCTCCTTCGCCTGATGCTGCGCTGTCCTAGCCATCCCCCACACAACCTCACCTCTTGCGCATCACTCACGTGAGCTCTTGTACAACCTGTACTGCCAGTCATCTCCCCCCGCCCCACCTCACTACGCCCCCGGTCGTTTCCCTGACTAGTGGCAGAGCCACAGTAATGCATAGGGGTATAATTGCACCCTCAAAATTTTTACACAAAATTCAATATATATACCCCCTTAATACACAAAGTATACACTACACATGCTGACATACTCCTGGCAGTCCATTACTTCATTAGGCCCAACAGGCAACAAGTCAAGCCCAAGTGTTGAAGTGCCCACGTTCCACGCCATACTCACTTCCTCAGGAGAGAATCAATGTTAGCCACCCAAATTGGCAATTCCCTAATCAGCCAAATCCTTCAAGCTTCTTCCCTAGTGCCCTAGCTAGCGGCCGAGCTCAAACTTAGGTACGCAGCTCGCTAGTCGCCACTATGCTTCCCAGAGACTGGAGCCCCCCCTATTGATGACCACTAGGCACCAACCCCCTCCCCACACGTAGCGGCTCCTAGGCTCAGCTCCACCTCTCTTGTCCTCAACGCATCACGCTAGGGTTTTCGCCAATCTTGAATCATTGTAAGCCGCGACAACTTCTCTAATCTCTAGATGTTTTCCTTCTAGTTCGAGCTTATGGGGCGTAGGTTTGTTCTTCTAGTGGTCGGATTTGGGAATTGTGGTCTCAGATACGAGGCGATCAGTGAGACAGTGAATCAATGTAGCTCTATTCTCAAATCTCAACTAGAGCTAGAAGCGTAAGTTAGGAAGCGAATTTTGTAGGAGCTTCTTGGGGAGATCGAGTCAAGACATCAAGTTGTAGGCAATGTCCAGTGAGGCAGTGAGTGACTGAGTTTGTAAAGTCTGATCATCATCTAGTTAGTCCAGTCTTAGTCACCACTTTGTTTTACTTTGACACTTTGTAAGTTCTGATCTACAAATAGTTAACCACCACAATAGCATTTGTTCTACTTATTATTCAATCTAGTTAGTCACCACTTGTTCTAACTATAAACTTGTTATAAAATAGTATGGGTGAACAATACTTGAATGATTGCTTAGTTGTATACATTAAGCGTGAGTTTTTTCTACAAGTTAGTGATGATACTGTCATCAATCGCTTTCAAAGTATAAAGGAATACTGCATCAAGTTGTAATTTTTTAAAAATATTTTGTGATGTTGGTTATAGTATAAATATGTAATTTGTCATATTTAAATTTTTTGTACTATATCATTTAAATTTATGTTAGAACGGGTTCTCACCCTATCGTCACAATATTGGCTCCGCCACTGTCCCAGACCATGCAGTAGCTACCCAGATCTGGCCAACTCATCCTCTCTCCGCCGAGATGTTGCCTAGATCCGGTCATCTGGCCACGGTGGCCGTCCCCTACCACGTCAACGACGATCCGGAGCCATCAACTATTCCACTCCATTTTTACTCGGTGTGCGGCACATCCAGAGCGGCCCTCCCTCCAGCTCTACTTAAATTTTAGAAAATTCCTTTCTTTTTGGCATATGGAGCTAGTCTTAGTGTTTGCAAGGAAGGTGTTCGATGAATTGCTCAAGAGAATTTGAAGAACACATTCAGTCGTGCTTTATGCATGCTAACTGTTTGATGAATTGCTTAAGTGAAATCTACTAATTTTTTTTCAGTTTAGATAAGTTAGCTAATTCTCCACCTCATGTGTTTCTGCTCATTTATTGATTGTATACCGATATCCTACGGCGGGGCCATAGAAAGGAATGAATGGAGTAGTAGGGAGCTTTATCTGTGTGTATTCTGGACTTACAAAACTTCACCCTCAATTATATGTTTCTTGCAGTCTGTTGTGCAAGCGCAAATTTCTTTACCTGTAACTTTTGTTTATCTTTAGATTATTTCCATTGCTAGGAAGGAGCACAGAAACATAGCTAAAGAAGGATATATGACTAGATTTATTTCGCTGGAAACAAGTTGAAGAATGTTTTCTTAGAAACATAGTTCCTAAAAGGCAGTACGACATCTAGCTTCAGTTTATCATCCTGGTTTTTTCCTATATAATACTATGGTACATTACTTCACCTTACAACACCTATATCAACTGAGGAGAACAATAAAGGTAACAATATCGGCGTTAGAATTAATTGTGGAACGGTGAGTACTTGTGAAAACTCATATGTGCTAATAAAAATTCCATGTTCTGAAATTTCTTTGCTCAATTTACATAATGTGGAATTGATTACTCATAAGTAAGTTCTTACTCGAATATCTCATAGTGATTCTTTGTGCTATATCATGTTTGATGATCCTAGAGAGCTATCTAGTGTGATTGAGAAAGTTGCTGAAATTTCGTGTTTAAAATCACTAGTTAGTACCTATGCATATACATATAAGTTCAATTTGATTGGAAATTATGGTATAGATGATAAATTTTATGTTTACCGAATATGCATTACATGTGATAAGCTTGCTGAATTGAAATTGCATATTTTGGATAAACAAACTTTTATGCCATATCATGATCACAATGAGATGAGTTTCAACAATAGTGCTTCATGTTTTAAAAGATTTCTTAAGCTTACTTATTCATTCTTTAATGTACAACCATGTACAAATAATCAGAGTAGCGCAGTTGAAGCATGGAAGGAACTAAAAATTTTCTCCCCTATATTTGAACAACTTAATTTGGTTTGGCCCATTAATGACTTGTCCATATACTTAGCAAAGTCGAGGACGACTTGTTCTCATGGGAGGGAGAATGATATGAAAGACAATATTGCAATGTATACATCTTATGGTTGTCGTTATATTAACTGGTTTGTGTGGAACAACGAGAATGACACAATAATTGATTCATACATATACCATGCGTATGTGTTTTTCTTTTTATCTACTACGCCTTCAGATGTTCTTGATATGCTAAGCAAAAGAAGTGTTGATTTGCAGCTGAAACTTGTAGTACTTGGCAGCAGGTTTACGTGTATATACAAGTAAAGCTTATTACCCAAGTTTGTGCTATGTTTTGGAAGCATTTCATGTGCATGATTAGTTGACCACCTTGTTTAGTAGCCCTGGATTTCTTAAAAGTAGAAGATGGGTTGTGTTCTCATTCTTGAGTCATATGCTGAACGGTCTGATTAGGTGGTCTTTTGGTGGCCTTTTAGGCAAAGGAATGAGATGAAAAAAGTGGTAGTTAGAATACATGTTCTTATGTTTGTCGTCCTGTTCACATTAGGAAAAAGAAATAGGGGAAATATTCCTTGTTTTCCTTGTGTTTGCATGATCTGCCCTTACTGCATTACTCGGTAACATCCCACAAAATTAAAAAACACTTTTCTTGGAGATTAGTTGTGATTTATGATGGAACTTAACATGCAGTTCAAGCCGAATGTGTTTCTGTACAGCTAATCTCAAAGTTAATTTCATGGTTGAATGCAGGTTGTTGGTACCCATTCTAGATTGCCTTCAAGGTTGAAAACTCCAAAATTGACATCAAAATATGGAAAGGACGAGGCTATACAACACGTTCATGACCTTTATCTTGAAGCATTAAGGTAATATAGGTACAATTGTACAAACACTTGCCATGGTTTGCAACTGCAAGTTTGCGGCTACCATGGTTTGCTGTATGCAAATTTCACCATAGCTTTTGTTGCGTAAACAAGAAAGTGCATTACGAGATACATAGTTCTACTCTTGCTGCATCATACATTACTAGCAAACTTTACTAAGATATCTTACACATTTACCACTATTGTTTTCACTGAATGAATCAGCTAAAAATGCCCTTGCTTACAAGTTGAACTGATAGGAGTATATGTATTTTACTCTGGTTACCATTGTGTCCATTTAGACTTTATCTTGTACCTACAATTTTTTTGGCTGAGTTGTCCATTGTTCCCAGAGATTGTACCTACAATCTACAAGCGGTGATGTTAACAGGAAGAGTTGTGTAGGTCATAAATGATACAAGTGTATTTTGCAACTTTTGTGTATTCTAGTTGATTAATTAATTTGAAGTTGAAAGCCTTTAAGCATTCACTCACTACCTTGAAATAATATACATGGAGGTCAAACTCTGCATGCACTTAGCTGGAACATTGAAAAGTTGTCTGAACCACTTGTAGATATACTCAAAGGAACTAACTTTGAATTTATTTGCACTAAACTTTCTAGCTTTACCCAACAATAGCAATTCTTTGGTTTCTAGCTTATGCCATTTCTGAACTCAGGCGTAAAGTAATTTGCTGAATTGAGGGAACAGTCGCTTGCCTTTGATACTCTAGATAAAGAACATATGATCAGAATTAATAAGGCAGAAGCTGACTATTTGAAGAAGTTAAGAGGGATATCACACAATCATAATTTTTTTTCTTTTTTGTTATTTAACAAGAGACTTGTCCAATTCAATACTGTCACCAAATAGATGATATCTTTGAGATCAAATTTGGTTCTAAGAAAAGAAAATTGGTGCTATGCTGAAACTTTCATTACAATTACTAAAATTTGAGTTCAAAATATCTTTGTTTGGCCCTTTGGATTATGTAGATTAAAGATACCTAGATAACGAGCAATTTGTCATATCGCATTAAACTTGCTTATGTCTTTTTTTCTGCTAACTAATGAGACTCCCAGTGGCTATTATAAATTGTTGATGTTACTTTTTAAACTTGACAAAGGATGCTTCTGGACTAATTCAATAGAATGTGATGTAATTTCTTCTGACTTTTCCCTTGTATCCTTTCAGATCATCAAGTTAAGATATTCACCATGAAGTTGCCTAGAGTTGCTGCTGGATACCTAAAGCTTGGACATAGCTAGAAGTAGTCTTCTTTCTTTCTCTAGAAATAATCATGTGCAGTTCTTTCACATGCATCTACTGTCTTTATGTTTGTGTTGCCTACTGGATAGACATCTTTGGCTGATTTACTGTTAGTAATGAATACAATATTGATTAGAATTTACTATATATTGGATCTATGAGATTTTCCATATTTATTTCAATGCGTTTTTTTTTTAATTTGGCCAATGCTTGTCATCAAACAATCTGCCAGCAAAGGTACTGTTTGCCATCAAATGTTCTGTCGGCACTTGTATGATCTGTCGGAAAAGATTGGCCTGTTGAGAAAGTATGTCTGTCGGGTAAAATATGGCCTGTTAGCAAAGCTACAATATCAGGGTCAACTTGTCTGTCGGCAAAAAATGTCTGTCGGGAAAGACCGTTGTCGGAAGAACTTAGTGTCCTATCAAGAAAAACCTTTGCTGGCAGATATTTCATTGCTAAAGATCGCTTTTGCCGGCAGACCAACTGTCCTTGAAATTGGGTCATAGCTAGTGCGAATAGGGAAATAAATATCCACTTATAAATAAGCACATACATAAATCTAGACCACGACAGCAAAGAAATAGACAAACTCATGGTGTCTGTAGAAATTATCCATGTCTGATTGCCTATAGGTCTGTTCTTTTTGGCTGAAACTTATGGCTTTTGGCTGTGGCTTGTGACTTATGGTTGAAATTGCATTGTAGCGGCTGAAATTTCACTGCAGCTGAAGGTGGCTTATTTGGCGTAATTAAATTTAAAAAAAATTAAAAATAGAAAAAATATGCTAGCTCATCACGGACAACGCAAATAAATACGGGAAAAAAGAACCGGCAAAAAAGTCAAAAGTTCAAAAAAAAAGAAATTTATGAATAGTGAAAAATAAGCTAGAAGCTGAAGCCGAATCGAGCGGGGTAGTCTGTTCGTGCGGGAGATTACAGAGTAACAGAAACTCATATGCTGTTTTTGCCAATATAAATGAAGTTGGTACAGTATGTACTACAATTAGATATCATCTTGAAAAGACACTCCGTTTAAAAACTAGTTATTGTAGAAAAGCCAAAAGTTGAAGGCAAAAGTTGAAAAAGAACATGGCCTATACCGATCATGGTGCTAGCATGAGAGAGATGAATGTGTTGTGTTTCTTCAGGTGGCCACAAGACATGGGATGCCATCGGTGGCTCCTTGAACAAAAAAAAAACTTATAACTTTAGGGGGTAAGGCAACAAAAAGGTAATATGGTTTTTTATATCAAAATTTCCTATATAAGTAAGACAAAATTTTAAATATTTCTTTAGAAAATATGTAGGGAAATAAAACATCCACAGTTCTAAATAAGCACACACATAGACCAAGACTACCACAGTAAAGAAATAGACAAACCAATGCATGACCGCTTGTACCGACGATGGTGCTAGCTCAACAGAGACAACCTTGTTGTTTTGCTTCTGATGGACCATGTGGAGGTGACCCCGAGTGTGTGATGAGTAATTGACATCAGTTTAGGAAGTCGAGTTTGGTTTGTGTGGTTCGGACCATGTCGTTGCGTGGTGCAATCGGCTTCGGTCGGACTTGGTCAAACTTGGTTGAAGCGATTAGAATGCTTATTTCTTGATTCGACAGGTTTGGGCTCCTTTATGAGTAAGTATGATTCATTGATGCTATTTATGCTTTCATGTGTCGAGCGGTGCTATGTGATGTGTTTCTTGTCTGTGATGGCTGCAGGACGTCGAGGCGGAGTTGTGGCGAGACACGAGGTGACCGGACTAGGCGCAGGTGGTGCTGAGGTCAGAATGGTCGGGATGTGTCGAAGACGGCGGGGACTCGAGGTGGTTGCGAGGCTTGGACGACAAGAGATGCGGAAGCTTCCCGGAAGGTGCAGGAGGGGTGAATTGGTAATTTCGCGAGGCTGCACAAGCGGGAGCGGGTTCCGTTGGATTTAGCGGGTGTAACGGGTTGGAGACCCGTTAGCCAAGGGCTATAAATAGGAGAGAGTGGCTGTATGTATTCAATAGCATTGGTAGAGAGTTAGGGTTTGCTTGAGTCAAAAGAACATCAGATCTGGGCTCAACCTCGATCACACCTCCTACTATGGGTCTAAGAATAGCAGGTGGATGCTTCCTCATGTCCTCATAGAAATCATATCCTAGACCTTGATTAAATATGCAAATCTTAGACTGGTCTAGAATAAGATTGAGCTTCTTCTTGCCTCCTACAAACCTCTCGAGAGTGTTCATAAGGTACTGACACTCCCGAAAGAGAGAGGTGCAAGAAGAGCAGGGAGAAGAGGGAACAGCAGAGGGTAAGGGAGCAGAAGAAGAACCAACAGTAGAGGAAAGAATGGATTGTGCACGCACAGCCGACTCTGATGGGACAGTCCTACTACTAGCAGGTTGGCTCACGTCGCTAGGCGTCTCTACCTTACCCTTGGGCTCCTTCCCCTTCTCAGCAATCACATTACAAGATGATGGTTGCTTCTCTAGTAGGTCCTTAGTTAGCTTCACACATTTCTCGTCTAACGCAATCAAGTCAATTTTTAGTTTTTCACAATTTTTGCATGGTGAGCTAACAGGGTCCTTAGAAGCATAATTAGCCAGTTTCTTATTGTGGTCAATCATTTCTTGAAACTGCTTGGAAACAGATTCAAGTTCAGCAGTTAATTTAGGACAGTTTGAGCATGGAGGAACTGGCTCAAACAACCAAGCATACAACTCAGAAATTTTATGATCTGCCTTCTTTAGGTTCAATTTCAAATTATTGCAGTTTTCACAAGACTCGGGCAGATCTAACAGTATGGTGTAAAGACCTCTAAAAGCATTGTCCTTATCCTCACATGAGGTGCAAGCAATAGTCTCAACAGGAGTAGATGAAGTAGAAGCAATCCTACTCATTTCTAGTTCAGCCAAGAGACTAAGATTCTCCACCTTAACAATATCCAGCTCGGAGGACAAACTATCACGCGAGGTCCTTAACTTCTCCATATCACCCAACAAAGCACAGCATGTATCACAATCATCACGGGAGGGAGCAGATGTAAGTGAAGTAAGCTCCCGTGATAGTCTATCTACTTCTTTCTCTAACTCGGTACACCTAGCCCTTGCTCTACCATGAAAACCACCTAGCTTAAGGAAAGCTTGATTGAGCTGGTCGTAGGTGGGACATACCTCGTCGGAGTCGGAGTACAGCTTGCTGTCGCTCAGTTCGCCCTCAAGGGCCATGAAGCACATGCCGGAGAAGTCGTCGCCGCTCTTAGGGTCTTGGTCACCCGTCCCGTCGTCGTCGCTCCATCCCTCCACCTCGCTGAGGTTGAGGTCGTCGAACGCGGTGAGGACGCGGTGAAACAGCTTCTTGGCATTCCCGAAGTCGCGGAACTTCTTCTTGCCTTGGGCATGAACTGGAGGCTTCTTGTTGCGGTTCTTGTTGGTGTAGTTGTTATTGCCCGAACTGCCGTAGTCAGCTTTGCCCTTCTCCAGCTTGGGGCAGTTTGCCCGAATGTGGTTGGGGCCACCACACTCAAAGCAAATCAAGGGTCCTCCCCTCTTTTTGTCCCTCCTCCTCTTGTAAGCATGGGAAAACTTCCGAGCTAGGAGGGCCAGTTGCTCATCCTCGAGCTGCTCTAACTAATCATCAGTTACGTCACATAGAGCAGAAAGGGAGAAACCACAAAGCGAATCAGAAGAATGACCAGAAGCCAAGGTGGGATCGGAGACTAAAGCCATCGACTGCGACTTCGACTTACGAGAGACAATGTCAATCTCGTGCGTCTTGAGGCGCGAGTACAGCGCGTCAAGCGTCAAAGTCGAGAGGTCGGTGGTGTCCTTGATGGTAGTCACCTTTATCTCCCAAACATGAAGATCGAGTGCAGCGAGCATCTGACGAGCGTTGTCCGAGTCGGGGTATGTGAGACCGACCGCTCGGAGGTTGCTCAGAATCTTGTGGAAACGCGCAAAACACTCATCAAGGGACTCGCCAGTGAGCATTTCAAACTTGTTGTAATCTCGCTTGAACTGGTCCTGTCGCACCGTCTTAATCTGGGTGGTGCCCTCATGGTATGCATCGAGGGTCTCCCAGATATCGAAGGCGGACGAAAGATGAGATATGCGGTCAAACTCGCTACGACTCAGGCCCTGGATAATGATGTTCCTTGCCTTAGCGTTTGCCTCAACATCAGCCATATTCCCGGCATTGATGTTCTCATCGGCAGGAACAACAAACCGGACCTTGACCTTGCGCCAGATGGCGTACCCCTGGGCCTGGATGTATGTCTCCATTCGGCTCTTCCAGAAGGGGTAATCGATGCTATCGAAAACGGGCGGCTTGGTCGAGTACTTGTCCGTCGCCATGGCTCTTGAGACCGGTTAAGATCTATTGAAAAGAGCTAACCGGCTCTGATACCAATTGTTGGACCGAAATGGCGACAGAGGGGGGTGAATGTCGACTCTTTAATATTTTAGCCTGTCGGGTTCAGACAACAGTAATGCTGAAATTCAGACAGCTGAACTTGGGACTTCACACAACAGCAAGAATGAAGAGTTTCTTCAGGTTTCCTTGGCCCAGAAAAGCATAACCATAAGCCAAATAGCCAGAGGAACCCTGGGAACCAAGAAGACCCAACTAAAAACCAAGAATTTCAGATTTGGGCAAGAAACTGAAAAGGTACAGAGTGCATCCTCAAAAATCAAATTCCCAACAATTCTTTGATCCTTTGGCCAAAAGACTTTGCAGATATGTTAGCAATAGCCACTGGACTCTACAAGCCAAGATTCAAGCCATCTCAAAGAGGGAAATGAGATTTGCACCAAAACCCTAGAAATGCATGGAAAACTTCAGAGAGGAGCACACAAACCCAAAATACTCAAGATTCACAAGACCTTTGCACATGAGATTTTGCAATCAAGTTAGCAATAATCTAAGGTCATGCCACCAAGAATCTTAGGCCTTTTCCTTAAGGGAAATCAAGAAATCCATCAAAACCCTAGAAGAGGAAAGTGAAGAACAGAGGATGCCAAAAAGTGAAATCTGAGATTTAACATGATTAGCTCTTGGGAAAATCAATCAAATGATCTTGGGGCACTATCCCAACATAGAGCAATCCATTTTGCACCTCACTAGCAAGAAACAACAAGAAAACGAAAATCTCACAAATCCATCACAGAGAGTATCGAAGGAAAAGAAACAGAGAGACAAGAACTGAATCAAACTCCATCTCATATTGATAAAGAAGCATGTATGGGTGAGTGTCCTTGAGTTGACATTCACCCCCCCTCTGTCGCCATTTCGGTCCAACAATTGGTATCAGAGCCGGTTAGCTCTTCTTAATAGATCTTAACCGGTCTCTAGAGCCATGACGACGGACAAGTACTCGACCAAGCCTCCCGTCTTTGATGGCATTGATTACCCCTTCTGGAAGAGCCGAATGGAGACATATATCCAGGCTCAGGGGTATGCCATCTGGCGTAAGGTCAAGGTCCGGTTTGTTGTTCCTGTCGATGAGAACATCAACGCCGGGAATATGGCTGATGGTGAGACAAACGCTAAGGCAAGGAACATCATAATCCAGGGCCTGAGTCGTAGCAAGTTTGACCGCATATCTCATATTTCGTCCGCCTTCGATATTTGGGAGACCCTCGATGCTTACCATGAGGGCACCACCCAAATAAAGACGGTGCGACAGGACCAGTTCAAGCGAGATTACAACAAGTTTGAAATGCTCGCTGGCGAGTCCCTCGATGAGTGTTTTGCGCGTTTTCACAAGATTCTGAGCAATCTCCGAGCGGTCGGTCTCACATACCCCGACTCGGATAACGCTTGACAGATGTTCGCTGCACTCGACTTTCGTGTTTGGGAGATGAAGGTGACTACCATCAAGGACACCACGGACCTCTCGACTTTGACTCTTGATGCGCTGTACTCGCGCCTCAAGACTCACGAGATTGACATTGTCTCTCGCAAGTCGAAGTCGCAGTCGATGGCCTTAGTCATCGATCCCAATTTGGCTTCCGGTTCTTCTTCTGATTCTCTTTGCGGTTTCTCCCTTGCTGCTCTTTATGACATAACTGATGATCAGTTAGAGCAGCTTGCGGATGAGTAGTTAGCCCTCCTAGCTCGGAGATTTTCCCATGCTAACAAGAGGAGGAAGGATGGAAAGAGAGGAGGACCCGTGATTTGCTTCGAGTGTGGTGGCCCCAACCACATTCGGGCAAAATGTCCCAAGCTGGGGAAGGGCAAAGGTGACTACGGCGGTTCGGGCAAGAACGACTACATCGACAAGAACCGCAACAAGAATCCCTCAGTTCCCGCACAAGGCAAGAAGAAGTTCCGCGACCTTGGCAAAGTCAAAAAGCTCTTCCACCGCGTCCTCATCGCTTTCGACGACCTCGATCTCAGCGAGGTGGAGGGGTGGAGCGACGACGATGGAACGGACGAGCAAGAACCCAAGGGCGGCAACGACTTCTCCGGCATGTGCTTCATGGCCCTTGAGGGCGAACTGAGCGACAGCGAGCTGTACTCTGACTCCGACGAGGTATCCCCCACCTACGACCAGCTTAATGATGCTTTTCTTAAGTTAGGTAGATTCCTTGCTAGATCTAGAGCTAGGTGTAGCGAGTTGGAGAAGGAAGTAGATAGATTATCACGGGAGCTTACTTCACTTACATCTGCTCCCTCCCGTGATGATTGTGATACATGCTGTGCTCTGTTGGGTGACATAGAGAAACTAAGGACCTCGCATGATAGTTTGTCTTCTGAGCTTGATACGCTTAAGGTGGAGAACATTAGTGTAACATCCTGAAAAATCTGAATTTGAAAATATAAATTTCTTGAATTATTTTTGCCATACGTTTTATTTGAAATTGGATTTTATGGTGTTTTTCTGAAATTTTGGTTGAAGTTCCAAAGAGTTAAAAGGTTCCAGAAGGAAACAAACATGTTTACTAATAGAAAACTAAAATTTTAAATTTCAAAAGTTGTGCAAATATTTAAATCAATAATCTTAATTGAGAAATAGAAATGTAAATTAAAAATCCGAATTTTTTTAAAGTAATGTGTAAGCCCTCTTTTCCCCTTTTTTCTTCCATTCTCCTCTTTTCTCTCTCTTCCATGTGGGCCATCCTTTTTCCTTTCTCCTCCCATTTCTCCCCTCCTTTTCTCCCACTGGCCGCTGGGCCCGAACACCCCGCGCCTCTTCTCCCTCCTTCCTTCTTTCGTTCTCCTTCCCGTGCGACCGGGCCCCCTCCTCCCTGCCTTCCCCTGCTCTGCATCACGCGGCGCGCGTGGCGGGAAAGCCGCAGCACTGCCACCCACGCGCAGCGCGAATCCCGCCGGTCTGCAGATCGCGGCACCTGTGCCCCGCTCCGCCCGCGCCTCACCTTCCTCCTCCCTAGGCGCCGGACCCCCACCCCTCCTCTCCGCCTCGGCAAAAGCCGGCCGACACGGCCTCTCCCGTGCTCTGCGCCGCCCTATGGAGGAATCACGCGCAAGGATTCTCCATCATCACAGCACGCCTGCCCTGTCGCTTGACACGCCGCCTGCAACCGCCTGCTCCGCTACTTACCGACGCACGGGCAAGGTCCCGAGGCCGGCCTCGCTCGCGCGCCTATAAGAGCCGCCAAGGACCACCATGAGCTCCCCACACACCCAAGCTACCTCCACCTCCGAGCAATTGAAAACTTGAGCTCTCTTCACCACCGGCGCCACCCTTCTTCTCCACCGCCGACCAACGAGCTCGCCGCCGATTGAGAGCCCGCCGGGTCGATTCCTCCTTCCCTGAGCATCATAGGAGCACGGCGAAGCTGTTACTGTCCTCGGCCGAGGTCCACATTGACCGTAGCTCGCCGGCGACGAGCCTCTCTCGAGCTCGCCGCCGCCGCCCGTCGCCGACCCACTTCCGGTGCTCTCCGGCCGCCTCTGACACCCCCACCGCCTTCACCGTGATGCAAGGATTCCATTTTGCCCTCACCGGCACCTCCCCGGCTGCTCCTCGCCGGCAAAGCCGTCAGCCGTGCGCGGCCCGAGCTCCTCTGTTTCCTCTGTGGTGAGCTTAGCTCTTGAGTATCTCTTCTAAATTGTCTTACCAGCGTAGCCACAAAATGGCAGTTGCCCATTTGGTCAAGCCCAGCCGGCGTAAGCTCACAGACCTGGGTTCGATCCAGCCGGCCGCACCCCTTTTTCCCCCATTTTTGTTTTTGATTTTTGTGGTCCATTTCAAGTAAGAAAAATAAAGGAAAATGGAGAATAATCTAGGGAAGGTAATAAATATTGAGTAGGATGTAAAAGAAGATTATTTGAAATTTAAAAATAGATTAAGTGCTGTATGTAGTTTGGAACATTTGTCACAAATCCAAGTTTTAATTAAAGGTATTAATAAGAGATTATTCTAAAACTTAATAAAGATATCCAAGTTAAAGAAAAGGGAATAAAGTGGGTTATATTGATTCGTCGGAAATTATGATTTAAAAAGACTTAAGTTCTAATATGAGAAATTCCTAGACCTAGCTTTCTGGACAACTGTTATAATACTTTTGACTAAAAGATTTATAGAATAAGTACAGATCTCATCCATCAGTCCAGTTGCCTTTACCATAACCTAAGTTGCATGGAATACATACCCAGCCAGACTCGTACATCGACACATAAGTCAACCTAACTCATGGAACTTCCTTGATAAATATAAAAATAATAAAAAGAAGCTATTAAATAAAAAGATCAAGTTATTGTATTAAACCATTGATCTTGCCTCAAATCACCCGAATCACCCATCAGCTCAAAGTAAAACTAAATTGAGATTATTCGGATTTATTTGGATCCATTGAGTTATTCGCTTTTATTTGGATTCAGTCATTTGTCGCGTAATTAGAAACTGGAGTCCAGAAGATTTCACGGATCAAGCGTGGTCAGAGCAAAGTGAAGATAAAGAATAGAAGCTCAAGAGAAAGCATCGTGTGAGCTCAAGACTGCGGTAAACCGCGCCAGGCGAGTCAATACTTTGATCATGTTGAATCTACATTTTCTACAAATTACTTTATTTTAAATTAACAAAATGCATGCTGTTATTTTTATGCAAATACATGCTAAACTTGATATTCTAGTTAAATGCCAATGTTTACCTTGAATAATATTACCCCTCCTTTGGAATGATTGAATGTGTAAACCTTGGCGCCCTAGCAAAAATATAATACTAATATTTCGAAAATAAGTCCCTAATGATATGCTATGCTTAGTGTTGCATTAATACTCAGGGGGCGCTGAAATGCCCCATACATCATGATCGCTTTTTATGATAAGAAAATGGTTTGGGCAGTCATGGTGGGAATGACTGGTATATTTGACATGACTATTTTATACCCTCAAAATCCCCAACTTGCTTAAATATCTGGGCGGATTGGTTGGATGGTGTGAGTGTGGTGCAGTGGATGCACAAAATGGGTTAGTGATAGACTGCCCAGATACCACTAAGGACTGAATCTTGTCATGACCTCCCGGGTAAAACAGTACAACCACAAGTCTGTAAATTACAACTTGGCTAAGTAAATTTATCGAAACTCCGGACTCATCTCACTGGTAGGGGGGTGAAGGGGCTACGCTATGGCAAGGGGGCCTGAAGGGACACCAGTGGAGGGTGAAGTTTCCCAGCTGTCCTACGTTGCGGAGAGGTAGAAGTCCGGCTGCGTAGTGGCTGGGGGAAACATCCCGCGCACAGATGGGACCCACCGCAAGTGGGTAGTTTCCCATAAAAGTGAGATGACAAAAGGGTCTAGATACTTTGAAAAGTCACTGTGATGGTCTGCTCAACCACACGTCTAAGGAATCGTGGGGCAATGAGTTGAATGTCTCTTGTGGTGAAAGTGTACAAGCTCTGCAGAGTCTAAAACTATTCGAATAGCCGTGCCCACGGTCAAGGGCGGACATGGGAACTTAACCAGATATAGTTCTATTTCAAAATGCTTTATGATGGCTTGGAAAAGTGGAAGGGCAGTGTAAGGCCCTAGTTTGGAATTGTCCTGGGTGTCGTCCCAGTGGTAAGTTAAGCGGCTATAACGCTGAAGAATTGCTATATGGTGTAGATGCCATGTAACGGTGGATGGAATCTGGATCGCTATTATTATTGCATGTTCTTGAACAATATGCTTTTGTTCAAAATGCTAGGTCTCAGGAATTTTTAAGTAATTGTATTCAAAAGCACTCTTCGCAAAAGAAAATAAACTTAAGCCATCCTTGATTAGCCATACATGTTATATACTGCATTCTGTGTGTTGATTCGCTGAGCACGGGGTCGGAGTGCTCACGCTCGCTTTTGCGGCAAATTTAGAAGCAGGAACCAGATCGCTACGCTTCAATAATACTTTTGGATCACGATGGCAAAGAAGATGAAGATGTCGAGAACTAGGTCGCGAACCTCCAGTTGACTGCCTATGGGCATGTCCTGAAGGTCCCACCTGTGTGCGTCGTTCTTCCGCTGCTGCAATTTAATGATTTCGGCCTCGTGGGCCCCTGTGTAAGTTTGCTATTATATTTACGTTTCCGCATGATATGTACTTTGATATTCCGAACTGTAGCTGTGTGCACTATCTACTGATCCAGGGAATAGTGCAATTAAACACAGTAGATTCCAGATTGTAAAATCTGGGTCTGACAGGGATGGTATCAGAGCATATCGACTGCAGGTCGTGACCTAGTTAGCCTGGCCGTTAGTTTCATGACTAGAAATATTTCTTTAAAATACTATTTCTAGAAATATAAGTAGTATTGCTCATTCTTATCTCTCTTAGATGATTCCCCCCTCATCCAAATGTTGCCCAAGCCATTTTGGTTCTGAAGCTCTCTTACCCAAATTCAAAGTGATGAAAATCCAGTACTTCTCTTGTGAACTTTCCATGAAAACGCACCTAGAGCCAAGAGTCATGGTGCTTAACCTTGAAGCTTAATATCAAAGATTGTTTTATTTTTGGAGAAAACAATAGGGTAAAAATTGGAAAAAAATTTTGGTGGAGCGTAACGGAAAGAATTAGAATGACTAGATGGACGAATTAAGTTATTCTTGGAGAAAATAGGAAATATGAAAATAATTGCGGGAGTACAATATTGATAAATAACATAATTCCTGGGACATATTTGCAATAGTGTAATAATGGAATATGATCGATTGCTAGATAAATTGATAGAGTTTTGAGAAATTGGAGATATGATAACAACTATCGGAGTACAGGCTTGATTAATAACATTACTTCTGGAGAATGTTCATAATAATGAATTAATTCGGAGGTTGTCACTGAAGATTTAGGTGGTTACTAGATGAGTAATTATGATTTTGAATACAGTCTTGGATTATTAGGAAGTCCTGATACACATGACACTGGTGGACTTAAAGGTAATAATGTTGGATAATCATCAGAATTCAGAATTGAGGAGTAGATAGACAATAAAGATTCAGGTTGATCATTGGAGAAGCAAACTATGGATTTGGATCAATGACACTAGACTGGATTATTAGGAGGTCACGATACGAAAGTCATCAGTGGATCTAAATAAAGAAAGCTAGATCTTCTTAGGATTGGAAAGCTGATAAAATTGGCAATTGATGAACCCGAGATTGGATTTATAAAGATGTGGTGGAAATTCAGGCACATATAAGGATTTGGTAACCTCGATTCGATTAATAAAATTTTTGCTGGAAAATTTATATATAGGTGGATTTAGATGTAAAGGTATTGAATTTTCATTGGATTGTAGAGTTAATAAGTTGACCAATAGTGGATCCGAGATTTTGATTATACAGTCATGGTGAAAATATGATATTTAATCCACAAATATACGATTGAAAGTCAAAGATTTATGCGAGACTTAGATAACCATGACTAGATTAATGAAATGATGAATGATACAATAGGAGGAGTATGAATGGTGGATCAAGTTGAATAAATAATCTCCTTCGCTGTTTGGAGTTTTAGATGGCAGTAATACCAGGAACAATTAATGAAGAAAGATAGCCTAAGTGCCGTTTGCAAAAGTGGGAGTTAAACCATAAAGGCCGTTGGATTCTAACCCTTATGTACAAAAAAAATCATATGGGAGTGACTTGATTCAGTGATGGATAGTTGAGTGTTGGAAGATATTAGGATACCTTGAAAAAAAAGAGAGTGCTAAAACCAATGAAACTACCCCCAAATACTTTCCACTTCTTTCTATTTATTACAAAAGGAAAATTTTGATCCTCTTCTCATACCCCTACTCCAAATTTTAAGGTTAGGAATGTCGAAGACGGTCATGAAGATAAGCTAGTCTCGTTCTAAACGACTATGCAGATGAACCCTATGCATCTTGTGTGTGCTCCCCGAGTAGACGATGTATTGTTGTAAGATTTCATTTGGACCCTGTGCACTGTCTTCTTGCCCTCGGGCGTCCTATTTCGCAGTCACAGGAAAAGCTTGCTTTTAAAAATTTGTGTGGCTCAGTATCACTCCAACTCCCTGGGGGTACTCTTTTAAAATTAGAATAGGTTTGGATTACCTTATCCCCACGATTCAATCCTTACCTCATGCTATTCCCTCTCACGTCCTGCTGAAAACCCCATCGGGTCCGCAAAAGCAAGGTGCTAGATAGCCTAAACCAAGGCGATCAAAGATAAGTGAAGCTTCCACAACCTTCCAAACTACAGGCGTCAACCGGCACAAGAACCAAGATTCGAGACGTCATCCTACCAACATTCTTTCCTTACCTACCTAGAGAGCCCATAAATCAAATTGCCGCTAACCACGATGACAATCGCCATTTATTTAAGGGGGGTAGCACGAAGAGACAGAACTGCCAAGGAATCACTACGAAGCATGACCATGGGACTGCAACAACCTGGACTCAGAGCTAATCAGACCAGTACAAGGAGATTCGCAAGACCAAGATCTTCTGGTGATGAGGACTACGAGATTTACCATTAGCTAAAATTGTCATGTTGGGCAAAGCTAAAGACTAAGAACGGGATCCTAGTAGAAGTAAAAGACCCCACCTGGAAGTATCTCTGCATTCCCAAGGCCCTCTACCTTTAGGGCATGGGCCATTGCTACCCATCTAGCAATATGAGATCCTACAACCGTATGTCCAATAAACGATGCAACCACTCCGTTCCACGACAACGTGAAGACAACAACATCAAGAGCAAGCATTTAGAAGTCTACGACCGATCCAGAAGAACAAGTTTCTCTCTTTCCTTTTGACTTCTCCAAGTTCTAATCCCTGTTGTGCAGATTTTCATCTCTATGGAGCAAGAAACTATACGTCGAGTAATACCCCGAAACCCATTGCTAACCAACATAACCCATCTCCATTCTTTCTGCTCTACCGGAATCTCGGGGTCGAGATTCTTTTTAAGGGGGGTAGATTTGTAACATCCTGAAAAATCTGAATTTGAAAATATAAATTTCTTGAATTATTTTTGCCATACGTTTTATTTGAAATTGGATTTTATGGTGTTTTTCTGAAATTTTGGTTGAAGTTCCAAAGAGTTAAAAGGTTCCAGAAGGAAACAAACATGTTTACTAATAGAAAACTAAAATTTTAAATTTCAAAAGTTGTGCAAATATTTAAATCAATAATCTTAATTGAGAAATAGAAATGTAAATTAAAAATCCGAATTTTTTTTAAAGTAATGTGTAAGCCCTCTTTCCCCCTTTTTTCTTCCATTCTCCTCTTTTCTCTCTCTTCCATGTGGGCCATCCTTTTTCCTTTCTCCTCCCATTTCTCCCCTCCTTTTCTCCCACTGGCCGCTGGGCCCGACCACCCCGCGCCTCTTCTCCCTCCTTCCTTCTTTCGTTCTCCTTCCCGTGCGACCGGGCCCCCTCCTCCCTGCCTTCCCCTGCTCTGCATCACGCGGCGCGCGTGGCGGGAAAGCCGCAGCACTGCCACCCACGCGCAGCGCGAATCCCGCCGGTCTGCAGATCGCGGCACCTGTGCCCCGCTCCGCCCGCGCCTCTCCTTCCTCCTCCCTAGGTGCCGGACCCCCACCCCTCCTCTCCGCCTCGGCAAAAGCCGGCCGACACGGCCTCTCCCGTGCTCTGCGCCGCCCTATGGAGGAATCACGCGCAAGGATTCTCCATCATCACAGCACGCCTGCCCCGTCGCCTGACACGCCGCCTGCAACCGCATGCTCCGCTGCTTACCGACGCACGGGCAAGGTCCCGAGGCCGGCCTCGCTCGCGCGCCTATAAGAGCCGCCAAGGACCACCATGAGCTCCCCACACACCCAAGCTACCTCCACCTCCGAGCAATTGAAAACTTGAGCTCTCTTCACCACCGGCGCCACCCTTCTTCTCCACCGCCGACCAACGAGCTCGCCGTCGATTGAGAGCCCGCCGGGTCGATTCCTCCTTCCCTGAGCATCATAGGAGCACGGCGAAGCTGTTACTGTCCTCAGCCGAGGTCCACATTGACCGTAGCTCGCCGGCGACGAGCCTCTCTCGAGCTCGCCGCCGCCGCCCGTCGCCGACCCACTTCCGGTGCTCTCCGGCCGCCTCTGACACCCCCACCGCCTTCACCGTGATGCAAGGATTCCATTTTGCCCTCACCGGCACCTCCCCGGCTGCTCCTCGCCGGCAAAGCCGTCAGCCGTGCGCGGCCCGAGCTCCTCTGTTTCCTCTGTGGTGAGCTTAGCTCTTGAGTATCTCTTCGAAATTGTCTTACCAGCGTAGCCACAAAATGGCAGTTGCCCATTTGGTCAAGCCCAGCCGGCGTAAGCTCACAGACCTGGGTTCGATCCAGCCGGCCGCACCCCCTTTTCCCCCATTTTTGTTTTTAATTTTTGTGGTCCATTTCAAGTAAGAAAAATAACGGAAAATGGAGAATAATCTAGGGAAGGTAATAAATATTGAGTAGGATGTAAAAGAAGATTATTTGAAATTTAAAAATAGATTAAGTGCTGTATGTAGTTTGGAACATTTGTCACAAATCCAAGTTTTAATTAAAGGTATTAATAAGAGATTATTCTAAAACTTAATAAAGATATCCAAGTTAAAGAAAAGGGAATAAAGTGGGTTATATTGATTCGTCGGAAATTATGATTTAAAAAGACTTAAGTTCTAATATAAGAAATTCCTAGACCTAGCTTTCTGGACAACTGTTATAATACTTTTGACTAAAAGATTTATAGAATAAGTACAGATCTCATCCATCAGTCCAGTTGCCTTTACCATAACCTAAGTTGCATGGAATACATACCCAGCCAGACTCGTACATTGACACATAAGTCAACCTAACTCATGGAACTTCCTTGATAAATATAAAAATAATAAAAAGAAGCTATTAAATAAAAAGATCAAGTTATCGTATTATACCATTGATCTTGCCTCAAATCACCCGAATCACCCATCAGCTCAAAGTAAAACTAAATTGAGATTATTCGGATTTATTTGGATCCTTTGAGTTATTCGCTTTTATTTGGATTCAGTCATTTGTCGCGTAATTAGAAACTGGAGTCCAGAAGATTTCACGGATCAAGCGTGGTCAGAGCAAAGTGAAGATAAAGAATAGAAGCTCAAGAGACAGCATCGTGTGAGCTCAAGACCGCGGTAAACCGCGCCAGGCGAGTCAATACTTTGATCATGTTGAACCTACATTTTTTGCAAATTACTTTATTTTAAATTAACAAAATGCATGCTGTTATTTTTATGCAAATACATGCTAAACTTGATATTCTAGTTAAATGCCAATGTTTACCTTGAATAACATTACCCCTCCTTTGGAATGATTGAATGTGTAAACCTTGTCGCCCTAGCAAAAATATAATACTAATATTTCAAAAATAAGTCCCTAATGATATGCTATGCTTAGTGTTGCATTAATACTCAGGGGGCGCTGAAATGCCCCATACATCATGATCGCTTTTTATGATAAGAAAATGGTTTGGGCAGTCATGGTGGGAATGACTGGTATATTTGACATGACTATTTTATACCCTCAAAATCCCCAACTTGCTTAAATATCTGGGCGGATTGGTTGGATGGTGTGAGTGTGGTGCAGTGGATGCACAAAATGGGTTAGTGATACCGCGTGCCATGTCTCAAATCGAGTTTTTCTTCGAGCACACTTGCACCGCACTTCTTATGAGTTGAGGTATGGGCGAAAGCCCAGTGTATCTCTTTTTTGTGTGTTTGGTTGCAAGTGCTTTATTCTGAAGTCCGGAAACCTAGACAAGTTCGAGTCACGTTCTTGTAATGGGATCTTTCTAGGTTACTCGACTTCTTCGTGGGCTTATCGGGTTTGGAACTGTGAGTCTAGCAAAATGGTAGAGACCTGTGAAGTGACCTTCGACGAGGCCAGTCCGGGGACTAGGCCCGATATCTCAGGTTCTTTAGAGCAGTCCGATCCCATCTTTGTGGATGATGAGGACGATGGAGATCAGGGTTGCTTACCCGATCCAGTTCCTCATCCTCCACCCGAGGTGCCGTCTTCCACAGCACCTCGTGGCGATTAGCCCATGGCTTCTGCTTCTTCTGAAGCTAGTGGCTCTGTTCCTACCTCATCTGCTCATGAGGTAGAGGCCACTTCTTCATCTCATCCTGGACCTCCTCGGCATATCCAAAAATCTCATCATTCTGAGCAGATTATTGGAGACCTGTTTGAGCGAGTCACTCATTCAAAATCTGGCGTGTCTCAATTCTGTCTCCATTCTGCCTTTGTTGCCTCCTTGAGCCCAAGGACATTTGTCATGCTCTGTCTGACGAGTCCTGGGTAAATGCCATGCATGAGGAGTTGGACAATTTCAAGAGAAACAAGGTCTGGTCGCTTGTTGAGCCCCCTCGAGGTCATAATGTCATTGGGACTAAGTGGGTGTTCAAGAACAAGCAGAGTGAGGATGGGGTGGTTGTTCGAAACAAGGCTAGACTGGTAGCTCAGGGCTTCTCCCAGGTTGAGAGTCTAGATTTTGAGGAGACTGTTGGATCGGAATAGGAGACAGAGGGGGGGGGGGGTGAATGTTGCTTCTTTAAAAATCGCCCCCTGAGAATCCACTCAATATTTCTTCTCCGTTAGCTAAAAAGCTATGAAGATAGAAAATTGATCCTTACTGGAGATCTAAAAACGATCGACAAAACGGTAAAAATAGGCTCTGCAGAAGATGCTATGAAACAGCAAAATAGTGCTGGCCGACAGCTCTCTAACCAGTGAAAATTAAAACTAAAGGCTACAGATCGCAACTTGACATAAATAAGGATAGCTGTCCAGTGGCAAGAAACAACAAGAGAGCAATAAAGGAACTTCAATTTGCTGCCCGAGAAGAGAGCTTTCAGGTTGTTCAATTGCTCTATTGGATTAGCCGAATGACTCAAAAGAAGCACTGCAGATTGTTGACTTAAAGCAAGAGCTAATACTTGGTCAAACCAAGATTAGATGCAGCTGCATAATTACCCAAAAAGTGCAGTCCAAACTGCAGCAAGAATAGGTAACAGTGCATGCAGTCCAAGCAAAAACCGAAAAAGAAGTTTCTAGCCAAGTAAACAAACTAAAGCAAAAGGAACTTAAAAAGCAAAAGCAAAGAGACTGAAATGGACTGCAGATCTGAACAAAGCTGAAATTTGAAGAGAAGATCACAAACTGTAGCCTGTCCAAAACTTGAACATACAGCAGCAGAAACCGAGAGTAGTGGATGCTTCTACCGAAAGTCTAAGGGAACAAAAACTGCAGACTAGAAGCTGATTGGAGCTGCTGAAAATTGAGACAATAAAAACAGCCATAACTGAGATAAAGACTGTGATTAAAGTCCATTGACTGCAACCCCTTTTTAAGTAAAAAGATTAGAGCTAAAATCCAAATAGAGACTGCAGCAGACAATCAATTGCTCTCATGAATTTACTAGCCAAATGGCCTTGATTCAGTTTAACATGAGAATGCAAAGAAGCTATGCAGTCACAAGAGAAAACTATAGAGCAGAGAACATAAAGCAAGAACAAGATACTGAGAGGGACACAAAAACGAAACAACTCAACACAAGATTTCTTGATACAAAGACATGAATGATTGTATTAGAGAGGAATGATTACATAGTCTTGATACTTATCAACTCAATCCATCTCTCACAATCTAAGGACACTCAAGAACACAAGTGCTGCCCTAAAAACCCTTACAACTCATATATGGAGAGAACCAAGTAAAACCCTAACTTTCACATACACTCTCTCAATTTCAGCACAACCTCTCCCTCTCCTTTTATAGCCTCCCACTAATGGGTTTGCACGTGCTTTACCCATTAGGTCACCACCTACTCGATGCTTTATCCAAACCCGCTTCCTTTAGTGCAGCTTTGCATTTTTACCGTAACGCCCCTCGCGCACCTTCCAGGAAGCTTCCTCCTTTCTTGCCTTGCAAGCCTCGCAGCCACCTCGAGCCCTCGCTGTCTTCGACACCTCCCGACCGTTCTGACCTCAGCGCCACCTGCGCCTAGTCCGGTCCACCGTGTCTCGCCACGACTCCGCCTCGATGTCCTGTAGCCAACACAGACAAGAAACACATCAAATAGCACCGCTCGATACATTTAAGCATAAATGCATTAATGAAATAGCCCAAACCTGACAAGTCGACATAATATGCAACCTAAACCCTTTGACCAGGTTTGACCAAATCCGACCGAGTCCATTGCACCACACAACGACATGGGCCGAACCAACCAAATCAAACTCGATTTTCCTAAACCGATGTCAATTACTCATCACACACGTGGGATGACCTCCACATGGTCTCTCAATCTCCCCCTTGATGAGTATATTGACAAACTCCGAAAAAGCACAAAGTTGAGTTTGAAATGCAAGAAGAAAGTCAAACATGGTCCAAAGAAAGGAAATGAAGCTAATGACCATGTCGACATAAGGAGCAAAAGAAAGAACAAGTTTTCCTCAAAGCTCCTGAAAATGGCTTTTTCTACCGCTATTCTCCCCCTTTTGGCAATAAACACAGCAAGGATGCAAGGAAGAGAACAAGTCATGGAAATGGCTGAAGTTTGATTATTCTAAGCCATGAGAATTATCCAAGATGACCAACAAGTATTACATCAAGCCATAACTCAATAGAATGCTATCTAGATCACGACAAGATATATATAAGACATCTAAACCAAATAGATGACAATCTGAAATTTAGTGCAATTTAAGAGCATGTCAAGCCATCCATGATCAAAGTCTAGCTAGAGGCATCCAAGGATGATGCAAACCATGTCAATAAGCTAAGCGGAACCAAGAAGCTAGTATTGAGCCTAATTAGAGTGCTATAAGCTCAAGAGTGAAACATTTGTTTAAGTACTTGGTTCTTTTTGTAGATTAAGCTAATGAAGCACAAGTGACATATTTTCTTTTGAAATGCATGGTCATTGCCAACCAAATTTTTTGTTTAGTCATGTGCTAGATCTCAAGCCTTATGCGATCATGCCAAGCAAGAAGCTTAAGACAATGATCTTGGTCATCCAAAACTCCTCCTAAGTTCATGCCAAGTGCAATGGCAAGCAGTCTCATAGGAGAGGATTGGTGAGATCAGTTTTTTCGCACAAAAGAGATCTTTTAGCATCCATAAAAGATTGTACTAACTTATATGCATCATCAAGAACTAGCATAGCTCAATCTAATGCTCAACGAGAGTTCAAGACTTTACTCAGCCTATTTGACATGGTATGAATCATAACAGGATAACTCAAGAAAGACTAGTCTCGAGTATTAACATGACAAGTTTTAATTCAAGTTGAGCAATTTTAATAAACTTATCATGGCTAAAGCTAGTCTACACATATGAAGTCATGATCAATCTAGCAATGAAGCACAAGTCATGGCAGAATGTAAAGCATTGTGAGACATGTCATAAATGGATAATAATCAAGGCTCAATGTAGATATGTATAATGCAGAATGACATGCAAGAAATCCAGCTCCCCCTCAACATGTGATGCAACTTTTAGTTCAAGTTGAGTTATGTCAAATTTAAGCTCCAGAAGCTCCCAAATGAACTCCCCCTGAACCAAAGCAATAAATTGAGAAGCTGGGAAAGAAAATCAGAACGGGCAATCCTTAAAGCATAGATAAGATATAGAGGATACTATGGCTCAGATTGACTCTCATCTACCCCATATGACTCCGGGACTATCAGCTGGTCTACTAACAACCTAGGGAGCAGACACGTACCCTGTCTACCCGAGGGTGGCCCAACCCTCGCTAGAACCCGCAAGAAGTGAGTAAGCTCAACCTAGAGAGAAGAGAGACAGCTAACAAGCAGCAACCTAGAGTCACAAGATAAGAGCAAGAAGTCTGAACGCTAGGCAAGAAGACCACTCTAACCTATGCTGGAAGGACTACCCCAATGCACCCCAATGCAATGCAATAGATAGGAGTAAGAGCATAATAAATAAGATAAAGCAGTAAAGCACAAAGCTCCCCCCTCACAATAGTCCATAAGGACAAACCACCCCAAGCTCTCCCCGCAGAGCTGAAAACCTAGAGCTATCCAATGGCTTGGTAAAGATATCAGCCAACTGGTGGTCACTCTCCACAAACTGGAGCACGATGTCACCCTTCTCTACATTGTCTCTAAGGAAGTGATATCGGATATCAATGTGCTTGGTCCGAGAATGCAGCACAGGGTTCTTAGCAATGTTAATCGCAGAAGTGTTATCACAAAAGAGTGGAACACTGTCGATAACTAACCCAAAGTCCCGCAGGGTCGAGACCATCCAGAGCACCTAGCTACAGCAACGTACTCGACCTCTGCGATGGACTGTGCAACACCGGACTGCTTCCTCGAAGACCAGGAAACGAGAGAAGTGCCAATGAACTGGCAGGTGCCTGAAGTGCTCTTCCTATCTATCCTACAGCCGGCAAAGTCTGCATCCGAGTAGGCTCTCAAGGAAAGACAGGATGAGGAAGAGTACCAGATACCATAGTCAATGGTAGCTCGAAGGTACCGAAGAATGCGCTTCACCGCTTGGCGGTGAGATACGCGAGGAGAAGCCTGAAACCTAGCACAAAGACACACAGCGAAGTGTATGTCCGGTCTCGAGGCAGTGAGGTACAAGAGGGAGCCGATCATACTACGATACTCCTTCTGATCAACAGGCTCGCCGTCCTCATCTGGGTCGAGTGAAGCTGATGTAGCCATCGGAGTGGACACCGGCTTACCATCACTTATATCGAAGCGCTTCAGGAGGTCTCGAGTGTACTTGCCCTGATGCAGGAAAGTACCCTCCCGAGTCTGCTTGATTTGGAAGCCAAGGAAGAAGCTTAACTCGTCCATCATGCTCATCTCAAACTCCGAGCTCATGACATCGGAAAACTGGGAAATGAGAGCATGCGAGGAGCCGCCAAAGATGATGTCATCCATATAAATCTGGACGAGCAGAAGATCAGTGTCATGCCGGTGGATGAACAAGGTCTTGTCTACTTTACCCATCTCGAAACCATGACTCAACAAGTAGCACTTAAGCCTCTCATACCAAGCTCTAGGGGCTTGCTTAAGTCCATACAAAGCTTTGGAAAGCTTGAAGACATGGTTACGGTATTTGGGGTTCTCGAAACCAGGAGGCTGTCTCACATAGACTTCTTCCTTAATAAAGCCATTGAGGAAGGCACTCTTGACGTCCATCTGGTAAAGCTTGAAACCCTTAGAAACTGCAAAGGCAAGCAGGATTCTAATGGCCTCAAGTCTAGCTATAGGGGCAAAGGTCTCCTCGAAGTCTAGACCCTCAACCTGAGAAAATTCCTGAGCTACCAGTCTAGCCTTGTTTCGAATGACAACCCCATCCTCACTCTGCTTGTTCTTGAACACCCACTTAGTCCCAATGACATTGTGACCTTGCGGGGGCTTGACAAGCGACCAGACCTTGTTTCTCTCGAAGTTCTCTAGCTCCTCATGCATGGCATTGACCCAAGACTCATCTGAAAGGGCATGACTAACATCCTTGGGCTCAATGGTGGCAACGAAGGCAGAATGGAGACAGAAATGTGACATGCCAGACTTCGAGCGAGTGACTTGCTCAAAGAGGTCTCCAATAATCTGCTCGGAAGGATGGTCTTTCTGAATATGTCGAGAAGGTCTAGGATGAGAAGAAGAAGTGGCCTCTACCTCGTGAGCTGAAGAGGTAGGAACAGAGCCACTAGCTCCAGAAGAAACAGAAGGCATGGGCTGATCACCTCGAGGTGCGGTGGAAGAAGGCACCTTGAGGGGTGGCTGAGGAACTGAATCGGGTAGACAACCCTCATCTCCATCATCCTCATCATCCACAAAGATGGGCTCGGACTGCTCTAAGGAACCTGAGATATTGGGTCTAGTCCCCGGACTGGCCTCATCGAAGGTCACCTCACAGGTCTCTACCATTTTGCTAGACTCGCAGTTCCAAACCCGATAAGCCCACGAAGAAGTCGAGTAGCCTAGAAAGATCCCATCACAAGTACATGACTCGAACTTGTCTAGGTTCCCGGACTTCAGAATAAAGCACTTGCAACCAAACACACGAAAATGAGATACACTGAGCTTTCGCCCATATCTCAACTTATAAGAAGTGCGGAGCAAGTGTGCCCGAAGAAAAACTCGATTAGAAACATGGCACGCGGTAGCTATAGCCTCAGCCCAAAACTTCCGCGGTGTAGAGTACTCATCGAGCATCGTCCTGGCCATCTCAACCAAGGTACGGTTCTTCCTCTCCACGACGCCATTTTGTTGTGGGACGTGCGGAGAAGAGAACTGGTGTTCTACATCTGTCTCATCATAGAACCTCTCAAAATAGGAATTCTTGAACTCCGTGCCATTGTCACTGCGGATCGCTTGTAAGGCACCCAGAAGCTCAACAGTAAGCCTACTGAAAAGACCTCGGAAATGTGTAAACGTCTCATCCTTCGAGGCTAATAAAAACACCCAAGAGTACCTCGAGAAGTCATCGACCACGACAAGAACATACCACTTCCCTCCTGCTGACTGCACTCGAGCTGGTCCAACTGTATCCATATGGAGCAGCTGTCCTGGTGCATCAGTCATAGTCACTGTGACCGGAGGGTGAGAAGCGGCAACCATCTTACCGTGCCGGCATGGAGCGCAAACTAGATCTTTGACCATTTTGAGCTTCGGCAGACCACGAATGAGGTCGTGGCCGCTAACTCGGGTCAAATGGTCAAAGCCAATATGACCAAGTCTCCTATGCCAGAAAGAAAGGTCGCGGGACTCAGAAGCAACCAAACAACGGAGAGGATCACCAGAAGACTTAGAAAAATCAGCACGAAATGTCCTCCCAAAACGAGAAATCCCGCAAACCAGACTACCCGAAGAATCCAGAATTTTGCAAGCATTTTTCTTAAAGCTCACCTCGAAACCGTCATCGGTAAGCTGAGAAACAGAAAGCAAATTATACTACAACTTACTAACCAAGGCAACATCCTTCAGAATGAAAGAATTATTAACGCGCACTGTACCTTTGGCGATGACGCACCCAGATGAAGCATCTCCGAAGGTGATCGTCTCATCACCTGGAGCACGAGCAAGGGAAGAAAACCAACGGGAGTCTCTGGTCATGTGTCGTAAACATCCGGAGTCTACGAGCCAAACCTTTCCCTTCCCTGCCCGGCGAGCCTGAGTCAAACAGAGAGTAAAGTCTCTGTACTAGGGTAAATCAAGAGTGATTTTGGCACCCAATACTGAGTAACACGTCGAGCAGATGAAGTAGTCAAGCATGACTGACCTCTATCTATCCTACGCTCTCTGTCACTCAAAGAAGCAGAAAGTCTGTGAGCAGACCTGAAGCTGTTGCTGGGTTCGACTGCTATGGGAGAGCAAGTCGCAGTACCGGCAACACGCTGATCACGCCACGGGTAGCCATCTCGACGGGGGAAACGAGATCTACCCTCAGGACAGCGGAAGTCACGACCAAAGGGAGCATGGGGACGAAAACCAGAAAACTCAGAAAAACCAAGTCCTCGATGCTGCCCAAAACCATCAGAAGCGTCTGAAGCAAACCTAGACCTCGTGTTGGTCTTAGGTGCACTCAAGGTCTGGGGCTGACCCTGAATACGCCTAAGCTCTGCAACACGGTCTCTCTGCGTGATCCTGGCGCGCCTAAAGCATCGATCGATCAAGTGTCCATCCTTCTGACAGAAGGTGCAATGATACTTTGCCTTCTGAGAGGCAGAAGTAGCATGAGATGGCTTCGCCTTCTGAGAGGCCGAAGCTGTAGGTGAACTCACCTTGCTGTCAGAAATCCCTTGGACAAAGCCCGCAGACTTGAATTTAACTTCATCAGATCTGGGCTCAACCTCGATCACACCTCCTACTATGGGTCTAAGAATAGCAGGTGGATGCTTCCTAATGTCCTCATAGAAATCATACCCTAGACCTTGATTAAACATGCAAATCTTGGATTGGTCTAGAATAAGATTGAACTTCTTCTTGCCTCCTACAAATCTCTCGAGAGTGTTCATAAGGTACTGACACTCCCGAAAGAGAGAGGTGCAAGAAGAGCAGGGAGAAGAGGGAACAGCAGAAGATAAGGGAGCAGATGAAGAACCAACAGTAGAGGAAAGAATGGCTTGTGCACACACAGCTGACTCTGAGGGGACAATCCTACTACTAGCAGGTTGGTTCATGTCGCTAAGCGTCTCCACCTTACCCTTGGGCTCCTTCCCCACCTCAGCAATCACATCACAATGAGTTGATGGCTTCTCTAGTAAATCCTTAGTTAGCTTCACACATTTTTCATTCAAAGCAACGAGTTCAAGTTTTAGTTTTTCACAACTCATGCATGGTGAGCTAACAGGGTCCTTAGTCGCAAACTGAGCCAACTTGTTGTTATGATTAACCACTTCTTGGAATTGCTTGGAAACAGATTCAAGTTCAAGGGTTAATTTTGGACAATTGGTGCAAGACACAACAGGCTTAAGTAAAGAAGCACGCAACTCAGCAATTTTGTGATCTGCCTGTTTTAGGTTCATCTTCAAGTTATTGCAATTTTCACATGACTCGGGCAGATCTAGAAGCATGGTATAAAGACCTCTAAAAGCGTTGTCCTTATCCTCACATGAGGTGCAAGCAACAGTCTCAACAGAAGTAAATGAAATAGGAACTACCCTACTCATCTCAAGCTCAGCAAGAAAACTAATGTTCTTTACCTTAATCATATTCGGATGACAAACTATCATGCGAGGTCCTTAGTTTCTCCATCTCACCCAACAGAGCATAGCAAACATCACAATCGTCATGGGAGGGAGCAGATCTAAGTGAAGTAAGCTCCTGTGACAAGCTCTCTACTTCCTTCTCTAACTCGGTACACCTAGCCCTAGCTCTAGCATGAAATCCACCTAGCTTAAGAAAAGCATGATTAAGCTGGTCGTAGGTGGGGCATACCTCGTCCGAGTCGGAGTACAGCTCGCTGTCGCTTAGTTCACCCTCAAGGGCCATGAAGCACATGCTGGAGAAGTCGTCGTCGCTCTTGGGTTCTTGGTCACCCGTCCCGTCGTCGTCGCTCCTGCCCTCCACCTCGCTGAGGTCGAGGTCGTCGAAGGCGGTGAGGACGCGGTGGAAGAGCTTCTTGGCCTTCCCAAAGTCGTGGAACTTCTTCTTACCTTGAGGGTGCGCTGGAGGCTTCTTGTTGCGGTTCTTGTCGGTGTAGTCGTTCTTGCCCGAACCACCGTAGTCATTCTTGGCCTTCTCCAGCTTGGGGCAGTTTGCCCGAATGTGGTTAGGGCCACCACACTCGAAGCAAATCACATGTCCTCCTCTCTTTCTGTCCCTCCTCCTCTTGTAAGCATGGGAAAACTTTCGAGCTAGGAGGGCCAGCTGCTCATCCTCAAGCTGCTCTAACTGATCATCAGTTACGTCACAGAGAGTAGCGAGAGAGAAACCACAAAGCAAATCGGAAGAAGAAAGACCAGAAGCCGAACTGGGATCGGTGACTAGAGCCATCGACTGTGACACCGACTTGCGAGAGACAATGTCAATCTCGTGAGTCTTGAGGCGCGAGTACAGCGCATCAAGAGTCAAAGTCGAGAGGTCCGTGGTGTCCTTGATGGTAGTCACCTTCATCTCCCAAACACGAAGGTCGAGTGCAGCGAGCATCTGACGAGCGTTGTCCGAGTCGGGGTATGTGAGACCGACCGCTCGGAGGTTGCTCAGAATCTTATGAAAATGCGCAAAGCACTCATCGAGGGACTCACCAGCGAGCATTTCAAACTTGTTGTAATCTCGCTTGAATTGGTCCTGTCGGACTGTCTTGATTTGGGTGGTCCCCTTATGGTAAGCACCGAGGGTCTCCCAAATGTCGAAAGCCGACGTGAGGTGCGAAATGTGGTCAAACTCGCTACGACTCAAACCTTCATGATTACGTTCCTTGCCTTTGCATTTGCCTCAACATCGGGCATATTCGCCACATTGATGTTCTCATCGGCAGGAACAAGATAGCGGACCTTGACCTTCCTCCAGATGGCATATCCTTGAGCCTGGATGTATGTCTCCATCCGGCTTTTTCAGAACGGAAAATCAATGCCATCAAAGATCGGAGGCTTGGTCGAGTACTTGTCCGTTGCCATGGCTCTAGAGATCGGTTAAGATCTATGAATTAGAGCTAACCGGCTCTGATACCAATTGTTGGATCAGAATAGGCGACAGAGGGGGGGGGGGTGAATGTTGCTTCTTTAAAAATCGCCCCCTGAGAATCCACTCAATATTTCTTCTCCGTTAGCTAAAAAGCTATGAAGATAGAAAATTGATCCTTACTGGAGATCTAAAAACGTTCGACAAAACGGCTAAATATAGGCTCTGCAGAAGATGCTATGAAACAGCAAAATAGTGCTGGCCGACAGCCCTCTAACCAGTGAAAGTTAAAACTAAAGGCTGCAGATCGCAACTTGACATAAAGAAGGATAGCTGTCCAGCGGCAAGAAAGAAAAAGAGAGCAATAAAGGAACTTCTATTTGCTGCCCGAGAAGAGAGTTTTCAGGTTGTTCAATTGCTCTATTGGATTAGCCGAATGACTCAAAAGAAGCACTGCAGATTGTTGACTTAAAGCAAGAGCTAATACTTGGTCAAACCAAGATTAGATGCAGCTGCATAATTACCCAAAAAGTGCAGTCCGAACTGCAGCAAGAATAGGTAACAGTGCATGCAGTCCAAGCAAAAACCGAAAAAGAAGTTTCTAGCCAAGTAAACAAACTAAAGAAAAAGGAACTTAAAAAGCAAAAGCAAAGAGACTGAAATGGACTGCAGACCTGAACAAAGTTGAAATTTGAAGAGAAGATCACAAGCTGCAGCCTGTCCAAAACTTGAACATACAGCAGCACAAACCGAGAGTAGTGGATGCTGCTACCGAAAGTCTAAGGGAACAAAAACTGCAGACTAGAAGCGGATTGGAGCTGCTGAAAATTGAGACAATAAAAACAGCCATAACTGAGATAGAGACTGTGATTAAAGTCCATTGACTGCAACCCCTTTTTAAGTAAAAAGATTAGAGCTAAAATCCAAATAGAGACTGCAGCAGACAATCAATTGCTCTCATGAATTTACTAGCCAAATGGCCTTGATTCAGTTTAACATGAGAATGCAAAGAAGCTATGCAGTCACAAGAGAAAACTATAGAGCAGAGAACATAAAGCAAGAACAAGATAATGAGAGGGACACAAAAACGAAACAACTCAACACAAGATTTCTTGATACAAAGACATGAATGATTGTATTAGAGAGGAATGATTACATAGTCTTGATACTTATCAACTCAATCCATCTCTCACAATCTAAGGACACTCAAGAACACAAGTGCTACCCTAAAAACCCTTACAACTCATATATGGAGAGAACCAAGTAAAACCCTAACTTTCACATACACTCTCTCAATTTCAGCACAACCTCTCCCTCTCCTTTTATAGCCTCCCACTAATGGGTTTGCACATGCTTTACCCATTAGGTCACCACCTACTCGATGCTTTATCCAAACCCGCTTCCTTTAGTGCAACTTTGCGTTTTTACCGAAACGCCCCTCGCGCACCTTCCAGGAAGCTTCCTCCTTTCTTGCCTTGCAAGCCTCGCAGCCACCTCGAGCCCTCGCCGTCTTCGACACCTCCCGACCGTTCTGACCTCAGCGCCACCTGCGCCTAGTCCGGTCCACCGTGTCTCGCCACGACTCCGCCTCGATGTCCTGTAGCCAACACAGACAAGAAACACATCAAATAGCACCGCTCGATACATTTAAGCATAAATGCATTAATGAAATAGCCCAAACCTGACAAGTAGATATAATATGCAACCTAAACCCTTTGACCAGGTTTGACCAAATCCGACCGAGTCCATTGCACCACACAACGACATGGGCCGAACCAACCAAATCAAACTCGACTTTCCTAAACCGATGTCAATTACTCATCACACACGTGGGATGACCTCCACATGGTCTCTCAGAGATCTTTGCCCCTGTAGCTAGACTTGAAGCCATTAGAATCGTGCTTGCTTTTGCGGCTTCTAAGGTTTTCAAGCTTTACCAGATGGATGTTAAGAGTGCCTTCCTTAATGGCTTCTTTGAGGAAGAAGTCTATGTCAGACAGCCTCCAGGTTTCGAGAACCCTATATACCCAAACCATGTCTTCAAGCTTTCCAAAGCTTTGTATGGACTTAAGCAAGCCCCTCGAGCTTGGTATGAGAGGCTTAAGTCCTACTTGTTGAGTCATGGTTTTGAGATGGGTAAAGTAGACAAGACCTTGTTCATCCGCCGGCATGGCACTGATCTTCTACTTGTCCAGATTTATGTGGACGACATCATCTTTGGCAACTCCTCGCGTGCTCTCGTTTCCCAGTTTTCTGATGTCATGAGCTCGGAGTTTGAAATGAGCATGATGGGCGAGTTGAGCTTCTTCCTTGGCTTCCAAATCAAGCAGACTCGGGAGGGTACCTTCTTGCATCAGGGCAAGTATACTCGAGACCTCCTGAAGCGCTTCGATATGAGTGATGGTAAGCCGGTGTCCACTCCTATGGCTACATCAGCTCCACTCGACCCAGATGAGGACGGCGAGCCAGTTGATCAGAAGGAGTATCGTAGTATGATCGGCTCCCTCTTGTACCTCACTGCCTCGAGACTGAACATACACTTCGCTGTGTGTCTTTGTGCTCGTTTTCAGACTTCTCGCGTATCTCACCACCAGGTGGTGAAGCGCATTCTTCGATACCTTCGAGCTACCATTGACTATGGTATCTGGTACTCTTCCTCATCCTGTCTTTCCTTGAGAGCCTATTCGGATGCAGACTTTGCTGGCTGTAGGATAGATAGGAAGAGCACTTCTAGCACCTGCCAATTCATTAGAATTTCTCTTGTTTCGTGGTCTTCTAGGAAGCAGTCCGGTGTTGCACAGTCCACCGCAGAGGCCGAGTACGTTGCTGCAGCAAGTTGCTGTAGCCAGGTGCTCTGGATGGTCTCGACCTTGCAGGACTTTGGGTTAGTTATCGATAGTGTTCCACTCTTTTGTGACAACACTTTTGCGATTAACATTGCTAAGAACCTAGTGCAGCATTCTCGGACCAAGCATATCGATATTTGCTATCACTTCCTTAGAGACCATGTAGAGAAGGGTGACATCGTGCTCCAGTTTATGGAGAGTGACCACCAGTTGGCTGACATCTTCACCAAGCCATTGGATAGCTCTAGTTTTCAGCTCTGCGGGGAGAGCTTGGGGTGGTTTGTTCTTATGGACTGTTGTGAGGGGGAGCTTTGTGTTTTACTGCTTTATTATTTTGATTATGCTCTTGCTCCTTTCTGTTGCGTTTCATTCGGGGTGCATTGGGTTTAGTCCTTCTAGCATAGGTTAGAGTGGTTCTCTTGACTAGATGTTTAGACTTCTTGCTCTTATCTTGTGACTCTAGGATGCTGCTCATTAGCTGTTTCTCTTCTCACTAGGTTGAGCTCACTCACTGCTTATAGGTGTAACACCCCAGCCAAATAATGACCTAGAATGCTAATCAACTAGAAGTAAAGCAATGTTAATTAATTGCGTTATAGAAAATTTCGGCAGAGCCTCCTTTGTTTATCTTTCTAAATCAGAGATTTCACAAGCAATATTGATTATAATAGACAATCCTCAAGTAATAAGTTCAATGCTAAGCAAATAGATTAAATATTACTAACCATTCATGGATATAATACCTAGAGAAAGACCATGAGCATCATAAATATTCTAAACTCTTATTACAATTAAAATCCAAGGGTAATAATCAAATGGTACTTAAATAGTCCTTGCGTCTTATATTTAATTTTTCTTCCTTTATTTCCATTATGGGTGGAACGTGTAAGTGCAACAAGACTAATCCTTCTTTTTCCCCATGCATGCCGACCTCATAACGGTACCTAAAACAAAAAATAACAACAACAAGAGTGAGTCCAACGACTCAGCAAATATAATAGATAGTAACAAGAACATTCATGAACATCACTTCACACATTCATCCATCAACCATATAAATAAGCCATGCTATGCAAGATGATCAAAAATCTCTTTATCTCTTTCTCTTTTGCATTTTACCGGTAATGCAAAGTGTGCATCTGTCAACGCACACCCATGCCTGTACCATCTGGTACAGGGACCAATTGCCCATACTCCTCAAATATGGGGACCTTTAGCCCATCATGTCATCAACATGACGGGGACCTCGGCGCTTAGTCATCTCGTGACCAAGACTTTAATAGATCAACATGATGCATATGCGTGAATGTCTCAATAAAATAAATCTTGCATTCACATTATCCATGCACCAAAAATACTCATGAACACTGTAAATTGCAATCACCCATAAACAGCACCAATACATCCTTACCACAACCATAAACATATATATTCATATTATAGATCAAACATCGACATTCCACACTATCAATTTTTAAACCATCATTATACTTGCCTTAACCGCGAGAAAACGGGGGACGTGCAGAAGGTGCCGCCTCTGGGATCCGTCCTCCACCTGAATAATAATTATAATATTTGCTAAGATAACAGTAGCGGACCTTTTCCCAAATAAAACAATCTCGAACTAACAAATTCCTCTAACTTGGTTCCAATTCCCAAATCCTACAGGTCATCCCGCCCCCCTCTGTGGACAGTCAACTTCAAAAATCCATATCTATTGGTACAGGAGTTCGAATAGGTTGTTCTTAGACTTTATGGAAAGATAATTAAATTATCTAACTATGCCTAGTTGGTGAGCCTCCCTGATTCGGCCATCTTCTACCCGCACCATCCAATTGTCTGAAACATCAATTTCACGTCGGGTTCTCTGGACCGAGCACTAAAAATGCCATAACTTCCAGCCCGAGTGTCTGAATCATAATTTCTTGACCTTCCTGGAAATCTAAGACAATTTTATACAACTTTCATAATATGGAGATCCTCTGATTCTCCCGTTTTCTAATCGCTCAATCCAATCTACCAAAATCTGACAGAAATCTCCCGATCTGCAGAACAGTCTTACCAGAAAAATCATAACTTCTGCTACAAAGGTCTGATCGATGCGTTCTAGCACTTCATGGAAATATAACGACATCCTCTACAACTCTCTAGGAGAAGTCCAGACCTGAATCCCCATGAAACTACACCAAAACAGCCGTCCAACGAAATCTGTCCTAGCAGTCCAGAATACCGACATTGCTACCACAACTAAAATATACATCTAATTGGGGGGAAAACAGGGGTTACCCTTGACGAATTGCTGAATAACACGACGAACCCCCATGAACTCCTTCTCTTTTCCTTTCCCCTTTTTCCCTTCCTCTAGATCCAAACGCCTCGCTGCGATTGATCTCCTTCCTCCGCTCGACCGGCAGCGAATGGAGATCTTTTTCACCGGTAGGGGGCTTCAATGGAGGAGAGGGGAGGGAGAGGGGCTGCTGGACATGGGAGGCGCAAGGGGGAGAGAGGGGGTGGCAGCCACAAGGGGAGAGGAGAGGGGGAGAAGGGGTGGTGGCTAGGGTTTGGGGGAGGGGTGCCTTCCCCCTTTTTGGCCAGCCACCTCTTGGGCCAAGGCCCAGGCCCAGGTTACCAGGATTTTAAGAAATTCCCCCTCTAAAAATCTCTATTTAACTCTTTTCTATATGGTCCTTCCCTCCAATTAATCGATTAACTGTTGAATCACTTTTGGGGTATTACAATAGATTCTAGCGAGGGTCGGGCCACCCTCGGGTAGACAGGGTACGTGTTTGCTTCTTAGTGTCTTGAAGGTTCAGTTGATAGTCCTAGAGTCATATGGGGTAGATGAGAGTCAGTCTAAGCCTTAGTATCCTCTATATCTTGTCTATGCTTTAAGGACTGCCTGTTTTCTGATTTCTTTGCCAGCTTCTCAATTTACTGCTTTGGTTCAGGGGGAGTTCACTTGGGAGCTTTTGGAGCTTAATATTGACTTAACTCAACTTGAACTAAAAGTTGCATCTCATGATGAGGGGGAGCTGGATTTCTTGCATGTCATTCTGCATTGTAAATACCTACTTTGAGCCTTGATTATTATCCTTTCATGACATGTTTACATCGCTTTACATCCTGCCATGATTTGTGCTTCATTGCTAGATTGATCATGACTTCATATGTGTAGACTAGCTTTTGCCATGATGAGTTAATTAAAATTGCTCAACTTGAATTAAAACTTATCATGAAAATTCTCGAGACTAGTCTTACTCTAGTTATCCTTTTATAATTCATACCATGTCAAATAGGCTGAGTTGAGTCTTGAATCTTCGTTGAGCGTTAGATTGAGCTATGTTAGTTCTTGATGATGCATAAGTTAGTACAATCTTTTATAGATGCTAAAAGATCTCTTTTGTGCGAAAAAACTGATCTCACCAATCCTCTCCTATCAGACTGCTTGCCATTGCACTTGGCATGAACTTAGGGGGAGTTTTGGATGACCAAAATCATTGTCTTAAGCTTCTTGCTTGGCATGATCGCGTAAGGCTTGAGATCTAGCACATGACTAAACAAAAATCTGGTTGGCAACGACCTTGAATTTCAAAAGAAGTCACTTGTGCTGCATTTGCTTAATCTACAAAAAGAACCAAGTACTTAAACAAATGTTTCACTCTTGAGCTTGTAGCACTCTAATTAGGCTCAATACTAGCTTCTTGGTTCCGCTTAGCTTATTGACATGGTTTGAATCATCCTTGGATACCTCTAGCTAGACTTTGATCATGGATGACTTGACATGCTCTCAAATTGTACTAAATTTCAGATTGTCATCTATTTGGTTTAGCTGTCTTATATATATCTTGTCATGATCTAGATAGCATTCTATTGAGTTATAGCTTGATGTAATACTTGTTGGTCATTTTGGATAATTCTCATGGCTCTAAAATGCTTAGAATAAATCAACTTTAGCCATTTCATCCTTTTCCATGGCTTGTTCTCTTCCTTGCATCCTTGATGTATTTATTGACAAAAGGGGGAGAATAGTGGTAGAAAAGCCTTTTTGGGAGCTTTGAGGAAAACTTGCTCTTTCTTTTGCTCCTTGTGTCGACATGGTCATTAGCTTCATTTCCTTCCTTTGGACCATGTTTGACTTCTTTCTTGCATTTCAAACTCAACTTTGTGCTTTTTCGGGGTTTGTCAATATACTCATCAAGGGGGAGATTGAGAGACCATGTGGAGGTCATCCCATGTGTGTGATGAGTAATTGACATCGGTTTAGCAAAGTTGAGTTTGATCTGGTTGGTTCAGTCCTTGACGTTGCGTGGTGCAATCGGGCTCGATCGGACTTGGTCAAACCTGGTCAAAATGGTTAGGATGCATATTATGTCGACTTGTCAGGTTTAGGCTATTTCATTAATGCATTCATGCTTACATGTATCGAGCGGTACTATTTGATGTGTTTCTTGTCTGTGTTGGCTGCAGGACGTCGAGGCGGAGTCGTGGCGAGACACGAGGTGACCGGACTAGACACGGGCGGTATCGAGGTTAGAACGGTCGAGATGTGTCGAAGACGGCGGAGACTCGAGGTGGTTGCGAGGCTTGGATGACAAGGAGCGCGGAAGCTTCCCGGAAGGTGCAGGAGGGACGAAATGGTAATTTCGCGAGGCTGCACAAGCGGGAGCGGGCTCCGTTCGGGTTTAGCGGGCGTAACGGGTTGGAGATCCGTTAGCCGAGGGCTATAAATAGGTGTTGGTGGCTGCATGCCCACTCATGGACTTGAGAGAGAATTAGGGTTTTGTGAGTCAAAAGAGGCTTTGGAGGTGGTTTTACCTTTGAGACTGTAGTTGGTGAGAGTGGGTGGAAGGCAGCAGAGGGTGTCTGTGTTGTGTCCCCCTTCGATGTGTTCTTGAGTGGTTCACCTCCTCTCCAAAGCATGTAGTGTGGGTGTGTTCTTGAGTTAGGGAGAGGTTGGAGATGGATTGAGAGTCTTGTAATCATTCCTCTTATATCAATCATGTATCTACTTTTCCTCTTTATCAATATGAGATGGAGTTTGATTCAGTTCTTGTCTCTCTATTTCTTTTCCTTTCGATACTCTCTGTGATGGATTTGTGAGATTTTCGTTTTCTTGTTGTTTCTTGCTAGTGAGGTGCAAAATGGATTGCTCTATGTTGGGATAGTGTCCCAAGATCATTTGATCGATTTTCCCAAGTGCTAATCATGTTAAATCTCAGATTTCACTTTTTGGCATCCTCTGTTCTTCACTTTCCTCTTCTAGGGTTTTGATGGATTTCTTGATTTCCCTTGAGGAAAAGGCCTGAGGTTTTTGGTGGCATGACCTTAGATTATTGCTAACTTGATTGCAAAATCTCATGTGCAAAGGTCTTGTGAATCTTGAGTATTTTGGGTTTGTGTGCTCCTCTCTGAAGTTTTCCATGCATTTCTAGGGTTTTGGTGCAAATCTCATTTCCCTCTTTGAGATGGCTTGAATCTTGGCTTGTAAAGTCCAGTGGCTATTGCTAACATATCTGCAAAGTCTTTTGGCCAAAGGATCAAAGAATTGTTGGGAATTTGATTTTTGAGGATGCACTCTGTACCTTTTCAGTTTCTTGCCCAAATATGAAATTCTTGGTTTTTAGTTGGGTCTTCTTGGTTCCCAGGGTTCCTCTGGCTATTTGGCTTATGGTTATGCTTTTCTGGGCCAAGGAAACCTGAAGAAACTCTTCATTCTTGCTGTTGTGTGAAGTCCCAAGTTCAGCTGTCTGAATTTCAGCATTACTGTTGTCTGAACCCGACGGGCGGTCAGACCGGAGTATAATGCGCGGTCAGATCGGTATGTCAAGGCCGGTCAGACCGGCATGGGCCGGGCGGTCTGACCGCCGACCAGGGAGCGGTCAGACCGGCCTGATGCCTGCGGTCTGACTGGCCTCCCTCTGCAGCTCTTGTATTGCTTGGGTTCTTTTGATGAGTTCTTGGCCTTCTGTCCTTCCTGTTTGTAGTACTATTTTCTTCTAAGAGTTTTGAGGTTCCAGAGAGTCGATCTCTTTTTCATAGCTTTTTGTAGCTAGTGGAGAAGAGTTTTCGAGTGGGTACTTGAAGGGGAGAAATTTTTAGAGTCGACATTCACCCCCCTCTGTCGCCATTTCGGTCCAACAATATGATATTACTCTATCTTTTTTGCATGAGTACACAACCCAATCCGTTTCTTGAGGCATCGCAATACACAACATATTCGATGCCTTCCTCTGGAAGGGCTAGTACTGGTGCAGTGGTTAACCTCTTCTTTAATTCTTGGAAGCTTTTCTCACAGGTTTCTGTCCATTTGTATGGAGTATCTTTTCTTAACAGTTTTGTGAGGGGTGATGTTATTTGAGAGAATCCCTTGATGAATCTGCGGTACTATCCCGCAAATCCTAGAAAGCTCCTAATTTCCGTAACATTGGTTGGTTGCTTCCAGGTGGTTACAGCTTCAATTTTTCCTGGGTCCACTTCTATTCCTCGCCCAGATACAATATGGCCTAGGAATGCTACTTGATCTAGCCAAAATTCACACTTGTTGAACTTGGCATAGAGTTGATGTGCTCTGAGAGTTTCCAGCACGATTTTAAGATGCTGAATATGTTCTTCCTTAGTTTTGGAATAGATGAGAATGTCGTCTATGAAGACAACTACGAATTTATCCAGGTATTTCATGAATATTTTATTCATCAGATTCATGAATACTGCCGGTGCATTGGTTAACCCGAATGGTACCACTGTGTATTCATGATGACCATATCTGGTTACGAATGCAATTTTCTCAATGTCCGTAGCTCTCATCTGGATTTGATGATACCTTGACCTTAGGTCTATCTTTGAAAATACACATGCTCCCTTGAGTTGATCAAATAGATCATCAATACGAGGCAATGGGTACTTGTTTTTGATGGTGACATTATTTAATTCTTGGTAGTCCGTGCATAGTCGCACTCCACCGTCTTTCTTTCCCGCAAAGAGCACTGGGGCTCCCCATGGGGAAGTACTCTCCTGGATAAATCCTTTTTCTTCGAGTTCATCTAGTTGCTTCTTTAATTCTACCAACTCTTGTGGATTCATTCGATATGGCCTCTTGGATATTGGAGCTATCCCCGGAATCAGGTCGATAGTAAACTCAACCTCTCGATCTGGGGGCATGCCAGGTAGTTCATTTGGGAATACATCCTCAAATTCTTGAACCACTGGTATGTCTTGGATTGTTCTTTCTTGCAAGTGTGTTAGTTTTGGGTGTGTTGATTTTGGGTGTGTTCGGGCTCCCAAATATAACAGTCTGGAGCTATCTGATTTTCGTATGGAAGCACTTTTCTGCTCACAGTCTATTTTTACTCCATTTTTGGCTAACCAATCCATGCCTAAAATCACTTCAAGATTTGTCAAGGCTATGACATGGAGGTCAGCAGTATACTTTGTATGGCAGATGATTATCTCCTGATTCTTTCGGAGTGAGGAGACAATGATAACTCCTGCTAGGGTACTTACTCCCATGGGTTTTTCCAATGGAATGCACTCTAACCCATTTTCATGAATAAAATGGTTGGAGATGAAAGAATGAGTGGCACCAGGATCAAATAAGACAGTGCGAAATGAAGGTGGGAGAAGTAAGGTACCCGTTATCACATCTGTTGCCTCTCCTATCTGGTCAGCAACCACATGGTTGAGCTTGGCTAATCCTCCTTTGCCATTCCACCTTGGTGCATTTGTCAGGGTAGAATCCTTGCCACGGCCCGCAAGTGCACGAGGTGGTGGCGCTGGAAGTCTTGGCACTGAGTTTTGTGGAGCAACCATCCCATGGTTTCTGGCGGGATACGGACAGTCACTCCTGCGATGACCCGGTTTTCCATAATTGAAACATGCACCAGACCACTTGAGGCAATCCTTGGTAAGATGGCGGCCATTACATCTGGCGCGCACAATAGGTGTGATGGTAGGTGGTGGTGGAAATGTTGGCCTTGGTGGAGCGATGGAAGGATGCTGGGACTGAGAGTGTTGGGACTTGTAATAAGGTGTTTGGGGGTCTAGACTGTTTGAATTTGACGGGTCTATAGGCTATTTTGGCTCTCTTCCTCCTTTCTTCCTACAAGTGAGCATGCTCATTTTCAAATATGAAGGCTCGATTCACCAAGTCCTGAAACTCAGTGATACAGTGAAGTTTGAGGTGGAGTTTCATGTATGGGTTCATCCCTTCTAGAAACTTCTCTATCTTCTTTTCTTCAGTGTTTATGTCCTCAGAGGCATAACGGGATAATTCATTGAATTGACTCAGATAGTCATTTAGCTTGCTATTGTTCTGGGTCAATTCTCGAAATTCCTTCTTTTTTAGTTCCATCTTTCCCTGGGGTACATGAGTATTAATGAAGTTTTGTTTAAACTTGTCCCAAGAGATGGGACAATTTTGACTCCTATTTTGCTGAAAATTCAGCCACCAGGTCGCGGCTGGACCCGTGAGTTGGTGCGAAGCATATCGCACTTTCTCCTCATCTGAACACCCTACGGTGTCCAACTTCTTCTCTACCTCCCATAACTAATCCTTCGCCTCCAAAGGGTCAATGGCTTTTGAGAAATTGGGTGGGCGCGTGTGGAGAAATTCCTCCAAACTTACTCCTTGGTGATGAGTAGGTGTAGTTGTTGGGGCAAGGCGGGAGAGTAAGGCCTCCATAAATTTATTTTGTGCTTCCTGGGACTCCCTTCGAGAAGTTTCTAAGAATTGGAATAATTGGTTGAAGCTACTCTGATTAAAGGGGCTTCCTTCATTTGTGTTTGTGGAATGAGGAAGTGGTGGGGGTGGTGGTAGGATTGGTGGTACATTCTGGCCTTCTGCAGGTCTGTTTTGTTCAGTTAGCCCCGAAGTAGCTGGTCTATCGGCTTCGGTTTGATTATGATCACCCATCCTGCAGTAATTTGGAATAATTTCTCACATTAGTTGCATGAGGATGCTTACTCTTAACTGTACACATGTGTATATATATATTATTTATTTTCTTTTGAATTTGTGGGTTTTGCTTCATATTAGTTATTATTTTTATTGATATAGAAAAGATAAGTATAGAAGGCTTGATAATTACATGCATATACATATACCTTACTTTCTATTTTATTCCTTATTACTTAGATCAAAGAAACTTGGCCCGGATAATCAAATGCAAAACAAATTTAACAGAATGGACATAATGGGGAGTACTTTTAAAACATCTCACTAAATGAAGTCGCAATAACTGGGACAATGATAATGCCATAAGTAGGACAGACGTACAATTGCATGATAACAACTCCTGATACAACATTAAAGCAAAATAGAATACAAACTTTCTCAGAAATCCCCACTCCCCTCTCCGGTATCGTCTCTCTCGCGGAAATCCTCTCCCCCTACTCCGGTACTACCTCCAACCCCTGGAATAGTGGTTTGATCACCAAAGGGGTAACCGAAGTATGTGTCGAACAGAAGGCTAGCATCGTTGGCCTCCTGTACTGCTCCTGGGTGCACCGATATGTGGGCCCCGCGTGCACTAGGATCAGGTGGGGATGTAGGCTGGAGATATTGGGTAGTGGAGTAGTCTAGCTGGCTAGTATATTCAGGGTAAGTAGGAAAGAAATCGTGCGGTGTGGATGAGGCGTACTGGGGTACATATGGAGAAGGTGGTGGTGGAAAAGTGGAGGGAATCTCTAGGGAGCTAACCGGGGGTTGAACCTCCGGGGCATCATGTACAGGATTCCCTGTGGAGAAATCCTGAGACACTGAGTCAACAGATATATTCTGCTGATACGTAGAGATAAGAACGACACGGTCTAAGTCGGCCTCTAAATACTGCTCCCTCCAATGGGAAGCAGAGGCCTCGGCCTCGTTAAGTGCTCCGACAAGGGAGTACTGCAACAAAGTATCCGCCATAGTGAGAGTGCTAAGTGTCTCTCACTGGGCTCTCGACACAGAGGGTGTGACCTCAGCGGTCGAACTGAATCCTCCTTGAGGACCGTAGGTTTCGCCCACACTACCCGGGGCGATAGGTGGAACTTCCCCGAATTGGGTAGTTCTAAAGAAGTCTCTGAAGTGTGCCCTAAGGGTGGTTAGGGCCTGTCTAGATAGTGTTTGTAGGATGTTGTAGTATGAGAATGAATGGTGGTCTTCAAAGTATTCTAGTTTATAATCTGGAGCCATGGGTATGCCTGTGACAATAACCCCTACACGACGGGGTCGCCTTCCTACTGCCGGTTCCTCGACATATTCTGGGAAGGGTCCTCCTAAAGCCTGAACCATACGTCCCAGAAGTGTAACATGATCTCCGTGGACCTCACTCATAGGGACCTAATATCGGACCATCTTGCAAAATTTGAAATTTGGTTAGTTGTGGAGGTCTGACTTATGGTAAAAATAAATTTTTAGAAAAGTAAAATTTTGAACTTTAAACTAAGTAAATGATTTCAGGTAAAGAGTTAAAGATAGTATATAAATGCCATATAGCATGGAAGTAAAACCCTCTTAAGTTTGTACTGGCTTCTAATTATATGGGTGGTCCTCAAACCATTGCTCTGATACCACCTGTGACGACCCGTGTTATTACCATGGGGTAATAATACTAGTCAACGGATTGTTACTTGTCATTTCGGTAGAACACCGCATGAAACAAGCAACAAGCCAAATCAGAGTGGTTGCAGCAGAACAATAATTAGAGACTGGAAGTACAATATTTATTACAACCCGTAGGTGACTTAAGGTCAAGTCACCTAATTGTTTCTTACGGTTACCATAGTTCTGGTCCATTACACAACTACGTACTGCATCAGTGGGAGATACATGGTTGCTTATTATGCAATACCCGGCAGTCCTGTTATGACAATCTAAAGACTGTCTATTCCTCCCAGCCGTCAGATACGGCCTCCATCTCGTCATCCTCTGCAACCTCATATCCTGAGGTGTCCTCATTTTCAAGCCCGCTCTCTTCAAAACCCAAAAATTCCCCTGCTGTGTAAAGCTCTGAAAGGGGGGAGATTTAGTAGCAAGAGTGAGTACGATGTACTCAGCAAGTTTATAAATAATGATGCAATCGTTTTCAGGTTTCCGCCAGTATCTTACCTGATTCAAGTTTCCAAAGGACATAATATAAATTTTGAAGGGTTGACAGTGTTTTAACTTATGAAATATCTATCATTCATTTTGGAACAAGAGAAAAACCAGTGTTTTTCCCGTAGACTCTTATCCAAGAGACTGGCATGAATTCATGATTTTTAGTACTACGCAGACTTGTATCACTTTACCCATAATTATTCTGAATTCTTATGGACACTGGACTTTCGCATTTCCTTTGATGCGACCCCAAATTCAGAATACAGAATGTTTTCTCGACTCTTATCACTATGTCTCCATCCGGCTATCAAGCCGTTGGTCGAGTGGTTCTGGATACTCGACACTCCACATACGCTAATATAAGCGACTTGGACTCCCGGGTTTTCTCACCGGCCCGAGTCCCCTTCCTAAGTTATTACTTACCCATCATGGAAATAATAGCAATAAAAGGGAGTAACTTGTTCCGCCCATTTAGCACTGGAGTATGGTTGATACTGTTTTATGGCTTACTTCAAAATGAAGGTGGTTTTATAGTCCTTGTATGATAACCATATGTAGAGGGTCTCACCTGCCTCTAAACTCATAACCAGAGCACCCTCTACCATCCTCTAATAATTCCTCTACCGCCCACTGCTCCTCCAGTGGACTTATTTACTTTTGGTTACTTATCATGTTATCCAATATTCTGACCATGTTTCTTTATTTTAGAAACTAATTTTCATGCACATTTAGAGAATAACAGTCAAAAACCAAAACATTTTTCATGAACCACCGCAGGTTTGGCAGCCTGCTTTACTTGCCTGACTGAGAGGTAGCTATCTCAGTGATTGCCTGAACCGTCTCTTCTCCTGGAATCAAATTCCTTCCTGCATTAATTTAAGATAAAAATATCCCATTTTTAATTTCTAATCATATATCTTGAATGAAGCAATAACCCTTGTTGGATTTATATTCGAGACTTTAGCCTTTTAAATCTTTTGGATTTAATTTGTGAGTCATTATTTATAGAGTATGTTTTATTAATGATTTTCTCATATGTTTTAAACTGGTATGTATACATATGTATTTTACTTTGCCACCCATTTATTTTAGTTGGTTATTTATTTCTATGCTGGACTCTCCTTTTTAAAAAAAAGAAGAAAAAAATCCGTTTAATTAAAATTGGCCCACTCGGCCTCTCGGCCCGAGCAGGCCCAAAACGGCCCAGTCGGCGCCGGGGTCTTGAGACCTGGCCGAAGCCTCGGCCCCTCACCCCTACCGGCTTGGCCTTGCCAGCCATGGCGCTGCCTATTGCGGCCTCTCCGCGCCGCTCCCTCTGCTCGGTTCCGTCCCCCCTCTACTCCTCTCCTTTAGGCGCTGCCGAAGGACTCGGATTTGCCCCCCTTCTAAATCCCTACTGCCGATCTACAAATCGGCCAGCTCTTTTGGTTGATTTGGGTTGCTATCTCCATGGATTTGGTTCAGTGAGTGGTTTTGGATGATTGGATCTGATTTCCCCCTTCCTTTCTTCTATTATGCTTTTGGCTATTTGTGGCTACGTTTGGTTTTCGGGTTGGCCGGCGCTACACTGTGAGTCGCGTCCCCGGTTCTATCACGGTGGGCATGCACCTCGGTGAACTCGGGCTCCACCGTCGTATTAAGGCTTGCTACCTCCCTTTTTGCGGTGGTCAAAAGAACTTTTGGAGAGGTTGTTTTGCTTTAAGCTTTAGTGGTTAAGGGTTGGTGAGATAGCACAGGGTGTGTCCCCTTCGTTCATCCTCTCTCTGGGTGTGTGTCTCCACCCAGGAAGCATGTAGTGTGTGTGAGTTCTTGAGATGGAGAGGGGGAGTTGATCCTTCATGTAATCATCCCTTGTTTCAATGTCCATGCGTATGGGGACTCATCTGTAATCCTTGTTTGATTGGGAATGAAATCTTTGAAGTTTATCCCTCGTGCTCCTGTTAGTTCTTCCTTCTCTTTTTGGGTGATTTCTTGGCTTTTTGAGATTTGAGTTGTTTCTTGCTGGGAAGGCCCAAAATGGGTTGCTCTATGTTGGGATGATGCCTCAAGATCATTTGATCGATTTTTCCCGAGAGCAAATCAAATGAATCAAAGATTCTCCATTTTCAGCTTCTCTGTTCTTCATTTCTTGCTTCTGGCTTTGAGGTAGATTTTGACTCCCTTCGTGAGATAGTCTAATATTTGGGGTCTTGAGTTCTGAGGTTATTGCTAATCTTTCGGTGGAGTCTTTTGGACTAAGGTTCAAAGATTAGGGAGCATTTTGAGTTTTGGTGATGCTCTGTGCATTTTTCAGTTCTTGAGTCATCTCTCCATTTCTTGGTCTCCTGATGATTTCTTTTGTTAAGAATTGTCTCTCTGATATTTAGAATAGGTGTGTGCAACTTTGGCTAAGGGAATTTACCTACAAATACTTGATTTGGTCCTTTTTGGTCTTTTCAAGTTTCCTGTGTAGAAATTTCAGCCTGCTATCTAAATTTTCGGGTAGACCGGTCAGACCGGCCTCAGTAGGGTGGTCAGACCGGCCCCCTGGTTTTGGCAGCAGTCTTTCTTGTTGGTCTTGATACTGCCCTATTTCTGTTAGTTGGGTTTTAGTTGATTTTCCAGAGAATATAAAGCTATATTTTCTTCATAGATTTCATATCTATCGGAGGAAAGAGAGTTCAATCGTGGATATCTTTGGGGGTTGCTTTTAAAGAATCGACATTCACCCCCCCCCCTTTGTCGCCATTTTGGTCCAATAGCTTCAGGCGGCCATAAGTTGTCATTAAACGCACCGTTGCTTTACTGCTGTCCCATTTTGTGTGCTTGCACTAGAATAGTTTGGAAGATTGTATGCTAAATTATAGAAAAGTTGTGCAAGATATATTTTCCCTCAAATAATCTCTGTTCATTTTGAAGTTATATCTATAAATTCACGTAGAGCCTAATTATACATACTTGAGCAGTAGAGAAATTTTGGTGCACAAAAGAAGTTTTATGGTACAAACTTGCATATATTGGATTAAAAACGAACGTGAGGGTTCTTATGTGCATGCAGTGGATATATGTAAGATCGTATGGTCGATAATGATGCATCCTTTCAACTTCAACATAATTTGGTTTGGCATATGGGCAATTTGTTTAGAAAAGTGACATGGTAAAATTCTGGCATGTGGCCAATTGTGCTTGTAATTAGCTGTTGGATGCATCCTGCGAGTCTGGCCTTTTGGAAGTATTAAATTTTTTTGGAAAATGTACAGGGAAATAAAACATCTATAGTTATAAGTAAGGACACACATAGACCTATATGACCACAGCAAAGAAATTGACAAACTGATGCTTGACTGCCTGTATCGATGATGATGCTAGCTCGGTAGAGACGGACTTGTTGTGTTGCTTCAGGCCCCCACAAGTTGTCATTAAATGACACCATTGCATTGCCGCTGTCCCATTTTGTGTGCATGTACTAGACTAGTCTAGAAGCTTGTATGCTAAATCATAGAAAAGTTGGGCAAGAAAAATTTCCCCCTTAAATAATCTCTGCTCATTTTGAAATCATGTTTATAAACTAACATGAGAGCCTAATTATACATACTTGTGCAGTACAGAAATTTCAGTGCACAAAAGGAGCTTTATGGTACAAACTTGCATATAGTGGATTAAAAACGAACGATAGGGTTTCTAAGTGTATGCAGTGGGTATCCATAAGATACTATTGTCGATAATGATGCATCCTTTCAACTTCTCCATAAATTGATATGGCCAATGGGCAAGTGTTTGGATAAGTGACAAGGCAAAATACTGGCATGTGGCTAATTGTTATTGCAATTGGTAGTTGGTTGGTTCCTCGGAGTCTTGCCTTGTGAAAAAAATTAATTTTTTTTAGAAAATGTATAGGGGAACAAAACATCCACAATTATAAGTAAGCACACACATAGACTTGGACCACCATAGCAAAGAAATGGAGAAACCAATGCTTGATTGCCTAAACAGATGATGGTGCTAGCTCGATAGAGACAAACTTGTTGTGTTGCTTCAGGCGGCCACAAGTTGTAATTAAACGACACCATGCTTCAGGTGTGCATGTATTAGGCTTGTCTCAAAGTTTGTATGCTAAATCATAGAAAAGTTGGGCAAGAAATTTTTTCCCTTAAATAATCTCTGCTCATGTTGAAATCATGTCTATAAACTGACATGAGAGCCTAATTGTACATACTTGAGCAGTAGAGAAATTTTGGTGCACAAAAGGAGATTTGTGGTACAAACATGCATATAGTGGATTAAAAACGAATGATAGGGTTCTTAGGTGCATGCAGTGAGCATCCGTAAGATACAATTGTCGATAATGATGCATCATTTCAACTTCTCCATAAATTTTTATGGCATGTGGGCAATTGTTTGGATAAGTGACATGGTAAAATTCTAGCATGTGGCCAATTGTGGTTGCAATTGGCTATTGGTTGCATCATAGGAGTCTAGCCTTCCCAAAATTTTAAATATTTTTGAGAAAATGTATAGCAAAATAAAACATCCTTAGTTATAAGTAAGCACACACATAGGCCTAGACCACCACAACAAAGAAATGGACAAACTAATGCATGACCACTTGTACTGATGATGGTGCCAGCTCAATAGAGACGGACTTGTTGTGTTGCTTTAGCCAGCCTCAAGTTGTCATTAAACGACACTATTGCATTACCGTTGTCCCATTTTTTGTGCATACACTAGACTAGTCTCGAAGTTTGTATGCAAAATCTTAGTAAAGTTGGGCAAGAAATTTTTCCATTAAATAATCTCTGCTCATTTTGAAATCATGTCTATAAACTGACATGAGAACCTAATTATACATACTTGAGCAGTAGAGAAATTTCAGTGAACAAAAGGAGCTTTATGGTACAAACTTGCATATAGTCAATTAAAAATGAACAACGGGGTTCTTAGGTGCATGCAGTGGGTATTCGTAAGATAGTATTGTTGATAATTATGCATCCTTCGAACTTCTCCATAAATTGGTATGGCATGTGGGCAATTGTTTGGATAAGTGACATGGTAAACTTTTGGTATGTGGACAATTGTGGTTGCAATTGGTTGTTAGATGCATCCTAGGAGTCTGGCCTTTCCAAAATTTCAAATATTTTTTTAACAAAATGTAAAGGGAGCAAAACAATCTCAGTATAAGTAAGCACACACATAGACCTAGACCACCACAGCAAAGAAATGGGCAAACTGATGCTTGACCGCTTGTATCGATGATGGTGCTAGCTCGATAGAGACAGACTTATTGTATTGCTTCAGGTGGCCACATCTTGTCATTAAACGACACCTTTGCATTACCACTATGCCATTTTGTGTGCACACACTAGACTAGTCTAGAAGTTTGTATGCTAAATCATAGAAAAGTTTGGCAAGTAATTTTTTCCATTAAATAATCTCCGCTCATTTTGAAATTATGCCTATAAACTAACATGAGAGCCTAATTATACATACTTGAGTAGTACAGAAATTTCGGTGCACTAAAGGAGCTTTATGGTACAAATTTGCATAAAGTCGATTAAAAATGAATCATAGGGTTCTTAGGTGTAACACGCCGGCTCAACAAAAACCTAAGATGTCACCTACAATTACCATCTCTATCAATTTTAATTAATAAACAAACTTTACCAATAATTAGGCTTCAAGAATAAACATGCAACATAACATTGAACATAATATAAACTAATAATAACCAAGATAGAGTATAAACAAGTCTACATTATGCAAAGCATCAAGCAATAATATTATGAACTATAGAAACAATTAGGGAATCTATAAATTATCTAATCAATGCTGTGGAAGTTACTAAGTTGTTCATGTCTAAGTGCTAAGTTGCTAGGTAGAGTGAAGGGTTACAAATGTGCATTAATCAATGATCTATATCCATCCATGCATGTCACTTTCAACATTCACAAAAAAAAAACAACAAAGCAAGGGAGAGTCCACGATTCATCAAGTACAAAGCAGAACAATAAATGATTCCACCTCATTTTAACAATGTATATCCACTTACCATTAACTCAATTATCACATCTTATTCTCATCCACATATCTCAATATCTCATATCAGTTTCTCTTAATGCAATGCAATATTCATGCTCATAAATCCTCTGTAGCTTACACCGGTATAGCGAAAGGTACGCCTGTCGATGTTACCCTCTACCTCCATCCCATGGAGGTGCCTACTGAATTAGGTATTTCCCTCTACTCCCGTAGAGGTGCTTATCTTTGTAAGCCTTACTTAAGAGCACGCCGGAATAGTCACATAGTTTTATTTATAGCTATTGACTTTCTCACTGCTCTGGATCGTAATGCATATCTCATGTCATGAATGCTATTTTTCATCATTTTACCACGTATCACAAATATTATTAAATTAAAATAATGATACTGAACAAAAGGATAATCAAAATTTATTTTGTGACATGAATCATTCAAGAACAGTGAGCAATTATTAACCCTCATCTATCATTCTACTAAGCACTTGCTTTTTTTAGTTGCGACGGCTGGTCTGATTAGGAGATGACAACACACTCGACATTATTCCTCCTACAAAAATTATTCACTCTCGATACAAGCCATAACAATAAAAGATAACACTTACTCAACAACGCTCCTGCACACTCCCCAATTCCATCACTTCCCTCTTTACCGAATAGTCATAACTGCTGTCCCATACTCAAACTACCATAACTTTCAATTCATAAATCCTATTATAGAAAACCTTATCATTTTGGAATCTACACAAAATTTTGTATAATTTCCTAATTGATGAAGTGTTCAAATTAAATAATCTAACCCCCTGTTTTTAACTCAGAAAACAGATCTGTCATCTTTTGGATAGTACACTTAATAATTTAATATCTTTTGATCTACACCAACAAACCTATTAAACTATGACATTTTTAGAATCTAAAGGAAATTTTCTACTATTGTCTAGTTATCCCTAAAATTTAATTCTGCCATTAACCTAGTCAATTTAATGATTCCCCATGACTACGTCCAACAGCTACCCAGTACTGGACAACAGCCTCCCAAAATTCATAATTTCTAATATACATTTCTAAAAACTGTGTTCTTGAACTTTCCGAAAACCTTAAGAGATTATCTACAACGTTCATGTTGACCAAATCCCTATATTAGTTCACTTACTATTTTTTAATCTATAGGTTATACATACTGCTAAAACCCGATAAATTTACAAGATAGCATAATTAAAAAAAACTCATATCTTACAATCTACTCTTCCAATCGACATGAATAAAAATTCTATAGAAAGCTACCAAAATCTTCTACAAGTTTCTAGTAGATGGAACTCCCAAACTATAACCATACATTACCCGAATTCACAATACAAAGTTACAACAATTAAATCAATCTATTAACCGAACCCCGCTCGAAACCATGCTACTTCGCTCTTCAATCCCTGACTCTAATCTCTAATCAAAATTAGGAAAATAGAGAGGAATAGCTAGATCATTACGTAAGATATGGACGGCAAAACCACAATCTTATTACTCGCCTTTCCTTCACTTCCCCCTCTTATTCTATTCCTTGTTCGCCTCCGTGGCTTCTCCCTCTGTTGGTCGGCACAACGCAAATCCCGCAGCAGTTGTTGGCGATGAGTCCGAGGCGAACGTCGCTCTTGAGTGTGCCTCGGCATTGCCTAAATAGCTGCGTCATCGCCCTAAGCACAAAGAACACATGGCCTTCATGCGCTCGCGGTTGGTGAACGGGCAGGCCAGCGATGGCATGTGGATGGGCGACAGCAAGGTGGGCATCTGAGCAGACGGCGCTGGACGGGAAACGGTTGGGGCGCTAGCGAGAGACACGCGCGGGCAACATGGCGGTTGGCCAGCGGCTTCGGCGGAAGATTGCCGGCGATGAGACAGCTAGCACACGAAGGCGTCTGCCCGACCGAGTATGCGGCGACCCACTGCTGAGCCAGCGCGTGGCGAAGGCTTGGCCATGGCACGCACGGGTGGAAGGCGACGTCGACACGCCCTGGCGTGCAGGTGTTGCGATGGAGTGCTGGCAGCGGCTGGGCTCGCGTGCGAAGAAAAGATGGATGGCGGCGCCAGGGGAAGAAATAGCGATATGGTTAGGGTTTTCTCTCTCACAGGTTCTTTATTTAATTTGGCCAGAGATCCTAATTCTACGCTAACTTCTCGTGTGTCGTTTCAAGTAGGGATGAAACGGATCGGATAGTTTTCGATTGATTCGAATAAAAACGAATACGGATTGTATCGGATCAGATTTTCTTCGGATAATTTTCGAATCGAAAACAAATACGGATTTTTTTTGTTGGAAACAGATACAAATACAATAGGCCTAATATCCGGTGAATATGGATTATCTGGATAATACAGATCTGGATATTCGAGATTTCAGCCTAATATTGTCCAGCCCAAGCCAGCCTCTCTCATCTCCCTTGCCACCAGCTCACTAGCAAATATTTGTGTTTATTAAAAATAAATTTAGTATTGTTGGTAGATTAAAATTTGTACCGATTAAATTGATGTACTTCTATTTAAATCATTCTGATGCAAATTTAAATTCTTAATTAATTTATTAGTCACATGTAAATGGTAGAAATCCATTAAGAATTATTTAGGACTTTAGAAAAAAATTAACTGCAATTTGGAGATTTAAAATCTGTACAATGATATGACTATTGTGGATAAAAATACTTATACTTATTTAGATTTCATTAATGTTTTGACAAGATAAACTATTTATGTGTTTTTATTGATTTTGGATGTATAGTTTAAGGGGTTTTCATGTTCCGATAAATATTCGTGACCGTATTCGTTTCGATTCGTATTCACTCTGTATCTGTATTCGATATTATTCGTATTTATATTTGTATCCGAGGTATCCGTATTCGTATCTACATCCGAGAAAAAAATATGAAAACAAATATGATAGAGGCATTATCCATACGTATTCGATCCGTTTGCATCCCTAGTTTCAAGAATCCAATCAATCCTCTAAAAGTCCACATATCCCCTTTTTCTTATATCCTCATCTCCCTATGTACGCACAGGCCCTTAAAGACTAAATTCGGGATATTACATTCTATCCCTTAACATAATTTGTCTCCGAATTCTCCGCATGATGACTCTACTTGTAAATTCTAACATTCTAACTCATATCCATGTGAAACACTTGGAACAAACATATACTTCGACTCCATGCAAATAGCTTTAATAGCACAGTACAACTCAAGACCCACAATACTTTTGTTCACACACGAATGTAACACGTCTTTCGACTTCTCTAAGCCTTAAGTAAAGAATTACCCACTCCTCAATAGGAAATCCACTTCTAAAGTCACTCTATTTCAAAATAAACCATTCTTAGGAGAAAATATTCTGAGACAAAAAGATATTATTTCAATCTGCAAGGAGCATCTCTTTGACAAGAGAAGCAAATAAATCATTCATTGGACCCACTCCCTTTAGAAAAATGCTTCGAAAATGAAGGAATGATAATAAAACCCCTCAACTTTCAAATAAACAGGTGCAAATCAAAACCAAATAAGGTAAAGCCGAACCCACTTAAATCCTCAAATTAATAACTTGCTCTTTTTCTTACAAGGAAATGACTACAAATTCCAACATAAAACCAACTCACTTTGCAAATAACATCCGATATATACACATAAATCAGTCAAGAACCAAATGGATAGCTTACCACCCCAACAAAACACACTCTACTCATATTTAAGGAATAAATCTAGTCTTAAATCACGAAAATTCCAAATCCTCACATACCACACTAACTCATATCTCTTAAATTGACAACATCAAGAATATGCACAATCCTAGAACAACATCAACCGAATCTAGAGCGGTTCCACAAATCCACAACATACACTAGTCAACTCCTCACCCAAAGAAATATCCCTACAAATAATTCCAAGTGAGCTAAATTATAGATTTCACCTTGAATCTATCACCTCAACCCTTTACAGATAATCACCTTGAAGATCCTAGCATACACACATACACCACATCCAAATAAATCCGACCAACGATCTTCACAATTCCCATAGCCAAGTTGTTCTCCTATTTCCACACATATTTACAGACAACTATTTCTAGACTAAAGCACAAAGTCTAACTTCATCTCCTCTTATCCATAGTGTGGAATAAAATCCTATTAATATCGTAACCATAAGTAATCCAAAAATTTATAGTCTTGTAAACCACCAAACCATTATCCTATTACTCCTAGTAAATTCAACCTCAATGACACCTACCATAAAGTTCAGTATAATTGATAGGACAAATCCTCCAATCTGCTGACTAACTAGCCCGACAATCCAAATAGAGTCAATCGTTACAACACCAATACGTAAATACAACCTCCACCAACTAAACTTTTTGCAAGATTCTAACTCCAAGAGATATCACTAAAGATCAAATCATACCATATATTAATCCAACAATCCTCATCATTCAAGTAACACTACATCGATTAAATTGCTTCACAAATTTTAGATTCTCATTAAACTCCGCTATCCAATGTCGTCTACAGAAATAAGCAACTTACACAATCACAACATTCTAATTAATTGATCAAAATTCTGAACTTTTGATAACTCCAAATAATCCATAATATATATCAATATATCATTATTCATTATCCACTATGAGTTTTACTAGTAACTACAATATGACCACTTTACTCCAAAGGTAACCATTGTATGAAGTCAATTTCTTCCAAAGAATTATAGCATAACATCAAATCATCCTTCTATGCGCTTTAAATATCTTGGCACTCGATACCTTATAAGATTGTACACTTGATCACTACTAGCCAGTTACCACTACAAACCCTAATGGACTTCATAATATGAATTAGCTATTTCCTTCACAAGAAAACAAAGAAGAGGCAACATGAACAAATTCAGAAGACCATGAAAAGTAATAGAAACTTGCAGTAAGCAAAACCCAAAGGAAAATAATCAAATGGCAAGGCACCAGAAAGAAAAACTTCAAGAAAAATCATCAAATACCAAGGCACATTTTGGTTGCCTTTCAAGACAAAATTTCGTAAACGTCTTGTAACCACGGAAATTCTCCAACACTTCACTAAAGTCATTCTAGATGCAAAATAGAATACAACTTCATCATAAGTCGTGAACCCAAAGGCTCAAAAACACAAAAATTCCAAAACATTTCATTTAAATCATACTATGAAATTGATCAACTTCTCTTCTTTCTAAAACGAATCAGAACTAACCCAAATATGCCTTACCGACAAGCTTGATATCACCAATTTACTAAAACTCTTAACATAAATCATTAGAATCCACCACTCCATCATAATCTCTCCAAGATTCACTAAATGGCTTCATACTACTATATCATTTCATCTTCAAATTGTGAATCCACCTAAACTTTACACCCTTACTGCAATAACCACTTTACTCTAGAAGATATCTAGTGCACAATTTAAAATGTCCCACCAAAGTTCTTTTATGAATCATCAACTATCCTCCAACAATTCCATAAGATCATAAACATGAGACACATTAAAATCCAACAACTCGACTCTTTAGTGATTCTCAACACAAAATCATAACACACAATAATTGCACACCAAAGGTTTCCACTAACAATTATCATTATCATGCAATCTAATTGCTACCTTACATCAATTTGCAATCGCATGAACCTATACAACAACTGATTCAATTACTCCACCTTGTATAATCCCGCTAAAACATCATTAATCATATTCCTATATCCATTAAAGTCCCTAATGATACCACAACAAATTTCATCCAATCAATCTAGCTAGAATAACTATCCAAACTCCTCCCATATAAATTCTAGATCCATCGATATTCAGATTTTTGAACCTGCTTTGTACACAATGCCAACAATTAATTGTGTTAAGAAATGAATCTAGTAATTTTAATATGATCACCAAGCATCCATAAAAAGGACATTTCTAAGAGTAATAGTATCCACCAAGACCATAACACAACATATTCTTAACCTATCCATCCTAAACGGCTAGATTTATCCATTGAGACCCAACTAATCTAATATATCCGCAAAATTTGGTAGATTAAGTAATCTTAAGGATCATTCATCAATATCTCATACTTTATAATCCATTAATCTTCTATAAGGAAAGAGCATACTCTTAGTCACTAGTCACCATGCATCTACTCCAAGGCACTATCAAACTTAACATATATCTCTTCAAGGGATGTTAATTGAAATCAACTATGCACCATGGCATCTACAATAGTTATTCTCCCACGTATCTTGTCTCTTAATTCCTATGATTACGACATCTCACCTAAGTATTGAAAAGACATCTTAAAAGGGTTTAAATACTCTTCTTTATAAAAGGTAGTTAAATTCAACCACTCAAAATAGGCGAAAAACCACATATGTTTCAAACTTCCTCATGATAACGAACTTGCAAAAGACATTTTCCATTACCCACAACATCGAGTATATAAACAAATCATATTCCTCAATAAATGGCAAACTCTCATAAAAAGTACGACCTTGCAACTTAACAACTTTCATGAGAATCAAGAATAGTACAGCATTTGGAGAAACAACAATTTCTTCATGAAACAAAATAGCGAATGAAAGCACATTACCATCATGATAAAAGAATTACCAATAAAAACTCAGGGAAAGAGCAATAACACACCCAAAAACGAAAACTACCAATAGAAACTCATCCTGATCATTTGTAACTAAGGTTACCGAAGGGAAACTTATCATCACTCTTGCACCACGCACGGTGGCACAATTTGGCCGTACCCACGGCCACAACCATGACTACTATCTCTCGACATCGCTATTCTTCCCAATTGCCCAATCATCCAACATAAACATAGGCATCAACTCAACATTCATTAACAATTATACAACTAACGAAAGTGTAAATGCAATACATGACTCAATCCCATTCTACTGTGCACCAATGTGTCAGATTTCTATTTTAAGTAACTTATTTATCTTAAGTCAAATTTTAACAATAAGCAATCCTAAGTCAAATTTCAGCATTAAGTTTTCATAAAGTTTCCTAAGTCATTTTATTATTATGATTATTATTTTCATTTTATTACCAAACCTATGCCAAATTTTAGTTGATTAAACAAGATTATTCACCATGGACCTAATGCCCGCTCTGATACCAACTGTAACACTCCGGCTTAACAAAAACCTAAGATGTCACCTACAACTACCATCTCTTTCAATTTAACTAATAAATAAACTTTACAACAACTAAGCTTCAAGAATAAACATTCAACATAACATTTAGCATAAATTTAAGCAACACTATAAACTATAAAGTGAACCTAATATGAACCAATAATAACCAAGATGGATTATAAACAAGCCTACATTAAGCAAAGCATCAAGTAATAATACTATGAACTATAGAGACTAAGGGAATCTATAAATTATCTAATCAATGCTATGGAAGCTACTAAGTTGTTCATGTCTAAGTGCTAAGTTGCTAGCTAGAGTGAAGGGCTACAAGTGTGCATTAATCCATGATCTACAGGTGTGCATTAACCCATCCTACTCACAAACACTGCAAACTGCAAAACAAATTTCTTGGGCACAAACCCACCTCAAGGAAAAGAAATCCGAACCACACTTCAGAAAACCAAATGTTATCTTTGCTTTCTATCGCACAATGCACTACTACTCACTAACACAAAAAGCTCTCCCTTTATCTTTCATACAATCCCCTCACTTTGCGGGATGCATCCATTTTAAACACAGGGAAACAAATACCATACTCTTTAAACCAACTCTCTTTCAAAATAATCCACTCAGCAAATAACAAAGAATTTACAAAAGAAATCATTCGACTTCCAAATAGGCAATTTGCATTCAAGAAACACATAAACCAAAGGATCAAATCACTCAAATGCGCAAAATAACATTCATTTTTCCCTCTAGCTAGAAAAAAAAGACCATCCATAACACCAAGAAACTACATTTCTTTACAAACAGCAATAGACAAAACATATAAAGTAAGCAAGAACCATAAATGTATCTGATTGCCCCCAAAATGTACTTTCCTCAACTTTAAAGTAAAATTTTCCATTGAGCCCCAAAAAGTTTCTAAAACATCACATATCTTGCACATATAGTTTTATTTAAATTGCCAACTTCAAGATTAAACTCAACCCCATTGAATCCTGTCAGCTTAGTTACATTAAAGGACAAATACCCATAGAATTTCCGCACACACCTTTTTCATAACCCAACAAATTCCATCAATGATCAACGCAAGCCCAAGTTTACTTTATTATCATAGATAATCACATTAAGATTTTAACTTTAAAATCCAGGTAACTCAAATCATTACATGCCACAACAATAAATTCCTCCACTATATTTAGTTGGACAAAGATACTAAGCAATATCAGTTCGTGGTTTCAATTTCAAAGATTCCTATAATAAAATTTTAGATGTAAATGACAAAGGAATTCAAACAAGTAAACCAAGTCTCCACCGATTACCATTAGGAAGATATTCAAATTTCAGTAAGATCATTCATTTAAGAACAATTCATATACCATAACAATAGATCAACATTCATCATCATTCAAGTAGTTACCCCCACTGATTAGGTTATTACACTAACTTTTTAGATCTGCACTAGTTGACATGAAAAAATGCAAATAATCTAAACAATGTATCAAGTTTCCCTACTTTTGATGAATTCAGGAATCCACAAGCATATATAATGAAAGGACAATAAAAGATCAGCACACATGAAAGCCTTAACAAATTGTAAAGAGTTCATTTACAAGTTAAATAATTACATTCCTACACATTTTATTTATTTATTTATTTTCTTGCTAACATTCTACTAAAGTTTTTTTATTTAACACTATCCTCAAATACACTTACTAACGATTATGCAAGTACCAGTTTAACAAACTCTTAACGGGAATTATCAAGACTACTATCATATCTTACAATTTTCCAAAATTAGACTAAATTGTTTCATAATATTTTATTATTCCATCATAAGTTTGAAAAATTACAATGCATCACAAGATTACTGCAATAACCATAATATTCTTAAAGACTCTTTTATTAAGGGCAAACTAACCATAATGTTCTAGAAGACTCTTTTATTAAGGGCAAACTATTGCCCAATATTCACTGAAAGCACACATACAACACATTTATTAAATTTCACCCATTAAACTCTTATTACACATTAATTACACTCTGGTGATTCACATTAGCGATCAACAATTATCTTGATTATGGAGACCTATTTGTTGTCCTTCTTCTATATGCAATCACCAAAACATTTATAATAACAAATTCGATATTTTCATCTTATGTTCAGAACTTAGAGAAAAATACCATCAAATCTTCAACAATATAACCCCCTACTAAGCAAGGTTTCATGTGATGATACAACAATATGCATCTACTCATTAAATACATTAGGTCAATTTAGCATGACAAGAAACATGTAAATAAACCATCTACATAAGTTCACCAAGTATCCTTAGAAAAGATTAATTCAGGAGTAATATTTACCAATGATAAAGATCGCATATATCTTTAGTGTAACATTCTCAAACAATTAGAATAATCTATTGGGACCAAATAATCCAGTTTATCTAGTAGAATTTGGCAAATTAAACATTCTCAATATCTAACTATTCCATCGGTACTCCACACTCTTCATATTTCCTTTCAACAATTCAATAAGAGTGTATATTCCTCAATTAGTTTTCATCATCTAACATTCCAATGTACCATCAAATTTAATAGGTTTCACTTGGACGTATGTTAGTTAAAATCAATTATACATAACATCATTAAATCAACTTAGCATCCCTTAACCATCCCTCACTTAAGCATAGCAGGATAACATAAAAAGGCTTTGAAAATTCCCTTCATAAAACAAGAGCATTAACTTCAACACCCAAGATACCCACAACACATAGATTTAAAAACATTCGCATGAAAGTGAACTTGCAAAAGATATTATCATTGATCCAAAAGAAAATATTGATCCAAGAAATAAGTAATAAATCTCAATACAAATGGTAAAACCACCACAAAAAGAATGACCTTGCAAATCGACAACCTTCATAGGTAGCAAAAATAGTTCGACAATCAGAAAAACTGCAATTTTTTTACAGAACCAAAATAGTCAATGAAAACTCATTACCAGCATTGAAACTAACAAACCACTGAAACCTCAAGGATAACTAATAACTCACCCATAGAACAATTATAAACAACGAAAACTCACTTGCAACATCTATATCTAAGTTTATCGAAGAGAATCTGACCACTCATCATATACAACGCACTATGGCACAACATGGCCATACCCACGACCCCAACCATGACCTCTACCTCTCAGCACCACTATCTAACTCAACTACACAACCATCCAATACAAACATAAGGCAACCTATTGCCATTACTGTTCACTAGAAAGAATAACCAACCACTCAGCTCGAGCATAACAATAACAATCATATCATACTCAATTAACCAATTACTCAATACCCATTAACAATTTAAGAAGCTAACAGAAGTACAAATACAATGCATGACCCAATCCCATCCTATCGTGCACTAGTGTCAAATTTCTTATTTAAATTAATGATCCTAAGTCAAGTTTTAGCACTAAGTTTTCCTAAGTCATTTTATTGTTATGGTTATTATTTTTGTTAGGTTACCAATCCTCTATCAAAATTTTAGTTGATTAACCATTAAGTTATTAGTTCATTCACCACACACCTAATGCCTGCTCTAATACCAACCGTAACACCCCAGCTTCTCAAAAGCCCAAGATGTCACCCACAACTAAATACGCTACTAATTTAAACCATTAACTACACCTTACCAACAGCTAAGCATCAGGGATAAATAGCATTATAATCTTAAAAGGAATTTGAGCAACACAATAAACAAAATAATGAGCTTAAGATGTACCAAAAAGACAATAAAACGAACCAACCATAAGGCTAACCAACAAGCATGTCAGGTATGGTAAGGTGTATACTAGGCATAGGCCAATAGCTCTGGCTGGTAATACGGCTGGTTAAGCTGCTGCCAAATTGAGATTGATTTGGATAGCAGGGTCCGGTTTGAATTCTAGTCCAGATTCGGATAGGCAGGAGTCCAGTAGGAATAAGAGTCATATTAGGCGATAGGAGGTTGAGTTAGAGATTGAGTTAGCTCCAATTGTGAGGCATGCTATCTATTTAAAGGATAGGTAGTATTTGATAATGAATTAAGAAAAGAATTACCTTTTGATCCTCCTCTATTCCGATATCCTTCTTCCCAGTATGTGCAGGTCCTATCCCCTGCGCCCGTTCTATTCTTTGCTTCTCAAATTCGGTGCAGTACAGCTCCAGGAGGGAGCCATCGCCCCAGACTGCCGATCCACCATCCCTACAATCTGCGATTGGGCACAGGGCATGACAACTTGGTATCAGAGTCCATGGCAGACGATCATGCAACTATCAATGCGGTCCTTGAGACGTCTGTGGCATACTTGGGACACGTGATCTTGGTTGAGAGCGTGGTGATGGATGCGACCAAGGTGTAGGCCGTCCAGGCATGGCCACAGCCATGCCCAATGAGGGCTCACCGAGGTTTCCTTGAGCTAGCAGGCTATTATCGAAAGTTCATCCAAGGGTTTGTCTCCATTGCCGAACTGCTTACTCACCTACTCAAGAAAGAGGCCTTTTCTTGGACTGAACGGGCTACTAATGCTTTTCAATGTTTACAAGACGCATTGACTTCGGCACCAGTGCTTCAACTTCCATATTTCAATCTTGACTTCATTGTCGAGTGTGGCACTTCGAGTTCTTGCATTGGGGTAGTCCCCCATTAAAGCAAGGGGTTGATTGCATACTTTAGCCGTGGCATGGCCCCTCGACACACACACTTGGTAGCTTATGAGCGAGAACTTATTAGATTAGTGCATGCCATCTACCATTGGCGGCCATATCTATGGGGACGCTACTTTGTGGTTTGTGATCATTATAGCCTAAAATTCTTATTGGATCAACGTCTCTCCATGATTCCATAACATCGCTGGGCCAACAAATTGTTTGGTTACGATTATGGAGTGGAGTTCAAGCCTGGCCAGTTCAACACCGTCCCCGATGCTTTGTCCCATATGGAGCCAACAGAGGGTACCACACATGCTCTTTCCATGCCAACATTTATATTCCTAGAGGGTCAACGACAGGAGGGGCCTGGAGAGTCTGAGTTGGCCACACTTCGCAACCAAATTGCAGAAGGCTTATTGGGGGCACCATGGAGCATTCAGGATGGCATTGTCCTCCACCACAACCAGGTGCATATACCGTAGCCCTCTCCTTTGCTTCAGTCGGTCCTGGCAGTAGTCCATGCGGTTGGGCATGAGGGTGTCCAAAAAACTCTACATCGTTTTCATGCTGATTTCCACATTTTCCATGACTGCAATTGGTAGCCGACTTGGTCCAGGCTTGCCTTGTGTGTCAGTGCAATAAATCAAAACAGCTCCACCCAGCTGGCTTGCTCCAATCTTTGGTGGTTCCCTCGTGCATTTGGGAAGACATCGCCATGGACTTTGTGGAAGGGTTGCCCCACGTCAATGGCAAGTCCGTTATTCTCACAGTGGTTGATCGGTTTTCTAAATATGCGTATTTCATCCCTTTGTCTCATCCTTACATGACAAGCTCTGTGGCCCATGTTTTTTTTGAAGCAGTGCATTTACATGGCGTCCCTTGTTAGATCGTCAGTGATCGGGACCCAGTTTTCATAAGCAACTTTTGGTCAGAGCTTTTTGGTTTGATGGGCACTAAGCTTCACCTCAGCTCCGCCTTTCATCCTCAGTATGATGGTCAAACAAAGGAGACCAACAAAATCATTGCTATGTATCTCCACTATCTTATTGGAGATCGCCCTCGACATTGGGTTCAGTGGATTCCATGGGCGGAATACTATTACAATACATCTCTTTAGTCCTGTCTCCAGGAGATGCCATTCAGAGTGGTTTATGGTCATGATCCGCCCGCCCTTCGCTCGGCTGCTACTCAGACCACGAGACTTCTAGCTGTGGACCACTCCTTCTAGAGCATAATCAATTCCTTGCCGACATTCATGAGCGCCTCCTTCTTGCTCAACAGCACCACAAGATGGCATATGACTGCAAACACTGGGAGCTCCAGTTTGAGGCCGGTCAATGGGTATGGCTCCATCTCCACCATCGGCAGGCTATGTCTTTGGTGGATCACATTAACCGCAAGCTGGCTCTGCGATACTATGGGCCCTATCAAGTTCTGGATTGCATTGGGGATGTGGCTTATCGCTTGCAACTGCCCCTCAGGCTCGTATCCATGACATTTTCCATGTGAGCTTGTTGAAGCCTTACCATGGTGATACTCCTGTGAGTCCACCTCCTCTATCGGAACTGCAGCAGGGCCATGTGGTGCCTCCTCCTTGCTAGGCTGTTCGTGGCCATGTCAACAAAGGGACGTAGGAGGTGTTAGTCCAGTGGACTAGATTGTCCAACGCAGAGGCTACATGGGAACCGTTGGACTAGTTTCAGCAGTAGTACCCTTCCTTCCAGCTTGAGGACGAGCTATTTTTGAGGGGAGAGATGTCAGGTATGGTAAGGTGTATACCAAGTGTAGGTCAATAGCTCTGGCTGGTAATACGATTGATTAGGCTGCTACTGAATTGAGATTGATTCGGATAGCAGGTTATAGTCTGGATTCGGTCAGGCAAGAGTCTAGTAGGAATAAGAGTCATATTAGGTGATAGGAGGTCGAGTTAGAGATTGAGTTAGCTCCAATTGTTAGGCATGCTGTCTATTTAAAGGATGGGGAGTATTTGCTAATGGATTAAGTAGAGAATTACCTTCTGATCATCCTCTATTCCGATCTCCTTCTTCCCAGTCTGCTCAGGGCCTATCCCCTGTGCCCTCTCTGTTCTTTGCTTCTCAGATTCGGTGCAGCATGGCTCCAAGTAGGAGCCATCGCCCCAGACTGCCAATCCACCATCCCTACAATCTACGATCAGGCGCAGGGCATGACAGAGCACATCTAATAGCACATTAAGGATCATAAGGGAACTAAGGAAACAATTATTATCTAAGAATTAAAGTTGGCAAGTCTAAACTGAACATGGACATAAATTATTGGTCACTAAGTGAATAAAGAGCTAAATGTGTGCAATGACTCATGTGCTACTTCCACTCCAATCGCATGTCGCCTTCAACAATCACCTAAAATAATAGATAAGCAAAGGTGAGTTCACGACTCAGCAAGTACAAAGTAGAATAACAAACAAGGCATCATCTTATTAACAGTTCATATTCATTTAACATCAACTTAAATTTCCCCATACTCATTATTAGAAATTTTCATTCATATGTCTCATTGTTTTATTCCTATTTTCATGAATGCAATGCCATATAATGGTCATACACATGTTTCATCTCTTCTTTGCTTATATCAGCATAGCTGAGTGTTCACCTATTAATGACACACTCTTGCCCTGTCCTCTTCCATATATAGTCTCTCTTCCACTTCCGTGAAGTGCTTACCGAAGTAGGTCTTACAACACAGATGCTCATATGCAATACAATGATTACCTTTTTATTATTTAATTAACAATAGTAACCAAGTGACATAATCATCAAGTTTAACCATAAGCATATGAGCAATTTGAGAATAAGTATGAACAGAAGAACCATCATGGAAAGTATTCATGTTATCATAATTTTTTAAGCACTCGAATACTACTCTACCAAACACTTGCCTTTTCCCAATTGCGATGACTGAAATAATTTGAAGGTGACAGCACACCCAACGCTATTCCTCCTATAGTAAATAATCATCCTCAATACATGCCCAAGCAACACAAAGCAACACTTAATCAACAACGCTCCTACCAACTTTCCATATCCACCACTTTCCCCCTTTACCGGACAGTCTCCCCACTGTCCCGGTACTAAAATTATTATAACTTTTAATTTTAAAATCAAAATAAAGTAAATCATACCAGTTCTAGAATCTACACGAAATTCCCCACAATACCTTAGTTGGTTATAGGTTTAAATTAAATCATCTAAACCCTTATTTTTAACCCAGAAGACATATCTACCATTTTCTGGACAACATACTTAATAATTTAATATCTTTTAATCTACACTAGCAAACCTAATAAACTATGACATTTTTAGATTCTATAGGAAATTTTCTACCATTGTCTAGTTATTACTAAAATATTATTCTATCATTATCCTAGTCTAAAAAATGTTTTCCCATGACTGCATCTAGCAGCAAACCGATATTGGACAGCAGCTTCCCAAAATTCATATCTCGTATTATATTTATCCAAAAATTATGTTTTTAGACTTTTTGAAAACCTTAAGAAGTTACCTATAATACTCATGCCGATGAAAACTCTAAATTAGTTCATTTAACATTTTTAATCTAAAGGTCCAAAATACAAAAAATTTAGCAGACAGCAGGCTTACAAAATTCATATCTTGTAATCTACTCATCCGATTGACATGAATAAATATTCTACAGAAAGCTATCAAAATTTTCTACATTTATAGTAGATAAAATTTCTAAATTATGCACATACGACATCCATATTTACAGTAAAACAACTAGCAGATTAAACCAATCTCCTAATTAATTGTCCCGACAAATAGCTTGCTAAAGCCCTTTTTAATCTCGAGTCTAAACACTAATTAATACTAGCAAATAGAGAGAGGAACTTCTCAGATGTTACCCCGGCGAAGCACTGTAGCGGCAAATTAACCATGCGTCGCTCCTGTAGCGCGATCCCTGGCCTCACGGCAAAAGCGTCGCGGCTCTGCTGGCGGGAGACGATGCAACAGTTGGCGTTTCCTCTAGCCGGTACTGGCGGCTCTGGACGGCAGCAACTTGGCCGGCGCACGCATGCACAGGCATATAGTGGATTAAAAATGAACAATAGGGTTCTTAGGTGCATGCAGTGGGTATCTGTAAGATAGTATTGTCGATAATGACGTCGCATCCTTTAAACTTCTTAATAAATTGGTATGGCATGTGGGCACTTGTTTGGATAATTAAGTGATATGGGAAAATTCCAGCATGTGGCTAATTGTGCTTGCAATTGGATGTTGTATGCATTCTAGGAGTCTGGCCTTTCGAAAATATTAAATATTTTTTTTTGAAAATGTGTAGGAAAATAAAACATCCACAGTTATAAGTAAGCACACACATAGACCTATAGCACAACAGCAATGAAATGGACAATTTGATGCTTAATCGCATAAACAGATGATGGAGCTAGATCGACAGAGACAGACTTGTTATGTTGCGTCAAGTGGCCACAAGTTGTAATTAAACGACACCATTCCGTTACCGTTGTCCCATTTTGTGTTCATGTACTAGGCTTGTCTCAAAGTTTGTATGCTAAATCATAAAAAAGTTGGGAAAGAAAAAAAATTCCCATAAATAATCTCTGTTCATGTTGAAATCATGTCTATAAACTGACATGAGAGCCTAATTATTCATACTTGGGCAGTAGAGAAATTTTGGTGCACAAAAAGAGCTTTATGGAACAAACTTGCATATAGTGGATTAAAAATGAACGATAGGGTTCTTAGGTGCATGTAGTGGGTATCCGTAAGATAGTATTGTCGATAATAATGCAACCTTTCAACTTCTCCGTAAATTGGTATGGCACGTGGGCAATTGTTTCAATAAGTGACATGGTAAAAATCTGGCATATGGCTTATGGTGGATGCAATTGGCTATTAGATGCATCTTGGGAGTCTAGCCTTTTGAAAGTACTAAATATTTTTAGAAAATATATAGGGAAATAAAACATCCTCAGTTATAAGTAAGCACATACATAGACCTAGACCACCACAGCAAAGAAATGAACAAACTGATGCTTGACTGCTTGTACCGATGATGGTGCTAGCTCAATAGAGATGAACTTATTGTGTTGCTTCAAGTGGCCATAAGTTGTCATTAAACGACACTGTTGCATTACTGCAGTCCCCTTTTGTATGCATGCACTAGACTAGTCTCTAAGTTTGTATGTGAAAATATAGAAAAGTTGGGCAAGAAATTTTTTCCCATTAAATAATCTCTGCTCATTTTGAAATCATGTCTATATACTGACATGAGAGCCTAATTATACATACTTGAGAAGTACAGAAATTTTGGTGCACAAAGTTGATTACAAACGAATGATAGGCACTACGACAGAAAGGGTTATCACAGACGGTTCAAAACTATCATCACAGAAGGTATCTGGATTGTCTAAATTTATGTGTCTGTGATAATAGATGGTTATCACAGACGGTTCTCAAATCGTCTATGATAATTACAACACATACGGTTTTTCACAAAATCATCTGTGATATATCAAGTATCATAGACGGTTCTTTAATATAGCCGTCTGTGATATATCAAGTATCACAGATGGCTAATACCAAAACCATCTGGGATATGTCATATATCACATACGGTTCTCGGACATAGCTGCTTGTGACATCTTACATATCATAGACGGCTAATACCAAAAACCGTCTGTGATAGCTGTTTGAATATCTATATTATTTTCTGTTTTTTGGCTAGCCTCAGTAAATGCTAGCCATACCCTCTGAAAACAAGCAAACATATCACATATATAGCACATGACAATCATTACATAGATCTCACAAATAGATTAAACAACTAAATGATATACATTTGCATGAATTATTTGACTTCCGCTATCAATTGTATTAAATGTTTCAACATCTAATTATCACCGAGGTAGAACTCTCCAGTCTAGTTTATGACCTCTGCTATCAAGAATTGAGAGAGCTTTCTTTAAATTTTGGCGAGTTTGTCAAGATCGAATGTACTTTCGTTGAATTCCACACCGTATTTCTAGGAGTATTAAAGTCATTAGCATGCATATATATATATATATATATATATATATATATATATATATATATATATATATATATATATATATATATATATATATATATATATATAAACATGAAATAATTATTGGTAAGTTGACAAACCTCTAGATCATTTAGATCATTTGACTTAAAGGCCATAATGTCCTCCATATATTGGCAAACGTAGAATCCACATATGTTGCCCTATAGCTACTAGTGGCACTGCAAAAATAAAATTATATATATAGGTATTGTCAATTCTAGAGGCATTATTAAGAAGTGTGATATAGGATTGTTGTGTTATAGCAGGTATGTGTCACAGTATGGTGCTGGATCCTTGTATTTCCCTTCCTAGGCAACGTAAGTGCTGAATGACCTGCATGATTCCAAAAGTTTAGCCTCGGCCATTGCAAACGAAGAAAAGACTACAATAGAGTTATATATGGAGGAAATGAGTTTACCTATCAATTGTTTGTTGCACATTGGTGAAGTCATGGTTGCTCCTAAGTAGGGAATCAAGATATATTACCTTATTCCACTTTGGTACAATCACAATCAGAATACAGTGACCCCTAGTCATGCATGTAACCATAATGATTAATCATAAGTTCATGTTGCATATAAAAGTACAAATGAAACTTATGTGGCAACTAGTGAAGCACTTACCCCTGGTTGAAGGGTACCAAGATGTAGTCCTTATCACTATGAGCAAGCAATCCCCTTAATTGTTACGTAATCTTGGACAAAGAATCTGTTATCATTGATGGATTTCTTAGAGATCGAGTGTGGGTCGAGAAAACCCACCAGTTCTCGTCATTGCCGAACTTGTTGGATCATGGATCTATACATAAGCAATGAGTTATGACATTTATCGGTGTTATGTGAATGTAGAACTTGATTGTACAGTACACTTACAGTGTTCAACATTGTAGAAGTGAGGCGTCGAGTTCATCAAGGTTGAATAGTAAAAATAAGTCTTCGAAGGTCAGATGAAGTAGCCTAAGTCATGGAGAAAATGCGCCTCTATATATCTCACGGTGAACCCACTATGCTGATTTGGCTTCATGTTGGACCTCTGCATGTACCAGGTATGTAAAGTCCTGCAAACCAGTCCAAGACTGGGTAATTGTGACTCAGGGACCAATGATACTCTGAGAATGAACTTCTATTACCCAGGAGGCACCTTAATCTTCTTTGATTAGGCCTTAGCGTCTCGCTTGTGATACACTTTTGGCATCGTCTCCACGGGAGCCGATGTGCTGGCCTTCTGAAAAGAAGCTTGATGTGGAGTCACAAATGGTTCTATTCGATAGGCATGGCCGTGTGGAGATAGCAACATGGAAGGGTCCAGGGTGATGTTCCTCTTAGGCCACTGGACGAATGTATGGACGACATCCTCTAGTTTTGTTATTTCTCCATTTGGGGGGCCTCTCCAGTGGGATGGCCCTGAAAACGTCATTAATCATGTCCACCTGGATCTTCGCAAAACCAGTCTCTAGCTGGGCACCGTGCACTAACATCCCTGGTAGGCATTGATACATCATCCCCCGCCTAGTGTCAACGGGAATGTTGGCAACCCTGATTATGAGGATGCACAACGTGGGCCCCCGCACAATGATACATGATAAGCTAAGGTGTCTATCAGGTCTATTTATGTAGCATTCTAGAGATGTACATTATTTGGATGAAGACGATGTACATTATTTGGGCATCACTATGTTCAGAAAGTGGCGCGGACGCTCAGCTACTCCGACATTGAGAGGGATTGGGTACTGTAATAACAGGGGTGGCTTGCGAGTGGTTGCAGACTTCTCTCAGTTCTTCCCTCAATGAATATATCTCTTCTTGAAATGAGGAAGTAATCTCCCAAAGTTTTGCAACAAAGTCTTGTTTCATACATTCCTCGTGCTCAGCCTTTGATCTCTTCCTACTCCTATACGCCTCGGAGTCGTTTGGGAATCCGTACCTCCAAGATACATAAACCATAGGCCTCACATGTGACCTGGGTGCTTGCCATGTTTTCTAGGGTCGTGGACAGTATACCCTCTCCCTGACTGCTTGGAAGGAACCTTCGGAAGATTCGAAAGTTAATGTTTGCTGCAAGAGTCAATCATGTTATTTTAGATACCATGAAGTTATGTATCTATTAACAATTAGGTAGTTTAACATATCTTACCAAGCATTGGAATACTTCCTCATCTGCGGGGTTTTTGAAAGAGGCGATGCCCAAAGACGTGGTTGATGACCACGCTCATAACCAGTTTCGGAAATGCTCGTTTGTGATCCCGACAAATGGTGGGGAGACCTCCGATCAAATTGTGACCTCATCCTCTATCCTCCATTGTGGGATTTTACCCTCGTACCCAGCAGTGCCAAGTTTGTGGGTGAGTGTTTCGTGCCTAGAGAGCCTTATGTGCTGCGCTTTCCTGTTGAAATTTGGTCGTCGTCTTCATCTGCACAAAGGCCTCCAATGTTTCTGGGGACATGAAAGGATACCTCATGAAGGGCGTGCGATCATTGCTCATTACTACATGACAAGCGTGCTCTTGAAGGTCTTCCATGAGTTTTCCATTGCATGAGTTCCCAAACTTCTACTGGGATCTCGAACAAGTTTGAAATTTCTATCCACAACACATTTTTCTCATGTTTTGTCAAACCTTTCCAGCTTGATATGGTGATGGAAACCTGTTGCCTTCCAATTATCCTATAGGTAGTCTGAAATGCTACAGTTGCTTTCTTCGGTTGCAGAGGGACGCCATCCAGAGAGACCTCTATGATAATCATTCGGCCCTTTGGCCTTTTAGATACTCCTCTACCGTGCTTAGTTAGCTCGGTATTCAGAGCATCAGACCCATTCAACGACGTCGATGGCGACGACAACATCTCTCTTACAAGAAAAAACTAATTAAAGAGAGCTGTGAGCGTAAACATTTGCATATGGTTTATCTTACAAGAAATAAGAATATTCAGCAATGTGTATTTCTCAACAACTACAAGACAAATATTAAAGCAATGCACACATAAGCTTAAAAAGGGCTGAAGTAAATTAATTTGCTGCAACCCCTTTCAAGCTCACATATATAGTGTTGTAATGTTTCTCTTGTGCAACTACTACTCTGACTCACGGTGTTTCATGCCCCCTTTTTACTTGAACCAGTAGCCCACTCATAGAAGCAGCCCACCCACTACTTGTTTAGATCAAACCTGTGATAATGTGTAACTGATGTAGATCTTTTATTGCTGCTGTATAATGTCTTCTTGTTCTGCCAATTCAACACAAAATGTTTTGTAATAACTTCCATTGTAGACTTGAAGCATCATCTAATCTTTACTTCAAGATTTATGCTCATAAGATTTACTACCATGTTTACTTCTCCTTTGCTTGTAACCACAGTGAACATATGGATTTCTACAAGGATTGCTAGTGTGACAGAAAAAATGATGAAGCAAAAAGATGAAGCAAATCCATACCTTCTATAGGAGCTAGAGGCATTAGGGGGGAGAGGCTGTTGAACCGCCTAGGGGCGATGGAAAATCTAGCTAGGGACGATGGTAGATTTGGTTGGGGTAATGGCGAATCCGACCGGGGTGATGACAAATCCTGCTAGAGATGATGGCGAATCTAGTTGGGGTGATGGCAGATCCAGCTGGGGCGATGGTGAACCGACGAGGACGACGACGAACCCGACTAGCGGTGTTGGCAGGAATTGGATTTAGTTAGGCATCGCGAGGTGAGGTGGTGAAAGTATGTGGCCGAATAAGTGAATGAGGGCACAAACCCTAGCGGGACACTACTTATACGATGAACTATCATAGATGGTTCTTTAAAAGATGATTCTATCGTGAAACCATCTGTGATAGTACAACAAATCCTATTTTTCAGCTAGCCTTCGGAAGTGCTAGTCATTCCCTATGAAAAAGCAAGCATATATAATCACGAATGTAATTATTTCTTAATTATTAAATCAATTACAATAGAATAATTCCTTAATTACATGCCAAGTTTATTATAATTACATTGGAATAATTTTCAAATAGGTGTTCGTCGTGTGGGATCATTACATTTGGCTATTTTCTTTTAAATAAAACCCTTCACGATGGTCGACATGCATATAGTTTGCTTCATCGCTTGGTTCATCCTCGAGCCTGATGTTGTCTCTGAATGGAGGCAACTTGTCAAATTGATTATACTCATCCTCATCCACGACAATTTCAACTCTGACAATCCTTCTTTTTCCACGAAGAACTACATGGTGCTTCTTATTTGCTGGGTTGGTTACATAAAAAACTTGAACAACTTACCTCACGAGTACGAATGGTTCATCTTTGTAACCTACACGTTCGAGGTCCACAGTAATGATGCCATACTTGTCGACCTTTACACCCTGTGGGAGATGGACACAACGGCACCGAAATAGAGGGATCTTAAAAATTATATAGTCGAGCTCCCAAATCTTTTCTACAAACCCTAGTAGGAGCTTGGGCCAATGCTACTGAACTGCTCATCACAAAATGCATATATACGAACACCTAAGTTTTGGACTATGCTCCTTCTATCCTGATTTATTGTATAAAATGTGTACCCATTAATGTTGTATCCTTGCCATGTCACAACTATAAATTTTGGCCCTTTTTCCAACCATTGTAGTGTTTCACTTGACAGCCTCCCAGTGAATTGCACCCTCAACCATTCGTTGAACCGATAGTTGTGTTGTCTCACGATCCAAACCTCTGACTGGCCTGGATTCTCTTGGCATAGCATGTCCTTGTGCTCTTCAATATACAGAGACACTTCAATTATATGTTGCAAGACTGTGAAATGGGCTTGAGTGTATGTATCCAGATTGGGAGTTATTGCTTTCTTTTTTATGGTACCAATACCCTCTAGCCTCCCCTCATGATGAGATACAGGCACACCTATCAGTTCGATCTAAGCCATGTAATCGACACAAAACTCAATGACCTCTTCATTTACATAACCTTCGATGATGCTGCATTTCCGGCCGAGACCGATTGCATACATAGGACTTGACAATTCCCATGTACCTCTCAAACGGGTACATATGACATAGAAACACACGTCCACATATCTTTATCTATTTCACAAGGTGGACAATGTTATGGACCAAGATATCAAAAAATGATGGAGGGCAATACATCTTAAAATGACATAGACTCATCACCACCTCGGTCTACATAGCATCTAGTCCATCGGGCTCGATGACCTTCTGAGTAATTACATTAAAAAAGTAACAAGTAATTACATTAAAAAAAGTAACACAGCCTCATGATTGTCACTCAAACCTTGTTCAGCAAAATACTTCTAATTGCAACAGGAAGCAATTGTGTCGTTAGCATATGATAGTCATGAGACTTCATACTAATTAATTTTAAATCTTGCATGGAAACAAGTTTCTTCATGCTGGGAGGGTAACCGGATGGAACTTTCACACCATGTAGGCACTGACACAGTTTAGTTCTCTCGAACTTAGACAGAGTGTAGCAACCTGGGGGAAGGTACGTCTGGCCTTTATCGGTCTCTATCGGTGCTAACTCGATCTTGATGTTCACAGCAACCAAGTCATGCCGGGCATTGACGACATCCTTTGTTTTGTCTTGAATGTTCAGTAATAGACCAATCAAGCTATCACATATATTCTCCTCTACATACATGATATTGATGCAATTGTGAACTTCTAAGTGCTCCCAGTAAGGCAAGTCCCAAAATATCGACATTTTCTTCCACATGTTCTTCTAATGGGTCCTCAACTTACATCCCTTTCCAACACAACATTAATATCCTTGACCATATCATAGACCTTTTTTCTGCAAAAAGGCCTTGGTGCTGAGTCATCCTCTTTTTTTGTCAAATTATTTCTTCATCTTGAGATTTGGGTGATACCTTAGAAGAAACCTATGTTGACGGATGTACACAATTTTGCATAAGTTGTTCAGCCACATACTCTCGATATAATCTAAATAGTGTAGACATGCTTTTTCTCTTTTCGTACTCAACTCCGATAGGTTACCAAGAGCAGAAAATTCATTAATAGTACAGAACAACATAGCATGCAGAGTGAAGTTCTCCCGTTTGTCCGCATCCTATACCTATATCCCTTCGTTCCACAGTGTCACAAGATCTTCCACCAATAGTGCTAAGTACACATCAATATCGTTTCCAGGTTGCTTTGGCCCTTGGATAAGTAGTGACATCAAAATGTACTTTCGGTTCGTATACAGCCAAAGAGGAAGGTTATACATGCATACATTTATGGGCTAGGTGCCATGTCTACTGCTCATGTTACTGAAATGATTCATTCCATTTGTACTCAACCTAAACCTTATATTCCTCGGTTCCGTACCGAAGTCTATAAACATCCTATTGGTTCCTCCACTGGGTAAAATCAGCAATATGTCTTATCATTCCATCTTTCTTACATTCCTTTGAGTGCCAACGCAACAATCTTGTATCCTTTCGGTTCACAAATAAATGCTTGAAACATTGAATTATAGGCAGATACCATAATATCTTAGCAGGAGGTTCTTGTTTCACATCGATGCCTTCGCCGCCATTGGAGTTGTTCTTACACTTGTATCGAGATGCTTTGCACACCGGACAAACATGTAATTTTGCATACTCTTTACAGTAGAGAATACAATCATTCGGACATGCATGTATTCTTTCTACTTCTATTCCCAATGGACAAAGAACCTTCTTAGCTTGGTAAGTGGTTCTCGTCAACACATTTCTCTCTGGAAGGATATTCGCTAGGTGACCTAACAATGTCGTGAAGCTCTTGTCGGACCAACCATTGCTTGCTTTCAATCTCAGTAGTTCAAGAATAGTTAACAACCTCGTGTATTGCGGCTTGCAGCCCGGGAACAAAGGTTTCTCCAGGTTCTCAATCAAGCCCTCGAATTTACCAACTTTTCTCACTATAGTTTCCTTCTACACCGTGTAGCATCTGATCTAGATTATCATCATATGACCTATCCTCATCAAAAGTACAGTCCACAACCGGTACATCGTTGTCTCACTCGATGATATTATAATTACCTTCCTGTATAATCTTGTCTTCACCATGATTAATCCAACATGTATACCCTTTTTTGAAACCCCTTCGAATCAAGTGAACTTCGATCTACGCTGAGTTGTTAAACATCTTTATATTATCGCAATCAATTCATGAACAGTACATATATTCCATCCCCTTCTTTAACATACCCTGCTCGGCTGCTCTTCTAAAAGTAGACACACCATTATTGTACTCTTCACTCACACGATTCTGAACGTACATCCAACTTCAGTCCATCTACTCTACGCATGTAACAAATTAGTGTCAAATTAGATTATTAATACTACTATAGCTAGCAATAGCCTGCTATGTACTATTCATATATATATATATATATATATATATATATATATATATATATATATATATATATATATATATATATATATATATATATATATATATATATATATATATATATATATATATATATATATATATATATATATATATAGAGAGAGAGAGAGAGAGAGAGAGAGAGAGAGATATCAACCAAGAATATATTGAAGTAAACTAGGAGTAGTGACTCATTCTTAAATTAGAGTAAACTACCAAATATATAAGTTAGATCTAAACCTAACTATCATCTCTCTTTATTACAAGGCATATATAATTAGAAGCAAATACTAACATCTAATCACCAAGAATAAATCGATCTACAAGCAACTAGCTAGAACTACAAGAGGAATACTTTCACCAAACTCCCCAAAGCTGGCCGGCTCCTTTAATGTAATGCAATGAAAACAGATCTATTAGAACTGATCTGGCTAGGTATTAACTAATAACGTGGCATATCCCAGACACGTCCAACTACGAACCGTCTATAATACATAATTATCACAGACTATTCTTATTAATAACCATCTATGAACTATCACAGATGGTTAGTATTAATAAATATTTGTGATATCTACAACTATCACAGACGGTTAGTATTAATAACTGTCTGTGAATCATCACAAACAGTTGTTAACACAAACTATCTATGATGTGTGCAACTATCACTAACAGTTCGTGTTAATAACCGTCAGTAAACTATCCCAGATGGTTATTAACGTGAACCGTCTATGATAGTTGCATATCACAAATGGTAAACAGTCATGCTCGTAAAATAATCTATGATAATAACCGCACAGATAGTTCTCCATGAATCGTCTGTGATGAGGCTTGCAATATAGCTTATTTTGTAGCAGTGAGGATTCTTATGTGCATATAGTGGGTATCCGTAAGATAGTATTGTCGATAATGATCCTTTCAACTTCTCCATAAATTGGTATGGCATGTGAGCACTTATTTGGATAAGTGACATGGCAAAATTCCAGCATGTGGCCAATTGTGCTTGCAATTGGCTGTTAGATGCATTCTGGGAGTCTGCCTTCGAAAGTATTAAATTCTTTTTTATAAAAAGTATAGGGAAATAAAACATCGAGAGTTATAAGTAAGCACACACATAGACCTAGACTACCACAGCAAAGAAATGGACAAACTGATGCTTAACCGCCTAAACAGATGATGGTGCTAGCTCGACAAAGACGGACTTGCTGTGTTACATCAGGCGGCCACAAGTGGTAATTAAACGACACCATTCCATTACCGTTGTCCCCTTTTCTATGCATGTACTAGGCTTGTCTCAAAGTTTGTATGCTAAATCATAGAAAAGTTGGGCAAGAAAATTTTTTTCCCTTAAATAATTTCTGCTCATGTTGAAATCATGTCTATAAACTGACATGAGAGCCTAATTATACATACTTGAGATGTAGATAAATTTTGGTGCACAAAAGGAGATTGTGGTACAAACAGGGTTCAAAATCCCGGTGGTTACCGACCAGTAACTGCCGATTACCGTTTCTACCGGTGGAGACCGATAACCGAAAAAACCAGCCTGTATCCATTTTTGTTTTTCAAATTTTGGCCGGTTTTCCCCCTTTTTCCTGTTACTAGCTAGTTTTTCTGGTTACTAGTTTCAAAATATCCTAAAATTCAAGTTTTGATTTTCAAATTGTGACAGTTTTTTGCTGGTTTCTCCAGTAATCGGCCGATTACCGTTACCGGCCACCGGCCGAGATTTCTTCTGGTTTCAGGTTTTGGAACCTTGGGTTGAAACTTGCACATAGTGGATTAAAAATGAATGATAAGGTTCTTAGGTGCATGCAGTGGGTATCTGTAAGACACTATTGTCGATAATGATGCACCATTTCAACTTCTCCATAAATTGGTGTGGCATGTGGGCAATTGTTTGGATAAGTGACATGGAAAAATTCCGGGATGTGGCCAATTGTGGTTGCAATTGGTTATTGGTTGCATCCTAGGAGTCTAGCCATCCAAAAATTTTAAATATTTTTTAGAAAATGTATAGCGAAATAAAACATCCTTAGTTATAAGTAAGAACACACATAGGCCTAGACCACTACAGCAAAGAAATGAAAAACTGATGCATGACCGCTTGTGTCGGACGCCGGGTTAGCAAACCCAGATCCTCTGTGATTCCACCGCACTATTCCCTGGATTAGTAGATAGTGCTCACAGATACATTACTGTATACCAAAACATATCATGCGGAAGCGTAAATAATATAGTAATACTTACTCATGGGCCGATTAGGCCAAAAACAATAAAATGCAGCAGCGAAAACTCCACATAGGTGGGACCCTCAGGACTTGCCCACAAGCAGCCAACTGGGGTTCGCGACCTAGTCCATGGCCTCTTCGTCTTCCAGCTCTGTCGACCCTTTTTAGGCATCGCAGGGCTTGACATTATTTCCTTTCTGACTGAATGATGGTAATTAAGCAAGAGTGAGTACAACCATACTCAGCAAGCCACCACACAGAATGCAATTATAATAGATGCAAAGCTATCAAGAGAGGCTTGAGGTTCTTTTAGTTGCTAAAAGCATTGTGTTGGAATTACAATAAGTAAGAAAATTCCTGATACTTAGCAGTTTTAACTGAAAACAGATTTTGTGATATTGATTGCGAGAATGCAATAATAATTGTAGTGTAGGTTACATCCACCTTTTTATAGTGCATGGTTAGCCCCACTAATGCTAGTTTTCACCACTGGAGTACTTCCCTCTAGGAAAAATCAAAGTCAGAGTGCATCCCTCTGATAGGTTTTATCCCACCCACAAATGTTTTTGGAAATAGAATTAACTCGAGTAGGTTCCCATGTCCGCCCTTGACCGTGGGCATGGCTACTTGAACAGTTTTACACTCTGCAGAGGTCGTACACTTTACCCACAAGAGATAAATCATCTTAATAGCCAACACGCTTCCTTAGGCATGAGGCCCCGATAATTTTATCACAAGCTTTTATCTTATTCCGGTCTAGCCAGACACCACCCGCTGAGGTTTCACCGCTGAAGGGCTACATCCACCACAGTCAGAAGCTCCCTCTTGCGCCGTATGAGTAAACCAGTGCCCTGGCACCCACTTGCCAATGGTGATACCAACTAAACCTTTGTAAATTAATCAGCTAGGTCGTACCCATATAGACTTGTGGTTGCACTGTTTTACACCAGGAGGTCAGTACAAGATTCAGTCCTTAATTTGTCCAGGCGTTTCTTACCACAAACCACAGGTTCTCGTGCGACATCAGCACCATCCACTCTCACCAAACGCCCAGACAGGTTCAGCAGGTTTTTAGGGTTTTGAGAAGCATAAACAGTTGTAGCAAAATACTCAGCCACGTACATCCCATGACTGTCCCAAAACAAGTTCTTGTGTTTGAAAGATTGATGATCAGGGCAACTAGTGCCCTGGACTTGACCGGACTAGCATAGCATTTTAATGTAATCTATAGCTAGTAAGGATTATCATTAATGTCTATGGTGAAGAGGATTAAGTGTTTCAATGTCAAGGAATGGCATATTAAATTTAATACAACAGCAAATGAGCATCTAGCTACCTTAAGCTTTGACATACATTTGCATATTAAATTAGGCATGCAATTTGATAATTTAAAGGAACATAAATTTTCATAAAATGTGGGATCAATATGATCAAAGTGATGACTTGTCTTGCTTGGTCTACCACTGCCTTGATTTCTCTAACTCAAAGCCTTCTCAGTCAGTGCTTTCAATTTGCTGATCTTTGCTTTTACACAAGTCTTGATCCTATTCGAGTCCGTCGCTTCGTCGAGTCTTCAGATTCTAATACGTGGCAAAGAAAATAAAGACCAAATAAATCCAAACACTTTAAATGCCCAATTTAATTTAAATTATACATTTATTACAACTTGAGAATAGAATGATGATTCGGATTAGTGTGCTGTAAGCACAACGGTAGATGAACTGGGCGAAGGAATGAGGTGGCTGAGTAGCTTTATCGTGAGAGAAAAATAGGATAAGAAGGGATCTGAGGTGAAGGAGTATTTTACAGGACTTACCTGCTTCGGCAAAGAAAGTTGCCAAACACAGCCGATTGGGGAAGGGCGAGGCTCGATCTTTTATTTGGTGACTTTCTCTTTATTAATTTATATTTATCAAGAAAGTCTCGTGAGTCAAGCAGGACTTACAGACAGATAAAAGGGGTTAGCGAAGATAGTAAAGAGGAACAGAACTTTGTAATTTTAGGATATGGAAGTTTTACAGGAAATGGGTATAATTTTAAATACCCGGTGTAACTTTGATATTTCATGTGGCAATACTTATCTGAGATTGCAACTGCCAATCTTAATAAATCATTATGTTAGCGACTAAAGTAAATGATGGGGTTGGCCATTTTAATCCAGTCGTTATTATGAGTAAAGTTAATCTTTCTGCTTGACCAACAAAATTGTTAGAAATGGCTGACGGTTATGTTTTAATAAAAAGGGATGCTATGACTTTTTAGCGTTCTTCTTAGTAAAGCTATTTCTTTTATTATTATTTATTTTTGATCATTAAAGCTAAATCCCGAGATAATGATTGGGGATTTGGGTGTGAGACAAAGACTAAGGTTTGCTCTTTCTTGTTTAAGACTTTCTTAATCGTACTCATTTGTCCTTTTAAATCTTAGTATTTTAAGATATATGTTAGAGTCTTTACTACAAATATTTTTAAGTGCTTTTGAAAAGATACCTTTCATGATTTTAGAGACGAGTAAACCACACTTGATATTTTATGTGGCTTGCCAAGGATTATTTTAAGCACTAATAAGAGAGATGACATGATCTTGGAGATGAGCAATTTTATGGTCAATATTTTATGTGGTAAAATCTCGTTAAATCGATTTACTTAATTTGCATAAATAGATTTACATCGAGAGATGGAAGATATCACTTAGACCTCTGAAGCTTTCGATAGAATGTGATATTAATATTTGATTTGTTTGAACGTCAACTTTGATAGTATGGTAATTATCTATATATATATATATATATATATATATATATATATATATATATATATATATATATATATATATATATATATATATATATATATATATATATATATATATATATATATATATATATATATATATATATATATATATATATATATATATATATATATATATATATATATATATATATATATTTATACACCTCCAAACATGCATCTTTGGTTATTGTGGTTAAGTTTCTAGCACTTCTGATTATAAAAGAAAATCCTCTAGTTAGTTTCATATGGAAATTATTATGTTATTTCATTTGTCATGAAAGTTACTAAAGATAAGTTTTGTTTTATTTATCTACCTCTTCATTTACAAGTCATACTTTATTACCTTGCTCAAGTAGCTTAGGCCAGACTTCCAAGTGGGCCCACCTGTCATAGTACAGAGAGAAGGGCGCTGCCTTCGGCTGGAAACAGAGCAGAACAGAGACAAAACAACAAAACAGGGGAGGCGAGGTGGCTACGGGGCCGTGCGGTGTCGCGGGCGAGGAGCGGCCGGGGAAGCGACGGCGACCGGCCAAATGGGATGCCCCGACGACATGGTAGCTCAGGGGGGCAGTGGCTTCGGCCGGGGAGGCGCCAAGGCGGGCTGGCGGCGGCGTTAGGCGGCCGGTGGTGAGGGGAAATCGGGTGCCGATGGCTGGAAGGGAGAACGAAAGAGATGGGGCGCACATGAGCTTGAGTGGGGGTGCAGGAGCTTACCGGAATGGTTGAGATGACCAGCGGGAGGCTGAGTTGTGCCGACGACGAGCACGAGTGGCGGCGCGGTTGGGTCGCCATGGCCGGAGGGCTCAGGTGGCGGAGGACGCTGGCCGACGGTCGGAGGGGCTCCAGTGCATCGAGGAGAAGCACCCGCAGCGAGGAATTGGTCTGGGAATGACCGAGGAGGAGGCGGCGGTGAAAGCGGCGGCGACCGGCCAGAAAGGGGGAAGAGCTGGCGTGGCGTGCTTGGGCGGTGGTTTTGCAATTAACCGCGTGGGGAGCCGGCGGGCGGCAGGGGGCACACCACGACGGGGTCGGCTTGTGGAGAGGAGGGCCGAAGCGGCGGAATCGGCGCAATAACGGTGGCCGGCGCGAGCGCAGAGCCATTGCTCGGCTTGGAGGAGGAAGAAGGGGGCAAAGGAAGACACGGGGGTTCAAGCCTTCTTATAGGCGAGCGCGCGCCAGTGGAAGTAGAGCCGGCATGGGCGAAGGCGTGGGCAGGGCGTACGTCGGCATGGGCGCGGGTACTGCCGGCATGGCTGCGAGGTGTACCGCGGCATGGGCGACGGGGAATACTGGGGGCGAAGCTGGGTGAAACCAGGGGCGGAGCGCGGCTGTAGCTGGGGGCGGTGCGAGCGCGGGCTGGGCGGCCTGGCTCGGCGGGAGTGACGCAGTCGGGGAGGCGGTGCGAGCGGCGCGCCTGAAGAACATCGGAGGGAGCAAGAAGAACCAGCGAGGCGAAGGCGTCGGGTTCAGCTGGGCCAACGGCCAGGAGAAAAGGAGAAGGGCCGAATGGGCTGGGAAAGAAAAAGAAGAGAACGGCCAAAAAAAGAAAAAGGGGTAGCGGGCCGAGGGAAAGGAAAAGAAATGGGCCAGCCCAAAAGAAGTTGTTGGGAATTTCGTGAATTCCCAAATTTTGGAATTTCAGATTTGGTGTTGTGAGAATCTTTTGAATTTGCAAACTTGGTTCAGATTTTTGGGTTTAACAATTTAATTTTTTTCAAGATTGTCGAGTTTTGAGAAATAACTCTTAATTTTCCGAATTTGAATTTTTTTTCAGATATGAAAATTGGACGGGAGAATTTTATATTGATTTTCAATTTCTATTTTTGGCTTTGAATGACCAGATTTCAATTTAAAATTTTGAATTTAATACTCCCAAGGAGTTTTGGATTTTCTCAATTTTAAACTTTAAATTTTGGTTCTTTATTCCAAGGTTTTGATTTTCATTGATCGGGCTTTTGACAAGAAATCAAATTGAGACTTTTGAATAACGCCAAAAACTTTTGAGAAATACAGGAGAAACAATTAAAAGATTTTAAAATTTTCGCAATTACACTAGTTCTCTTTTTGGGATGTTACAGCTTGCACTGATGCTGGTGCTAGCTCAATAGAGACGGACTTGTTATGTTGCTTCAGGTGGCCACAAGTTGTCATTAAACGACACTGTTGCATTACCACTGTCCCATTTTGTGTGCATGCACTAGACTAGTCTCAAAATTTGTATGTTAAATCATAGTAAAGTTGGGCAAGAAATTTTATCCATTAAATAATCTCTGCACACATTGAAATCATGTCTATACACTGACATGAGAGCATAATTATACATATTGAGCAGTAGAGGAATTTCAGTGCACAAAAGGAGCTTTATGGTACAACTTGCATAAAGTCGATTAAAAACGAACGTAGACTTCTTAGGTTCATGCAATGGGTATCTGTAAGATAGTATTGTCGATAATGATGCATCCTTTCAACTTCTACATAAATTTGTATGGCATGTGGGCACTTCTTTGGATACGTGACATGGCAAAATTCCTGCATGTGGCCAATTGTGCTTGCAATTGGCGGTTGGACGCATCCTGGGAGTCTAGCCTTTTGAAAGTATTAAATATTTTTTTAGAAAATTTATAGGGAAATAATACGTCCACAGTTATAAGTAAGAACACACATAGACCTATAGCCACAGCAAAGAAATAGACAAACTGAAGCATAACTGTCTATACCGATGATGGTGCTAGCTCGGTAGAGACAGACTAGTTGTGTTGCTTTAGGGGCACACAACTTGCAATTAAACGACACTTTTGCATTAGTGCTGCCCCATTTTGTGTTCATGTACTAGACTAGTTTGGAAGTTTGCATGGTAAATCATAGAAATGTTGGGCAAGAAAATTTTTCCCCTTAAATAATCGATGCTCATTTTGAAATCATGTATGTAAACTAAAATGAGAGCCTAATTATACATACTTGAGCAGTGGAGAAATTTCGGTGCACAAAAGGAGCTTCATGGTACAACTTTCTTATAATGGATTAAAAACGAACAATAGGGCTTTTAGGTGCATGCAATGTGTATCCATAAGATGGAATTGTCGATAATGATGCATCCTTTCATCTTCACCATAAATTAGTATGGCCAGTGGGCAATTGTTTAGATAAGTGAGAAGGCAAAACACTGGCATGTGGCCAATTGTGCTCGTAATTGGTAGTTGGATGCATCCTGGGAGTCTAGCATTTCAAAAAATTAAAATATTTTTTAGAAAATATATAGGGAAATTAATGAAACATCCATATTTATAAGTAAACACACACATAGACCAAGACCACCATGCAAGGAAATGGACAAACTGATGCTAGACCGCCTAAAAAGATGATGGTGCTATCTCAACAGAGACGAACTTGTTGCGTTGCTTCTTGCGGCCACAAGTTGTAATTCAACGACACCGTTCCATTTTTGTTGTCCCCTTTTGAGTGCATGTACTAGGCTTATCTCAAAGTTTGTATGGTAAATCGTAGAAAAATTGGGCAATAATTTTTTCCCTTAAATAATCTCTCCTCATGTTGAAATCATATCTACAATTATCCATAAGATAGTATAGTCGATAATGATGCATCCTTTCAACTTCTCCATCAATTGGTATGGCATTTGGGCAATTGTTTGGATAAGTGCCATGGTAAAATTTTGGCATGTGGCCAATTGTGGTTGCAATTGGCTATTGGATGCACCCTGGAAGTCTGGCCTTTCAAAAAATTTAAATAGTTTTTAGAAAATGTGTAGGAAAATAAAACATCCTCAATTATAAGTAAGCACACACATACACCAAGACCACAACAGCAAAGAAATGGACAAACTAATGCATGACCGCTTGTACCGATGATGGTTCTAGCTCGATAGAGACGGACTTGTTGTGTTACTTTAGGCGGCCACAAGTTATCATTAAACGACACTGTTGCATTACCATTGTCCCATTTTGTGGGCATGCACTAGACTAGTCTCGAAGTTTGTATGGTAAATCTTAGTAAAGTTGGGCAAGAATTGTTTTTCCATTAAATAATATCTGCTCACATTGAAATCGTGTCTATACACTGACATGAGAGCATAATTATACATACTTGAGCAGAAGAGGAATTTCAGTGCACAAAAGGCGCTTTACGATACAACTTGCATAAAGTCGATTAAAAATGAACAATAGAATTTTTTGGTGCATGCAGTGGGTATCTGTAAGATACTATTGTCGATAATGACACATCCTTTCAACTTCTCCACAAATTGGTATGGCCAGCGAGCACTTGTTCGGATAAGTGACATAGCAAAATTCCGACATGTGGCCAATTGTGCTTGCAATTGGCTGTTGGATGCATCCTGGGAGTCTAGCCTTTTGAAAGTATTAAAAAATTAGAAAATTTATAGGAAAATAAAACATCTACAGTTATAAATAAGCACACACATAGACCGAGACCATCACAGCAAAGAAATGGACAAACTCATGCTTGATCGCGCTAGCTCGATAGAGGTAGATATGTTGTGTTGCTTCAGGTGGCCACAAGTTGTAATTAAACGACACCATTGCTTTAAACTAACATGGGAGCCTAATTGTAGATACTTGAGTAGTATGGAAATTTTGGTGCATGAAAGGAGCTTTATTGTACAAACTTGCATATAGTAGATTAAAAACGAAAGATAGTGTTCTTAGGCACATACTGTGTGTGTCCGTAAGACAGTATTATCGATAATGATGTATCCTTTTAACTTCTCCACAAATTGGTATGGCCAGCGAGCATTTGTTTGGATAAGTGACATGGCAAAATTCCGGCATGTGGCCAATTGTGCTTGCAATTGGTTGTTGGATGCATCCTGGGAGTCTGGCCTTTTGAAAGTATTAAAAAAATTTAGAAAATCTATAGAGAAATAAAACATCCATAGTTATAAATAAGCACACACATAGACCGAGACCACCACAGCGTAGAAATGGACAAACTCATGCTTGACCGCGCTAGCTCGACAGAGGTAGATATGTTGTGTTGCTTCAGGTGGCCACAAGTTGTAATTAAACGACACCGTTGCTTTACCGCTGTCCCTTTTTGTGTGCACGCACAAGGCTACTCTAGAAGTTTGTATGCTAAATCATAGAAAAGTTGGGCAAGAAATTTTTTCCCTTAAATAAGCTTTGCTCATTTTGAAATCATGTCTGTAAACTGACATGAGAGCCTAATTAAACATATTTGAGCAGTAGAGAAATTTCGATGCACAAAAGGAGCTTTATGGTACAAACTTGCATATAGTTGGTTAAAAACGAACAATAGGGTTCTTAGGTGCCTGCAGTGGGTATCCGTAAGATAATATTGTCAATAATGATGCATCCTTTCAACTTCTCCACAATTTGGTATGGCAAGTGGGTAAGTGTTTCGATAAGTGACAAGGCAAAATACTGGCATGAATCCTGGGAATCTGGCCTTTCGAAAATTTTAAAAAATTTTAGAAAATGTGTAGGGAAATAAAACATCTACAGTTATAAGTAAACACACACATATACCTACACCACCACAGTAAAGAAATAGACAAACTGATGCTTGACCGCTTGTACCGATGATGGTGCTAGCTCGACAGGAATGGACTTGTTGCGTTGTTTCAGGTGGCTACAAGTTGTCATTTAGCGACACCATTGCATTACCCTGTCCCATTTTGTGTGCATGCACCATACTAGTCAAAAATTTGTATGCTAAATCATAGAAAAGTTGAGCCATAAATTTTTTTCTTAATTAATCGCTCGTCATGTGGAAATTTTGTCTATAAATTAACATGGGAGCCTAATTGTAGATACTTGAGTAGTAGGGAAATTTTGGTGCATGAAAGGAGCTTTACTGTACAAACTTGCATATAGTAGATTATAAAACGAAAGATAGTGTTCTTAGGTACATACTGTGTGTGTCCGTAAGACAGTATTGTCGATAATGATGTATCCTTTTAACTTCTCCACAAATTGGTATGGCCAGCGAGCATTTGTTTGGATAAGTGACATGGCAAAATTCCGGCATGTGGCCAATTGTGCTTGCAATTGGTTGTTGGATGCATCCTGGGAGTCTGGCCTTTTGAAAGTATTAAAAAAATTTAGAAAATCTATAGAGAAATAAAACATCCATAGTTATAAATAAGCACACACATAGACCGAGACCACCACAGCGTAGAAATGGACAAACTCATGCTTGACCGCGCTAGCTCGACAGAGGTAGATATGTTGTGTTGCTTCAGGTGGCCACAAGTTGTAATTAAATGACACCGTTGCTTTACCGCTGTCCCTTTTTGTGTGCACGCACAAGGCTACTCTAGAAGTTTGTATGCTAAATCATAGAAAAGTTGGGCAAGAAATTTTTTCCCTTAAATAAGCTTTGCTCATTTTGAAATCATGTCTGTAAACTGACATGAGAGCCTAATTAAACATATTTGAGCAGTAGAGAAATTTCGATGCACAAAAGGAGCTTTATGGTACAAACTTGCATATAGTTGGTTAAAAACGAACAATAGGGTTCTTAGGTGCCTGCAGTGGGTATCCGTAAGATAATATTGTCAATAATGATGCATCCTTTCAACTTCTCCATAATTTGGTATGGCAAGTGGGTAAGTGTTTCGATAAGTGACAAGGCAAAATACTGGCATGAATCCTGGGAATCTGGCCTTTCAAAACTTTTTAAAAAAAATTTAGAAAATGTGTAGGGAAATAAAACATCTACAGTTATAAGTAAACATACACATATACCTACGCCACCACTAGCTCAACAGTGATGGACTTGTTGTGTTGTTTCTGGTGGCTACAAGTTGTTATTTAACGACACCATTGCGTTACCCTGTCCCATTTTGTGTGCATGCACCAGACTAGTCTAAAAGTTTGGATGCTAAATCATAGAAAAGTTGAGCCAGAAATTTTTTCCTTAAGTAATAGCTAGTCATATTGAAATTTTGTCTATAAACTAACATGGGAGCTTAATTGTAGATACTTGAGTAGTAGGGAAATTTCGGTGCATGAAAGGAGTTTTATTGTGCAAACTTACATATAGTGGGTTAAAAACGAATGATATGGTTCTTAGGTACATACTGTGTGTGTCCGTAAAATAGTATTGTCGATAGTGATGCATCCTTTCAACTTCTCCATAAATTAATATGGCAAGTGGGCAATTGTTTGGATAAGTGAGAAGGTAAAATCGTGGCATGCAGCCAATTATGATTGCAATAGGCTGTTGGATGTACCTGGGAGTCTGCGTATCTAAGATTCTCAAGCAACCTAAGGTATAGTATGGATCACACAAAAAGAGTGTTGCCAGATCGTAGTGCCTGCTGCTTGGCAAATCAAGCTTTTGGGACATGCATGTATGTCACTTGATGTTAAAATTCCTGGTCCAAAATGGACTGTTGTTGATTTTCTATGATCATGAAAACACGACTCCTATTTCTCATTCTTTTCATAGTATATTTGTAAATATGAGAAAAGGGCAATATTATGGGGGTATTGTTTTTTTTAACTTTTATGACGAAATAAGTCTACTCATTCATATTATCTAAATATGTGCTTCGTCGTAAGTACTTAAAAATATATCATTGACTAAACTTAAACATATATTGATTGCACGCAAACCTTATAGTAACATCTATTTCAGATTGGATGATGTAATATTCATCAAAATACCTAAGGACACTGAAAGAAAGAAAATTACAATCAGGTAATACTCCTCCATACACCAGAGAAGAAATTGATATTGGTGGACATCTCGCCGGCAGTTGAATCGCATGCCGGTCAGATATGGGGAATGCAAAGTATCCGCAGGCGATCAACGACGAGTCTTTCCTTGGCTCGAGTGGTTCGTGGAGATGGTAGGGTTGAACATCAGGTTCTAAGGGACAGCGCGGGCGTTACAGAAGGTTGTCGGTGTTTGGCCTGGCAATGAAGGCCAGAGACCCCAACCACGGCAGCTGTTTTCGAAGGGTGTTTAGGGGCAGCTGATCCGACAGATCCAGACTAGAGAAGACGGAGGTAAAGGAAACTCCTGAGTTGCAGGTGGAAGATCCGTACCTTGCGGCGGATGACAGCGCCAACAAACTCCGATCCGATATATATATAACTATTCACATTTTTCAGAAGTTTGTTACGAAATCATACACAATCACAATCAATTTTCATTAATTAACCGTCTAGGAATTAAGTTACGTGTCTTGTAATCTTCAGGATTAAATTTCGAGGATATACCATGGAGAGATGATATATGCGGTTTCTTATAGTAAGAATAATTTGGAGAACTCAAAGTTGTGACGTGATGGCTGAGTTCAGTTTTATTCTTTTTTTGACTTATGGCTGTGACTTATGATGTTTAGCTGAATTTTTGAATTTTGGACTGTTCACGACAGAGATTACAGAGAGAGATACTCGCTTGCAATTTTGGTCGGTACAGATGTTGGGCTTTTAATATGTACTACAATTAACTTGTAGACCCCCTCTTGAGAAAATACTCCGTTTGAAAGTTAGATATTGTAGCAAAAGCCAAAAGCCGCTTTTAGAAATCGTAAAGAACAGGATGGCCCTTCTTTTTCACTTATAGCTTGTGGCTTATGATTTATGCTATAGTAACTAACTTTCAAACGGTGCATTTTTTAAGTCGAGGTCAACAGGAAGATTATAATAAAAAGTGTACTGAGTTCAGTTGTACCGATCAAAATCGCATGCGACTATTTTTCTTTGCGTACTACCTCTCATAAACAGTCAGAATTTAAAAATTAAATTATATGTCACAGGCTAAAAGAAACCATCCAATATTTCAGGAGGGCAACCTATGCACTTCGGAAATTTCCAAATGATTGTAAAATAAACTCATTTTGTCCTCTGGTGCGCAAGAATGACGCAGGAAATTGCACCCCAACTTCTAATTTGGTGGAAATTAACATGGATATTTTTAATTCTGACAATTGGTCACTAGTACTTTTGAATTGTGAGCAATTTTACTCCTACTGTTACAATGAAAATATTATGGGATGTTTCAAATTTTGTGCAAATTTTCCGCCGATACATGAACTTGGACCGCTTACAGAAATGTCCGTTGATACTACATCAATTAAGAAAGTAAATGATGAATTGCTCTATGGTTGAGAGTATAGGTAGCCCGCGAATCTCATTAAATTTAAAATTATATGTGATAAATGGTAAATTTAATAGTATAAGTGATCAATTCCTTTTTTGAGATTAATATAATTGATAAATTCTTACAACTAAAAATAGTTTATATTAACTCAAACGGAAGTGTGATTGATCGATTATCAAAACTAAAAGTATATAGAAGATTCTTTATTTTGTAAAAGCAAGTGATAGGATTTTGTGGCTGGAGATGGCTCTCCCAGCTTGCTTCCAAGCCACAGCTTGCCTGCATTTAGCTATAAATATCCATGCTGCGTATTTGATATCTCTGCATCCAGCGGAGTGCAGCTCACCTTGCCAGATAAATTTCTTGCTCTTCAACAATGAATAGGGTCTTCGCCAGCCTAATCTGCTTCCTGCTGGTAATCAAGTCATCATTACGATGCAGTTCATTCAGCATTACCTTTTCAAGATTTTTTTTTAATTTTCATGAGAAGTGAATTTGCCCATTTCGTATTATTATCCATCCTAGCTATTACAAAAAATAATTAAGGTGTGTGGTAAAATGACCAAGTTAATCTTATCAAGAATGAAAAAAAGGCCATAACCAGCTGTACCAGACCAGACAGATAAAAAATATCGGCCCAAAAAAAATTCTAAAATTAAAATTTGAATTTAAATAAATGAACAGTATTTATAGGTGGTAACCGATCAAATTCAAATTTTGATTTTAAATTTTGATTGATGAAACTTGGCCAGTTTAAAGTCGGTAACCGCTGACGGTACCACAAGGGTCTGATATTTTTCGTGTTTCCAGTTTTTGAATCCTTGATCTTATTTGACATGTCTTGGCAAAATAGAATTTTATTTGTAGTCATGATACTGTAATTAAAGGAAAAGTGATTTTTTTGCGGGGGAAAAGTGTTGAATGGATCGTGTGCCACAAATTTGAAATCATAAGCCAAAAACTAATACATATAATATGGTAGATAATGTGAGAAGAGTGACCTAGCTAGCATAAGAAATGAAAGGGGGCCAATACAGACAAGATTATACATACGGAATAATGAATACTATTTCAGCTCTTGAGCGGTCTTGATTCCAAGATGTCCCAAACAAATCTTAGTCGGAATGATATTCCATCATATTTAGAAACAAAACAAAAGCAATAATTTCCTAGAGACAGAACAGGAGTATCAGGACTATCCATGCCTGTGTAAGCCACCTGAAATTATTTAGTTGCCACGAGTCGAGAGCTTAACAAATTTTATACTTGTCATTTTCAACTGCCTATTGATTCTAACATGGAGGAATTTCGACTATGCTGAAAAGGTTAGATGTGAGATACTTTTGACTGTTGCCTAGTTCTTAGGATCAGGAATGTGTTCCTTGTCATCCAAGTTTTATAGCTGCAATAGTTATCATGTGGCATCATCTACTTTGGATGTCCAGCAGCAACAAAGTAAGATTAAAGAGTACTGAAAAAGAATTCCATGCTTGAGAGAACACATCAAATCTCATGTGAAATAGTCTGTAGCCCAAAATTGGTGGAATCTATTTTTAAACTACAAAACCAGTTGTTAGCTACAAGGTTTTGATGATGTTTGTGTCAAAACTAATAAAATGCGGTTGCCTGCACACACACACACAGAAATGTGTAAAGTGAAAACAAATGTTCCCATTTCAATACACGAATCATCCTTCCACTGAAAGAAACCAAAAGGAAAAAAAATCACGAGTTAATCACAGTAATCATTCTTCCAGATGATGATTTTGCCACCACTCATCTAATTTGCAGCCATGCTAACCAAAGAATAACATCAGACTAAAATGAGCCAAAGAAGCTGAGCCGATTACCCATCATGATAAATAGAACACAGACAAAATTTCATGTAAGAACTTGCGCTCATACCTAAGCTGTAAACCACTTGTGCTCAAGATTCAAGTATTTCATACAGGACAATATCAAAGTTCAGGTATTTCTTTTGAATCCATAAATAACTTGCACTTGTACTTAATCCAAGCCATTCATACATGTGAGATTGAAAACACTTGATAGACATAAATGACAATATGGCATAAAAAACATGAACATGGACTTTAAAAATCATTAACACCGACATTTACCTACATGTGCTTTTCAAATCCAATAGAAGAAAAAAACACACTATAATTTGATTAAGCCTGGAATGGCTGCACCCATGAGTTCATCCGGAGAACTCATCACTAACATGTAAAAGAGTGTATAAGAGCCAATGATGAGTACAAATGCAAGCTTCGAGTTATGTAACAACAACCACTCTACAAGTTACAAAGCATTCAGCCATCATTTTGACTATAGGTTTATAACAAATAGAACGGAATTGTAAATTAGAACTATTATAGTCATATAACAAATAGAACGAAATTGTAAATTACAGGTATTAGAGTTGTTAATAAAATACAACTGTATTTTGGAATATAAATATATGTATTGTGCCGCGGAATTGTTTAGGCGATTTGGCGGGTATATATCCGGTGGGAAATTAATGTTGCCTCAGAAAACCAAAGCAATGTTTACAATCCGAAATCTACCTGTTAAAACGACATCTATTTTGGACTAGAGACAGCAATAGTCATGCTTCCGACATCTATTTTGGAGTAGAGACAGTAATAGTCATGCTTGTGTGTATTGAGTTTCATGCACCAACCAGTTCACCCAAAAGTTTAAGCTGATGAGGAAAGATAGGTAATTCATTTATACTTCAACACTCCCCTCACGTGTAGACTCCCTTAGGCCTAATACGTGGAATAGAAGTGGACTGCAATTAATTTTTTAATTGCGTTAGCCAGGTCTTGAACTCGAGACCTCTTGGCTCTGACACCATATTGAGTTTCATGCACCAACCAGTTCACCCAAAAGCTTAAGTTGATGAGGAAAGATGGGCAATTCACTTATACTTCAACAGTGTGGAATGTTGACCTTATATATTGCATTTGAGTGGCGCACATGCATTTGCAGACTGAGGCAGCAGGAAGCCATGCAGCTCCATCTCCTGAGCTGTACTGGAAATCACGCCTCCCCAACACTGTCATACCAGGTTCCATCTCGCAGCTCCTTAACACAGATGCACAAACGAATCATGTCCCAGTGGTGCACCGCGGGGACGATAAGATCCGCTACGGTCACGACAGCACAGGTCACGACGGCGGCATATTTGTATACAACACTAATAATGACGAGGTGGGCCCTAGCTTACCGCTATTCTTCCAAGAGAAAGATCTCCGCCCTGGGAAGAAGATGACCATGCACTTCACGAACATCATGGCCGGCTCGAGGTTCCTGCCACGAAATCAGGCTGATGCCATCCCATTCTCCTCCCAGAAGATCCCAGAGATCCTCAGCCGCTTTGGGTTGAGGCCAGACTCCATGGAGGCAGCGGACATTACGCATACGCTGCATGACTGCGAGCTGCCGCCGGTCAAGGGTGAGAAGAAGGCCTGCCTCTCGTCGCTGGAGTCGTTGGTCGACTTTGCCGTGTCCAGCCTTGGGACCAAGAACGTCAAGGCCACAACAACTGTTGTCAGCAAGGATGGGTCGCCGGAGCAAGAGTACACCGTCACCAACGCGAGGTTGATGTCCGGCACAGGCCAGCTCATCGCTTGCCATGCGGTACCGTACGTATATGCGGTGTTTGTGTGCCACCGGACACAAGAGACGAGCTCATACGTGGCGTCGATGGTCGGCAAGGACGGCACGGCGGTGGAGGCGGTGGCGGTATGCCACACCAACACGGCGGACTGGAACCCGAAGCACGTCGCCTTCAAGGTGCTCAACGTGAAGCCTGGGACGGTGCCGGTCTGCCACCTCATGCAGCCCGACTCTGTCACCTGGACCCGCAGCGGCTGATGCCGGCCGGATACGTGCGCTCGCGGCGTCCATTGGTGTCCTGCTATACGTGGGTGTGTTATCGTGGGCCTTCGTATGCCATAATCTATGGTTGTATTCTACGTGTATCGGCTCTAGCTACGGTTTCGTGCTTGCCGTTTGTAATAAGTTGCTTCCATTTGCCGACTAGTTTGTACCAAGTGGACTGCTTATTGTGTGTTAATCCATTTGCACCAAGCAGAATAATGCAATATGTTCAGTGGCGGAATCAGAATTTGGTTAATTACGTCTTAGGCTCACTATAGGCTATCTGAGCTCTACCATAAAAATATTAACTAGGCTGGATTAAATTTACCCGGACTATACACTAGATATTTTTTCACACCCCAGACTGAAGCCTACCCTGCCTGGAGTGTGGTTCCGCCTCTAAATATCACTACTACAGAAAACCGTATTACAGACGGTTCAGAACCGTCATCACAGATGGTTTTCTGAACCGTCTGAATTTATGGGTCAGTGATAATCGAATGTTATCACAGACGGTTGTCGAACCGTCTGTGATATATCAATATCACAGACGGTGTTTAACCACGAACCGTCTGTGATAGCTAATTATCACAGACGGTTTTTAGTAAAAAACCGTTTGTGATAGGTTATCCATATCACAGACGGTTTTTAGTTAAAAACCGTCTGTGATATGCTTTTCTACCCCTAAATCTTATTCGGTTTATTGGCTAGCCTCAGGAAATGCTAGCCATGCCCTCTGAAACAAGCAGATCAAACATGTATACATACAATTTACATCTCAATTCATTTTAGATACATAAAACATCCAATTCACATTTCAATTCATTTCACAGACATAAAACATCCAATTCACATCGCACTTCATTTCACAAACATAAAGCATCCATTTCGCAAATCAATTAATTGAAATGAAATAAAATATCCATTAATAAATACAGAATTACAAAAGATCTACACTGCATTTGCACTTAGATGGTAACATTGCATTTTTATTGCTCTATCACTTTGGAATCGAGGGCTCGCGAAAGGAATAGATACATAATCAACAAACTTGTCAGGCGGTATCATTGTCATTCAAGTATTGCTTGTGCAGCTGACAAGTTCGTTGATTATAGCTCTGTTCCTTTCACGAGACCTCGATTCTGGAGTGATAGAGCAATAAAAAAATGCAATGTTACCATTGCGCACAATGTTTTTTTATTGCTCTAATCACTCCGGAATTGAGGTCTCGCGAAAGAAACTGATCCATAATCAACGAACTTGTGAGGCTACACAAGCTATACTTAGATGGTGCATCATTGTCATTCAAGTATTGCTTGTGCAGTTCACAAGTTCGTTGATTATGGATATCTTTAGTGAGACCTCGATTCCGGAGTGATAAGAGCAATAAAAAAATCATTATGCGCAGTGGTAAAATTGCTTTTTTTATTGCTCTATCACTCCAGAATCGAGGTGTCGTGAAAGGAACAGAGCTATAATCAACGAACTTGTCAGCTGCATAAACAATACTTGAATGACAATGATGCACCATCCAAGTATAGCTTGTGCCGCCTAACAAGTTTGTTGATTATGTATCTATTCCTTTCACGAGCCCTCGATTCCGGATTGATAAGAGCAATAAAAAATCATTCTGCGCAGTGGAACTCTGCATCTGATCTTATGACTTTAGTCCACAAAAACCAAACGAACTCTCCTCGAATTTTTGCAAAGTCCGGCTGTTTCAATGCAGATGTAGAGATGGGCGTAGCCTGTCAATAGGAATATCAACACGCGTACATATAAAACCTGACATGTATGAAATAAATGTGGGAAGATTGACAAACCTTAGAATTGGTGATCTTGGTGGAATCGAGGAGTAGTCTCATATGGTGGCACACGTAGAATCCACACGTGTTGCCCGGCTGCTGCTGGTGGCACTGCAAAAAATAGAATGTGTTAAATCAAGAGGCATTACTACTAAGTGTTATATATGATTAATTAATGTGTACCTAGCGAATACCCAAAAATTGCGAGCATGTTTCAAGGGCTTGGCCCCTGTCATTGAGCCACGTGTTTGTTGAACGTATGTGGCGAACGACCTTCGTTATTCGAAAAAGTTAGATTAGTCATTCAGAAGGAAAGAAAGAGTACAATGTACAATGTACTTACCTATCGAGTATTTGGGCGATAGCTGTGTACTTGGATTTGTTCTTACTTAGAGAATCAAGGTATATAGCCTTGTTCCATTTTGGTATAATTACAATTAAAATCCAATGGAAGTGCTCATTGTATGGCATAAGAACAAATTCCTTATCACGGTGAGCCAGCAGTGTTTTTGTAATATAGTTCTCAATGAAGGATGCATCCTCATTGATGGTATCAATGGCGACCAAGCGTGGGTCCAGAAACCAATTGGTGATTTCGATAATCTAGCTTCGGTCAGCCTGAATCTATATATATACACAGAAAAGCAACAAATTGTGACATATATCGGTATTACGTGAACAGAGACTGTGATTGTACAGACTTACAGCGTCCAGCATCGAACGAGTGAGGCGTCAAGAGCGTTGAGCGTGAAAAGACCAAATATATCATCAAAGGTCACCGCGAAGACACATTCCTGAACTTCGTGCACGAAATGTTCTGGCTTGAATTTGACAGTGATACCAGAGCGTCGTTCTGCCTCTGGCCTATTGGACTGTTCCATATACCAAGCGTGGAATCTTTGGCAACCAAGTCCTAGGGTTAAGAGGTGCTCTTCCGGGAATATCATCGGCTCGCCTAGCACGAATTTGCGGGCCAATGGCAGGTACGGGATATCGTCATCATCCTTCGTCTTTGATTTGCCCTGGCCACTACCTTAATTGTAGGTCGACTTTATGGTAGTTGACTGTAATGGTACATACGGTGCAAGTTGCTTTGGCGAGAATAGCACTCGTGGAGATAGCACCGATGCAGGTAGCTCTGCTTCGCACTGCCCTTGTGGAGATAGCACCAGTGCATTTAGCTTTGGTTCGCGCTGCCCTTCTGGTCCGGCCACCGGTGAAGAAGCCTTCAGGGAGATGTCGCATTTGGGCCACTGGATGAATGTTCCAATGGCCTGCCCTAGAGTCACGATCTCGTCGTTGGGGGCCTTCGGTAGTGGGACGACCTCAAAGTTGGCATGCACACCATCCACATTAACTTTTGCGTAGCCTGGCGCTAAAGGTTGACCGTGCACCATGGCCCCGATAGCAGACTGATATGCCTAGCTACTCCAATAGGCCTATCAATGGAGTAAGCATTCGAGAGATAATAATAATTACCTGGATGTTGTCCACAGGAAATTTGGCCTCGCTTTCCGTCGGATTGGACGCGCAACTACTCGGACGGTTGTGCGGGCTAGCTAGCACAGGAGCGGTGCCCTGCTGACTTTCTGTATGTTTCCACACCTCATCTCTAACTACATCAGCCAGCTCACCCATTAGCTCCTCTCTAAGAGATGCCTTGATCTCTTCTCGTAGCCGCTCCTCACGCTCGGCTTTGGTTCTCTTCCTACGCCGATACATTTCGGAGTCATCTTGGAAACCATGTTTCCAAGGAACGTAAAGCCCAAGGCCTCTCGTACGGCCCGGGTGCTCCTTGTTTCCCAGGGCCACGGAGAGCATATCATTCTCCCTTGTTCCCTGGAATGATCCCAGGGTAGATTCAAAACTCAGCTCTTCCTGCAAGAGCACGACATGTCATTTCAATTCGTACGAAGTTGTGGAGTAATTACAAGCTACGTAGTTCGATCGATATCTTACCAAGCGCTAGGACACTTGCTGGTCTGCAGGGTTTCGAAAGGAGACGTCCCCCGATGTCGTTGTAGATGACCTTGCTCTAATCCAATTTCGAGCGCGGTTATCCAGGATATTGCTAAATGGCGGGGCGATGTCCTGCATGGCTGCCAGGTCATCCTCCTTCCTCCACTGCGGGATTTTACCCGCATACCTAGCTGTGCCAAGTCTGTGGGGGTGTGTATTTTTTTCCTGGAGGGCCTTGTGTATCGTACTTGTACTTTTGAAATCCTCGGACGTCTTCATCGCCTTGAACTCTTCCCATTGTGGTTCCAGGAATGGGTATTTATGAAAAGGCATTTCGTCCGTCTCCACGTATTTCTTGACAAGCGTGCTCTTGAAGTTCTTCCATGCTTTGCACGCCGCTAGGTAGGTTTGTCGTTGCACGGCATCTTGGTGTTTTTCTGGGATCTCAAATGATGCCAAAATTTCGGTCCACAGCTCACATTTCCGAGTCTCAGGCACGTTCTTCCACAAATTGAATGTGATCTCAATTCGTTCTCGTGCAACTATTCCGATCAACGTTCGGAATGCGCTTACTGCTTTCTTAGGTTGTAGAGAGACCCTAGATCCATCGACAGCTGTGATGGTAAATCGGCCCTCAGGCTTCTTCGATAGCCCTTTTCCTTGGCGTCTTGATGTTGGAGCTGACGCCTCCGGCCATGGTGTTGAAGAATGCGCAGATGACATGTTGCTCAATTTGTGGGTCTATTAGGATAAAATAAGAAAGTGCCATACCATAAGATAAGAAAGTGCAATATCTATCTATTTCGCTCAATATAGGCGATTACAATACATATATATGTGTATATACATACATACATACATATACATATATATACCTACATATATACATATATAATGGTAGCAATATGAAGCAACAAGCAACAAGCATCAATAATAGAATCAATAACAGTCTAAACATGAATATGTATGACAATGTAAAAGACATGTATCAATTAAGACTAGCAACAAGCTCAAGTTTTAATTGATTAATTTGTGCTCTCAAATTGTAGGGTTGCATAAGATTAATCTTGGCCGTCCCGCTACTAAATCATATACTCTTCCTTGATTGGTTATGCCAAATAATGAATTCAGTCTTTTGAGCTCTAGATACAAACTCTACAATCTCGAGATCAAGATATATTCAGCATACATATATTCAGACAGTAGTATTCATACATATCAAGACCATACAAGATAACTTTGCCCAATAATTCAGTCTTTTAACTTGTCAAGATTAATTCCTAACAGATCAATTTAATAACATGCTATAATATGAAAACTGCATGAACCGACAGGAACAAGAACAATATATCAATGTCTAGAGATTGTCTCCTGGGGTTTAAAGTTAATTATGACAACAGAGTTGGCAGCTATTAGAGCTCAAAGACCGAATGAACCAATCTCAGTATATGAATTTATCATCATCGAGCAACTGTAAATCCCACATGCAATCTATGTCTCCCAGTGCCAGATAATATATGGAAGATTAACAAACTTGCACAGCCCACACAGATTGCATACAAAATCACAGAATCACTCACAAGACGGGCTCGGGGAGGCGGCCACGACGACGGGCTCGGGGAAGCAGCCGGCGATGACGGGCTCAGGATTTAGATCTAGATCGAATAACTGCAACGCACACGGAAAACCCTAGCCAAAGGGTATATATAGGGAGGATTATTACAGATGGTTCTAAACTTAGAACCGTCTGCGATATCAATATCACAGACGTTTCTAAGTTTATAACCGTCTGTGATAGTTACACTATCACAGACGGTTCTAAACTTAGAACCGTCTATGATAATAAATATCACATACGGTTCTAAACGTAAAACCGTCTGTGATATTGATATCACAGACGGTTCTATGTTTAGAACCGTCTGTGATAAGTCTTTACCCGACTGTAGTTATTAAGACAAACACCAACCAGCTGCATTCATGATCAACCACCAAATAGCTGCATTCATATACAATACCAACCAGCTGCATTCACACAGTGCATTCACACATAAATGCCAATTCACAAATACATCACATATACATAAATGCCAATTCACAAATACATCACACATATACATCACATATACATAAATGCCAATTCACATCTACATCACACATATGCATCACATATACATAAATGCCAATTCACAAATACATCACACTGCAGCATTGTTCTATACATAAATGCCAATTCACATATACATTCACATATATGTCGCACATTCTCATTGTACTTGCTTATTTCCTTTAAAAATTAGCCCTTCATCATGACCAATGCGTACGTAACTAGTTTCGCCACGTTGTTCGTTGTCGACCCTTATGCCATTTCCAAAAGGAGGTAACTCATCAAATTGATTGTATTCTTCCTCGTCCACTACATTCTCTACTCCGACAATTCTCCTTTTTCCATGAAGAACTACATGGCGTTTCTTATTTGCCAAATCGGTTACATAGAAAACTTGAACAACTTGATTGGCGAGTACGAATGGTTCGTCTTTGTACCCGACACGTTGGAGGTCCACGGTCATGACACCGTACTTGTCAACCTTCACCTGTGGGAGATGCACCCAACGACAGCGAAATAAGGGGATCTTGAAAACCACATAGTTGAGCTCCCAAATCTCTTCTATGAAGCCATAGTACGAGTTTCTCGACCCATCCGTACTGAACGCATCTATACAGATTCCGCTGTTCTGGTTAGTGCTCTGTACATCCTGAGACTGCGTATAGAATGTGTACCCATTTATGTCATATCCTTGCCATGTCACAACTGTAAATATTGGCCCTTTTGCCAACCATGTCAGCGTCTCACTTGGCGAGCTCCTAGCGATTTGCTCCTTCAACCATTGGTTGAACTGACTGTTGTGTTGCCTCATGATCCAAACATCCGGCCGCTCCGGATTCTATTGCCAAAGCACATCCTTGTGCTGGTCGACATAAGGCGCGACTTCTGTCATGTGTTGCAACACCGTGAAATGGGCTTGAGTATACGTGTCCATATCTGTAGTGATTGCTTTCCTTCCGATAGTTTCGAGACCCTTCAGCCTCCCATCATGACGAGATTGAGGCACACCTATCGGTTGAATCTGAGCCATATAATTAGGGGTGGATATCGAGCCAACTGCTCGTCTTATCGAGCTTTTTCTAAAATTAGCATATTTTGATTTAATATCATTTTACGGATAATTTAAAAGTATTTTTAGAAACGAGCTAACGAGCCGAGCCGAGCTTGAGCAAAATTCAAATTCATTTAAAATCAACTCATTTTAATGTTTAACCAATTAACAAGTATAATTGAAGCAATTTTGAACCGAGCCAACGAGCCCCACTAACGAGCTTTTTTTCCACCCCTACATATAATCGACACAAAACTCAATGACCTCTTCGCTTGCATAACCTTCGACGATGCTGCCCTCTGGCCGAGAACGATTCCGTACGTAGAACTTGAGAATTCCCATGAACATCTCAAATGGGTACATGCTACGTAGGAATACGGGCCCGCCCATTTTATCTCCTACACAACGTGAACAATGAGATGGACCATGATATCAAAAAACGAAGGAGGGAAATACATTTCAAGGTGACATAGAGTCATCACCACCTCATCCTGCAGAGCATCTAGTCCTTCGGTATCGATGACCTTCTGAGCAATTGTGTTAAAGAAATAACATAGCCTCATGATTGTCTCTCAGACTTTGATCGGCAAAATATTTCTAATTGCAATAGGGAACATCTGTGTCATCAGCACATGGCAATCATGAGACTTCATGCCATTTAACTTCAAATCTTGCATCGAAACAAGTTTCTTCACGTTGCCGGAGTAACCAGACGGAACTTTGACACCATGCAAGCACTGGCACAGTTCTGTTTTCTCAGCCTTGGACAGAGTGTAACACGCAGGGGGAAGGTACGTTCATCCATTATCAGTGCATGTCGGTGCTAACTCAGGCCTGATGTCCTTATCAGCCAAGTCAAGCCATGCGTTGACGCTGTCCTTTGTTTTATCACGAATGTTTAGTAAGAGACCAATCAAGCTGTCGCATACATTCTTTTCTATGTGCATGACGTCGATGCAGTGTCGAACATCTAGTTACTCCCAATAAGGTAAGTCCCAAAATATTGATCTCTTCTTCCAGGTGTTCTTCTCATGAGCCCTCAGTTTACGTCCCTTTCCGAGAACAACAACTAAATCCTTAACCATATCATAAACCTCGTGTCCCCTTAAATGCCTTGGAGCTGAACCGTTTTCCTTCTCTCCGTCAAATTGTTTCTTCATCTTGCGGTATGGGTGAGCCCTCCGAAGGAACCGGCGGTGACGCATGTAGACGGTTTTGCATGAGTGTTTCAACCACACACTCTCGATACCATCTAAACAGTGAGTACAAGCTTTGGCACCTTTTGTACTATGGCCCGATAGGTTACCAAGGGCAGGATAATCATTTATGGTGCAGAACAATAAGAAGCGCAGAGTGAAGTTCTCTCGTTTGTATGCATCTCGTACCTGTACCCCTTCGTTCCACAATACTTTTAGATCTTCCACCAACGGTGCTAGGAACACATCAATATCATTCCCAGGTTGTTTCGGCCCTTGGATAAGTATCCACAGCAAAATATACTTTCGCTTCATACACAACCAAGGAGGAAGGTTATAGATGCAGAGAGTCACGGGCCATGTGCTATGTCGACTGCTCGTGCTACTGAAAGGATTCATTCCATCTGTACTCAGTCCAAACCTTATATTCCTTGGTTCTGCACCGAAGTCTGCAAAATTCCTATCGATGTTTCTCTACTGGGCGGAATCAGCAAAGTGTCTTAACATTCCATCCTTCTTGCGCTCCTCCAAGTGCCAACGCAACAGTTTTGCCTCCTTTGGATTTGCAAAAAACCTTTTCAAATGGGGAATTATAGGAAAATACCATGCTACCTTAGCAGGAGGTCCTTTCTTCGCCTCTGTTTCCTCGCCATCATCTGATTGATTGTTACGTTTGTATCGGGATGCGTTGTACACCGGACATACATGTATATTTGCATACTCTTTATGGTAGAGGATACAGTCGTTCGGACATGCATGTATTCTTTCTACTTCCATTCCCAATGGACAAAGAACCTTCTTGGCTTTATACGTGGTTTTAGGCAACTCATTTCCCTCCGGAAGCATGTCCGCTAAAAGACCTAGCAGCGCCGTGAAACTCTTGTCGGACCAACTGTTGCTTGCCTTCAATTTCAACAGTTCAAGCACGGCCGACAACCTCGTATACTTGCAACACGTGAACAAAGGTTTGTTCGAGTCCTCCATCAAGCCCCGGAATTTAACATACTCTCTCTCATCATAGTTCCCTTCTACATCGCGAAGCATCTGATTCAGATTATCATCGTGCAACCTATCCGAATCTGAACCACAATCGACATCATCCGGCGGCATGTCATTCACTTCACCGGCGATGTCATCCGGCGGCATATGATCATTCACTTCGCCATGACTGGTCCAACACGTATAACCCTTTTTGAAACCCCTCCGAATCAAGTGCGCTTCAATTTGCCCTCGGTTCTTAAACATCTTTAAATTCTCGCAGTCAGTGCATGGACAGTACATATATTCCACCCCCTTATTCAACATATCCTCCTCGGCTACTCTTGTAAAAGCAGACACGCCATTAATGTACTCTTCACTCACACGACTTGCGGCATACATCCAGCTTCGGTCCTACGTTGCGTACATATACAACAACTTAGTATTAAAAATTAGATTAACTAATTATTACTACATTTATACCGGCCACATGTATTATATTGAGGCTTAATTTGCTAGCTCAATTCATATTATAATCACAACAGCTATTATATAACCAACAATTTTGCAAACCATCTTCAATTAATAACACTCACCAATTACTTAGATCTAAATTGTAATGCGTGCAAAGAAAAAATAAAATTCATTACTAACCATATCTAGAGCAACTAGGAAAGTATGAATCTTCAAAGCTCAATATCTGCCTCCTCCCACCAAATTAACTGGCCTGAAATCGCCTAGCTTGCCTCCTGAGCGAAAGAGTGCGCAGCAGCGGCTAGATCTGGATCAAAATGAAGACAAATGCGGTCTGAGCAGCGCAATAAATGCCTAGTGTCATTATCACAGACGGTTTTTAATTAAAAATCGTCTGTGAATTATCACAGATGGTTTTTTATTAACAACCGTTTGTGATAACCAGCTTATCACAGACGGTTTGTTATTAAAAACCATCTATGATAATCTCGGATTATCACAGACAGTTTTTAATACAGACCATCTGTGATACTTTAGTATCACAGACGGTTTATCGATACGAACCGTCTGTGATACTCCTTTTTCCCCCCACAAATACCACAGAAGGCCTCCAAATTAAAACCGTCTGTAATAGTGTACATTACAGACAGTTTCACAAAACTATCTGTGATTTGGTGTCTAGTATTAGGCTTTCTGTAGTAGTGTATGTTTGCATGTTTTTTTTAAAGCGGAGCAGGAGCGCTACCTATATTAATTCAAAGGAAGAAGTAGCATGATTGAAGTTTGTTCAGGGAGACCAACGGCCCAAGAGTGCAAAATTAATTTATATTACTGTATGCTTTTGCCGTTAATTCATGCTGGTCATCAACTCATGCGTCTATAGCATTTTATTTCTTCTTCCATTCTTATGTAATTCCAAAAGGTCATTACAACTTGGCAAAAACATTAGTATGTATTTTATAGTTTTCAGGATAGTTTAATTGTTGTTGATTTCCATCATACCTTTGTTGTTGATTTCCATCATACCTACAGAGACGTATTTTGGATGTACCAGACAAGGGTTGCACCGAAATCAACTACACACAACCAGAAAAGCAAGAAGACATGTGGTCGACAGAAGTAGCCGTGGTCGAAGACAAAACAGAGTAGTATGGTTGGGAGGTGCACACCCGCAAGGCCAAGATTTCAAATAAATTGTGACTTAAAGATCTTTTGGCAAGGAATTTTGCACATAGAGAGAAGAGGAACTCAAAAGGATGCACTGACGATTAATTGAAAGATTATCAACAAGAACAAGATCTCTGCTAGAAATTGCGGAGAGTGCTTACAACCATATCTGATGAGGAGAAGAACTACGACCAGACCTTGCTCTCGGTAATAGACTAGCCAAGAGGCTTTGAGGATGACTCCCAGTTCAGAGCAAGTCGAATCCTAAGCAACCCGAAAGCAAATAACCTCTCAATCAGAAGAGAAGAGAAGATAGAACAGAGAAAAACTCGAACAAGTCAAGCAAAACATCAATTAGACAAATGAACTCGAAAGAAGCATAAAGATCGATGTATTGCATTCATGGAGGTTTCTACAACCACTCCATCCGGAGGACCAGGAGCACAATCGCTCCAACACAAAGAACAACTCATGCAAGAATAGAAAGTAAAACCCCAGAGCTTCTCAGGAAGCCTCAACTCGCACTGGTGCTCTACCTTCCAATTTATAGCCTTCACTAGCAGGGGGAGCGGGGTAACCCGTTAACCCCAACTAACACCGGGTTTTACACACGACAACCTCGCGACAATCCGCTAACACAGACAGGTCACAGTGCTTTAATAGAAACAACTTCCTTTTGCAGGCCTGAGTCAATTCTCCAAATTGCCCCTCACGCACCTTCCCAGAAGCTTCCCGTTTCCTTGCCGACCACGCTTGCAACCACCTAGTGACCCTCAATCATCTTCAGCTTCTCCGACCGCTCTGGACCTCAACACCACCTGTGTCTAGTTCCGATCATTCTAGCCTCACCATGACCTACCTCCAAGGTCCTGCAAGCATCACAGCAAAGCAAAACATCACATAGAACCGCTGTAGAAACTGAGATCATACATCTGCATCAGAAAAATGTACTCGTAAAACACCCCAACTAATCGTAAACCACTTACGACCGGTCGAACTCACAAGACATGCAATTCTCATAGCCTACGACCGCACTGCAAGTTGATACGACCACCTAGAAGTCGGTACGACCGCGAGAACAGAAGCTACGACCATCGCTAACAGCCTTCGACCATGCACAAGACTGCTACGACCATCGAGACCACAAGCTACAACTTACTCAAGCTGATCGCTACGACTTCCGACCGCTAAGACAGTCACTACGACTTGCTAGAACTGACCGCAACCACTTCCGACCGCTAAGACAGTTGCTACGACCACATCGGAACTGGTCGCAATGACTTACAACCGCTCAGGCAGATCGCTACGACCACGACCAGTTGAAGCTACCGACTCCTGATGAGGCGATGGGGTCCCGATCTTCCGATAGGATGATAACTATCGATTTTGGCGGAGGCGACCCTTGCGATCCGACTACAACCGAACGACGTCGCTTGCGCCTTAGCAATCGCTGAACCACACTCCAAGTTGTTATCAACCGTGCCAAGAACGCGGTTGACCTGACCACGAAGGTCTATTCCTGCATGCAACCGAAGAACACGCAAGAACAAGATAACAAGCAATCTGAAATTGCAAATATTGATATGAAGATCAAAAGGTGGGATTCCGAAGGCTGTCTTGACAGGTGGTCGTCCGACACAACTGAAGAACAGAAGTTTGCATAATAGCTAAACCTAAACTCAACAAAATCCAAGTCCTAACAAGGGAGGCGGCGGCTCCTTTATAGGGAGAACAACCAGGAGGGGCGTCCAAAGTGCATGCTCTAGGGTTACAAGGCCCATGGGCCCAATTGGTGGTGGCGCAGCACCCTTTTGACTCGGACTCAAAAACCAACGTGGATTGTTTTGATGATTGCCGCTGGCTCGGATGGAATTTGAAGATGAGGTTGGATCTGTTGGAAAGTAGACTTCATAAGCTTTCCATGCAGTACAAGAACGTCCCAAACGGAGTTCGTATGAGAAAGTTATGTCCGTTTCAACTTGCACCATTGCAGCAGTCCGAATCTGATTCCAGTACGTGACCAACACGGACTCTTTTGATGATTGCGGCTGTCTCGGATAGAATTTGAAGATGGGGTTGAATCCTTTAAAAAGTAGACTTGATAAGCTTTCCATCAAGTCCAAGAACGTCTCAAACGGAGTCCGTATGAGAAAGTTACGTCCGTTTAAACTTGCACCATTGCAGCAGTCCGAGTCTGATTCCAAAACGTGTCCAACTCGAATTCGTGCTTGACTTGGTCTCAAAGTGACGTGGTGAGCTCCATTATTCCTTCCATGCATGTTCAGGGTTCCATGTCCCTTTCCTTCATCCTTTCCCAAATTCCTAAGCACAATTAAATCACTTGTATTAGGTAGCGGTCTATTCTCAGTAACATATGAAGGCTGAAGAAACGAATTCACCTTTAGTTCAATCTTGATATTGGGCGCGATTGTCGTATGTGTTTGTGGCGTGGTCACATCAACTCCCGACCGCAATGGTCGAAGCTACCGACCACTGACCGCAATGGTCGAAGCTACCGACCACTGATCGCAGTGGTCGAAGCTACAACTACCGACCACGGCGGTCGAAGCTACCATGGTCAAAGCCCCTTCCGACCACATTCAACATGGTCAAAGCACCTTCCGACCACGTTCAGTGCTTCACAACATTATCGAAGTCCCTTCTGATCACGTTCAACGTGGTCGAAGCACCTTCCGACCACGTTCAATGCTTCATAACGCGGTCGAAGTCCCTTCCAACCACGTTCAACGTGGTCGAAGCACCTTCCGACCACGTTCAATGTGCACTGTTGTGGTCGTATCGCCCTTCAACCACGTCTTCTTCTAGTTTGCCGTGGTCGTAACCCCTTCCAACCACGTCTTCTTCTGGTTTGCCGTGGTCGTAAGAGGCAATCGACAACGTGGTCGAAGATCTTTCAGTCGACCCGTATGCCAGCAACATGGTCGAAGATCTTTCAGCCGACCCGTCTGCTGAGAACGTGGTCGAAACTGGTCTGCCGACCACTCAATAGGGCTTGCTACTTTGCAGAGACAACACAACGTGGTCATAACTAGTCTGCCGACCACGTACATCTGACAACGTGGTTGTAAGATGATAGCACTAGCGGTCCTGATTTTTCGATGAAAGCGGTAGATTTGATTGGGGAAGGAGATAACGTTGACGACCCGACTACAACCCCCAAGGACGTTGTGCCTTAGCGATCGATACACCAACTCTAGATGTTGTTCGTGACCTTGTCGGAGCACAATCAACCTAACCACGAGGGTCCTTGTTCCTGCAAGCAATCGAAAAATAGGCAAGAACAAGATGAACAACAATTCAATTGTGAATAAAAGATATAAGTTTCAATCTGAAACAGAAAAACGGTGGGGTTCCGAAGACAAGTATTCGGACGGTCTTGCCGACACGCGTGAAAACAAGGCGAAGTAGCAAAGACTAACTTAGTCTATCAAAACCCAAACCCTAGAAGAGGGCGGCTGCCTATTTAAGAGACACATGAGGTGGAGGGTTTGCCAAACACTTGGAAGCCGAACAGGACTTGATTACAAGGCCCAAGGCCCACTTTGACTCGGATTGGAAAAGTGATGTGACTTGTTTGGCAGTTTTTGATCAGCTCAAATAGAGTTTGGAGGTGAGACTAGATCCATCTAAAAGTAGACTCCAAGATCTTTCCAAAGAGTACTCACGGGCCCCGAGAAACCTTCTGAATCAAAAGTTATGGCCGTTTGAAGTAACTGTTAAGAAGGCCAAATCTGAGTCGAACTCGCGAACAGGACTTGGATTGCGCTTGATGGTTCGACTTCTACACTTGAGCTTGCATGATTCTTCCCCATGGTTCCTAAGGACGATTAAATCATCATAAGAATTAAGTAGTATTCCATTCTTTGAAATATTTGTATGCAAACTTAGAAACACATTCACCTGATGATTAAGTTGACGTGCTCGCGCTCGAGTCATTGGTCCTTGTATCATAGTTTCAGTTTGTTGAGCTTGTTGTGGAATCGGCACGGTTGTATGGATGGAAAGAATGTCCTCATCATAAGAGGTCTCCCGACCACTCGCTAGGACTTACGACTTGGCAGAGACAGCACAAACTTCAGAAAACCGAACTCAATCTTTTTTAAAACAAGAGTCAATTACTCATCATAAACATAGTATCACCTCTACATGGTCTCTCAAATTTGTATTACTGTATGCTTTTGCCCGTTAGTTCATGCTGGTCATCAACTCATGCGTCTACACGGGCTAGCATTTTATTTCTTCTTCCATTCTTATGTAATTTCAAAAGGTCATTACATCTTGGCAAAAAACATTAGTATGTATTTTTATAGTTTTCAGGATAGTTTAATTGTTGTTGATTTCCATCATATCTACAAAGACGTATTTTGGATGTCGCGATTTTTTGAATTTTTACCCAGCACCCACAGACTTCTGCTTTTGTTGAGTGAACGAATATACTTATGTTTGGATGTCACAATTTTTGGAATTTTTAGTTCGATATTTACACGTATTTTGGTAATATAATTTTCAGATCTTTTTATCCCGACTTTATAATTGTTTAATTCAATTCAGACATGTACCACCCCTTTTTGGAAATGTTTGCATTGCTTGTGAGCGCATGCATGCTCGAACTCGAAGTTGACATCATTTTTGAAAGTGGAACGTGCATGCTTCCAATCTTGTGAGCCGTGTTATCTTGCACCGAGCAGCGGATCAGTCTTTCATGGCTTCTGCCCTCTTTGATTAAACCAACGATGGCAGCATTATATGATTCTCGTGGATGTAGCATCTTGTGTGACCACCAAGATGCAGGACAGATGATTTTGTATTGGTGGCTTTATTAGGGCTGAGAGCATGTCCGTGTGCATCTCGTTCTCTTGCCCCTTAGCCGGACACAATCTGGTTGGATGTCCTCAGTTCTCTTGGTCCTCCTCGTTCCATTTTTATGTTCCACGATTGCAAGGAAAACGCACAAGCACAGTACATATACGGAGTGTGTCCAAATAGATAGAGACTAGAAATAAGTATGTGACCTTGAAAACACCGAAAGGTGGTTCCCTCTCCTTGTTCCTTTGATTCCTTAACAAACGGGGCTTCTATCTTGCATATAGTTGGTTAAAAATGAACAATAGGGTTCTTAGGTACCTGCAGTGGGTATCCGTAAGATAATATTGTCAATAATGATGCATCTTTCAACTTCTCCACAATTTGGTATGGCAAGTGGGTAGGTGTTTGGATAAGTGACAAGGTAAAATACTGGCATGTGGCCAATTATGGTTGCAATTGTCTGTTGGATGAATCCTGGGAGTCTAGCCTTTCGAAATTTTTTTAAAAAAATTAGAAAATGTGTAGGGAAATGAAACATCTACAGTAATAAGTAAGCACACACACATATACCTACACCACCACAGTAAAGAAATAGACAAACTGATGTTTGCCAGCTTGTACCGATGATGGTGCTAGTTCGACAGTGATGGACTTGTTGTGTTGTTTCAGGTGGCTACAAGTTGTCATTTAATGACATCATTGCATTACCCTGTCCTATTTTGTGTGCATGCACCAGACTAGTCTAGAAGTTTGTATGCTAAATCATAGAAAAGTTGGGCCAGAAATTTTTTCTTAAATAATCGCTAGTCATATTGAAATTTTGTCTATAAACTAACATGGGAGCCAAATTGTAGATACTTGAGTAGTAGCGAAATTTCGGTGCATAAAAGGAGCTTTATTGTACAAACTTGCATATAGTGGATTAAAAATAAATGATAGTGTTCTTAGGTGCATACTGTGTGTATCCGTAAGATAGTATTGTCGATAATGATGTATCCTTTTAACTTCTCCATAAATTAATATGGCAAGTGGGCAATTGTTTAGATAAGTGAAAAGGTAAAATCCTGGCATGCAGCCAATCGTAATTGCAATTGGCTGTTGGATGTACCTGGGAGTTTGCGTATCAAAGATTCTCATGCAACCTAAGGTATAGTATGGATCACACAAAAAGAAGAGTGTTGCCAGATCGTAGTGCCTGCTGTTCAAATCAAGCTTTTGGGACATGCATGAATGTCACTTCATGTTACTATTCCTGGTCCAAAATGGACTGTTGTTGATTTTCTATGGTCATGAAAACACGACTCCTATTTCTCATTCTTTCCATAGTACATTTGTAAATATGAGAAAAGGGCAATATTATGGGAGTATTGTTTTTTTTTTACTTTTATGACGAAATAAGTCTACTCATTCATATTATCTATATATGTGCTTCGTCGTAAGTACTTAAAAATATTTCATTGGCTAAACTTAAACATATATTGATTGCATGCAAACCTTATAGTAACATCTATTTCAGATTGGATGACGTAATATTCATCAAAAAAACCAAAGGACACTGAAAGAAAGAAAATTACAATCAGGTAATACTCCGGCAGCTGTTTTCGACGGGTGTTTAGGGGCAGCTGATCCGACAGATCCAGACTAGAGAAGACGGAGGTAAAGGAAACTCCTGAGTTGCAGGTGGAAAATCCGTACCACCCGGCGGATGACAGCGCCAACAAACTCCGGATCTCAGAGGGCGAAAAATGTCAATCCCGCAACAGTCAAAGCACTAGAGGAGGCAAGCCAGCTCATACAAGTAAAAGACTCACTTACAATCTTGCCTGATACAGATGTTAGGCTTTTAATATGTACTACAATTAACTTGTAGATCCCGTCTTAAGAAAATACTTCGATTGAAAGTTAGGTATTATAGCAAAAGCCAAAATCCACTTTTAGAAAACGTAAAGAACATAATCTTCTTTTTCACTTATGGCTTGTGGCTTATGGTTTATGCTATAGTAACTAGCTTTCAAACGGTAAATTTTTTAAGTCGAGGTCAACAGGAAGATTATAGTAAAAAGTGTACTGAGTTCAACTGTACGGATCAAAATCGTATGCAACTAGTTTTCTCTACGTACTATCTCTCACGAACAGTCAGAATTTAAAAACTTATATTATAATCCACAGCCTAAAATAACCCATCCAATATTACAGGATGGCAACGTATGCACTTCAGAAATTTCCAAATGATTGTAAAAGAAACTCATTTTGTCCTCTGGTGCGCAAGTTGATACGGTGGTCCACTACTTCTTATTGGTGCAAGAATGACGCAGGAAATTGCACCCCAACTTCTAATTTGGTGGAAATTAACATGGATATTTTTAATTCTGACAATTCGTCACTAGTACTTTTGAATTGTGAGCAATTTAACTCCTACTGTCACAATGAAAATATTATGGGATGTTTCAAATTTTGTGCAAAATTTTCCGCAGATACATGAACTTGGACCGCTTACAGAAATGTTCATTGATACTACATCAATTAAGAAAATAAATGATGAATTGCTCTATGGTTGAGAGTATAGGTAGCCCGTGAATCTCATTAAATTTAAAATTATATGTGATAAATGGTAAATTTAATAGTATAGGTGATCAATTCCTTTTTTGATATTAATATAAGTGATAAATTCTTACAACTAAAAATAGTTTATATTAACTCAAACGAAAGTGTGATTGATCGATTATCAAAACTAAAAATATATAGAAGATTCTTTATTTTGTAAAAGCAAGTGATAGGATTTTGTGGCTGGAGATGGCTCTCCCAGCTTGCTTCCAAGCCACAGCTTGCCTGCATTTAGCTATAAATATCCATGCTGCGTATTTGATATCTCTGCATCCTGCGGAGTGCAGCTCACCTTGCCAGATAAATTCCTTGCTCTTCGACAATGAATAGGGTCTTCGCCAGCCTAATCTGCTTTCTGCTGGTAATCAAGTCATCATTACGATGCAGTTCATTTCAGCATTACCTTTTCAAGAAAAGTTTTTTTTTATTTTCATGAGAATTGAATTTGCCCATTTCGTATGATTTTCATTCCTAGCTATTACCAAAAATAATTAAGGTTTGTGGTAAAATGACCAAGTTAATCTTATCAAGAATGAAAAAAAGGCCATAACCAGCTGTACCAGACAAGACAGATAAAAATATCGGTCCAAAAAAAATTCTAAAATTAAAATTTGAATTTAAATAAATGAACAGTAATTATAGGTGGTAACTGATCAAATTCAAATTTTGATTTTAAATTTTGATTGATGAAACTTGGCCAGTTTAAAGTCGGTAACCGCTGACGGTACCAAAAGGGTCGGATATTTTTTCATGTTTCCAGTTTTTGAATCCTTGATGTTATTTGACATGTCTTGGCAAAATAGAATTTTATTTGTAGTCATGATACTGTAATTAAAGCAAAAGTGATTTTTTTTGCGTGGAAAAAAGTGTAGAATGGATCGTGTGCCACAAATTTGAAATGATAAGCCAAAAACTAATACATATAATATGGTAGATAATGTGAGAAGAGTGACCTAGCATAAGAAATGAAAGGGGGTCACACTACTACAATCTACATGTTTCCCGAATACGCAGCATTCTAGTGATCCAAAACGATTTTACTTTGAAAATAGTCTTCCCATTTCATAGTAGGGAGGAAATGAGTTTATCTGCTAATTAATTACTTCTTGCACACGATTGAAGTCATGGTTGCTCCTAATTATGGAATTAAGGTATATTACTTTGCTCCACTTTGGTACAATCACAATCAAAATCCAGTAAGACCTAGTCATGTGTGTCGTCATAATGATTAATCCTATGTTCATGTTGTATATAAAGTACAAATAAAACTTGTATGACAACTAGTGAAGCACTTACCTTTGGTTGAAAGGTACCATGATGTACTCCTTGTCGCTGTGAGTAATCAATCCCTTCGTTATGTAATCTTGCACAAATGATGCATTTCCATTAATAGATTGCTCTGAGACCAAGTGTGGTCGAGGAAACCCACCGATTGTCGCCGTCATCGGACTTGTTCGATCATGTATCTGTACATGAGGAAAAACTAATGACATTTATCGGTATGACGTGAATGTAGAACTTCATTGTACAGTACACTTGTATTGTACAACATCGTAGAAGTGAGACGTTGAGTTCGTCGAGATTGAATAGTAAGAATAAGTTTTTGATTGTCACGATGAAGTAGCCCGAGTTGTGGAGGAAATGTGCCTCCGTATATCTCATAGTGAATCCACTGTGACGGTTTGGCTTCATGTTGGACATCTGCATGTACCAGGTATGCAATGTATTGCAAACCAAACCAAGCTAGGGTAATTGTTCCTCGGGGACCAACGATACTCCTAAAATGAACTTCCATGGCTCAGGATGCACCTTAATTTTCTTCGCTTGAGTCTTAGAGCCTCGCTTATGATACGTTTTTTTGTGGCATCTACATGGGAGCCGATGCAACAGGCTTCAGACCCAGAGCTGGAGGTAGAGCCACCAGAGCCAATGTGACAGGTCCAGGGTGATGTCCCTCTTCGGCCACTGGATGTGGAGATCGTGGCACGGATGAGTCGAGGGTGATGTCTCTTGGGCCACTGGATGAATGTGTGGACGGTATCCTCTAATGTCATAATCTCTTCGTTTGGGGGCTTCTCAAGAGGGACGGTCTTAAAAACATCATTAATCATGTCCACCTGAACCTTTATGAAACCGGTCTCTACTTGTACACCATACACCAGCGTCCCTGACAACCATGGATACACCATCCCCCGATCAACGTCAATGGGAATAGAGCCAACAAGCTTGACTCTTAGGATGCAAGGTGTGGGCTCCTACATAACGATACAAGATGAGCTAAAGCGTCTACCAGAGAGATCTATGTAACATTCTAAAGAGGTACATTACCTGGATGTCGTTGATAGGTAAGTGGGCGTCGCTATATTCAGTAATTGGTGTGGACGCGCAGCTACTGCGACGTTGAGGGGGACTGGGTACCGCAGTAACAGGGGTGAGTTGCGATTGGTTGTGGACTTGTATCAGTTCTTCTCTCAATGAATCTCTCTCCTCGAAGTGAGGCAGTCTACTCTTGATGTGAGGCAATCGTGTAGTGCCCATGAAGTTCAAGAGGTATTAACAACCATGTAGTTTAACATATCTTACCAGGTGTTGAGACACTTCCTTGTCTACGAGGTTATTGAAAGAGACATCTGAAGACGTGGTTGATGACCTCGCTCTTAACCAGTTTTGAGCGCGCTCGTTTGTGATCCCGGCAAATGGTGCGGAGGCCTCCGATCGGATTGCGACCTCATCCTGCAACCTCCACTACGGGATTTTACCTGCGTACCCAGCGGTGCCGAGTCTATGAGGGTGAGTGTTTTGTGACTAGAGAGCCTTGTGTGCCGCACTTTGTTGTTCAAATTTGGTCGTTGTCTTCATCTGCACAAAGGCCTCTCATGTTTTCGGCGACAGTAAAGGATACCTCGTGAAGGGCGTGAAATCCTTGGCCATGTACTGTGTGATAAGAATGCTCTTAAAATTCCTCCATGATTTTCCTATTGCGAGGAGTGCCTACCATTGCACGAGTCCCTGTACTTTTGCTGGGATATCGAACGAATTTGTAATTTCCTCCCATAGCTGATCTTTTGGATCCTTTGCCAAATTTTTCTAGCTAGCTATGGTGATGGGGACCCGTTGCCTTCCAATTATCCCGCAGGTAGTCCGAAATGATGCCGCTTCTTTCTTCGATTGCAGAGGGACCCCATCCGGAGAGATCACCGTGATGGTCATTCGGCCCTCTGGCCTTTTCGATACTCCTCGGTCACGCTTAGTTATCCCAATCTTGGGAGCGTGAGACCTAGATGAAGACGATGACGACTGTGTGGACGCCATCTCTCTTCTAAGAAAAAACTAACTACAGTGAGCTATGAGCCTAAACAAAGTTCTATGAAGCAAGTGACACACACCAGTGTATCAAGTTCATTGAACTTGATACATTGGAGTTTATCACTTGCTTCATGCCCTATGAAGGTCTATGTGGCATATTATTACTACAAGGTCCCTTTGGAACAGTAACATGCCATTCCAAATAGATCTTGTAGCTAACAAGTGCAGCATATATCACAAAGTTCTAAAGGTCATAAAACAATTTAGCCAACTATTGAGACAGAGCACAAGATTGACAAATGACAGTAATAGTAAAAATTTAGAGATCAAGCTTGAACATTCAATTTTAGTATTAGATCTTGTAGCTGACAAGTAAAGCATATATAATAGTACTAAAGGTCATAAAACAATTTAGCTATCTAATGAAGATAACAAAACTAATTAGCCAACTATTGAGACAGAGGCGAACAGTGTCGGGAAGGAGCGACGGCGGCATGAGGTTGAGGCGGCCGGCGTCAGGAGGGAGAGGCAGTCAGATAGCTAGCAAAACGTAGCAGTGGCGGTAGAGACGGAGAGAGTGAGTGAGGACTCTGCGAGTAGAATCTGTTGCGAATATTTAAGTTATATCACAGACGGTTCTTTTATAGAACCGTCTGTGATGTATCATCATAGACGGTTTCTCCGATAAACCACCTGTGATAGTTCGCTGCATCTAGAAATCATGCTGGCTATGTAATATTATGAAAACGCAAGCATAATCATAAATATAACTATTTCTTAGTTCCCGAGTCATTTACAATTACAATGAAATATAGTTCCAAAATTACATGCCGAGTTTCTTAATTATGATTACATTACAACAATTTACAAATAGGTGTTGTCTTTGTGGGATCATTTATTACACTTGGCTATTTCCTTTTAAATAAAGCCTTTCACGATGATTGACATGCATATAGCTTGCTTCATCGCCTTATTCTTCCTCGAGCCTGATCCCATCTCCGAATGGAGGCAACTCATCAAATTGATTGTACTCTTCCTCTTCCACAACATTCTCAACTTCGACAATTCTTCTTTTTCCCTGAAGAATTACATGGCACTTCTTATTTGATAGGTCGGTTACATAAAATACTTGAACAACTTGCCTCATGAGTACAAATGGTTAATCTTCGTATCCTACACATTCGAGGTCCACAGTAGTGATGTCGTACTTGTCGACCTTTACACCCTGTGGGAGTTGGACCCAACGGCACCGAAATAGAGGAATCTTGAAAATTACGTAGTCAAGCTCCCAAATCTCCTCTACAAGCCTGTAGTACAAGCTTGGGCTAGCAGTACAGACATGCACATCATAGGCATCTATGCGGACACCTGAATTCTGCACTGTGCTCTTTTCTATCCTAATTTGTTGTATAAAATGTGTAGTCATTAATGTCGTATCCTTACCATGTCACAATTGTAAATTTTGGCCCTTTTGCTAACCATTGTAGTGTTTCACTTGATGACCTCCTAGTCAACCGCACCTTCAACCATTCATTGAACTAATGGTTGTGTTGTCTCGTGATCCAAACTTCTGACTAGCTTGCATTCTCTTTGCGTAGCATGTCCTTGTGCTCTTCAATATATGGGGTCACTTTAGTCATGTGTTGTAAAACCGTGAAATGGGATTGAGCATACGTATTTTGATCCGAAGTTATTACTTTTCTTCTGATAGTCCCGATACCCTCTAACCTCCCCTCATGACAAGATAGAGCTACACCTATCGGCTTGACCTGAGCCATGTAGCCGATGTAGAATTCAGTGACCTCTTCTGTTGTATAACTTTCGATGATGCTACCCTCCGGTCGAGATCGATTACGTACATGGGACTTGAGAATTCCTATATACCTCTCGAATGGGTACATATGATGTAGAAACACGGGGCTGCATATCTTTATCTCTTTCACAAGGTGGACAATGAGATGGACCATGATATCAAAAAATGATAGAGGGAAATACATCTCTAGATGACAGAGTTTTCACCACCTCAGTCTGCAGAGCATCTAGTCCATCGGGATTAATGACCTTCTGAGCAATTGCGTTAAATAAATAACATAGCATTATGATTGTCACTCGAAGCTTGTTCAACAAAATACTTCTAATTGTAATAGATAGCATTTGTGTCATTAGCACATGACAGTCATGAGACTTCATGCCAATTAATTTCAAATGTTTCATGGAAATAAGTTTCTTCATACTGGTGGAGTGACCGGACCAAACTTTCACACCATGTAAGGACTGGCACAATTGAGTTCTCTCGGACTTAGACAGAGTGTAGCAAGTTAGGGGAAGGTACGTCCGTCCTTTATTGGTCTCTATCGGTGCTAACTCGATCTTAATGTTCATAGCGACCAAGTCACGCCTTACGTTGACACCATCCTTTGTTTTATCAGGAATGTTCAGTAAGAGACCAATCAAACTGTCACATATATTCTTCTCTACGTGCATGACATCAATGCAATTGCAAACTTCTAAGTGCTCCCAATAAGGCAAGTCCCAAAATGTTGACCTCTTCTTTCACATGTTCTTCCGATAGGTCCTCAATTTATGTCTCTTTCCAAGCACAACGTCGATATCCTTGACTATATCATACACCTCTTTCCTGCTAAAAGGCCTTGGTACTGAGTCATCCTCTTTTTTCCGTCAAATTGTTTCTTCATCTTGCGGTATATGTGATACTTTGAAAGGAACCTACGGTGACGCATGTACATAATTTTGTGCAAGTTGTTCAACCACATACTTTCGGTATAATCTAAGCAGTGCGGATAGGCTTTGGCTCCTTTTGTACTCAACCCTGACAGGTTACCAAAGGTAGGAAAATCATTAATGGTGCAGAACAACATGGCGTGTAGAGTGAAGTTCTCTCGTTTGTCCGCATCCCATACATGTACCCCTTCGTTCCACAGTATTGCAAGATCTTCCACCAATGGTGCTAGGTACACATCAATATCGTTTCCAGGTTGCTTCGGCCCTTGGATAAGTAGTGACATCAAAATATACTTCTGCTTCATACACAGCCAAGGAGGAAGGTTGTACATGCACAGAGTCATGGGCCAAGTGCTATGTCGGCTGCTCATGTTACCAAAAGAATTCATTCCATCTGTACTCAACCCAAACCTTATATTTCTCGATTTCAAACTGAAATTTACAAACACCCTATCGATGTTCCTCCACTAGGCAGAATCAGCAACATGTCTTATCATTCCGTCTTTCTTACGCTTCTTCCACTGCCAACGCATCAATCTTGCATCCTTGCGGTTTGCAAATAAACGCTTCAAACGGGGAATTACAGGAAGATACCACAACACATTAGTAGGAGGTCCTTACTTCACCTTGATGCCTTCCCGTCATCGGAGTCATTTTTACACTTGTATCGGGATGCTTTGCACACCGGACAAACATGTAAGCTAGCATAATCTTTACGGTACATGATACAATCATTCGGACATGCACGTATTCTTTCTACTTTCATTCCCAATGGGCAACGAATCTTTTTGGCTTGGTAGCTGTTCTCGGCAATATATTTCCCTTTGGAAGCTCTTGTCAGACCAATCATTGCTTGCCTTCAATTTTAGCAGTTCTAGAACTGATGACAGTCTCGTGTATTGCGGCTTGCAACCCGAGAACAAAGATTTCTCCGAGTCCTCTATCAAGCTCTTGAATTTACCAAACTCTCTCTCTCACTATAGTTTCCTTCTGCATCATGTAGTATCTGATCAGATTGTCATCCTACGATCTATCCTCATGATTGAAAGCACAGTCCACAACCGGCATATCGTTGTCTCCCTCAACGATGTCATAACTACCTTTTTGTGTACTCTTCTCTTCACCGTGACTGGTCCAACATTTGTAACCTTTTCTGAAACCCCTTTGAATCAAGTGAGCTTCGATCTGCACTGAGACCTAACAATGTCGTGAAACTCTTGTCAGACCAACCATTGCTTGTCTTCAATTTTAGCATTTCTAGAACTGATGACAACCTCGTGTATTGCGGCTTGCAGCCCGGAAACAAAGATTTCTCCGAGTCCTCTATCAAGCCCTTAAATTTACCAAACTCTCTCTCACTATAGTTCCCTTCTGCATCATGTAGTATCTAATCAAATTGTCATCCTACGACCTATCCTCATGATCGAAAGCACAGTCCACAATCGGTATATCGTTGTCTCCCTCGTCGATGTCATAACTACCTTTTTGTGTACTCTTCTCTTCACTATGACTGGTCCAACATTTGTACCCCCCCCCCCTTCTGAAACCCCTTCGAATCAAGTGAGTTTCAATCTGCGCTGAGTTGCTAAACATCTTTAGATTATCACAATCAATGTATGGATAATACATATATTCCATCCACTTCTTCAACATATTTAGCTCGGCCGCTCTTCTAAAAGCAGACACACCATTAATGTACTCTTCACTCACACGGTTTTCAATGTACATCCAACTTCGGTTCATCTACGTTACACATGTAACAAATGAGTGTCAAAAATGATTATCAACACTACTATATAACAAATCAGACTAGCTATACTTACACATGACATCTATATATATTACGTAGGTAGCTAGCTAGCCACATATTCATGACATAATAATATTAAGAAAGAATATATTGAAGTGAACTACGAGTACTTACCCATTCTGAAATTGAGCAAACTAACATTATCTTTCTAAATCTAGCTAGCTAGATCTAAACAAAAATCTATCTATCATCTATTTCAATTACAAAAGCATGCATATAAGTTATTAAAAGCAATTGAGTACTAACCTCTGATCACTAAGAAGATGACGATATGTTTTCACCAAACTCCCTAAAGCCGGCCTCCTCGCTCCACCAATGCAGTGCAATGAAGACAGATTTGTGTCGAGATCGACCATGTATGCCCAGTATTTAATAGCGCAGATTATCACAGACAGTTCCAACTACAAACAGTCTGTGATACCAATATATCACAGAAGGTTCATATTAATAACCGTCTGTGGTAATTCACGGACGGTTATTAATATGAACCGTCTGTGATAGCAATATCACAGACGGTTTGTTATAAGTAACATCTGTCATGTCCAGAATATCAGAGATAGTTTTTTATATGAACCGTCTGTGATGTCTCAATTATTACAGATGGTTCGTGTTAATAATCGTCTGTAAAAATATCACAGACGGTTGCTACTATAAACCGTCTGTGATAATTTAAGCACAAACGTTTCCATATGAACTATCTGTGATGTAGCCGTCTAGTATAGCCTCTATTGTAGCAGTGATGGTTAAATGCACAGATAGAATGTGAATGACACTGTAGTGCCCGTTTATAAATCATGGTATCATTAAGATTTTACAGAAACTTTGCCCATGCAACAAGACAAATAGAAGGCAGAAGAATTGCTCCTTATTTCTCACAAACTAAAAGAAAGAATTGCTTCTTATCACTAACTATATTGTTAGACAGAAAGAAAGAATTGCTCCTTATCACTAACTATATTGTTCCAAGAACACTATCCTTTCTCTCTAAAAAAAATGAGGACAATATCCTTGAGATGGTGAGTGGGTCTTTAAGGAAAGACACGAACCTTTGTTGCAATGACTCAGCCTGGACTTCGATGTCTGGACTATATAAATGAAATACTGAATACCTGACAAACAACAAAATCAAACAGTTACCTTTGGACAATGCATTGCTTCAATCATCCTCTCCTGCAGAAATGTGGTGTATCCATGATAAGTTTTTCTATGCATTGCATAGATAGAGGAAGCGTAGTTAGCATTTTTCTGAATATCTGCCATAGTGTAAGCACTGTAACAGATTAGATTCAGATACCAGAAGATTGTGAATTCAAAAAAGTGACCAATACAGACAAGATTATACATACGAAATAATGAATACGATTTCAGCTCTTGAGCTGTCTTGATTCCAAGATGTCCCAAATAAATCTAAGTCGGAATGATATTCCATCATATTTAGAAACAAAACAAAAGCAATAAATTCCTAGAGACAGAACAGGAGTATCAGGACTATCCATGCCTATGTAAGCCACCAGAAATTATTTAGTTGCCACGAGTCGAGAGCTTAACGAATTTTATACTTGTCATTTTCAACTGCCTATTGATTCTAACATGGAGGAATTTCAACTATGCTGAAAAGGTTAAGATGTGAGATACTTTTGACTGTTGCCTAGTTCTTAGGATCAGGAATGTGTTCCTTGTCATCCCAATAGTTATCATGTGGCATCATCTACTTTGGATGTCCAGCAGTAGCAAAGTAAGATTAAAGAGCACTGAAAAGAATTCCATGCTTGAGAGAACACATCAAAAGCTCATGTGAAATAGTCTCACTACTATAGAAAACCGTATTACAGACGGTTTAAAAACGTCATCACAGACGGTTTTCTGAACCGTCTGAATATATGGGTCAGTGATAATCGAAGGTTATCACAGACGGTTTTCGAACCGTCTATGGTGTAAATATCACAGACAGTTTGTAACTAAAAACCGTCTGTGATAGCTGATAATCAAAAAACCATCTGTGATATATCAATATCACAGACGGTTTTTCGTCAAAAACCATCTGTGATTATCAGCTATCACAGACGATTTTTAGTTACAAACCGTCTGTGATATTCTTTTCTACCCCTAAATCTATTCCTGTTTATTGGCTAGCCTCAGGAAATGCTAGCCATGCCCTCTGAAACAAGCAGATCAACATGCACATGTATACATACAATTCACATCTCAATTCATTTCACAAACATAAAACATCCAATTCACATCGCACTTCATTTCACAAACATAAAGCATCCATTTCGCAAATCAATTAATTGAAATGAAATAAAATATCCATTAACAAATACACAATTACAAAAGATCTACATTGCATTTGCACATAGATGGTAACATTGCATTTTTTATTGCTCTATCACTCCGGAATCGAGGTCTCGCGAAAGGAACAGATCCATAATCAACGAACTTGTGAGGCTACACAAGCTATACTTGGATGGTGCATGATTGCCATTCAAGTATTGCTTGTGCAGCTTACAAGTTCGTTGATTATGGATCCGTTCCTTTCGCGAGACCTCGATTCCAGAGTGATAAGAGCAATAAAAAATCATTGTGCGCAGTGGAACTCTCCATCTGATTTTATGACTTTAGACCATAAAAACCAAACGCACTCTCCTCGGATTTGTGCAAGGTCCGACTGTTTCAATGCAGTTGTAGAGATGGGTGCAGCCTGTCGATAGGAATATCAATGCACGTACATATATAACCTGACAAGTATGAAATAAATGTGGGAAGATTGACAAACCTTAGAATTGGTGATCTTCGAGGAATCGAGGAGTAGTCTCATATGGTGGCAAACGTAGAATCCACACGTGTTGCCCGGCTGCTGCTGGTGGCACTGCAAAAAATAGAATGTGTTAAATCAAGAGACATTACTACTAAGTGTTGTATATGATTAATTAATGTGTAGCTAGCGAATACCTAAAAATTGCGAACATGTTTCAAGGGCTTGGCCCCTGTCGTCGAGCCACATGTTTGTGCAACGTATGTGGCGAACAACCTTCGTTATTCAAAAAGTTAGATTAGTCATTCGGAAGGAAAGAAAGAGTACAATATAGTTATGTATGGAGAAAATGTACTTACCTATCGAGTATTTGGGCAATAGCTGTGTACTTGGATTTGTTCTTACTTAGAGAATCAAGGTATATAGCCTTGTTCCATTTTGGTATAATTACAATTAAAATCCAATGGAAGTGCTCATTGTATGGCATAAGAACAAGTTCCTTATCGCAGTGAGCCAGTAGTGTTGATGTAATATAGCTCTCGACGAAGGATGCATTCTCGTTGATGGTATCAATGGCGACCAAGAGTGGGTCTAGGAAACCAATTGGTGACTTCGATGATCTAGCTTGGGTTAGCATGACATATATTGGTATTATATGAAAAGAGACTATGATTGTACAGACTTACAGCGTCCAGCATCGAACGAGTGAGATGTCAAGAGCGTTGAGCGTGGAAAGACCAAATATATCGTCAAAGGTCACCGCGAAGATATATTCCTGAAATTCGTGCTGGAAATGATCCTGCCTGAATTTGACAGTGATACCTGAGCGCCGTTCTGCCCCGGGCTTATTGGACTGTTCCATATACCAAGCGTGTACTGTTTGGCAACCAAGTCCTAGGGTTACGAGGTGCTCTTCCGGGATTATCATCGGCTCGCCTAGCACGAATTTGCGGGCCAATGGCAGGTACAGGATATCATCATTATCCTTCGTCTTTGATTTGCCCTGGCCACTGCCTCGATTGTAGGTCGACTTTATGGTAGTCGACTGTAATGGTAGCACCGGTGCAAGTTCCTTTGGTGAGAATAGCACCCGTGGAGATAGCACCGGTGCAGGTAGCTCTGGTTCGCACTGCCCTTGTGGAGATAACACTAGTGCATTTAGCTCTGGTTCGCACTGCCCTTCTGTCCCACCACCGGTGAAGAAGCCTCTAGGGAGATGTCGCTTTTGGGCCACTGGATGAATGTTCCAAAGGCCTGCCCTAGAGTCACAATCTCGTCATTGGGGGGCTTCGGTAGCGGGACGACCTCAAAATTGACATGCACACCATCCACATTAACTTTTGCGTAGCGTGGCGCTAAAGCTTGACGATGCACCATGGCCCCGATACCAGACGGATATGCCTGGCCCCAAGCAGCGTATAAGGGAATGGAGGCATATCTTACTTGGAGCCTGCACTTCGTAGGCTCCTACATAACGATACAAAATTAGCTACTCCAATAGGCCTATCAATAGAGCAAGCATTCGAGATAATAATTATTACCTGGATGTCGTCCACAGGAAATCTAGCCTCGCTTTCCGTCGGATTGGACGCGCAACTACTCGGACAGTTGTGAGGGCTAGCTACATAGGAATACGGGCTCGCACATTTTTATCTCCCACACAACGTGAACAATGAGATGGACCATGATATCGAAAAACAAAGGAGGGAAATACATTTCAAGATGACATAGAGTCATCACCACCTCGTCCTGAGAGCATCTAGTCCTTCGGGATCGATGACCTTCTAAGCAATTGTGTTAAAGAAATAACATAGCCTCATGATTGTCTCTCGGACTTTGATCGGCAAAATATTTCTAATTGTAATAGGGAGCATCTGTGTCATCAGCACATGACAATCATAAGACTTCATGCCATTTAACTTCAAATCTTGCATCGAAACAAGCTTCTTCACGTTGCCGGAGTAACCAGATGGAACTTTGACACCATGCAAGCACTGGCACAGTTAAGTTTTCTCGGCCTTGGACAGAGTGTAACATGCAGGGGGAAGGTACGTTCGTCCATTATCAGTGCATGTCGGTGCTAACTCAGGCCTGATGTCCACATCAGCCAAGTCAAGCCGTGCGTTGACGTCGTCCTTTGTTTTATCATGAATGTTCAGTAAGAGACCAATCAAGTTGTCGCATACAGTCTTTTCTACGTGCATGACGTCATGCAGTGTGAACATCTAGGTACTCACAATAAGGTAAGTCCCAAAATATTGATCTCTTCTTCCAGGTGTTCTTCTCATGAGCCCTCAACTTACGTCCCTTTCCGAGGACATCTAAATCCTTAACCATATTATAAACCTCTTTTCCTTTTAAATGCCTTGGAGCTAAACCGTCTTCCTTCTCTCCATCAAATTGTTTCTTCATCTTGCAGTAGGGTGAGCCCTCCGAAGGAACCGGCGGTGACGCATGTAGACGGTTTTGCGTGAGTGTTTCAGCCACACACTCTCGGTACCATCTAAACAGTGAGTACAAGCTTGGGCACCTTTTGTACTATGGCCCGATAGGTTATCAAGGGCAGGATAATCATTTATGGTGCAGAACAATAAGGAGCGCAAAGTGAAGTTCTCTCGTTTGTATGCATCCCATACCTGTACCCCTTCGTTCCATAGTACTTTTAGATCTTCCACCAACGGTGCTAGAAACACATCAATATCATTCCCAGATTGCTTTGGCCCTTGGATAAGCATCAACAGCAAAATATACTTTCGCTTCAAACACAACCAAGGAGGAAGGTTATAGATGCAGAGAGTCACGGGCCATGTGCTATGTCGGCTGCTCATGCTACTGAAAGGATTCATTCCATCTGTACTTAGTCCAAACCTTATATTCCTTGGTTCTGTACCGAAGTCTGCAAAATTCCTATCGATGTTTCTCTACTGGGCGGAATCAGCAAAGTGTCTTAACATTCCATCCTTCTTGCGCTCCTCCGAGTGCCAACGCAACAGTTTTGCCTCATTTGGATTTGCAAAAAACCTTTTCAAACGAGGAATTATAGGAAAATACCATGCCACCTTAGCAGGAGGTCCTTTCTTCGCCTCTGTTCCCTCGCCATCATCTGATGGATTATTACGTTTGTATCGGGATGCGTTGCACACTGGACATACATGCATGTTTGCATACTCTTTATGGTAGAGGATACAGTCGTTCGGACATGCATGTATTCTTTCTACCTCCATTCCCAACGGACAAAGAACCTTCTTGGCTTTATACGTGGTTTTAAGCAACTCATTTCCCTCCGGAAGCATGTCCGCTAAAAGACCTAGCAGCGCCGTGAAACTCTTGTCGGACCAACCGTTGCTTGCCTTCAATTTCAACAGTTCAAGCACGGCCGACAACCTCGTGTACTTTGACCTGCAGCATGTGAACAAAGGTTTCTCCGAGTCCTCCATCAAGCCCCGGAATTTAACATACTCTCTCTCATCATAGTTCTCTTCTACATCGCGAAGCATCTCATCCAGATTGTCATCGTGCAACCTATCCGAATCCGATCCACAATCGACATCATCCGGCGGCATGTCATTCACTTCACCGGCGATGTCATCCGGCGGCATATCATTCACTTTCACCGGCGATGTCATCCGGTGGCATATGATCATTGACTTCGTCATGACTGGTCCAACACGTACAACCCTTTTTGAAACCCCTCCGAATCAAGTGCGCTTCAATTTGCCCTCGGTTCTTAAACATCTTTAAATTCTCGCAGTTAGTGCATGGACAGTACATATATTCCACCCCCTTATTCAGCATATCCTCCTCGGCAGCTCTTATAAAAGCAGACACGCCATTAATGTACTCTTCACTCACACGGCTCGCGGCATACATCCAGCTTCGGTCCTACGTTATGTATATATATAACAACTTTGTATTAAAAATTAAATTAATTAATTAGTACAACATATATACCGGCCACATGCATTGAGGCTTAATTTGCTAGCTTAATTCATATTATAAACACAACATCTATTATATAACCAATTAACAATTTTGCAAACCATCTTCAATAACACTCACCAATTACTTAGATCTAAATTGTAATGCAAAGAAAAATAAATTTCATTACTAACCATATCTAGAGCAACCAGGAAAGTATGAATCTTCAAAGCTCAATCTCTGCCTCCTCCCACCAAATTAATTGGCCTTGAATCGCCTAGCTTGTCTTCTGAGCGAAAGAGTACAGCACCGGCTAGATCTGGATCGAAATGAAGACAGATGCGGTTCTGAGCAGTGCAATAAATGCCTAGCTCATTATCACAAATGGTTTTTAATAAAACAAACCATCTGTGATAAGCCTGAGATTATCACAGACGGTTTTCACTAAAAAACCGTCTGTGATAATAAGCTTATCATAGACGGTTTTTAATAAAAAAACCGTCTGTGATAATTCCAGATTATCACAGACGATTTTTAATACAAACCGTCTGTCATACTTTAGTATCACAGACGGTTCATCATTAAGAACCGTCTGTGATACGCCTTTTCTCTGACGCCACCAACACAGACGGTGTCCAAATTAAAACCGTCTGTGTTAGTGTCGGTCACAGACGGTTTTGTCAAACCGTCTGTGATTGGCCGTCTAGTATTAGGCTTTCTGTAGTAGTAGAGGTGTCCCACAGGATTGCTTGCTCGTCCTCTTTTCTCCATTGCGGGATTTTACCAACATACCCAACTGTGTCAAGTCTGTGGGGATATGTGTTTTTTGCCTGGAGGGCCCTATGCACTACACTTTCACTCCTAAAATTTTATGTCATCTTCCTCGCCACAAACTCTTGCCATTGCGGTTCCAGGAATTTTTTGTGTCAAAACTAATAAAATGCAGTTGCCTGCACACACACATAGAAATGTGTAAAGTGAAAACAAATGTTCTCATTTCAATACGCGAATCATCCTTCCACCGAAAGAAACCAGAAAGAAAAAATCACGAGTTAATCGTAGTAATCATTCTTCCAGATGATGATTTTGCCACCATGCATCTAATTTGCAGCCATGTTAACCAAAGAATAACATCAGACTAAAATGAGCCAAAGAAGCTAAGCCGATTACCCATCATGATAAACAGAACACAGACAAAATTTCATGTAAGAACTTGCGCTCATACTTAAGCTGTAAACCACGTGTGCTCAAGATTCAGGTATTTCATACAGGATAGAATATCAAAGTTTAGGTATTTCTTTTGAATCCATAAATAACTTGCACTCCTACTTTATCCCATTCATACATTTGAGATTGAAAACACTTGATAGACATAAACGACAATATGGCATAAAAAGCATGAACATGGACATTAAAAATCATTAACACCAAATCCAATAGAAGAAAAAAACACACTATAATTTGATTAAGCCTGAAATGGCTGTAGCCATGAGTTCATCCGGAGAACTCATCACTAACATGTAAAAGAGTGTATAAGAGCCAATGATACAGGACATAAGACACACAAGCAAAACCTCAGTACAAATGCAAGCTTCGAGTTATGTAACAACCACTCTGCAAGTTACAAAGCCTTCAGCCATCATTTTGACTACATGGCTTATCTAACACTCAAACCATCACAAAATAGGAGTGTGTGCGAAGTGTAATTAGTGAACTTGATATGGAAATACAGATGGTGAAATCCATTTTTGTTTGATGTACCTAGAAGACAAAGGTCTAAATCAATCACCTTCAACTGATAGATGTGCACCCAAACCATTTGGAGATGTGAGAAGGAATCTATGAGATCTTATATATCTATACTTGTATTAACAGTAGTCATGAATATGGTGAAGGTCATGAATTGGTGCACATCTCTCATCCTCTGTCCACTGCCAAAATTCAGAAGCTATTTCTTTTTTTTCTCTAAATCCTCTTTATATTTGAGTGTACGTATTGATCCCTAAAAAGAGAAGAGACAAACCTCATTGAATATGATCAGACAAAATGATATTTCAGTGGAGATGTGCATCGAGTGCCATATGCTATTGCTCACAGCCCCACGGCAAATGGTATGCTAGCACTACCGGGCTCAGCAGCTTTGCCGAGTGCCGGTGGCACTCGGCAAAGCACGAGAAACACTCGGCAAAGGCTTTGCCGAGTGCCACCCACGGCATAGCTCACACGGCAAAGTTTATGACGGCAAAGAGCTCTTTGCCGAGAGCTTTTCATCGAGCACTCGGCAAAGGCTTTGCCGAGTGCCGAAACGACCCTCGGCAAAAAAATGGTCAGTGGACGGTGAGAACACGGTGACGGCGTCTTTTGCCGAGTGCCAGGACAGAATGGCACTCGGCAAATCCTTCCAGTTTGCCGAGTGTCGTGGTAATGACACTCGGCAAAATCTTAAGCTTTGCCGAGTGTCATGGTAAAGACACTCGGCAAAATCTTAAGCTTTGCCGAGTGTCATTACCATGACACTCCGCAAAGTTTAATGACACTCGGCAAAGTATGTTCCCAGAATGCACAGAAATGTTACTTTTCCGAGTGTTTTTACGATGACACTCGGCAAAGCCTTCCTTTGCCGAGTGTAACACACGGCAAAGTGGCCAAAAACTGCCTATTTTAATTGTTTATTGCAACCCACTGAAACAAGTCACAATATATCACATATATATCAACAATATATCACATATAGTCCACAAGTAAGCATCACAACCACAAGTATCATTCAAGGTACATTCAAACAAGTCACAAGTATCACAACCACAAGTATCACCCCCACTCAAACAAGTCACAATAAGCATCACATTAAGCATCACAATAAGCATCATTCACCAAGCTGGCCACCCCACTCAAACAAGTCATAATAAGCATCACAATAAGCATCATTCACCAAGCTGGCCACCCCGACTGATGTGGTGGGTCATGAGGCACATTATTCGAAGCCGCCGATTGATTCTGCACAAAGGAGAAGAGATTACATGTGTGAGACAAGATTTAAGTAAAGAGCTCAAGGTAGAGAAGGCAAACTCACAGGAGTAGTTGCAGGAGGAGGTGGAGGAGGGAATAGCTCCGGTGGCAAACTCACTGAGGCGGCTGTGGACGGTCGCATTGCTGTACACCGAGGGCGGGTCCTCCGGGTTGTAGTCGACGTCGGACGTCGCCTTGCCCTTGTGGGCCAAAGCCCATGCCTTGAACTGGGAGCAAGGCTGGCCACCATGTGACGACGACTGCGAAAAAAACAGCAAGATGATTAGAAATTATGCAGAATTGAGCGTTATAATAAAGAAATGAATTCGTGTACCCATGTAACCGCGAATTCGTCGAGGCTACGGTTGCCTTGATGGTGTGGTGCACCTGGCATCATCAAACGCCGCTCCCGGCAAGAGTTGTGCGTCTCCTCCCACTCGGCGGCGCACCACTTGTCCACCATCTGTGCCCAGCACTGGAGATGCTGGGCGCACCACCACGGAGGCACCTACACGTCATCAAGTATATGACATATAAGAAGATCAAATTAAGCGTACTTAATCTCAGAAAAAATCAGTATTAATGTTCTATATTTACCTGCATGTATTCTTCCCGGGTCAGCCTCATGTTTCTTGCTTGAGTTTTGTTGATCTTCACTCCAAGGTAGGTAGCATTGTATGTTACGATGGCCTGGACGCGCGCCTCGTAATGCATGTCCTTCACGAGTTTATAATAGGCTTTGTGAGCCACACTAGCCGCCTTGGCCTCATATCCCTCCTGGCATCTGAAGAAATCCTGCATATAGACGCGATGTATGCAGTCATTATTTCAAGAATGTCCAATGAATGCGATGTATTGAGCAATGTAGTGCGAGGAAGACTTACCCACAGCTCGGCCGTCACCCGCTCCGCCTTTTTGGCGAATACCCTGCCATCCCGATCTGGTAAATCGGGGAAGGCGACGTAGTGGTCCCACGTGTAGGCCGGCTCCTACCCTCCGCCAAACGCAACCAGGCCAGGGAAGTGTAGCCTGCACAAAAGACCCAGGATGCCATTGACATGGTGTTTGTGATCACTTCCAGCCACAAGCGTCCAACCCCTGCCCAAGTGATTAAGATAAATTATTAGTTTCTATTGTGATTTTCAACATATCAAATGAAAAAGTAGTGATAACATCTAAAGTTACTTACCTAGCCCCAGTGGGTCGAATCAGCGGGCGTCTCTCACGAGGTATCGGTCGCCTCGGGAGGGTCGAGGGACCTCGCAACCAGACACCCGACGAACCAGAGGAAGCGGAACCCCCTGCCGCCTCCTCCTCCTCCTGCTCCTCCTCCTCCTCCTGCTCCTCCTCCTCCTCCCGCTCCTGCTCCTCCTCCCGCTCCCTCTCAAGAGTGCTCCTGCTCCTCCTGCTCCTGCTGCTCCTCCTACTCCTGCTCCTCCTACTCTACAATTTAGCATTACCTACTACAAGTTAAAACATCCATATCATGTCGCAATCCATAGATAAGGGAGGTGAACTACTTGGATTTTGAACAGATCACCATAATTCCATTGAATGGTAATTTCTTTCACGGCCTAACTATCAAGTGGCATGTCCTCCCACAGTTAGCTATCTCTAAAAACTTGCATGTTGCAACTCTAATACTTGCATAAAAGCAACAATCAAGACATTTCCAATCAAGACATTGTGAAGTAATGTCCATGTCCTTCCACATTATCAGGAATGGCTAATCAAGACAAAAAGCAACAATAAGTTACCTAATCCTGTTGCACTAATGGTCCCAGATGGCTTCACTGTGACACTTCTTGCTCTGTTGAAATTAATGACAGTTCCTTGCACAAGCCCAGAAACATCAATATCTTCAACAATCAACACGGCATATCTGCATACAGCATACCAATTACCACCATGGATTACATGCTAAATCAAAAAGTAATCTAAGATGGAGCCTGGGCACTGGGCAGACAGGCAGTGGAGCACTGGAGCTCACCATCACCGGGCAATTCCAAATTTTCAATCCCAATTCCCGATCCCGCCGGTGGGCAGGCAGTGCCGGTGCCACGCCGGGCGGAGGCGGAGGGAGCCGGGCGGAGGCGGAGGGAGCAGGCGGAGGCGGAGGGAGCCGGGCGGAGACGGAGGCGGAGAGAGCCGGCGGAGGCGGAGGAAGCCGAGGCGGAGGGAGCAGGCGGAGGCGGAGGCGGAGGGAGCCGGGCGGAGGCGGAGTGAGCCGGCAGAGGCGGAGGCGGAGGGAGCCGAGGTGGAGGGAGCAGGCGGAGGCGGAGGGAGCGGCGGGGGCGGGGGCGGGGGCGGGGCGGCGGCGGGCTGTGTGTTGTTGTGTGTGTGAGCGCGGCCGTGGGGAAATTAACATTTTGTTTGTGTTGTTTGCCGAGTGCCCCCGATCTGGCACTCGGCAAAGCTCCTTCTTTGCCAAGTGTCGCCCACAAGGCACTCGGCAAAAATTCCTTTTTTAATAAAACTGCCTTTCCTCTCTTTCTTTTCCATAACGTGTTTTACAAATTTGTTCGATTGTACTTTGAAAATGCCTTGTCAAATTCACTCAACAATGCATATTCGATGCTTCTACGAATATTAGACCATTATGTCATGCAGTTATAGCTCAAATTCAATTTATATCAATTAAAATTCTATAATTGCAGTTTAAAAATTAAAATTATCAAACGGATCCGAACAATTACGAAAATTTCACATGAAACAATCTCTGTTGTCGATTGCCTATACAAAAAGTTTTGTAGTCAAACCACAATTCGACCGTCACTTTGACTCCAAATCTTACCGGATCCTTCTCAACTCTATGCTTCTTCTTCAGAAATGCTTCGGTTTGTAAGCATCGTACGTGACAACTTATGCGAAATCTTCTCAATTTTTTACCACAACCTCCACGTATGATGTCATGACATCTTGACAAATCTCATGATTTTCAGACTTCGTTTGCTTTTTTAAAAAATTAAAAACCATTCGGCCACACGTTCGTGGTCGTGTTTCCTGAACAAGATGTTCGAAATTCCTTTTCATTTTACAGGTAAGGCCTCAAACCGGGCTGAATAACATGCATATCATTTTTCTACTCATTTTTTCCTATTATTTGAATCACTTGCAGCTCAAATTTGACTTGATTCAAAAAAATTGCTTGAAATGCAATTAATTAATTAAATATAGCAAACAAATACAAAAATATACCAAATTTTAACATGGAGTACCATATGTTGTATGTGGAGAGTAGAAAAAGTTTGAAGGGTAGGAAAGGAAAAGGTTTTATTTCTTTGCCGAGTGCCGCAAGAAAAACACTCGGCAAAGAGTTCTTTGCCGAGTGTCAGCTCCAGACACTCGGCAAAGTTCTAACGGCGGCGGCTGACCTCTAACGGACGGCGGTTGGTGCCGAGTGTTTTATTTTTGCCGAGTGTTTTCTTGGCAGCACTCGGCAAAGAGCTTCTTTTGCCGAGTGTCTAATCTGAAGCACTCGGCAAAGATATTGTTTGCCGAGTGTTTTATTGTCGCCGAGTGTCCCATGGAGGCACTCGGCAAAGTTGTTGTTTACCGAGTGCCCGATAGATTGCACTCGGCAAAACTCCAGACACTCGGCATACAGCAGCTTTCCAGTAGTGTAGCATATCATATTGGTTGGTGCTAATCAATCATCACACTTACTAGAAATTCGCACAATAAAACTTAAAATTCCTCAAATTGTCTCGTTAATCGAGTATATTAATCAGATGCATAAATAGATATTAGAACTATTATAGTCATATAACAAATAGAACAAAATTGTAAATTACAAGTATTAGAGTTGTTAATAAAATACAACTGTATTTTGGAATATAAACATATGTATTGTGCCGCGGAATTGTTTAGGCGATTTGGCGGGTATACAAATCTCTTAACACTACTAACATAAGAGTTTAATAGGATATCCGGTGGGAAATTAATGTTGCCTCAGAAAACCAAAGCAATGTCTACAATCCGAAATCTACCTGTTAAAACGACATCTACTTTGGAATAGAGACATTAATAGCCATGCTTCCGACATCTATTTTGGAGTAGAGACAGTAATAGTCATGCTTGTGTGGAATGTTGACCTTTATATATTGCATTTGAGTCGCGCACATACATTTGCAGACTGAGGCAGCAGGAAGCCATGCAGCTCCATCTCCTGAGCTGTACTGGAAATCACGCCTCCCCAACACTGCCATACCAGGTTCCATCTCGCAGCTCCTTAACACAGATGCCCCAGTGGTGCACCGCGGGAACGATAAGTTCCGCTTTTATCGCCAGTGGGGCACCGCTGAGGCGGGAAACACTAATAATGCCGAGGTGGGCCCTAGCTTATGCTTATGCTTCCAAGAGAAAGATCTCCGCCCTGGGAAGAAGATGACCATGCACTTCACGAACATCATGGCCGGCTCGAAGTTCCTGCCAGGAAATCAGGCTGATGCCATCCCATTCTCCTCCCAGAAGATCCCAGAGATCCTCAGCCGCTTTGGGTTGAGGCCAGACTCCATGGAGGCAGCGGTCATTACGCGTGCGCTGCATGACTGCGAGCTGCCGCCGATCAAGGGCGAGAAGAAAACCTGCCTCTCGTCGCTGGAGTCATTGGTCGACTATGCCGTGTCCAGCCTTGGGACCAAGAACGTCAAGGCCACAACAACTGTTGTCAGCAAGGATGGGTCGCCGGAGCAAGAGTACACCGTGACCAACGTGAGGTTGATGTCCGGCGCCACAGGCCAGCTCACCTCTTGCCATGCGGAACCGTACGTATATGCGGTGTTCATGTGCCACCGGACACAAGAGACGAGTTCATACGTGGCGTCGATGGTCGGCAAGGACGGCACGGTGGTGGAGGCGGTGGCGGTATGCCACACCAACACGGCGGACTGGAACCCGAAGCACGTCGCCTTCAAGGTGCTCAACGTGAAGCCTGGGACGGTGCCGGTCTGCCACTTCATGCAGCCCGACTCTGTCACCTGGACCCGCAGCGGCTGATGCCGGATACGTGCGCTCGCGGCGTCCATTGGTGTCCTGCTATACGTGGGTGTGTTATCGTGGGCCTTCGTATGCCATAATATATGGTTGTATTCTACGTGTATCGGCTCTTGCTACGGTTTCGTGCTTGCCGTTTGTAATAAGTTGCTTCCATTTGCCGACTAGTTTGTACCAATTAAGTGGACTGCAGAATAATGCAATATGTTCGCATGTTTTTTTTTAAAAAAAAAAGAGGAGCAGGAGAGCTACCCTATGTTAATTCAAAGGAAGAAGTAGCATGATTGAAGTTTGTTTAGGGAGACCAACGGCCCAAGAGTTGCAAAATTAATGGGAGTGTTGTAAACATTCGACTATTTTATATTACTGTATGCTTTTGCCCGTTAATTCATGCTGGTCATCAACTCATGCGTCTACACGTACGGGCTACGCGCCACCACTGAGCAGATCTAAGAGCACGAACCACGGAACAATCCTATATCAATCACAATGCGACAACGCCGCTCCATGGCCTCCTGCTTGAGCTAACGCCGCACCATGGCTCGAGGACTAAACGCTGCAGCGCCTGACTCCCAGCACCAATGCCAGCTTCGCCTACTCCGGCCGCCGCGGGATGCCTCAGGAACCCAACAGTCGAACCGCCTGCCGCACGACAGGACAAGCACTGAAACGTCACAGCAGAGGAAGCCGCCGCCGACAAGGCGACCCACCGGCGACGCCGCAGCTAATCGAAGACACGCCCGCTGCCGCTCAGCCTTCCCCACAGGCAACGCTGCACCGGCACCAACGGAGCCGCTGAAGCCACCGCCGACCACCCGGCTGCACCCGCCGGCATTGCAGGAAGCGGCTCATTGTGGAGTTCATGGGTGGCTATGCCATGGCCTTGAGGCGTGCAGGACCCCGGTGTGTTGGTGGCGGTCTTTTTTGTGTGTGGGTAGTACGTGGGGTGCTGTGGAAGTGCTGGCGAAAGCCTTGCCGGTGTTCTTACCGGTTTCGACAACGATGACGCCTTCGGGCGCCATTTTCCTTCCTGAAGGAGCTGTCATGGCACTCCATAGCCCTCATGTATGTTGATCTCCGGGTGAAAGCCTTGCCTCGGTGAGGCGGGCGGCGTCGGTGATCCTAGTCGCCTACTTGGAGGCGTCGCCTCGGAGGTCCTTCTCCACGCAAAGTAGACCGAAGTTTGGATGGCGCAGTCGGTTGGGGATAGGGGCTTGTTTGAGAGCAAGGACGGAGAAGAAGTTCTGAAACTTAGTCTTTCTAGCTTTTTTCGTAGTCCTTAAGAGATCTTTTTGTTGTTTTTAGCTCCTCAGTTTTAAGAATTTGAGCCTAAGAGCTCGTGTATCTTTTGGCTGTGTATATCCCGCGTGGATATAGAGGCCGGATTTTATATCCTTAATCTAAAAAAACACGTACGGGCTAGCATTTTATTTCTTCTTCCATTCTTATGTAATTCCAAAAGGTCATTACATATTGGCAAAAACATTAGGATGTATTTTTATAGTTTTCAGGTTGTTGATTTCCATCATACCTACAAAGACGTATTTTGGATGTCGCGATTTTTTGAATTTTTACCCAGCACCCACAGACTTCTGCTTTTGTTGAATGGACGAATATACTTATGTTTGGATGTCACAATTTTTGGAATTTTTAGTTCAATATTTACACGTATTTTGGTAATATAATTTTCAGATCTTTTTTATCCCGACTTTATAATTGTTTAATTCAATTCAGGCATGTACCAATGTTTGCATTGCTTGTGAGCGCATGCATGCTCGAACTCGAAGTTGATATCATTTTTGAAAGTGGAACGTGCATGCTTCCAATCTTGTGAGCCGTGTTATCTTGCACCGAGCAGCGGATCAGTCTTTCATGGCTTCTGCCCTCTTTGATTAAACCAACGATGGCAGCATTATATGATTCTTGTGGATGTAGCCAGTGCTCCTGTACGTGGACGATGTCAAAACCTTTGTATGTGTGACCACCAAGGTGCAGGACAGATGATTTTGTATTGGTGGCTTTATTAGGGCTGAGAGCATGTCCGTGTGCATCAGTCAGTTTGCCTTATATATCTCGTTCTCTTGCCCCTTAGCCGGCACAATCTGGTTGGATGTCCTCAGTTCTCTTGGTCCTCCTCGTTCCATTTTTATTTTCCACGATTGCAAGGAAAACGCACACGCACAGTACATATACGGAGTGTGTCCTCTTAGCTTATACCTAAATAGATAGAGACTAGAAATAAGTATGTGACCTTAAAAATTTTCTACTAAAATATATTCGTATATACGTAATAGATAGACACTAGAATTTAAGTCTGAAAACGTATACTTACAACTTCACCGATCCACCGAAAGGTGGTTCCCTCTCCTTGTTCCTTTGATTCCTTAACAAACGGGGCTTCTATCTTGCATATAGTTGGTTAAAAACGAACAATAGGGTTTTTAGATACCTGCAGTGGGTATCCGTAAGATAATATTGTCAATAATGATGCATCTTTCAACTTCTCCATAATTTGGTATGGCAAGTGGGTAGGTGTTTGGATAAGTGACAAGGTAAAATACTGGCATGTGGCCAATTATGGTTGCAATTGGCTCTTGGATGAATCCTGGGAGTCTAGCCTTTCAAAAAATTTAAAAAAAATTTAGAAAATGTGAAGGGAATGAAACATCTACAGTAATAAGTAAGCACACACATATACCTACACCACCACAGTAAAGAAATAGACAAACTGATGCTTGACCGCTTGTACCGATGATGGTGCTAGTTCGACAGTGATGGACTTGTTGTGTTTCAGGTGGCTACAAGAAGTCATTTAACGACACCATTGCATTACCCTGTCCTATTTTGTGTGCATGCACCAGACTAGTCTAGAAGTTTGTATGCTAAATCATAGAAAAGTTGGGCCAGAAATTTTTTCTTAAATAATCGCTAGTCATATTGAAATTTTGTCTATAAACTGACATGGGAGCCTAATTGTAGATACTTGAGTAGTAGCGAAATTTCGGTGCATAAAAGGAGCTTTATTGTACAAACTTGCATATAGTGGATTAAAAACGAATGATAGTGTTCTTAGGTGCATACTGTGTGTATCCGTAAGATAGTATTGTCGATAATGATGTATCCTTTTAACTTCTCCATAAATTAATATGGCAAGTGGGCAATTATTTAGATAAGTGAAAAGGTAAAATCCTGGCATGCAGCCAATTGTGATTGCAATTGGCTGTTGGATGTACCTGGGAGTCTGCGCATCAAAGATTCTCAAGCAACCTAAGGTATAGTATGGATCACACAAAAAAAAGAGTGTTGCCAGATCGTAGTGCCTGCTGTTCAAATCAAGCTTTTGGGACATGCATGTATGTCACTTCATGTTACTATTCCTGGTCCAAAATGGACTGTTGTTGATTTTCTATGATCATGAAAACACAACTCCTATTTCTCATTCTTTTCATAGTATATTTGTAAATATGAGAAAAGGGCAATATTATGGAGTACTTTTTTTTACTTTTATGACGAAATAAGGTCCTGCTCATTTTGGCTTCGACTTCTAGTTTCTGGTTTATTTTTCACTATTCCTAAATTTCGTCTTTTTCTGATGTTTTGGATTTTTAAGCTTTTTACCAGTTCTTTTTTCCGTATTCGTTTGCATTACACGTGCTAGGCTAAACCCTTTTTTATTTTAAAATTTTTTTAAATTTAATTATGCCAAATAAGCTATTATCAGTTACAGTGTAATTTTAGCTAGCTATAGTGAAATTTAGCCATAAGCCATAATAATTCAGCACAATGGAGCACCATCTAAGTCTACTCATTCATATTATCTATATATGTCACTACTACAGAAAAGGTCATCACAGACGGTTCGAAAACGTCATCACAGACGGTTTTGTGAACCGTCTGTATTTATGGGTCAGTGATAATCGAAGGTCATCACAGACGGTTTTTAGTTAAAAACCGTCTGTAATACTGATCTTCACAGACGGTTTTTGAGTAAAAACCGTCTGTGATAGCTATAATCACAGACGGTTTTTAACTAAAAACCGTCTGTGCTATTCTCTTCTACCCCTAAATCTATTTATGTTTATTGGCTAGCCTCAGGAAATGCTAGCCATGCTCTCTGAAACAAGCAGATCAACATGTACATGTATACATCCAATTCACATCTCAATTCATTTCACAAACATAAAACATCCATTTCGCAAATCAATTAATTGAAATGAGAACAAGCAAATACAGTATGAAACACAGTACACATTTTAATATTAGAGTCTACCATTACAAGAATAGACAGACAAACAACAAACAATAAAGAGGAGGAGAACAACAAACAGGTTGCTCATCTAGCTAACACAACAAGAACAGAGAAAAGCAAAGATCCTCTATGCCTAGGCCTTCTCGCCCCTGATGCAGCGCGCGAGCTGGATGTCTTTGACGCCCATCATCGTCGGTGTTGATTGAGCGCTGCCTTGGCACGAGCTAGTTGGTTCTGCGGTGTCTTGCCTCCCGTTGACGTGTGCGTCGTCTGCAAGGAGGAGGACAGCAAGGAGGAGGAGAGCAGCAAGGAGGAGAAGAACAACAAGAGGAGGAGAACAAGGACAGCAAGGAGGAGGAAACTAGCAAGGAGGTTGGGTTTTGGTAATATTTATAGGGGAGGGAGAGGGAGGAAGAGGCGGGAGTTCGAAATTTTGGGCGCGGGAAAAGAGAGGCGGAGCTACGATCCGTGGGGTGAGGAGGATTGACGGGCCCAGTGGTCAGATTATCACAGATGGTTCTATTGGCTAGAACCGTCTGTGATGAATGAATATCACAGACGGTTCTATATATAGAACCGTCTATGAATTAGAGCACAGAATTTTATATACCGATGCAATATAAACAACTAGTATGAAAAGATAAAATAGCAAAGTTTTATATAGCTTATATACACTCATTTGAAAGGTTTCGACGAGATCTACAATTTTGCAGTTGAAGCAAAATCCAAATTCCGAAAGGAAGACCAAGAAAAAGGGCAAAAACAGACATCAAAAACTTGCGACATAGGTTTAGGTCCAAAGATGGCCCATTTTTGGGGTCTTGGAGGGTGACTGGTGCAAGCGGGTCATTTTTTTGGATCGGGCTCGTCGTTAGCTTTCCAACGAGTACAAGAACGTCGAAAACGGACACCATATGCAAAAGTTATGCCCGTTTTACTGAAGGTATGTCAAAACTGAATTCTACTCGGACTCAGGCGGGAAATTATGAAATTTTGGGGAATTGCAAGGCGGGAAACATATCACAGACGGTTTTTAATAAAAAACCGTCTGTAATATTCCAGTATCACAGACGGTTTTATAATAAAAACCGTCTGTGATAATCTGGAATATCACAGATGGTTTTTATTATAAAACCGTCTGTGATATTCCAGTATCACAGACGGTTCAGAGGTAAGAACCATCTGTGATACTCCTTTTTCCCGCCACAAATACCACAGACGGCCTTCAAATTAAAACCGTCTGTAATAGTGTACATCACAGACGGTTTCACAAAACCGTCTGTGATTTGGCGTCTACTATTAGCCTTTCTGTAGTAGTGTGTGCTTCGTCGTAAGTACATAAAAATATATCATTGGCTAAACTTAAACATATATTGATTGCATGCAAACCTTATAGTAACATCTATTTCAGATTGGATGATGTAATATTCATCAAAAAAAAACCTAAGGACACTGAAAGAAAGAAAATTACAATCAGGTAATACTCCTCCGTACACCAGAGAAGAAATTGATATTGGTGGACATCTCGCCGGCAGTTGAATCGCATGCCGGTCAGATATGGGGAATGCAAAGTATCCGCAGGTGATCAACGACGACGAGGAGTCTTTCCTTGGGTCGAGTGGTTCTAAGGGACAGCGCGGGCGTTACAGAAGGTCGTCGGTGTTTGGCCTGGCAATGGAGCCCCGTGGACCAAACATGAAGGCCGGCGACCCCAACCACGGCAGCTGATTTCGACGGGTGTTTTTTTTGGGGGGGGGCAACTGATCCGATAGATCCAGACTAGAGAAGACGGAGGTAAAGTGAAACAAACCAAATTTTCAAAAGAAACCTGAATTTTCTTTGAATTTGATTCCCTTTCATCCCTAGTCTAAATCCGCATGAATCTTAACCAAAACCTGCCCCTAATCCCTGCCGACACTGCCTCATCGGAGGAGATTTCGCACGATACTATGCATTGTCCGAAAACCGCCGCCGCCGCCCAGGCTGTCTCGCTCTCTCCCGCCCTTTCTCACACCTTCCCTCTCTCTGCCCCCTCTGCCACACTTAGTAATATTAAAAGTATTATTAATGTAATCACAATAGATTAGGAACTCAACAATCTTTTACTACTAAGAGTCTTGGCATTTTGCCGATAGAATTTCAAAAAGTGAATCTAGGATAAGGAAATATCACGGGAGGCCACGAGATGGCTTAGGCCCATGATCTTATCCTAGGGTGGAGGCATGGTATGAAATGGTGACAGTGCTGCGAGCGCTGAACATGGGTTTGTGAATAGAATTTGCCTCAGTGAAAATGTAAAGACTAGACCCTTATGTCAAGTAAAGAACATAGCAACCGCTCAACCACAAGCATTGACTTGTCAAATCTGGTTTAGTAGCTGCTCAAATCAATTGAGTATCTACATAATGGTATGATATACTGTTCCAGAAAGGGAACAGCCGGCGTTGGGTTGTGGTATGGAAACGGTAAAACCATACTTTCACAACGGTAGGCTCCGCTTTGTTACGCCGCCGTATTCCGTGAAAAAGGGTCCATAGTCTATCGGGTAGAGGCTACATAAAGAGATGAGCAGTGAAACAACCTTATTTTCTCAACTCAGTCATGAGGGTTGAGGAATCTTGTGGGTAAAATTGGGCAGCTCTGCAGAGTCAATTATAAATAGTATTCGAATACACCATGCTTCCGGTATATGAAGCTGTGTTTAATGGGTGATTCCAATAGCAAAGCATAAGTAGATTTGGAATTGTTTTGGAAATGGGGAAGTCTGTTAATCAAGTTTAGAAACCCCCCCCCCCCCAAATTCCTTAAGAAGTTTATGATTTGATATTTCATGTTTAAAAGCAAAGTGTTTACAAACAAAATTGTATCCACATAAAAAATGAACTGCTTTACCCTATTTCATGGCAATCTCTTGCATGTAGTTAAATAGCATTTCCCATGTGACTTGTTGAGTACGGTTGGTTGTACTTATACTTGCTAAAATTATAAACAGAGAATGCATGTCAAGAAAATGATGGAGTTTATCAAGACAACGCTGATTTCTATGATATAGACGACGCCTGGTGTTAGGGTTTATTCTACACTCAGACCTGCCTATGGAGTTTCTTTTGGTAATTAACTTTAGGTTGTATGCCCCTCTGTGTAAAACTTGGCTTCTAAGTCTTAATTTTGTAATAAAGTTTGGCTTTTATGTTTAAACTTGTTTTGGCAATGATGTACACTCATCTACAGTACTCGCAGCTGAACAATCCTGAGCAGTTGCGAGGGTAACCTAACGTCCCCAGAAATGGGGGTGTTACAGAGTGGCAACTCCTGAGTTGTAGGTGGAAGATCCGTATCTCGTGGCGGATGACAGTGCCAACAAACTCCGGATCTCAGAGGGCGAAAAATGCCAATCCCGCAACAGTCAAAGCACTAGAGGAGACTAAGCCAGCTCATACAAGTAAAAGACTATATCGGACGCTGAAATGGAGTATGTTGTAGGGGTGGCCCCCACCTAAGCCCAGCAGGCCTGTTAAGGGGATGTAAGGCCCAAAACGGGATATGTGTAATGACATAAATGCCCCTGAGGGGGATACTCGAATGTGAGGGTGTAATTGTAAAAGCACTCCCCATGTGGATGTATATATACAATGTAGGTCATGGAGAAGACCAGAGACCATTGCTCATCTAGCTCTCCACTACCATACTCTATCTCTCTGTTTGGTCTGTAACCACAATAGTTAGCGCCGTCCGTGGGGAGCGGCAGGAGCAAGCCTCCAGATCCAAAGGAGGATGGCACCAAAGAAGGCTTCTCCATCGGCAAAGAAGAAGAAGAAGACGGAGGTGGCGAAATCTCGCGTCAACACCAGGGCTTCGGCTCTAGCAGCTGCAGGTATGGGTGGCGATGCAGGCGCGACGCCCAACCCCGCCGTCACCGACGCGACGACCGACCCCGTCGTTATCGCCGCAACGACCAGCCCTGTCGTCACCGCCACGACGACCAACCCCGCCGTCACCGCCGCAACGACCAGCCCCGTCGTCATCGCTGCAACGACCAACCCCGCCGTCACCACACCGATGGCCAACCTTGATGGCGGCAACGCAGGCGCGCCCATTTTCCCACCCGACATAGTGAGCGTCCCCGGCGACGGCGTGGTCCTCGCCACCAGCTCCAGGGTCCCCAGGGCAACACGGCGGGCAGCTCCGGCGCGCAGGCCGTCATCACCCCCGTGCCGGTCGCGTCGCCGGGCACACCGGCGGCCCCAACCACGTCCGCGGCGGAGACCGCCCTGCTGGCGGCCCTCAACGCATTCCAGCGGGAGTTGACGGACCTCCGCGGGGCCGTGCGGGACATGCAGGAGGTTCGAAGCCAGCAGACCCCGCTAGCGGTCGCATCGGAGCCCACGCCGGACAGGGCGGACAGCCGCGACGCCCCCACATCCAGCCGCGTCCCGATACGACGTGTGGATCCGGAGTCCCCGCTCTTCGTGGGCCTGCAGCAGGCGGCGTGGCCGGAAGACTTTAAGTTCCCCAGCGCTATCGAATCCTATAAAGTCGACACGGACCCGCGCGAGTTTGTGCACGTATACGAAACTGCCATCGAAGCTGCGGGCGGGGACGACACCACGAAGGCGAAGGGACTCCCCCTCGCACTACAAGGTGTGGCGCTCTCTTGGTTTTTTACCATAGAGCCGAACTCCATCTACGCGTGGGAGCAGATCCGCGACCGCCTCTATAACAACTTCCAGGGGAATTACGTCGAGCGAGTCGACGCCGATCAGCTCTTCGTAGTGAGGCAAAAGCCTTCAGAGAAGCTGCGGGATTATTTCAAACGCTTTGTGAAGGTACGTTGCCAGGTCAAGGATGTTAACGAAGCAACCATCATCAATGCAGCCATACAGGGCCTTCGCCCCGGCCCGATGGCCGAATACAATGCAGCTGCAAGCCCCGGAGGGGGCCCAGCGCAGGGTCATCAATGTCATATCTGGAAGTTCCTCGATGGAGTTTGCCTCGGCATAGCAGCAGAAAGCCTATGCAAGGAGACTACACCACGTGGCGGCGTACTCGGCGCAGGCACCTCCAGATTGGGCACAGCACGAGGTCACCTTCACGCCCGCCGATGCTCAAGGTGTGGAATTCCCCCATCAAGATCCCCTCGTCATCCAGGCCGCCATCGCGGGGTGCGACGTTGGCCGCATTCTGGTAGATGGCGGCAGTTCTGCAAACATCCTGTTCGTGGCAGCTTTTGACCAGATGGGGATCCCTCGAAGCCGACTAGGCTCCTCGGGAATCCCCTACAAGGCTTCGAAGGACAACCCCTGCGGGTGCTAGGACAGGTATGCCTGCAGATCTCCTTTGGCTAGGGCGATAATGTACGGAGTGAAGATGCCATCTTCGACGTCGTCGATATCCTGTACCCGTACAATGCTATTCTGGGGCGACCAATCCTCAACTCCTTCGGAGCGGTGCCTCACCACGGCTTCCTATGCATGAAACTACCAGGCCCGCGGGCCATTATCACTATCTGTGGCGACCAGGGCATGGCCCGTCAGATCGAGCTAGGCACCAGAGGTCTGCACCGCGGGGCTCAACAGAAGGGCTAGGACGGCGTCCTAGCAGATCAGAATGGTGAACCCCAGCGCAGATCGTCCTGTTACCAAAGGCTCCGGTCGCATCAGCAGCAGGTGGTTAGCGCCTCCACGCAGACCGTCCTGTTACCAGAGACTCCGGTCGCGTCAGCAGCAGGTGGTTAGTGCCTCCGGTTTTTTGTAATCGCTCACCCGCGCAAACGGGAATTTAATAAAGTTCACCGTTTGCCGCAATCTACTCACTCCCTATAGAGTTACACGGTGAGCTCGTGCGGAGGCCCGTCCCCGCACGGGACGCCTCCACACGCACTCTACGGAGTATAAATAAATCGCCGACCCGCAACGCGCGGAGGCTTGCCTCCACGCGCAGTCTACGGACTCTAAATAAGACATAGCGTCGAGGTCCTCCTCCGCACGCACTCTACAGAGTATAAATAAATCGTCGACCTGCAACGCGCGGAGGCTTGCCTCCACGCGCAGTCTACGGACTTTAAATAAGATGTAGCGTCGAGGTCCGCCTCCGCACGCACTCTACGGAGTATAAATAGATCGCCGACCCGCAACGCGCGGAGGCTTGCCTCCGCGCGCAGTCTACAGACTCTAAATAAGACGTAGCGTCGAGGTCCACCTCCGCACGCACTCTACGGAGTATAAATGAATCGCCGACCTGCAACGCGCGAAGGCTTGCCTCCGCGCGCAGTCTACGGACTCTAAATAAGACGTAGCACCGAGGTTCGCCTCCGCACGCACTCTGCGGAGTATAAACAAGACACGGATATCCCCGCCCCCGTGCAGGCCCTATCCCTGTGCGCAGCGTTAGCACCTACCTCAACTAGGCGCCAGCTCTGCTGCCACCACTTCGAAGGGTAGGGGACGGGGCGCTTGTGCGTCTAGCTCGACTAGGCGCCAGCTCCGCCGCCACCACTTCGAAGGGTAGGGGATGGAGCGCTCGCGCGTCTACCTCGACTAGGCGCCAGCTCCGCCGCCACCACTTCGAAGGGTAGGGGACGGAGTGCTCGCGCGTCTACCTCGACTAGGCGCCAGCTCTGCTACCACCACTTCGAAGGGTAGGGGACGGAGCGCTAGCGCGTCTACCTCGACTAGGCGCCAGCCCCGCTGCCACCACTTCGAAGGGTAGGTGACGGAGCGCCTGCCCGTTTTGACTAGGCACTTGCGTGTCTACCTCGGCTACCCTACCCCCGCTAGGCGATAATTCTAGTGCACGGGCGGACCCAAGCAGACGCAACCATCAAACGCAGATGAACATTAGTTGGCCTACATGTGAGAAGGTAACCGCGTGCAGGTATAAGATCAGTAGCTGGGGGTGACTAAGGAACGACCAGCGACACCGACGTACTTATACCCGGCGAGGAGTCGCCAGCCTGGCGGGAGGTCAATCGGCGGCGCGCCAATCGACGGGAGCGCAATCGACGGGTACCCGGCGGCCCAACTTCCCACGACGGACAAGCGCAATTGCTCGGCGCCAGCGAGGCGCGCACTGGAAGGCGGACAGACGCAGCCACGGCTCCTCCACCGCGTGCCCCGCTTTTCTAGGGAAAGAGCGAACGGCCGCGGCTACGCAACCGCCAGTAGATAAATTTTGAATAGGTAATATATGTGTTAGACAAATTTTGGGAATAAGATATTAACATTTAGAAATGGATGGTCGATCTTTGAATTGGGTGAATTTGGGTTTTATTGAAATTTAATTTGGCAGAACGGAGGTCGGAAATGGATTCACAGGGTCGAAACAGTCAAATAGGGGTATTTTTTGTAATTTCGGGCTTGATTGAGCAGTAACGGGTCAAGTTACTATTCACTACGGGTTTCCACTATTCATTGCGGATCGGGCAGCTACAGTACCGAATCCATACAGTGGCGGGTCTGTTTTCTCGGGTGAACAGTGTTCAACAGTAACGGGCTCGGCCCATTCGGCGCGCAAGCGCGGACCGTGGATGACGACGCGGATGGTCAGGATTGAGCCGCGTCATCGTCGCCTTCCTCCTCCTCCTATCTCCTGGCAAAGGTCGTCGACAGTAACCAAGAGCATCTACGGGTTCGTTAGGGTCTTGGGGTCCCATTTTTGAGGTTGGCCAGACTTGAAGGGCAACGAATGTGGCCAATGGTGAGAGGAGGTGGCGCTGGTCATGGCATGGCACAAGGCGACTCCGGTGGACATCTGACGAGTTGCTAGGGTTTTTAACCATTTACGGGCCAAGGTGAACTCGGTGGTAAAAGTGGCTTAGGCTGGGATAACTCTGGTTAGGCTGTCCACGGTGAGGTCCCTTCCACCAGCAAGGGCTCACGTTGCCAGAGCTCTTGAGCTACGCTCGAGTTAAGGCGAGCTCGGTGGTGATATCAACATGCTTTGGGGATGCTATGGACGAAGGCAATTGAATTTATATTGAGAAATGAAGGAGATTGCAGAGAGGGCTTACCGTCGTAGGGAGACAACAGCGCCGGTGATTGTGAGCAGGGAAAAGCAATTGGCTGCACGGGAGGGTTACGTGGGGTGTATACAAGCTTTCGAGTAGCTTCAATAAAGCTTTAAGGCGTCTGAGAGGCGGTTGCACAGGTAGGCGGTTCGGGGGATTTTCTTGAGCGTGCGAGCGAAGAGGGCAGGGGCTCTGTAGAGGGAGTAAGAGCATTGGCGACGTGGCTCTGTGGCTTCTGCAATAGTTGATAAGGTTTGACTTTGGGGTACGGAGGCAAGAACGTTGTCGGGAGCAGAGAGCCGCAGCGAGGGAGAGAGGAAATCGGGCGGAGTAGCACGCAAGGCGAGGGAAAGAGCAACAGAAGCTGGGCGACTTGACTGGCAGGGTCACGGTGCTAGCTTGGTGTGAACGCGCGATTGAGGGCGGTTGCAATCCAATGAGACAGCAGCGCGGCACGAGGGAAAGCGACAAGGCAGAGAGGCGGTGGAGAGGCAGCATCGCCCAGAGGCGCCAGCGAGAGGAGGAAACGGAAAGGACCAAAAGGGAAAGCGGGATTTCGCCGAGGTTTGCCAAAAAGGGAAAGAAATCCGAATTCAAAAGAATTTCAAGAAATTTCAAAATTTTGAAAATTTTCGGGTTGTTTCACTACGGTTTCGTGCTTGCTGTTTGTAATAAGTTGCTTCCATTTGCAGACTAGTTCGTACCAAGTGGACCGCTTATTGTGTGTTTAATCCATTTGCACCCAAGCAGAATAATGTAATATGTTTGCATGTTTTTTTAAAGCGGAGCAGCAGCGCTACCCTATATTAATTCAAAGGAAGAAGTAGCATGATTGAAGTTTGTTTAGGGAGACCAACGGCCCAAGAGTGCAAAATAAATTTATATTAATTTTGTAGGACCGAAGCAACAGATGGGGATGAATGGTGCCTTCAAACCTCCCCAAGTATTCATACAACTCTTCTTCTCCAATAACTACCGAGACAGAGATTGACTGCTTACTGCAAGCCGAGAAAACAGACTAAAAACAAACGCGCCGAAAACAGACAGAGCAAACTGCGTGGTCGAAAGACTCTCTGCCATGGTCGAAACGACCAATCGGGTATTTGTCTGTGTACAGAGTAGTCGAAAGCCAACTGGTGGTCAATCGATCAACTCGGTCATGGACAGATGGCTCTCTGGTCGAAATCACGTGGTCGTAAGCCAACAGGTGGTCGAATGACCGATGTGGTAGGAACCCGATTACTGCGACAAAGAATCAGCGTGGTCAAAAGGGGTGCAATGTGGTCTGGTACTTGACCGTGGTCAAAACCAACATTTTTGTAAATCCGGTCGACGTACCAGACAAGGGTTGCACCGAAATCGACTACACACAACCAGAAAAGCAAGAAGACAAGTGGTCGATAGAAGTAGCCGTGGTCGAAGACAAAACAGAATATGGTTGGGAGGCGCACACCCGCAAGGCCAAGATTTCAAATAAATTGCGACTTAAAGATCAATTGGCAAGGAACTTTGCACATAGAGAGAAGAGGAACTCAAAAGGATGCACTGACGATTAATTGAAAGATTATCAACAAGAACAAGATCTCTGCTAGAAATTGCAGAGAGTGCGCTTACAACAATATCTGAGGAGGAGAAGAACTACGATCAGACCTTGCTCTCGGTAATAGACTAGCCAAGAGGCTTTGAGGATGATTGCCAATTCAGAGCAAGTCGAATCCTGAGCAACCCGAAAGCAAATAACCTCTCAATCAGAAGAGAAGATAGAATACAGAAAAACTCGAACAAGTCAAGCAAAACATCAATTAGACAAATGAACTCGAAAGAAGCATACAGATCGATGTATTGCATTTATGGAGGTTTCTACAGCCACTCCATCCGAAGGACCAGAGCACAATCGCTCCAACATAGAGAACAACTCACGCAAGAATAGAAAGTAAAACCCCAGAGCTTCTCAGAAAACCTCAACTCACATTGGTGCTCTACCTTCCAATTTATAGCCTTCACTAGCAGGGGGAGGGGGGTAACTCGTTAACCCCAACTAACACCGGGTTTTACACATGACAACCTCGCGACAACCCGCTAACACAGACAGGTCACAGTGCTTTAATAGAAACCGCTTTCTTTGCAGGCCTGAGTCAATTCTCCAAATTGCCCCTCACGCACCTTCCCGGGAAGCTTCCCGTTTCCTTGCCGACCACGCTTGCAACCACCTGGTGACCCTCAATCATCTTCAGCTTCTCCGACCGCTCTGGACCTCAATACCACATGTGTCTAGTTCCGATCATTCCAGCCTCACCATGACCTACCTCCAAGGTCCTGCAAGCATCACAGCAAAGCAAAACATCATATAGAACCGCTCTAGAAACTGAGATCATACATCTACATCAGAAGAATGTACTCATAAAACACCCCAACTAGTCGTAAACCACTTACGACCGGTCGAACTCACAAGACATGCAATGCTCATAGCCTACGACTGCACTGCACGTTGATACGACCACCCAGAAGTTGGTACGACTATGAGAACAGAAGCTACGACCATCACTAACAGCCTTCAACCACGTGCAAGACTGCTACGACCATCGAGACCACAAGCTATGACTTACTCAAGCTGATTGCTACGACTTCCGACCGCTAAGACAATCACTACGACTTGTTAGAGCTGATCGCAACCACTTCCGACTGCTAAGACAGTCACTACGACCACATCGGAACAGGTCGCAACGACTTACAACCGCTCAGGAAAATCGCTACGACCATGACCAGTCGAAGCTACTGACTCCCGATCGCAATGGTCGAAGCTACCGACCACTAACCGTAGTGGTCGAAGCTACGACCACCGACCACGGCGATTGAAGCTACCGTGCTCGAAGCCCCTTTCGACCACATTCAACGTGGTCAAAGCACCTTCCGACCACGTTCAGTGCTTCACAACGTGGTCAAAGTCCTTTCTGATCACGTTCAACGTGGTCGAAGCACCTTCCGACCACGTTCAATGCTTCCTAATGTGGTCGAAGTCCCTTCCAACCACGTTCAATGTGGTCAAAGCACCTTCTGACCATGTTCAATGTGCACTGCCGTGGTCGTATCGCCCTTCGACCACGTCTTCTTCTAGTTTGCCGTGGTCGTAATGCCTTCCGACCATGTTTGCTGTGGTCGTAATGCCTTCTGACCACGTCTTCTTCTGGTTTGCTGTGGTCGTAAGAGTCAATCGACAACGTGGTCAAAGATCTTTCAGCCGACCCATCTACTGACAACATGGTCGAAGATCTTTCAGCCGACCCGTCTGCCGAGAACGTGGTCGAAACTGGTCTGCCGACCACTCAATAGGGCTTGCGACTTTGCAGAGACAGCACAACATGGTCATAACTGGTCTGCCGACCACGTACATTCGACAACGTGGTTGTAAGATGATAGCACTAGCAGTCCTGATCTTTTGATGAAAGTGGTAGATTCGATTGGGGAAGGAGATAATGTTGATGACCCGACTACAACCCCCCAAGGACGTTGCACCTTAGCTATCGATACACCAACTCCAGAGGTTGTTCGTGACCATGTCGGAGCACAATCAACCTAACCACGAGGGTCCTTGTTCCTGCAAGCATTCGAATAATAGGCAAGAACAAGATGAACAACAATTCAATTGAAGATGTAAGTTTCAATTTGAAACGGAAAAACGGTGGGGTTTCGAAGACAAGTATTCAAACGGTCTTGTCGACATGCGTGAAAACAAGGTGAAGTAGCAAAGGCTAACTTAGTCTATCAAAACTCAAACCCTAGAAGAGCGTGCGGCTGCCTATTTAAAAGACACAGGAGGTAGAGGGTCGACCAAACACTTGGAAGCTGAATAGGACTCGATTACAAGGCCCAAGGCCTACTTTGACTCGGATTGGAAAAGTGACATGACTTGTTTGGCAGTTTTTGATCGGCTCGAACAGAGTTTGGAGGTGAGACCCAGATCCATCTGAAAGTAGACTCCAAGATCTTTCCAAAGAGTACTCACGGGCCCCGAGAAACCTTCTGGATCAAAAGTTATGGCCATTTGAAGTAGACACTGTTAAGAAGGCCGAATTTGAGTCGAACTCGCGAATAGGACTTGGATTGTGCTTGATGGTTCCACTTCTACACTTGAGTTTGCGTGGTTCTTCCCCATGGTTCCTAAGGACGATTAAATCATCATAAGAATTAAGTAGTATTCCATTCTTTAAGACATTTGTATGCAAAGTTAGAAACACATTCACCTGATGGTTAAGTTGACGTGCTCGCGCTCGAGTCATTGGTCCTTGTATCATTAGTCATTGGTCCTTGGATGTAGCCAGTGATCCTTTATGTGGATGATGTTAAAACCTTTGTATGTGTGACCACCAAGATGCAGGATAGATGATTTTGTATTGGTGGCTTTATTAGGGCTGAGAGCATGTCCATGTGCATCAGTCAGTTTGCCTTATATATCTCGTTCTCTTGCCCCTTAGTCGGACACAATCTATTGGATGTCCATAGTTCTCTTGGTCCTCCTCATTCCATTCTTTCCCACGATTGCAAGAATGCACGCGCGCAGTACATATACGATCGAGTGTGCCCTCTTAGCTTATACCTAAATAGATAGAGACTAGAAATAAATATGTGACCTTAAAATTTTTCTACTAAAATATATTCGTGTATATATAATAGATAGATATTAGAATTTAAATCTTGATAGGTGATACTTACAACTTCACCGATCCACCAAAAGGTGGTTCCCCCTCCTCGTTCCTTTGATTCCTTAACAAATGGTAGGGGTGCAATCGGGTCGAATTCGAACAGATATTGCTGATACCGTATCTTAACCCATATTTTTTTCTTGGATTCGAGGTCGGATACGGTAAAACCGGATACGAATACGAATTCAGAGTATTCAGAATTTCGAATACGGTGCCGCCGGAACGGATACTTGACGGTTCGGATCGAAAACGGATAATGTAGACGGATAGTACGTGCATACGGAAAGGAACATATGCTAAACCATACCACCATCACTTCAAGCCTTAAACTGTTAGACATAAGTACATAATAGTGATTATAATTCATCAGCCGAAGATGGTGTGGCGTTTCCCCCTAAATTGCCCATTGAGGTGTGGCGTTTCAAGATGAATCTTGATTCTTGACGGACAACATTTTCTTTTTCTAGGCTAAAGAAATTTTACTAAATTAAGGTAGAGATAGTAGGAAATTGGGGATAATAGACTTTTGACAAATTTACCTGTTCATTTACTGAAGGCTGAAGCACGCCAAAATTCATCGTTTAATAATACTCTGATTACATGCTTTTCATTCCATTAACCCAACCCATTGCACCCCTACCGCCAGGAACCCAAAATCTCCCCTTCTGCCGCCAGCCGCCATCAGTGATTCCCTCTTCTCTCCGATCCCCAAAATGGAACCCCCGTATCGAGAACTACCTCACAGTACCCTCCCTAGCCGCCGAGAACCTCGCCATCGCCGAAGAGCGGAGACACCTCTGTCTCTGCCTCTCTGCCGCGTGTGCACGGCGAGAGGAGGAAGACGACCGACGTGGCCGCATCTCCACCGTCCTCTCCCCTCTGTTGCCATATAACGTCGACCGTCGGATGGCACATCTCCTCTGCCATCAGATGCCACTAAACACACCTCTCCGCAGCCACCCGATCAAGCATCCTCTGCCATCGTCCGATCCACTCCACCTCATCACATCCCGTCCACCCATTCCCTCAGCATCTCCACTGTCCGCCTAAGCAGCACGTCGGCCATCCAGACTGCGTAGGCGCGCGCGCGTGGGCCGAGCCGCTCGGCCTCCTCACCCCACCGGTCGTTTCTGCGTGGGCCACGCGGGCCATTTCTCGCCCAGGCCGCGCTGTAGCGCCGGGCCGGCCCAATTCTGTGCAAATGAATTCCAGATATTTATCTTTTTCCAAAAATCCAGAAAATCTGAGAGACCATGTGGCGGTATCCCCATGTTTGTGATGAGTAATTGACGGTTATATTAGTGAGTTTGAGTTTATTTTGGGTATTCTAGGGTTGGGTACCTTTTACTTATGCTATTGTTGATTTGTTGTTTCGTGCGGTGCTATGTGATGGTTTGCTTGTCTGTGTGACTGCAGGACTTCGGAGCTAGGTCATGGTGAGGCGAGGAGGACCGGGACTAGGCACAGGAGGTGTTGAGGTCCAGATGGTCGGTGACGCCGAAGATGATCGAGGCTGGTGAGGTGGTTGTGAGTCGGGAGACGAGGAACCGGAGCTGGAGCTACCGGTGACGGATACGACGGGCGACGACGAGAGAATCGAGACTAGGCTCAGGGAGGAGTCGGAGGTCCAGACGGTTGGAGATCGGTTGCGGTCGTGCGCGACAGAATAGACTAGGACTAGACTCGGGTGGAGTCGAAGGTCTCAATTGGTGTCGGGTGGATACGACGGGCAGCGACGAGAGGATCGGGACTAGGCTCAGGGAGGAGTCAGAGGTCTAGACAGTTAGGATGCCGAGTGTGGTCGTGTGCAGCAAAGCGGACCGGACTAGACTCAGGGAGGAGTCGAGGTCCAGACGGTCAATGTGCCGGACGCGGAAAGCTTCCGGGAAGGTGCTTGAGGGGTAATTTGGTAAATTGACTCAAGCAAATGTGTGGAGGAGGTGATTTTCCCTCCAAATTCTGGTTGTGTTGACTTTTGCTCATGGGGTAGTGAGGTGAGGGAGTGGAGGTTGTATGCCACTTCTTGTTTTTCTTCTTCTGGTTGTGTGTGTGGCCTTAAGAAGAGGAGCTCAACTAGGTTAGGATATGGGAATGGAGTGAGCCAAGCAATAGAGGGTGTTCTTTGAGTGTAGTGCTTATGCTCTGTGTGTGTACGTGTGTTCTCAGAGGAGAAGCATGTAGTGAATCTCATTTCCCAACTGCGTATGGGGACTTAGTTGTTGTAAACATCTTGTAATCTTTCATCTCTTTTCAATATGAGAAAGATTGTGTTGGGTTGTTTCTCTTTCTTGCTCATTCTGTGATGGATTTCGTTTTTCAAGCTTACTCTCAGTTCTTCTCTGTTGGAAATAAATTTGAGTTGAATCTTTGCTAGAACAGCTGTTTCTTGGTTGCTCTGTGATGGTAATATAATCATGGCCATATGACCAATCCATTGCCTAGAGAAAATGGAAGATTCAATGTCTCCTGTGATTTCTGAATCCTTTGCTAAATTTCCTCTGTTTCATGGAATCTAGGGTTTCATGTCAAGGGAATCTTCGAGATTTGTGTTTTCAAGTCCCCTTGTCATTGCTAAGCTGATTTCAAAAGTTCATGAGCAAAGAATTCAAGATTGATGAGCAAATTGAAAATCTGTCCATTCACAACTCATTTTTCAGATTTTAGCTCAAATCTTGATTTCTTGATCCCTTTATGAATTCTTTTGTTCCCAGAGGTCTTAGAACTATTGAATGTGTATTCTTGGTCTTTAGGCCTCAGAAGAACAGCTGAGATTTATCAATTTCTTAATTTTCTAGAGATCTTAGTTATTTCAGTTTCGGGCCTGCCTGCTTTCTGCTCTAAATCAGTATAACTGGTCAGACCGGATTTAGTTTGGCGGTCAGACCGCATTATGGCCGGCGGTCAGACAGAAGTAGAGCCGGCGGTCAGACCAGCGTTAACAGGGCGGTCTGACGGCCCCATGTTGAGCGGTCTGACCGGTCCATCTCGAGCAGTCTGACCGCCCTGCCGAGTTCCTCTGGTTCTTCTGTGAAGCTTCTTCTCTTGTTTGCTTTGCTTTGGTTTTTCGCTATACTTCTTCCTCTGATTAGTGTAGATTTCCAGAGAGCATGAATCTTTTTCATAGCTTTTCATAGCTATCTGAGGAGATTACATTGTGGTACTTTTGGGGGCATTTTTAGAGAGGCGCCATTCACCCCTCCTCTTTGCCATTTCTGATCCTACAAAATCCAAATAAATTCTAGAAAATCACAGAAAATCCCAAAAATTCCCAAATTTCATCACTTTGCTCCTTTTGATGCCCTGAATCCATTTTGGCCTCCACTTTCCCAAAATGTTCCCAGAAAATTCAAAAATCTCCCATTTGAATATTTATGCATTTTACTCCTTTTTCATAGATTAATTTTTCCTCGCTTGATTTGTCTCAAGCCGGACTTATGTTATTTTTGTGTGTTTGCGCTAGTTTCGGAGATCTCGGAAGCTTCGGTGCAGGGCCAGGATCAGGGAATTGCTACTTTCAAGATCGCCGAGATCGTCTAGATTCACGGCAAGTTGCAAAACCTTGATCATATTGAATCCCATTTGTTTAAATTATGCTCATATGCTATTTGTATTATGGATATTTGTGAAATGTTAATTTGCATAAAATAAAATGTTTAGAATGACATGATATATAGATAAAACCTGCCAACGATAATTGCCATGTTAAACTTGTAGCCCCGCCCTTGTCAACCCTAGATTACTCTAAATGTAATATAACTACCTGTAGGTTATTTACATCTCATGCAAATCTTTTCACTGCTAAGGTTGTGGCCGTGGGCCGGTAGATTTGGAAAACCCGGAGCTAGGGTAGGGTGGTATGGGACACCATACCCTAGGGTGGTAGTACCGGCATGCACAGTTTATGGTAAGGGTGTTGTGGGAAACCGAGAAACGGTCTTCGCCCACCACTTTACCCTAGATTAGAGGTTGCGGACCTCGTGAAAATGTAAGGACTAGACCCTTACACCGAGCAAATGACATATTGGCCGCCCAACCATCGATGTTGACTCGTCAACCCTAGTTTAGTAGCTGCTCAACCTAAGTGAAGCTCTACATTGGGAGTCGGTGTGGATCGTAGATCCGGACTAAGACAACGATAGGTCCCCACAAGTCGGGCTCGGCGTTCCGTGACGGCCAACAGATACCCGAGGGTATGCGGGTGCCTAACCGATCGGGTGGAGTGTATGCGAAGGGTTGAACAGTGAAAAGACCCGGTTCCTTAACTCAGTCATGAGGGTTAAGTATGCTTGTGGGTAAAGCTGGGCAACTCTGCAGAGTCAATCAAATGGTATTCGAATACGCCGTGCTCCTGGTTAATGGAGCTGTGTCACTTGGGTGATTCCAGCTGCGAAGCTTAAGTAGTTTTTACAAGTGTTTTAATTGGACTAGTTGGTTAATTATCTTTTCATGAAAACCCCCTTAATCTTAAGGAGTAGTTGTCGGCTTTTGAATTTCTAAAAATGTTCACAAATAAAACTGCATCTACTCAAAGTTAATAAACCAAGTATACTCCCTTCCTTTATTGATCTGTACAAGTAGCTAAGTTAGGGCTTTCCGTTGTGACTTGCTGAGCTGGTTAACTCACAGCTTGCTAAACCCTTCAGAAGATCAAGATGTTGGAGAAGGTCTCCCCGTTGAGGAAGCCCAGAGGAGCCTTTCTTCAACGAGGACCCTTGGTTTTAGGTCTCCGCCGCGCTCGAGTTTTCCTGGTGGTTTTTGTATTGTAATATACTTTGGGCTTGTACGCCCCGTTGCCGTAAACTGGGTTGTTAAACCATATGTTATAATATAAGTTGATCTTTTGTTGTAAGCGTGTGCTGTGATGATATTTTTTTACTCAATGCTCTGTAACTGTTCAAGTATGAATAGTTGCGAAATGCTGGGTACCTCGCCCTTAGAAACGGGGGTGTCACACCTCCATTAGTACCTTCCCCGTCGCCGCTTCCATCCCCTCGGCCGCTGAGATCCTCCTCCCCCATCGCCTCCGCCCACCGGGTGCCGTTCTATCAGTGCCGGCCCTAGGGAGGTGCACCGGGTGCGACCGCCTAGGGCCCAGGCGAGGGAGGGGCCCAAACCCATGTATACAAACCCCAGGCCCTATAGTCCATTAGCAAAATAATGAGAACCAAAGACGAGGAAATACAACAGTCTGCTGTGGAATCCTTTAGAGTAAATTACTTCCTAGTTATGATTGATACTGCAATTACTTCATTGACTAGTAGATTTGAGCAGATGCAAGCATTTGATAAAGTTTTTGGGTTCTTGTTCAACTCAGAAAATTTGAAATCCTTGGATGAAGCTGATCTTTGGATGTGCTGCAAGAATTTTGTGGAAACATTTTCTCATGATAACTCATCCGATGTTGAGATCAATGATTTTTTTCAGAATTAAAAGTGTTGCAAATGACTTTGCCAGATGCTTTGATGTCAGCGCCTGAGATTCTGGAGTTTGTTATGGCTGCAGATTGCTATCCAAATGTTTCAGTTGCCTATCGAATCCTCTTAACTGTACCTGTGACTGTAGCTTCGGCTGAAAGAAGTTTCTCAAAATTGAAGTTGTTGAAGAACTATTTGAGATCAACTATGTCACAAGAAAGGTTAAATGGCTTGGCTATGTGCACCATCGAGAACGATGTCTTGGACACTATTGATCTCAATACCGTCCTTGATGATTTTGCATCAAGAAATGCCCGAAGAAGTGTCATTTTATGAGAAGCAATGGATATGATGGAGTTCTATCCTTCCTTAAGGTAATCATATTAGTTCTAGAAGTACAAATATATTGTTATTTTAGTCTACATTGTTCGTTGATAATTATCAGACATGCTAAATTTAAAATATATTATTGGATTCGTTTTCGCTTTGCAAGTAAAATTAGCACCTATACATTATAAAATTCTATACATGGTCTAATGTATCCGTCACGACAAGTTCGCCTTAGGGCCCTCAAAACCCTAGACCGGCACTGCGTTCTATGCACCTTCCCCACAGCCCCCAAAAGCCCTCTCCCCAGCTACCCCCACCGCAGCTCGGTTCCCCGCCATATCTACCGGATTCTGCCTCCGCCGCAGTGCCCCCACGGATCCCCGCGACGCCGGATTCTGCCTCCACCGCTGCCCCCCATCCTCCGCCTCCGCCGTCCGCAAAATCCTCCTCCCCCATCGCCTCTGCCCGCCGGTCGCCGCCTCATCCACCTCCCCCACCGCCCCCAAAAGCCCCCCTCCCCAGCTACCCCGTCCACCGTAGCTCGGATCCCCGCCGCGCCTGTCGCATTCTGCCTTCACCGCTGTACTTCTTTTAAGTGTGGGAGGATTGGCCGCTCCTCAGCAAGGTCCGGATTCTGGCGCTTGTTCTTCATATCGTCCTTTGCGCCGACGAAGCAGTCGACCCTGCCCCCCGAAGGCCGAGCCCTCCCCAACCCCTTCGTCTCCGGTGCGATCCTTTCTCCCCCTCTCTTTCCTCTTTCCTTCCTTTCCCGGAGCACCCCTCAGGCGCTGCTCTCTTCTACATATTTAGCTGAGAATCTCGCATCTTTGGTACGGGGAAGTGGTCTCACGGTTTTAAATTTTGCCCCAATCGATTTGGGTCAGATAGTTCAGGATTTGGTTGTGGTTGTTCTGTAGTGATGGCGCAATTATAATCTAGGAATTTCCTATAATCTAAGAACTGAGAAGATATGGAGTTGATCATTACGCTGCCCAGTTATACATGTGGTTTTTTCTAAAAAAACCATCCAACTTAAAACTTATAAGAAGATTGGAATGGCAAAAATCCCCTTTTGTTGACATGCTGTTGCCTGTCAGTCGTGTGGGATATGTGGTGCATCTTAGCAATTCCTACATTTGATAATAACTTTAGCGCTATCTTGTCTTATTGTCCAAAAAATTGTAAAAAGTATTTTTAAGTACTTAAAAAAATACGTTTATTAAAAAGTAATTTTTTAAGTACTTAAAAAATATTTTTTACTAAAAGTATTTTTTTAAAAAATACTTTTTAAGTATCCAAAAATACTTTTAAATTTTTTTAAGTATTTTTGGATTTTTTTAGAATTTTTAAAGTATTTTTTTAGGAGACATGTGTTGTGATTTGGGCACTGCACATAATTATGTGCAGAGGACCCTGCACCTGAGCCGCTCCGGATTTGCTAGTATTTATTAGTAGTGTATTAATACAGGATGCCTTTGAATCGAGTAATAAGTTAATTGTGGCTTTCAAATTTCAGCTACTTGATTGCGTCAATGGGACTACAAGCATTGTAGAGCTTGGGACTTGCATGTCTTGATGGATATGCCCGTAAAAAGTGATCTCAACAATGTTGTTCTACTGAACTTATTTGTTGTCGGAGACTGGGTAATGATGAAACTCCTTTTGAAACTCTGGTCGTAGCATGTTGTCTTGATTTCTCTTTCTCTGAAATTTTTTTTGAGATGTACTCTACTTCATTGTTTGTGATACGACTACATCCCATATATGGTTAGACTGTTTTTTGACATGCACTGGAACTTACCATATGACAAAACCAAATCAATTGATTCTTCCAGTTTTGTTTACTTGTGTTGCCATGCTGCAGAAATATAGACAGGTATAAATCTCCTTTTACTATGTTAATGATCAACTTCTCATTCCGTTCCTCCCTCCCTTTCAGGATGCATGCACGGCTGCAAGCACACATATTATATGGGTGACATTTTAAAGGGACAGACGAACAGTAGATAAACTGCAGCCACAAGGCCCACAACTACCTTTTCGTCCATTGACTCTTGAAGTGGTTCCCATGCGTTTGCAGCGAGGCAGAGAAGGGAGAGATTTTGAAAACGTAAAAGCAAAATCGATTAAGGCATGTGCCAGAACTATTTCCATATCTATATAAGCAATGCTGTCAAAGATCAAAGGTGCACTTGAGGTGTCATGCAATGTGCAAAAAGAAGTGTGCCTACGAAACATTAGACACAAATATTGAAATAAAAGTACTACCTGGTAGGTAAATAGATAGCATGACAGACCATTTTTAGATCAAATCACAATATACATCATATGTAATTCAATTATCATACTTTTTACCAAAAGATAACAAAAATTTCATTGTTGTGAACTACTTTAAGTGACCACATACAATTCAATAGATTTCGATAGTTGGGTCGCCTTAGTGCCTAATTTGTTGTGTATTGGTCCATAGACCTTTTTTCTTTTTATTAATTCTCAATTTTGCTATCTCAAAATTTCTTATACTGAAAGGACGTCTTGGGCGCCTTAATGCCAAAGTGGGTGCATTGCCTTGCGTCATAAAGCCTTAACTTTTGTTGCACTGACAGTATTATAATATTGTCTTCTGAAATTTATAATTTTGTAATTTCTTCCTTATGTAGGAACTTGAAAAATCAAATGTGATGAAGGAAAACCCAATAGCACTGGAATTCATAATGTGTAGGACCGAAATGGCGACAGAGGGGGGTGAATGTCGCTCGCTTTAAAATCGCCCCAAGTAACCACAGCAATTTCTTCTCCGGAAGATCACACAACACACTGACAATGGACTGCAGATCAACTGAGAAATAATCAAATAAATTTACTGCTGCAAATCCCTTCCACCAAAGGCTAAAAATGGCACAAATGACTACAATCAAAGAGACAAAAAGATGAACTAAAAGCTGTCCTTCTCAGCATGCAAAATGGCAAAGAAAAGGACTAGTGGGAATGCAAAAACTGCACTCAAATGCTGCTGTTCGGACAGCACTTGCTGCTGATTGCTTGCTGTCCAAAGCTGAGAGGAAACCAACTAAAGAGCCCCATTTTTACTACATGCCGATCAGCACAAAAGAAGGATTAAAGTGCTGCCATCCGAACTGAAGTAAAGCAAGAAATCAGCAGTTGTTTACTGCACGCTGTACCAGAAAGAACCAAAACTAGAAGCTCTGAAAATTCAGACTGCAGAATAAAACTTCACTTTACTTGCCCAAATCAAGAAGATAACGAGATGGCTTCCATTCTTTTAAGACCAAATCACCTGGGAACTAAACCAAATAATAGGGAGGCCTTAATCAACACTAGAAACACCCAAAAGCACTGGAATTTCAGATTATGCCCAACAAACTGTAACTTACAAAGAGCAGCACCAAAAATCGAATTACTCTCTAACCCTTGATCCCCTGACTCTGAAATTTTGGGGATATGATAGAAATATCCTCAAGAGTCTACAGCCCAAATTTCAAGTCATCCCAAAGAGAGAAATAGAAACTGGACAAAACCCTAGAAAATAATGCTAACTTCAGAGAGAGGCACTAAAGATCAAATTGCTCAAAGGTCTTTAATCCTTGGCTCTAGATATTTTGCAGTTACGTTAGCAATAGCCCAAGGGATTCTCAGACCAAAGATTGGGCCATCTTCTCAAAGGAATCAAGAACTGAACAAAACCCTAGAAATGAAGAACATGAACAGAGAGGGCTCAAAACTGGAAAACTGAAATCAAACTTGATTTGCTCTGAGGATTAACTAGCCAAATGGCTTTTGAGCATCACCCATGTCATAGCAACCCATTTTGGCACTCCTTAGCAACAAAGAACTCAAAACAACGAAAGTCAAGAAATCAAGCAAAAAGGAGAAACGAAGAACAGAGGCTACGAACAGATAAACCAAACTTCAGATTTCATTTCTTGGAACACAATGAATACAGAGGAGTCCCGATACCCCGACTTGATACAAAAGGAAAGATTACAAGGTTTCTCTACTCAATCCCTCTCCTCACTCTCTCCAATCTCAAGAACACCACTCAAGAACACATGGAGGAGAAGTCTCACATAGAACACATCGTAGAGAACAGAGGGAGCACTACTCTGTCACCTCTACCCACTCTCAACAACTCACCAACTAAAGCCTAAAGCCTAAAGCAACCACTAAAGACTCTTTTGACTCTAGCAAATCCTAATTCCACCCAAGTGCTCAAGTGGGCATGCAGCCCCTCAATCCTATTTATAGCCTTGGCTAACGGGTCTCCGCCCCGTTACGCCTGCTAAATCCAACGGCGCCCGCTCCCGCTTGTGCAGCCTCGCGAATTTCCCGATTCGCCCCTCCTGCACCTTCCGGGAAGCTTCCGCGCTCCTTGCCTCGCACGCCTCGCAACCACCTCGAGTCCACGTCGTCTTCGACACATCCCGACCGTTCTGACCGCAGCGCCACCTGCGCCTAGTCCGGTCCACGTGTCTCGCCACGACTCCACCCGATGTCCTGCAGCCACACAGACAAAGAACACATCAAATAGCACCGCTCGATATATGAAAGCATAAACAACATCATACTTACCATGTCGAAGACCAAACCTGTCAAATCAAAGAATCAGCGTCCTAATCCCATATGACCAAGTTTGACCACAGTCCGACCGAGCCCGTTGCACCACGCAACGACTAGGTCCGAACCACCCAAACCAAACTCGACTTACCCAAACTAATGTCAATTACTCATCACGCACATGTGGTCATCTCCACATGGTTCATCATAATGTCTCAGTGGTCCAAGAGAGCTAAGAAGAGTTTTCCTATGTTATGCACCCTGAAAAAAATCTCTTTCGACCTTACCACATGTTGAAGGGTTCGTCGATAATTTGAAGGGAAATGATACTATACGTACGTACGGCCGTACTAAAAAAATTAGACGCTTTTTCACCGTGGGACTCATTTACATCCACTCATTCCTCATGTGTGTCCTCTCTCGGTTGCTCTACTGCTGCTTCCCTCCATCTCCTTTTCCTTTTCTTCCCCGCACCCATATGCACCAATCACCGGTGATCGTTTGTCTAGCTAGAGATATCTAAGGATGACTCAGGCCATGTCAATAAGCTAAGCGGAAACAAGAAGCTAGTGTTGAGTCAAATAGAGTGCTACAAGCTCAAGAGTGTATCATTTGGTTAAGCACTTTTCATCTTTAGGTAATTAAGCAAATCTTGCACATTTGACATATTTTCTTTTAAAGCTTATAGCTGTTTCCAACCAAAAATTTTATCATGTGCTAGATCTCAAGCCTTATGCGACTACTCCAAGCGAGAAGCTTAAGAAGATAGTCCAGGTCATCCAAAACTCCCCCTGAGTTCATGCCTAGTGCAATGGCAAGCCGTCTCATGAGAAAGAATTGGTGAAATCAGTTTTTTCGCACATAAAAAGAGATCCTTTTGCTTTTTAATAGATTGTGCTAACTCATGATGTATCAAGATGCTAAAATAGCTCAATCTAAGATTCAACCTAGATACAAGACTCAACTCAGCCTATTTGACATGGCATGAATCATACAAGGATAGCTAAAGATAGACTAAACTCAAATGCTAACATGACAAGTTTTAATTTAAGTTGAGCAATTTTAATTAACTTATCATGGCAGAAAGCTAGTCTACACATATGAAGTCATGATAAATCTAGCAAGTTAAGCACAAGTCATGGCAAGGTGTAAAGCATTGTAAACATGTCATAGCAGGATAATAATCAAGGCTCAATGTAGTTATATATTACAATGCTAAATGCTAAAATGTAGAAAAATCCAGCTCCCCCTCAACATGACATGCAACTTTTAGTTCAAGTTGAGTTAAGTCACAATTAAGCTCCAGAAGCTCCCAAAAGAACTCTCCCTGAACCAAAGCAATAAATCGAGAAGCTGGCAAATAAAACCAAAACAGGCAGTCTTTAAAGCATAGATAAGATATAGAGACAACTATGGCTCAGACTGACTCTCATCTACCCCATATGACTCCAGGACAATCAGCTGACAGTAAATCACACACTAGAGAGCAAACACGTACCCTGTCTACCCGAGGGTGGCCCAACCCTCGCTAGAACCTACAAGAAGTGAGTGAGCTCGACCTAGTGAGATAAGAAATAGCTAATAAGAAGCATCCTGAAAGCACAAGATAAGAGTAAGAAATCTAAGCAACTAGACAAGAGAAGCACTCTAACCTATGCTGGAAGGACTAAGCCCGATGCACCCCGAGTGTAAAGCAACAGAAATGAGACAGAAGCATAATCAATATAGTAAAGCAGTAAAGCCCAAAGCTCCCCCTCACTACAGTCCATAAGGACAAACCACCCCAAGCTCTCCCCGCAGAGCTGAAAACCTCGAACTATCCAATGGCTTGGTGAAGATGTCAGCCAACTGGTGGTCACTCTCCACAAACTGGAGCACTATATCGCCCTTCTCTACATGGTCTCTAAGGAAGTGATAACGGATATCGATGTGCTTGGTCCGAGAGTGTTGTACTGGGTTCTTGGCAATGTTAATCGCAGAAGTGTTATCACAAAAGAGTGGAACACTGTCTATCGCTAACCCAAAGTCCCGCAGGGTCGAGACCATCCAAAGCACTTGGCTGCAGCAACTGGCAGCAGCAACGTACTCGGCCTCTGCAGTGGACTGTGCAACACCGGACTGCTTCCTCGAAGACCAAGAAACGAGAGAAGTGCCAATGAATTGGCAAGTGCCAGAAGTGCTCTTCCTATCTATCCTACAGCCGGCAAAGTCTGCATCCGAGAAGGCTCTCAAGGAAAGACAGGATGAGGAAGAGTACCAGATGCCATAGTCAATGGTAGCTCGAAGGTACCGAAAGATGCGCTTCACTGCCTGGCGGTGAGATACGCGAGGAGAGGCCTGAAAACGAGCACACAGACACACAGAGAAGTGTATGTCTGGTCTCGAGGCAGTGAGGTAAAGAAGGGAGTCGATCATACTTCTGAACTCTTTCTGATCAACTGACTCGCCGTCCTCATCTGGGTCAAGATAGGCTGTAGAAGCCATGGGAGTCGACACAGGCTTACCATCACTCATGTCGAAGCGTCTCAGGAGGTCTCGAGTGTACTTTCCCTGATGAAGAAATGTACCCTCCCGAGTCTGCTTGATTTGGAAGCCAAGGAAGAAAGTCAACTCACCCATCATGCTCATCTCAAACTCGGTGCTCATGACATCCGAGAACTGAGAAACCAGAGCATGGGAAGAGCCGCCAAAGATGATGTCATCGACATAGATTTGGACGAGCAGAAGGTCACTACCAAGCCTACGGATAAACAAAGTCTTGTCTACTTTACCCATCTCAAACCCATGACTCAACAAGTAGGACTTAAGCCTCTCATACCAAGCTCTGGGGGCCTGCTTAAGTCCATATAACGCTTTGGAAAGCTTGAAGACATGGTGTGGGTATTTGGGGTTCTCAAAACCTGGAGGCTGTCTGACGTAAACTTCTTCCTCAATAACGCCATTAAGGAAGGCACTCTTGACGTCCATCTGGTAGAGCTTGAAACCCTTAAAAGCTGCAAAGGCAAGCAGGATTCTAATGGCCTCAAGTCGAGCTACAGGGGCAAAGGTCTCCTCGAAGTCTAGACCCTCAACCTGGGAAAACCCCTGAGCTACCAGTCTAGCCTTGTTTCGAATAACCACTCCATCCTCGCTCTGCTTGTTCTTGAACACCCACTTAGTCCCAATAATATTGTGACCTCGCGGGGGCTCGACAAGCGACTAGACCTTGTTCCTCTCGAAATTTTCTAGCTCCTCATGCATGGCATTGACCCAAGACTCGTCAGAAAGAGCATGAGAAACATCCTTGGGCTCAAAGGAGGCAATGAAAGCAGAATGGAGACAGAATTGAGATAAGCCAGATTTTGAGCGGGTAACACGCTCGAACAGGTCTCCAATCATCTGCTCAGAAGGATGTCTTTTCTGGATATGTCGGGGAGGTCCAGGATGAGATGAAGAAGTGGCCTCTACCTCGTGAGCTGACGAGGTAGGAACAGAGCCACTAGCTCCAGAGGAAGCAGAAGGCATGGGCTGATCACCTGGAGGTGCGGTAGAAGACGGCACCTCAAGGGGTGGATAAGGGACTTGATCAGGTAGACAACCCTCATCTCCATCGTCCTCGTCATCCACGAAGATGGTCTCGGACTGCTCTAAAGAACCTGAGATATCAGGCCTAGTCCCCGGACTGGCCTCGTCAAAGGTCACCTCACAGGTCTCTACCATTTTGCTAGACTCGCAGTTCCAAACCCTATAAGCCCGCGAAGAAGGCGAGTAACCTAGAAAGATCCCATCACAAGAACGTGACTCGAACTTATCTAGGTTCCCGAACTTCAGAATAAAGCACTTGCAACCAAAAACACGAAAATGAGAGACGCTGGGCTTTCGCCCGTATCTCAACTCATAAGAAGTGCGGTGCAAGTGTGCCCTAAGAAATACTCGATTTGAGACATGGCACGCGGTAGCTATAGCCTCAGCCCAAAACTTACGCGGTGTAGAGTACTCATCAAGCATCGTCCTGGCCATCTCGACCAAGGTACGGTTCTTCCTCTCCACAACGCCATTTTGTTTTGGGACGTGCGGAGAAGAGAACTGGTGCTCTACACCTGTCTCACCACAGAAACTCTCGAAGTAGGAATTCTTGAACTCCGTGCCATTGTCGCTGCGGATCGCTCGTAAGGCACCCGGGAGCTCAACAGAAAGCCTACCGAAAAGACCTCGGAAATGTGAAAATGTCTCATCCTTCGAGGCTAAGAAAAACACCCAAGAATACCTCGAGAAGTCATCGACCACGACAAGAACATACCACTTCCCTCCTGCTGACTGCACTCGAGCTGGTCCCACTGTATCCATGTGGAGCAGCTGTCCCGGTGCATCGGTCATAGTAACTGTGACCGGAGGGTGAGAAGCGGCAACCATCTTGCCGTGCCGGCATGGAGCACAAACTAGATCTTTGACCATCTTGAGTTTCGGTAAACCACGAATGAGATCGTGACCGCTAACTCGAGTCAAATGGTCAAACCCAATATGACCAAGTCTCCTATGCCAGAAAGAAAGATCGCGGGACTCAGAAGCAACTAAACACCTGAGAGGATCACCAGAAGACTCAGAGAAATCAGCACGAAAGATCCTCCCATAACGAGAAATCCCGCAAACCAGACTACCCGAAGAGTCAAGAATTCTGCAAGCGTTTTTCTTGAAGCTCACCTCGAAACCGTCATCGGTAAGCTGAGAAACGGAAAGAAAATTGTACTGCAGCTTACTAACCAAGGCAACATCCTTAAGAATAAAAGAAGCATTAACATGCACAGTACCTTTGGCGATGACACGCCCAGACGAAGCGTCTCCGAAGGTGATCGTCTCATCACCTGGAGCGCGGGCTAGGGAGGAGAACCAACGGGAGTCTCCGGTCACATGACGAGAACAACCGGAGTCTACAAGCCAAACCTTCTCCTTCCCTACCCGGCGAACCTGAGTCAAATAGAGAGTAAAGTCTCAGTACTGGGGTAAATCAAGAGTGATTTTGGCACCCAATACTGAGTAACACGTGGAGCAGATGAAGTAGTCAAGCACGACTGACCTCTATCTACCCTACGCTCTCCGTGACTCAAAGAAGCAGAAGGTCTGTGAGCAGACCTGAAGCTGTTGCGGGGTCCGACTGCTACGGGAGAGCGAGTCGGAACACCGGCAACACGCTGATCACGCCGTGGGTAACTGTCTCGACGGGGGAAACGAGATGTACCCTCAGGACGGCGGAAGTCACGACCTGGAGCAGCATGAGGACGAAAACCAGAAGACTCAGAAAAACCAAGTCCTCGATGCTGCCCAAACACGTCAGAAGCAAACCTGGATCTCGTGCTAGTCTTAGGTGCACTCAGGATCTGGGGCTGACCCTGAATACGCCTAAGTGCCTCTGCACGGTCTCTTCGCGCAATCCTGGCGCGCCTGAAGCATCTCTCGATCGAGTGCCCATCCTTCTGACAGAAGGTGCAGTGGTACTTCACCTTCTGAGAGGTGGAAGTAGCACGAAGAGGCTTCGCCTTCTGAGAGGCCGAAGCAACAGGTGGAATCACCTTGCTGTCAGAGATCCCTTGGACAAAGCCCGCTGATTTGAATTTCACCTCGTCAGATCTGGGCTCAACCTCGATCACACCTCCTAAGATGGGTCGGAGAATAGCAGGTGGATGCTTCCTCATATCCTCATAGAAATCATATCCTAGACCTTGATTGAAGTTACAAATCTTGGATTGGTCTAGAATAAGATTAAGCTTCTTTTTGCCGCCTACAAATCTCTCGAGAGTGTTCATAAGGTACTGACACTCCCGAAAGAGAGAGGTGCAAGAAGAGCAGGGGGAAGAGGGAACAGCAGGAGGTAAGGAAGCAGATGAAGAACCAATAGCAGAGGAACGAATGGCTTGTGCACGCACAACCGACTCAGAATGGACAGTCCTACTGCTAGCAGGTTGGCTCACGTCACTAAGCGTCTCTACCTTACCTTGGGGCTTCTCCCCCTCCTCAGCAATCACATCACAAGAAGTTGATGACTTCTCTAATAAGTCCTTAGTTAGCTTCACACATTTATCATTCAAAGCAACGAGTTCAAGTTTTAGTTTGTCACAACTAATGCATGGTGAGCTAACAGGATCCTTAGTCGCAAACTGAGCCAATTTGTTGTTTTGATCAATCATCTCTTGGAATTGCTTAGAAACAGATTCAAGTTCAAGGGTTAATTTTGGACAATTGGTGCAAGAAACAACAGGCTCAAGTAAAGAAGCATGCAACTCAGCAATCTTGTGATCTGCCCGTTTTAGGTTCGACTTCAGCTTATTGCAATTTTCACATGACTCGGGCAGATCAAGCAACATGGTATAAAGGCCTCTAAAAGCATTGTCCTTATCCTCACATGAGGTGCAAGCACTAGTCTCAACAGGAGCAGATGAAATAGAAGCAATCCTACTCATCTCTAGTTCAGCCAACAGACTAATGTTCTCCACCTTAACAGTATCAAGCTCGGAGGACAAACTATCATGCGAGGTCCTTAGTTTCTCCATGTCACCCAGCAAAGCAGAGCATGTATCACAGTCGTCACTAGAGGGACCAGATGTAAGAGCAATAATCTCTAGTGACAACCTGTCTACTTCCTTCTCTAACTCAGTACACCTAGCCCTAGCTCTAGCATGGAAACCACCTAGCTTAAGAAAAGCATGATTGAGCTGGTCGTAGGTGGGGCATACCTCGTCCGAGTCGGAGTACAGCTCGCTGTCGCTGAGTTCGCCCTCGAGGGCCATGAAGCACATGCCGGAGAAGTCGTCGCCGCCATCCTTGGGCTCTTGGTCACCCGTCCCGTCGTCGTCACTCCATCCCTCCACCTCGCTGAGGTCGAGGTCGTCGAAGGCGGTGAGGACGCGGTGGAAGAGCTTCTTGGCCTTCCCGAAGTTGCGGAACTTCTTCTTTCCCGGCGTCTGAGCTGGAGTCTTCTTGTTGCGGTTCTTGTCGGTGTAGTCGTTCTTGCCCGAACCGCCGTAGTTGTTCTTGCCCTTCTCCAGCTTGGGACAGTTCGCTCGAATGTGGTTGGGGCCACCACACTCGAAGCAGATGACTGGTCCGCCTCTCTTTCTGTCCCTCCTCCTCTTGTAAGCATGGGAGAACTTCCGAGCTAGGAGGGCCAGCTGTTCATCCTCTAGCTGCTCTAACTGATCATCAGTTACGTCACATAGAGCAGCTAGGGAGAACCCACAAAGCGAATCGGCGGAAAAACCAGAAGCCGAACTGGGATCGGTGACCAAAGCCATCGACTGTGACTTCGACCGACGAGAGACAACGTCAATCTCGTGAGTCTTGAGGCGCGAGTACAGCGCGTCAAGAGTCAGGGTCGAGAGGTCTGTCGTGTCTTTGATGGTGGTCACCTTCATCTCCCACACGCGCAGATCGAGTGCCGCGAGCATCTGACGAGCGTTGTCCGAGTCGGGGTATGTGAGACCGACCGCTCGGAGGTTGCTCAAGATTTTGTGAAATCGCGAAAAGCACTCGTCCAGGGACTCACCAGCAAGCATCTCGAATTTGTTGTATTCGCGCTTGAACTGGTCTTGTCGAACCGTCTTGATCTGGGTGGTGCCCTCATGGTATGCGTCGAGGGTCACCCAGATGTCGTAGGCGGACGACAGGTGAGATATACGGTCAAACTCGCTACGACTCAACCCCTGGATGATGATGTTCCTTGCCTTTGCATTCGCCTCAACATCAGCCATGTTCCCGGCATTGATGTTCTCATCGGCAGGAACAGCGAATCGTACCTTGACCTTCCGCCAGATGGCATACCCCTGGGCCTGGATGTATGTCTCCATTCGGCTCTTCCAGAAGGGGTAATCGATGCCATCGAACACGGGCGGCTTGGTCGAGTACTTGTCCGTCGCCATGGCTCTTGAGACCGGTTAAGATCTATGAATTAGAGCTAACCGGCTCTGATACCAATTGTAGGACCGAAATAGCGACAGAGGGGGGTGAATGTCGCTCGCTTTAAAATCGCCCCCAAGTAACCACAGCAATTTCTTCTCCGGAAGATCACACAACACACTGACAATGGACTGCAGATCAACTGAGAAATAATCAAATAAATTTACTGCTGCAAATCCCTTCCACCAAAGGCTAAAAATGGCACAAAGGACTACAATCAAAGAGACAAAAAGATGAACTAAAAGCTGTCCTTCTCAGCATGCAAAATGGCAAAGAAAAGGACTAGTGGGAATGCAAAAACTGCACTCAAATGCTGCTGTTCGGACAGCACTTGCTGCTGATTGCTTGCTGTCCAAAGCTGAGAGGAAACCAACTAAAGAGCCCCATTTTTACTACATGCCGATCAGCACAAAAGAAGGATTAAAGTGCTGCCATCCGAACTGAAGTAAAGCAAGAAATCAGCAGTTGTTTACTGCACGCTGTACCAGAAAGAACCAAAACCAGAAGCTCTAAAAATTCAGACTGCAGAATAAAACTTCACTTTACTTGCCCAAATCAAGAAGATAACGAGATGGCTTCCATTCTTTTAAGACCAAATCACCTGGGAACTAAACCAAATAATAGGGAGGCCTTAATCAACACTAGAAACACCCAAAAGCACTGGAATTTCAGATTATGCCCAACAAACTGTAACTTACAAAGAGCAGCACCAAAAATCGAATTACTCTCTAACCCTTGATCCCCTGACTCTGAAATTTTGGGGATATGATAGAAATATCCTCAAGAGTTTACAGCCCAAATTTCAAGTCATCCCAAAGAGAGAAATAGAAACTGGACAAAACCCTAGAAAATAATGCTAACTTCAGAGAGAGGCACTAAAGATCAAATTGCTCAAAGGTCTTTAATCCTTGGCTCTAGATATTTTGCAGTTACGTTAGCAATAGCCCAAGGGATTCTCAGACCAAAGATTGGGCCATCTTCTCAAAGGAATCAAGAACTGAACAAAACCCTAGAAATGAAGAACATGAACAGAGAGGGCTCAAAACTGGAAAACTGAAATCAAACTTGATTTGCTCTGAGGATTAACTAGCCAAATGGCTTTTGAGCATCACCCATGTCATAGCAACCCATTTTGGCACTCCTTAGCAACAAAGAACTCAAAACAACGAAAGTCAAGAAATCAAGCAAAAAGGAGAAACGAAGAACAGAGGCTACGAACAGATAAACCAAACTTCAGATTTCATTTCTTGGAACACAATGAATACAGAGGAGTCCCGATACCCCGACTTGATACAAAAGGAAAGATTACAAGGTTTCTCTACTCAATCCCTCTCCTCACTCTCTCCAATCTCAAGAACACCACTCAAGAACACATGGAGGAGAAGTCTCACATAGAACACATCGTAGAGAACAGAGGGAGCACTACTTTGTCACCTCTACCCACTCTCAACAACTCACCAACTAAAGCCTAAAGCCTAAAGCAACCACTAAAGACTCTTTTGACTCTAGCAAATCCTAATTCCACCCAAGTGCTCAAGTGGGCATGCAGCCCCTCAATCCTATTTATAGCCTTGGCTAACGGGTCTCCGCCCCGTTACGCCTGCTAAATCCAACGGCGCCCGCTCCCGCTTGTGCAGCCTCGCGAATTTCCCGATTCGCCCCTCCTGCACCTTCCGGGAAGCTTCCGCGCTCCTTGCCTCGCACGCCTCGCAACCACCTCGAGTCCACGTCGTCTTCGACACATCCCGACCGTTCTGACCTCAGCGCCACCTGCGCCTAGTCCGGTCCACGTGTCTCGCCACGACTCCACCCGATGTCCTGCAGCCACACAGACAAAGAACACATCAAATAGCACCGCTCGATATATGAAAGCATAAACAACATCATACTTACCATGTCGAAGACCAAACCTGTCAAATCAAAGAATCAGCGTCCTAATCCCATATGACCAAGTTTGACCACAGTCCGACCGAGCCCGTTGCACCACGCAACGACTAGGTCCGAACCACCCAAACCAAACTCGACTTACCCAAACTAATGTCAATTACTCATCACGCACATGTGGTCATCTCCACATGGTTCATCATAATGTCTCAGTGGTCCAAGAGAGCTAAGAAGAGTTTTCCTATGTTATGCACCCTGAAAAAAATCTCTTTCGACCTTACCACATGTTGAAGGGTTCGTCGATAATTTGAAGGGAAATGATACTATACGTACGTACGGCCGTACTAAAAAAATTAGACGCTTTTTCACCGTGGGACTCATTTACATCCACTCATTCCTCATGTGTGTCCTCTCTCGGTTGCTCTACTGCTGCTTCCCTCCATCTCCTTTTCCTTTTCTTCCCCGCACCCATATGCACCAATCACCGGTGATCGTTTGTTACTCTCTCCACATCCATCGAAAAACTATGCTCCCTACCACCTCCTCAATCTCCATCTCTTTCTCTCCCTCTCCTACTTGGGGGTGATGAGGTGAGACGAGCTTTGCCTTTTGGTGGGGAGTTTAATCGGAGTGGAGTGAGCTCACTGGCGGCCTTGGCGGGCATGGCTACTGTTGTGGTGGTGAAGAGATGCATGAACGCAATATTTTGATTTTATATGTGTAACATTGAGATTTTTATCAATTTTTTTGCTGAATACATGGCCAAGAAAATGTTGCATACATGTCCGAGAAATATTGCAACCGATATGCGTGGCCCACGCAAGGGGGTCTGGCAACTGGGCTCTAATAGCTTGCAGGCTTCATAACATTTCTGCGTCCGACTTCTGATTTAGGCAAATAATATATCCATTTCGAATGTTTCAACAAGGTGTATGCCGTGTAACCTCCAATTTGTCAATTGGTAAAGTTCATTTTGGCATAATTTCTGAGGAAGCTCTTCTTCGATTCTTTTATGACTACATATGACATGTTTATGTATAGTGCCTACATCACCGACTCATGTGCAAACATCTTCAAATTTTGTTAGGGTTAGTAGAAAAATAGGTCAATAGATCAATGATTATATAATAAATCAGAGGAAAAGGGCATAAATATTAGTGTAAAATCGGTGTCAACAATCAGTCATTATCGCATACCACCATGCAAGTAATCGATCATTATCACATACCAACATGCAAGTAGCTTGTGAGCCTTTGATACGAGGTCGCCCGATCTTCTTGACGTAGGATCTGGATACTCAATAGGATTCGACGAACCGTAGTGATCTTCCGTTGCTAATGCAAGTGTTAGCACTCTATAATTCGCCCAACCTCACGTGCTGAACTTCACGACCACCGATGAAGTTCTATCGCGCTCCCAATTCCCAGCGGAAAGGTTGAATGATCTTGATTTCAGCGAACTCCCAATTCCCTCAAGTTGGTTCGGCCAACAGAAAGAACAAGAGTATTCTATTATCAAAAGTGGTCTCAATTTTATAGGGGTGGCGGCTGTCTTTTAAAGAGATACAAGGGGTGGAGAGTCGACCAAACACTTGGAGGCCGAATAGGACTCGGTTACAAAACCCTAAGCCCACTTTGACTCGGACTAAAAAAGTGATGTGACTTGTTTTGCAGTTTATGATCAACTCGTAGGAAATTTGGAGGTGAGACCAGATCCATAGGAAATTAGACTTCAGGAGCTTTCCATAGAGTACAAGAACACCTCAATCGGACTCCGTTTGTAAAAGTTATGGCCGTTTTAGTAGGTGCCTGTTTGGCTGTCCCAAACCGAATCCGAATTGAGTTCTGAGTTGAATCCGAGTTTGAATTTGGTTGTACACATGGGAGGTCCGAATTGGGCTTCAAAATCTTGTCCAAAACATGGACTTTAAGTTCTTGGGCTTCTCCCCTTTTGCTCTCCCATTGCATGGGCTTCTTTCCTCCTTGATTAGCTGCATGAGCTGCTTGGCTTTCTCCTTTCCATCCCCATGGGCTTTGAGCTTTTTGTTCTTGGTAACAAATATGATTACCCTCCTTGTGCTTCTCCATTTCTTTGGCCCCGAAATCATCATAATATTCAAACCTAATAATAAACAAGAATTCGGCATAAGGTAGTATATCGTTCCCACGAATAGAAGGAAATTTATTAAGAAACAAATTCACCTGACAATATTTAATGCAGCTCAATACTTCTTTCCAGTGAAATAATGTATTTGACTGAAAAGTGCTAAGCATGTGCGTATCCACATCAGCCTTGCTCAGTTGCACTATCACCATCATTAGAGGCTCCTCTCATCACCCTCTCATTGTCCCCTCCCAACGAGGTCAGGCAAATCCATGGCACCGCTCCTATGCATCACATGGAATCCGTGGACTGATCTGCACTGACCAACAGATTTAGGGGATTGATCCTAACAACCAAGCTGATTGAGACCTTTTTTGTTTTTAAATAATAGGTTGATTCAGTTTGCTCTTGAATTTGGGTATTGGTCTCATATTATTTTCTTCCTTTTAAGTTCTAATGGATTTGGCGGATGGGTGGATGTGAATAAGTACATATGGTTGAGATTTGTGATAAGGATCAAAGTGTTTTAACATGTATCTCTAAAAACATACTCCCTCCAGTCACAAATACATGCTATTTTGGGCATTGACATAGTCCCTAAAACGTAACTTTGACCACTAATTTATATTCTAATATATTTTTAAAACCCAATAAAATTATAATATTATGGAAGTACGTTTGAAGAAAATTTATGCATATGATTTTCATACATTCAATGTAAATATATAAAAAAGATATCGATAGTCGAAATTTTGAAAGTTTGACTACAAGCAACCCAAAATGACATGTATTTATGACTGAAGGAAGTATTTGCTTAGTTCATACTCAATTAAAAAATGTGATTACGAAAGTGCAATACTAGCTTACTTTATAAAGCACGTGCACTCAACTAGTTTATCAAAACTGATAGAGATATTTTTCCTAAAAAGGTCCAATTAAAATATTTGAAAATCATTCTAAAATCCAGATAGTTTCGTAGAAATATCTAGATACTTTAGATGTTTTATTTTAAGGAATTTGATGGTGCCAATTGTTATGAATCTAGAGGTCATAAGAATTTATATAGTCCTTTAAATCCAAAATATACATTATTTAAGCGAGTTGGCTTTGGTTTCCAAATATTTACATTTTATTTTCTAGAATCAATATGTTTGATGAAATGCCCATGTTAATTGTTATTCTTAGAGAGGGGTAAATCATAAATAGAGACAACATATGTCAAAAACAAAAAATATGTACTACTTCCTTTTCTATCTGTGGGAAAAACCATTTAATATGCAAACATAGAAAATAAGAAGTGACAAGAGGGTTAGAATTAATATCTATTTACGAACAAAGTGCATCCTTGTGTTGTCACCTAAAGTTATAATAGTTTTATTTTAAAAAAGTTGTAACTGTGTACCACCAGACATAATGTTTGTATTAGTTTATTACTTTGAATTTTTCAATGTTATTGACTTTTAATAGACTTAGAAATGTGACTTTTATCTTTAGTTTTTATAAACCAATATAATTATATATTAAAAATATAACACAATGTAATTAGCGAACACCCATTCATAAAATCTTATATCCGTCACTGGTGGAACTTAATTGGTGTGCTTATCAAAACAAAGAAAATAACCTCGCAAGAGCTTATCAACATATTTCTAAGTAGGTTAAAGAGGTAAGACTTATTTCAAGTTTAGGGACCTAAAATTAGTAAACTGCAAGTTTAATAAACTTGTTGATAAAAATAGCAAATTTAGTGGCCATTGGTGTAATCTACTCTAATTGTATTAATGTGTTTACCAGGTAGAATCCAATCTTGTACAAAAGATTTAGCATGCAGACAAGCAAAAGCTGCAGATAATTTGCTAGCAAAGGGAAAATATCTTAGTATTTACTATATAACAAATGTAACTATTCTTAAAAAACATACATAGAATTTTGTTTGTTTGTTTGCCAATAAGAAATATTATCTTTATGTTGTGCCTTCGTGTTATAATAAGGGAGAGTCACTCACATACCATTGTCTTCTTGCCACTTTGCAAATATACCACATGTAATTTCTATCTAGCTAAATACCATTCAAAAAGTTGTAAAAACCAGCTGTTGTGATGATTGACCATATCTTCTTCTTTAGTGACATTGCGGTGCAGGAGGGATTGAGCGCAACAGTGGGCGGCAGTCAATGAAGCTTGGCATCACTCAGATTGATGAACTAAAATATGGAGACATAGGGGCTCCGCATCTCTTCCTCCTTGACCCATTTTTCTGCTGCTACACGGAGCGGGGAGGTGTTGGTGTGCCTCACGGTTTGCATGAGGATGTGGACTATTTAGGAGCACACGGAGGTGGTGACTGAGCATGTTATGGCATGGAGTACAACGGTGAGGTTGCAGAGGAGGTCAAATGGAGTGGTGTGGTTGAGGTTGAAGAGGGGTGTGAGGAGTGTGTGGCACCCATGGGGAAGATATAGGAGACATTGCTAGTTTTTGGAGCATGGTGCCACTGCCGCTACCTATTTTTGAGCCGGAGTGGAGATTGCAGGAAAATAATATAAGAAATTGATGGGCTAGGTTTATAGTTATATTTTTTTTGTGATTTTTGTGCTAGATTAGACGTTTTCAAACACCAGATCAGGCTAGGCTACGGTTGGGCCTACTTCAGGCCCGACTACTTTAGGCCTAAAGCCCAGATTAAGACTAAAAAATATTGAACTATTTTATTTCCAATTTTTGAAGTTAAATATTATTTTAAATTAATTTCCAATATATGGGGGACATACATATTGATATGAATTATAGGGTCGGGTTGGGTTGGGCTTAGGTTGTCATGTGCATGTATGGCCGCACAAGGCAGCAGACGTGCTGCCACAATACTAGGGCCAGCTATGCTTAGTAATCTTGGTTAGCAAACTAATAGTACATGGGAAGTTTAGACTGAGTTGTTAGGTGCTATCCCTATATCAAGGGGTGGCGTGTTATCAATGAGGGGAAGAAAAGAAAAAAAAACTAATTCAATCTAACCCTATCCCTCCTATATTTTCCTCTCTCTCTACTCTGCTCTTCCCCTTTTGTTGTGCACCTCCTAGCACCAATTCTTCTTCGGGCCATGCTGTTTGGTCTTCTCCGACGGTAGTTTTGCCGTCGTGAACCAAGGTTCATGACACTTACAGGCCTGAAATCAAATCCCGACTTGGGCCCAAGCTTGACAAAATTGGTCTGGACCAGGTTTGGCCATGAATAACTCTACGCTAGATAATGGTGATACTTTTGCAGAGTGGCAAAATATAATGGTATGCGAGTAGTTTTCCATAATAAATGCTCAATTAGACGATTCCTGTAACAATCCTTTTACTTGTATAAATTGATATTGTTGAAGTCTTTTATGCAATCTCCAATAGTCCAATTACATGTATGCAAATGGAATTGTTTTAGCTAGAAAGGTGTATTAAAACATATTTTAGCATGTTGGTAGACTACATTCAATCTACTTGTCTGATATATTTGCAAAGAGAATGATCATGATGACAGGAATATTAGATATTTAGGTTTAAAGTTTTGCTGCTTTTAAAAGGTCAATTTGTTTTAGTATGACATTCATAACCAAGTTTGTAGGAAAAAAAACATGCCTCCTGAGGTGCTCTCAGGCGACCTAGGGGGTGACTCAGCCGCCCCAAAAAACCACCCCTCACCATAGCGTTTTCTCCCTCGCCGTCGCCGTCAACAAGTGATGGTGGTGGCAGGGCCCCCCGTAGCCGTTTGGCAGGGCACACGGTGAATTGGCGGCGTGGGGCGGATCTGTCCACCTCCTTTGTGGATCTGGCATGGAACAATGTGGTAGTGTGAAGCCCAGTGGCCGGAGGCAGCTAGATCTGAGGCGGGGAGAGCTAGAGGCAGTTGGATCTGGCCATCTCCGGGCCAGATATGGGTTTGGCAGGGACACGATGACAACGACCGGCGTCAGCGTTGGGCTGCACGTGGCAGCGCTCAGGGGCATAGAGTGTGGTGGCCACGCATGTGCTGTGTGGTGGGTAGTGCAGTAGTGCTTGGTAGCTCCAGATTGCGACGGTGCCCCCATAAGGTTGGGGGTGGCAAAGAAGGAAGAAGGTGAGTGCCAGAGTTCGCCTGGAGGAGCCGCCAAAGTTGGATGGAGGCGATGGGGTCGCAGCTGTAGAGCTGGTCCTTCTTGCTCTTTGTTGGATCAGGGGTCGCCCGGTGTATGGCCAGGCAGGGCTGTGGCCGACTGGTAGGCGGTGGTGTGGCAGCTATTTGGCCACGGAGGTGGATGGAGTTGCTAAGCATGGAGGCCGGCAGGCGGTGCTGCTCTTAGACTGGGTGGCATTGTGAGGCGGTCACGCCCAGATCGTGGCGGGTGATGGGCTTGTCCCAGGTGGTGTGGTGCCGTGCTCTGGGTGAAAACCCTAGATCTGGCTCTCCTTAGTAGGATTTGATGTTGACGATGTCCTTGGGCGTCGTTTCCCTCCTTGGAGGCATCGTCTTGGAGCTGTACCTCACTCACCGTAGGGTCTTGTGGCATTTGTCCAGGGTGAAAACCTCAGACCTGGTTCTTGCCGGATCGGGTGACGGCGACGCCTTCGATGTTGTTCCCTCCTTAGATGCGTTATCTTGGACCACCTAACCCTACCCTCGTTTTTTCCACATGTGCGTTGTTTTTGCGTTGGCTGGTGCTTGTTCATCGGCGGTGGTCATCCTCTCGGCGTCGTTTTCCTTTCTTGGTTGTGGCTGGGTTATCCCCGCACCATGGCACTCGGGCCAAATCTGTCCTTCTTCTTGCTAGATTTGACTCCTCACCCAAGTGGTAGGGTGGCCTGGTCCGGCTCTCATGTCAGGACGGTGTGGCGAGTGGTGCTTGTGTGCGTCGACGGCTCGAAGCCGGCTGTCTTGGCCAGCCATGTGGTTTTGTTGGCAAGCTAGTGTTCAGCAATGAAAGCCCTTTGCTACGAGGTTGTCGCCGTGTTGATGCGTGTTGCCACGAAACGTGCTGCGGTGAAGTCGAAGCAACCGGGTCGTGGGCGCAATGGGTGACGACAATAACACATGTTAGGTCGAGTGGTGGTGTTTATCAATCACGTTCGACATCCTTGTCAATGATGGGTGTGTTTTCCACGGACTTTTGTCTTATTAGGCTTTTGGAATTATGTTTTTTTGTACCCGATTCTTTCTTGGACCTTTACTCCTCATATGAATAAACAGTAACGACTGTTTTTTCAAAAAAAAAAAGACATTCGTAACCAAAGCAACTGTGCTTACAAATGGTGATATTATTTCCTTGCATGGCATTCCGTATGGCCGGAAGGCTATCATTTCAGTACCTCGATACAAATCAATATGGGGAGAAATAACATTAATGAATCAAGTTCTTGATACGGAAGCCTCAGTTTACAACAGGTTTATTCATTTTCCCCAGTATATGATGTTCTGGCTATATTGCGAGATTAATGCTGATTTTTATTGAAATGCTGAACTGCTGATTATGTCTCCATCAGGTTGAAGTCCGCAGGTGCAGTTCTTGTTGCCAAGCTTCTAAGTGCAAAAACACGCAATACTTGGAACTCGGAAGAAACTTCTACTGCTTCATCATCAGGGCCTGCGGCTAGCACCTCTGCAGGTTAATTTGTACACTGTATTTGCACTTAGAAGCACATAGATTATATACTCAATGCAATGTATTTTCACTCCATTAGGTATGGTTCCATTCGCAATTGGTTCAGAAACTGCAAAATCCATAGCATATCCTGCTGCTCAACATGGGATCACTGTCCTGCGTCCAACATTTGGTTTAGTAGCACGAACTGGTGTTATGAGCGTATCAGATAGTTTGGGTATATTTTGTACTAATCGGTAATATCTTAAAAATACCTCTTGAGGACCGTACGTAAATAGTAAAAAGAAATACGTGAAAAATAAAAAATTATGGAATTTTAGAAAGCGTCCGTTCTCTCTGAAACAAGTCGTACTCGGGGCAGTTGGAAGAGGAGTCTATCTTATGCCGTGAGGAGAACATCACTTCGCGCCAGCCGTCGGCCGCTTGCACGCCGACTCATCGGCGCGCGCCTAAAGAGCCTCGACTGCGTTGCGTGCCTCAGGTCGCGCCAAAAGTCATCGCTCGCCAGCGCCCTTGCGCGCATGCCCGCCGCCAATCCGCAATCGCCACGCGCTGGCCCAGCACAGCACTGTCGCACGCTCTTCGGGTCTGGCCGACAGGCGGCGCGAGCCAGAGAGCCAGCCGAGATTAGTTCGAGAGGGCGACGCGGGGGGGCTGCGGCAGGGGAAGAGATCAGGAAGGGGAAGGGGAAAAAGTGGAGAAGAGTTGTGATTATGGTGTTCTTGTTTGAGTAACGATATGAGTTCTTCTTCTGTTTCGTTAAATTGTTTGATAGCGATTAGAGTCGGGAATAGAGAGAGAATTAGTATGTTTCATGTCTGGGAATTCGAGTAGTACTTCGATTTGTCTAGTAGTGTTAAATTATGATTTCGGATACAATGAGAGCTAAATTTCAAAGTGTCACCTACAAGATATATGAAATATGAATACATCTGACCATTTGAACTTTACACATGACTTATCCATCTGCTCAAAAGATAGAGGTCTTGGCAAATGAATTCTCAGAAAAAAAAAATTAGATTACTCAAGATGAACAACTTCTGAAACATCAAGCAATAAGTCAGCAACTGATTTACAAATCTCTTGCATTAGCTGGAAAATTACAGAGGATTGAGACATCAGAAAACAGAAAGATATAAAGTTACAAATTAGAGTGAAGGCAGGTCACAATAGCCAACCCATTAGCAATCCTGTTAAAGGTCATCATCCCAGCGGTATCAAATTATCAAAAATACTTTTTGTCCATTGGACGCTAGCATTTGGAGGTCAAAGAATCCTTCTCCTGGTTAGTTTGGAGACTAAATCTTCGTTTGAGGACTAAATAATCCTATGTTTCAACTATGGATGTTACGGCGTCGCAGTGATGCAGAGAGAACGCCATGGAGGTTTGCCGCGCCTTGGCAAGCTAGGCGAGCGCTTAGGAGGGCTGGTCATCCATGGCATCACCAAGGCATCTAGCGAGCGCAGCTGAGCAGTATTAAGTGAGGCGGTATTTACTGGAGAGACACACTGGCGCAACAAAGTGAAGTGTCTAGCGAGCGAGTGAACGAACAGAAGCCAACCTAGGTGAAAGCCTAGCCGCCACCATTCCCTCCGTTGGTGCTGCCGACCCACCATCATACAAGATCCCTTTGGTGAGCTTCCCTCCCTCCTCCACTCCCTCTGCTACCATCGAAGGAGTCGATCTGCACACTTCCGCAGCCAAGGACCCAAGGTAGCTCTGTAAACCTCTGTGATTTGTTTTCTTCTTCTACCTCTGCCTCATTTCTTTGTTCATCTTCTTCTTCTGCCTCGTTTTCACTAGTCGAGGTTGCTTTGTTTTTCTTCCTCTGCTCCGAGACAACCTCTTGCTATCCTGCTTAGGGGTGGCAATTCCCTTGTGGGGGCGGAGCCCCACGGGGAATATCCCCATGGGGGACGGGGCGGGGTTTCCCCCGCGGGCCCCCACGGGGACTCAGTAAATATAAAAAAAATACTTTTTTAATAATATATTATAGTTTTTGTATGGGAGATTATATTCTATTCTTGTATATTTGACTAAAACTTAAATCTATATGTTAGAATATATATTTTGAAGCTATATTTTGAAAAAAGTATGACTAAATAATTATAAATTAATAAACAAATTCACATTATTATTTTTTAGAAAAATATAACTTATTTTTTATCTCCCGTGGGGATCCTCGTAGGGGTCGAGTCCCCACAAGGATCGGGGACAGGGGGGCATCATCCCTTCGGTAGCCTTAGCTGGGCAGGGTGGGGGGCTTGCTAGCGGGGGTCGGGGTGGGGCCGTGGGGGGGCTCCCTAGGACCCCCTCCCCATTGTCATGGAGGTGCTAAATCTGCTCATTCTCTCATGGTCTCCCTCCTCCCATGCTGCTCAGTGCTGGCATGGTCATCAATCGTCACTGACCGCACGGTAGACTACTAGACTTCATCAACTTCTCAAGCAGTCCTCTCCACCAAAGCTGTCGACCAAGACATGGTGTGTCTTTGAATCAGGTACCCACCCTTTCTCTAGCATTTGATCTAGAAATTTGTTGATTGAATGAATGTGTATGTTGGATATTGAGTTATTGACCATATCTTGATTCAGTTGATTGGTAGATGCCTAGATGAATGCCTACATTATCAGTTTCTCACACATTTTGCCATGACTAAATGTAACTGGAGTGGAAATGTTGAATCAATGAATCATGCATTTATGGAGATAGAGTAACAGGCTGATAGGTGACAGCATATATCAAACACAGATAAAAGTTACATTACTTACGATGTTAGCCTCATTTAAACAGCTCTGCAATATGTAGTTGTAGCTGAAAAATTGTCAAGGATTCAACATTATATGTAGGTTGAAATGTTAATTTGTTGAAATGAAGTGCAATAAGTCAATTAGCCTATAACCACGATTTTGGGGGGAGGGCATTCTTCTGGAGTCTGGACAAGGGTAAAGGGGATATCACTCACCTGGATAGTCTATACTCTATACAGGTCTTCTCTTTGTTTTGCCAAATGCCAATTGACTGTATTTGTACTCTATAGGCAGCTAGGCAATTGATTAGGATTGAGAAGGTCAGAGAGCTTTCTAAGTTCTGACTGGCTGCCATATTGTTTATTCAGGAATCGACTTTCAAAAGGTTAGTTTTTCCCCTTATAGAATGTGTTACATTTAAATAACCTCATGTTTTACTACTGTGATTGGCTGATGGCATTTTTTAACTAATGTTTTTTGCAGTGGACCTGTAGTTAGCCTTGTAATTCCTATCCAATAGGTTTATTTAAGGAGTTATGGTGTTATCCAGAGATAATATTGTTATTGTTAGTCCCACAGGCCACATTTGTATTTTTTCTTTGGAATAGCAGTACATCACTTGACTTGTACTCGATTGTTACTTTGTCTTCATATCGATGTCTTCATGGTAACTAAACCATCTACAGTTGATTGGTATCATTGATTCATGTTGATGTCTTCATGTTTGCAGTGAGACTGTTGTCGATGGCAGAGCAAGAAGGTAATGTTGCGGCTGCTGCCGATGTTGACAATCCTGAGGCTGGAGAGCAGAATGAGTAGTATGATCTAGCTAAAGATCCTAAACAAAGGGCAAAGTCCAAAAATCCTAAGTGGCAGTATGGCTTTTGGCCAGATTTGGACAATAAAGATAAGGTTCAATGCAAACTTTGTGGAGTGAGTTTCTTCGAGAATCAAGAGGTTTAAGCAACATCTTGTTGGTGGCTTTGAAGATGTAAAAAAATGCTCCAAGAACAATATCCATCATGAGAGAGATGCAAGACTATCTTAAGAATCGGGCGAAAAACAAACCTATCAATTATGATGATAATGTAGAAGGGGCACAAAAGGCAGCCCCAGAGGTTGAGGAAGTCGAGCAACAGCTGCAACACAATCATCAAAAGCCTCCTGCTCCTCTTTTCGGATAGCTCCAAGGCGAACTCCAAGTGTAGATGGTGCATACATAATTTGGCCAACTCCAAGTGGAGATGGTGAATACATAATTTGGTCATCAGTATGCAATCAGAGAAAGTACAGCAAGAATATGTACAGATTTTTAATAAATCATTCCAGGTGTGTGGTAGTGGTCTCTACATTGATTTATGGTCTTTTTGTTATGAATTTGCTTTTGTAAGATTTAAGAGTCTGATTTCTTCTATCATGTCCCACAGGTCAGTTGGAGTTAAGAGTTGTCAACACAAAATTAGTTGTTACAAACCAAAGATTCTGATCTACTGGCTGCAAAAGGCGAGGTATATTTGTTTGGTGAGCTTAAAAGCTTAGTGAACTTAAAGCAAAGTAAACTTGTCGAAATACCACTGGAAGCTTTGCATAACTCATATATATCTAGAGCTCTATGACCACTGTTCACTTTGGAGGATGCATTTGCATAACTCATATATGTCTAGAGCTCTATGACCACTGTCTACTTTGGAGGATGCAACATCTGGTTTAGAGTTTAGGCCATCTTCAGTTCTTCACCAGTTTATCATGTTGCCTTGTAACAGTAGATTTGCACCCTGAGAACTGAGAACATCCAAATACTTTTATGGATCATACCTTTTCCTTTTCTTTATGCTGTGATATTGTTTTAAACCATGTGAGTCATCAGCCATGCACTCATGTCTCACATTTTTCTTTGTTCTTCTCTGATTTTCTCCTGTCGTCATTGAAAGTAACACAAGGTCACTGTTATGAATAGCGCATGTATTCATATGAGGCCAATGGGCCAGTATATATACACAAAGTACAAGTAGTAAATATGCAAAGAACCCCTCATAACAATGGGGAATAACAAACTATACATATATCTCTAACACCCCCCCTCAAACTCATGGTGGATCAACAACACTGAGTTTGGAGAGATAGAAGCTATGCTGTGCTCGAGTCTGGGCCTTCGTGAAGAAATCCGCTATCTGAAGCTCTGAAGGCACATACTGAAGAGTAATCACCTGATCATGCACACCAGACCTCATGAAAGAAGCATCAACACCAATGTGCTTGGTGAGCTCATGCTTCACAGGATCACGAGTAATACTGATAGCACCTGTACTGTCTGACAAGAGAGGGGTCGGTGTAGTGACAGAAACACCAAAATCCTCAAGTAACCACCGTAGCCAAGTAATCTCTGCTGTCAAAAGAGCCATAGCTCGCAACTCAGCCTCTGCACTCGAACGGGACACTGCAGTCTGTTTCTTCGTCTTCCAGGCAATAAGAGAACCACCAAGAAAAACACAGTAAGCAGAGATAGACCGGCGATCAGAGGGATCGCTGGCCCAAGTAGCATCCGAATAGGCCTGAAGCTGTAACGAGCTGGAACGTGGAAAGAAGAGACGGCGAGAGATAGTCCCACGAAGGTATCGCAGAACTCGAAGAAGGTGGCTGTAGTGAACCTGAGTGGGAGCTGAAACAAACTGACTCAGAATATGAACTGGATAAGTGATATCCGGACGAGTAACAGCAAGGTAGACAAGACTCCCAACAAGATGACGATAGCGAGTCGGATCAGAAAGAGGCTCGCCATCAGAGAGTCGGAGGTGAACATTGAGCTCCATGGGAGTCTCAACAGTACGCTGATCAGTGAGAGAGGCGCGATCAAGAAGATCCTGAATATATTTCTCTTGGGACATAAAGAAACCATCTGGAGTGGAAGTAACCTCAATCCCAAGGAAGTAACGAAGAGGACCAAGATCCGACATAAGGAACTGCTCACTAAGATGAGCCTTGACAAAGGCAATGTACTCAGAATCATCTCCCGTAATGATCATATCATCAACATACAGGAGAAGAAGAGTCCGACCACGAGACGAAGTGTGGACAAAGAGCGCAGGATCATGATCACTAGCTGAAAAACCAGCAGCAGTGACCACAGAGGAGAAGCGCTCAAACCAAGCACGAGGGGCTTGCTTAAGGCCATAGAGAGAGCGACGAAGGCGACAGACCATGCCCTCAGGAACAGAATACCCAGGTGGCGGATGCATGTAGACCTCCTCACGCAACTCGCCATTAAGAAAGGCATTCTTGACATCAAGCTGAGAAATAGACCAGTGGCGAACAGACGCCACCGAAAGAAGAGTGCGAACAGTGGTCATGTGGGCCACAGGAGCAAAAGTCTCGTCGTAGTCAACACCATGCTGCTGCTGGAAACCACGAGCAACAAGACGCGCCTTATAGCGCTCAAGAGAACCATCAGAGCGAGTCTTAATCTTATAGACCCACTTACACGTGATGGGATGAGAATGAGATGGAAAAGGAACAAGATCCCAAGTACCAGTACGCTCGAGGGCAGCAATCTCCTCGGCCATGGCAAGCTGCCACTCAGGGTGAGTAACAGCATCCCGGTAGGAGACGGGCTCACGAGTAGCTGCGCCAGCAAAGGCAAAACGGGCAGGAGGCCGAATCGACTGGCGATCGCGGAGAGCGTAGCGAGGAGAAGATGACCCATCAGGGGAAGATGGAGCATCAGAAGAAGATGAAACATCAGAAGAAGATGGCTCATCGGAAATATTCTCAATACGAGGTCGACGAGTGTAGACGATAGTGGGAGGAGCCTGGGGAGTCGTAGGAGACAACACAGGCGGCGACAACGGCGGAGAGGCCACAGGGGGAATATGTGGAGACTCAGTAGGACAGGTGGACGAGGGCAAAACAGATATAGGAGTATCTGGAAAGGTCAAGAAAGACAGAGACTCCACAGAGGAAGCCGAAGGAGAGGCAGGACGTGGGTAGAATGGACGAGACTCGTCGAAAGTCACATCCCGAGAAACCCGTATCCGACGACCAACAGGATCCCAGCACCGATATCCCTTGTGCTCGGCACTGTACCCCAGAAAGACACACTCAACAGACTGAGCGGTCAGTTTGGTGCGTTCTCGAGGGGCAAGGAGAACGTAGCAAACGCAGCCAAACAGATGAAGGGCAGAGTAGTCAGGAAGACAACCACAGAGACGCTCAACAGGGATCGCACCCTTAAGAGCAGAAGAGGGCTGGATGTTGACGAGATAGGTGGCAGTGGAAACAGCCTCGGCCCAAAAGTGAGGTGGAATAGAGGCAGCAATCATCAGAGCACGAGCCGTCTCAAGGAGGTGACGATGCTTACGCTCAGCGACACCATTCTGAGCATAAGCACCAGGACAAGAAAACTGAGCGAGAGTGCCCTGCTCAGCAAGGAAGCTGCGCAGGTGACGAGAGAGGTACTCGCCAGCAGAATCAGCACGAAAGACACGAATAGGAGTGGAGAACTGTGTGTGTATCATAGTGGCAAATTGTTTATAGATAGGCAAGGCCTCACTACGAGAAGACATGAAATACATCCAAGTGTGGCGAGAGAAATCATCTATAAAAATAATATAATAACGATGACCCCCTTTCGAAACGAAGGGAGCCGGACCCCAAACATCTGAATGAACAAGATCAAAAGGACGCTGAGACACAGTCTCACTATGAGGATAAGGAAGCTGAATCTTTTTACCTAACTTACAGCCCTGACAATCTAAAGACACGTCTCCTGAGACAGACCCCAGAAGACCACGACGAACTAAGGATGACAGACGAGATCCACACAGATGGCCAAGACGGTGATGCCACTGCTGGAAAGAGCCGGTAGACGAAGTGGCAGAAGTGGAGAGACTGGCGGCGGTGGTGGCAGCGGAAGGAAGATGAAGCCAGTCAAGCTCCCAGAGACGCTGTGAGTCACGGCGCCGAGGGCCAGAACCAACCAGAGCTCCCGTGTGGCAGTCCTGAACACAACAAGAGTCAGAGTCGAGAATAACTCGATAACCAAGGTCAGTAATCTGCCCAACAGAAAGAAGCTGCAAGGTAAGGCGAGGAACATGAGCAACAGAAGGAACATGAAAAGATGAGTTGCTAAGAGATCCTCGACCAGAGACAGAAAGAGATGTACCATCAGCAGTAAGAACACTGACAGGAGAATCAAGAGGTGTAATAGAAGACAGAGTGGAAGGATCAGGAGTCATGTGAAAAGATGCTCCAGAATCAAGAATCCACGGGGAGGTACCTGACTGTGTAGGAGGTGGTCTCTCAGTGCCCGAAGAGTCAGTAACAGAACCTGCAGAACCTGTCGAGGGAGAACCTGAAGCGGCAAGTAGGCGTCGAAGTCTGGCTATCTCCTGCTCGGTGAGAGAAGCTGCTGAAGAAGTCGAGGCAGACGTCGTCGTAGAAGCACTAGTGCCAGTAGAAGAACGGCGTGAAAGATGCCGCTTCTTCTTGTAGCACTGGGACTCAGTGTGGCCATCCTTGTCGCAGTAGGAACAGTGAAGACGGCCACCTCCAGACGGAGGACGGCCACCACCACCTGTGGTAGCCGCTGGAGGAGGCAGTGTAGCAGGCGGACGAGCGGCGAGCACAGAGGGGAGTGGCATCAGACCAGCACCACTCAAACGAGTCTCCTCTGCGCGTATCTCAGTAAGAGCCTCCAGGAGAGTGACACGAGGGTGGCGTGCAAGGAGCTGTGCACGCCTTTGCTCGAACTCAGGACGAAGGCGAGTAAGGAACTCGTAAACCCACTGAAACTCCAGGTCAGCACGGACATCCAGGCAGCACGGACAGGTACGACAGCCAGCAGTGCGAAGTGAGTCCAACTGACGCCAGACGGCAGAACTCTGAGCGTAAAAAGCGTCAACAGTAGCATCACCCTGCTGAAGAGAGTGCTCCTGGCGGACCACGGACAGGTACAGGGCATCACCAGAGGGCTCGTAGCGCTGACGAAGATGAGTCCACATCTGGAAAGCCGAAGGGAGTCCCACAACCTCAGAAGAAAACTGAGGCTGGACACTGGCGATGAAGACAGCAGCAGCCCGAGCGTCATCATCGTACCACTGAGTGTAGATGGTCAGACGATCCTTGTAGGAATCCAGAGCCTCCTGGAAGGCAGAGGCAGCTTCATCATCAGCAGCAGCCTTATCGGCTGTCGGAGGCAATGCAACAGGCGTAGGCTCCGTCGGAGGAATAGGGCAAGGCGGGCAGGTGACATCGCCAGAGAGGACGCCCCAGAGACGAAGACCACGCATGTGGATGCGCATGTGAGACACGAAGTCGGTGTAATTAACACCATCAAAGATCACCGGGCAACGAGGGAGGGAAACGGTGCCCATTGGTAGGCGGCGCTGGACGGCGCGGCGACCAAGGCAACGAAGTCTAACAAGCGGCGCTGGACGGCGCGGCGGTTAGAACGACGTTTTTTTTCTTTTTTTTCTTTTCTTTTTTTTTCTCTTTTCCCCGGTCGGTCTGCTCCTCAAAACCGACCGAGCCTGCCTCGGTCGGACTCGGGCAGGAGCGGCAGCGGCGACGGGGGAGCGGCCGGCGGCGGCGACGGCGACGGGGGAGCGGCCGGCGGCGGCGCGGAGGAAGCAGCGTCGGGCAGAGAAGCGGCTGGTGGATCTGACCCGGGCGGCGGCGCGGGGAGGCGCGGAGCCGGCGGCGGTGCGGGGAAGGCGGCCGAGGCCGGGCGGACGGGCGCCGGCGGGAGGCGGAGTCAGGCGGGGCCGACGGCGGCGGCTGCCTCGGGCGAAGGAGCGGTGGGCGGAGGAGCAGCGCAGGGAGGCCGTGGCGCGGGGAGGCGCGGGGAGGCCGGGCGACGGCGCGGGAGGCCGGCGGCGGCGCGGGGAGGCCGACGACGGCGCGCGGAACCCTAGGTAAGCCAAAACCCTAGTTTTGGCTCTGATACCATGTTATGAATAGCGCATGTATTCATATGAGGCCAATGGCCCAGTATATATACACAAAGTACAAGTGGTAAATATGCAAAGAACCCCTCATAACAATGGGGAATAACAAACTATACATATATCTCTAACAGTCACAAGCTGAATGTTGCACTATGCAATTCGGTTGATATAGGTACATATTACATACAAACTTGAGGAATTCGACAGTGATCTTTGTTATCTGTCATTAACATAGTTACATATTACATATCAGCAGGAAACAACATATTGCCTTCTCGAATTGCTATTGTTCTATGAAGGGATGGTGTAAGTGATGGACTCATGGACAGTTCACCAATATTCTGCTAATCTGCTCTATGAAATTGACGCAATCAGGACGGTAAGGTACCCTTTTGCTTTTGCTGTGCAGCCTGTGCTTTACTGCTTTGAGAATTCTGTTGCTCGCCATACCATGCCTGGAGGACGCCATGGCGCTCACCTGGACGCCATGACGTCCTGACGCCCAGCAGGCGCCGTTGTTGCCAAGTCTGCCGTGACAACCATGGTTTCAACTACCTTTCTGATCCAACTCTGATGCAGTTAATCAAAGCATTGCACTCTGCGAATGGGCCTGGGAGGCGGCAGAAGCAGCATTATACACCACAATCTTTCAATCGTAACTAAAGCACACTTCAGTAGACTTGTCTGACATAATAATTGAAGTGCAAAATCAACACTTCATAAATGATGATCAAAGGATCGAATAGAATAGGGAAGGGAGAGCTTTGCAGTTACCCAGCCGATCCAAGAAGCAGAACACGGGCCGGTCGAACCCGGCGCAGTCGCACCTCCCAATCCCGGCGGGCAGGTCGCCGCCGCCAGCAAGCAGTGAGTGGAAGTCAACCACCGCCGACAGGTCCCCTCCTCCGCCGCCGCCGCTGATTGGCTTGCTCCTGCAGCAGAGCTTGACATGTCAGGGTTCTGGAGGTCTCGGCGTTGAGATGGGATGTACGGACCTGGACCTGCCCTTGGTGTTGGGCGGCTTGTATAGCTTGTACTGCTTCTCGGCTCGCCGGAACGCCGTGCGCTCCGCGGAGGCGGCGGGATTGTCAGATCCGGGGGGAATCCGACCTAGAGAAGGAGAATCACCGAAAATCTGGTCGTGGGAAAAGGGGAAAAACCAGGAACTTGTTCGCTACAGACTTACAGCTAAGAACAACTAGCGCTACAGTAGTTTTACTTTTGATGGCGAATGCCTTTCTCATTCCATCCGCAAGGTATTTATATGTCAATACATAATCCAAACATTAAGACTAATAAGTGATTAACGAAATTACATCCAAGTTAACTGAACATTAAGTACTAAACAGGGGTAACTAAAGTAGCTTTTGTCAAGAGTAACGAGGGCGTTGATCTCCCGCCATGGACTTCAGAACGCATCTCAGCCGTCTATTACTGTTGGTCTGAACTTGGTGAATCGTTTTCTTCAGACATCCGCGCAATCTTCAGAACTTCAGATATTGCAGGGTCTGACATTACCCCCTCCTCAACTGCAGACTTGCCCTCAAGTGTGCTCTTCAGGAAACCAAGACCATGGCGCGTTAGGGCTCTTGCAACCTCCGCATCACCCACTAATTCTTCTTCTGAACTTAATCTATCCAATGCAGCCTTCTCAAGATGGAGGCATTTTATATCCATCGGTAAACATGCACACCTCCAGAATAACATCTCCCCCTCAACAAGAAGTCTGGCCCAAATTTTCCGAACAACTTTGCTATCAGCATCTCCAGAATATTTCGCGAAGTTGAGCATTTCCAGGCAGCCCTCCCAAAAGTTAAACGGAATAACATAGGCGCTGTATAGGTGAGTGATACTCTTTAACTTCAGTGGAAGCTCTGTATCCACTAGAATGCTCTCACGAGAATATTTTGCCTTGTCCTTAGCAGCCTTAGCAGTCTCTGTATCCACTAGAATGCTGTCATGAGAAAAGGGATCACTTAGTAATTCAGAACTGCCCGAAATATCTTCAAGCCAGAAAACCAAGTACTCCAATTCTTGTTTGATTTGCATTTGGGACCGAAACACTGCAATTTTGCCTTCAAGTAGATACATTGTAATATTACTATCAATAGGATCTCTCGGGAAATCAGCGGCAATATCTGTACTTTTGGCCTGAAGCACAGCATTGCTCGGATATTGATACCTCTGGTCAACAGTTGGAGTTTCTTTTGCATTGGAACACTGCCCTTCCGCCCCTATGAACAACGACCTGGCAGCAGCAATATACTCCCCCTTGAGAACATCATACCTGGCCAACAGCTCAATATATTTTGTTTGAATAGTGGAAATAGGTGCACCTAAATCATGCAACTTAGAACCCTTTGATGCAACCACAGAAACTTCCCGAACCTCTTCTTGAAGCTTACGTCCAGCACTCTGGAGAAAAGCAACTAGATCAAAGCCTCCATACTCCAAAAGCTCATTTTCCAGTCCAAACTCAATAAGCGTCCTGTATAGATGCTCATGAAGAGCTGTGTCTGGCCACTGGACACTTAGCGGAATAAGTTGATTGGAATATTTGCTTCGAGAAGTTGGATCAAGGGCAGAAGTTGGAATATCAGTACAGATGATTGTACTCATGTAGCTGGACAAATACAAGTACTCTGGGAACCTGATGGCCTTGTTGATCTTGCCAAACTTACCAGACTGATATCTTTTCAATGCAATAGTCAGGATATTTGGTGCTTCTGATATTGTCAACTTCTTTTTGGCACGCTCATACGACTTGCATCTGCTACAAGGGTATCTATTATCACCATCTAAAATTTCTGTAGATGTAAACCAATGAAGTGCTTCTTCAAGGGTACTGATATCCCCATCTATTTCAACAGTAAGATCCAAAATACGTTCACATTGTTCTGAACTGACCTGACACTTTGTGCCTTTTATCTTAGATCGTAGATAGCCCCCGAATATTAATTGCACCAGTGTAGTTTCTTCGGCTAGCTGATTGTCACCATTTTTCTTGGCTTCTTTCATGCTAGCAGATTGCATGGTATCAATTGCATACCTGAGAAATTCATGAGCATCTTCTTCTCTGCCGGGGCCAAAGCTACTCCCAATGTCACGCAAATGAGGGAATATTCCAGTAGGTGACAAGGGAGATTTTCCTCGCTTACCTTCCGCAATGAGTTTTTCAAACTCGCACAAGAAACACCATTCCTTTTTGGAACAATTTCTTGAATGAAGTCCTTCCAAAAGGTATGCTGTAAGTGGTCGGGTAAATGCCAAGCACTGAAGAACAGCATTTGCATAGCAACTATTCCCAAGGCTACACGGACCAAAAAGATGCAATTCCACCTTGTCAAAGTTGTAGAGCTTGACGAAAAGCTCATATGGAAAAAGTGTCAATTCCAATGGATAATTCCTCACAAGTTTTGGAGCTGTTTGTTGCCTGATAGCTTTCTTCGCTGTTGACAGATTATATGGCACTGCACCTTCATTCTCTGATCTAACAGAGATTTCAGAAAGATTATCTGCCCTTTTAGATGGATTACGCGCTGCAGAGTACGCACCCCCACGCGTAGATGAAACTTCGTCAACAGCTGACATGGATGGCAAACATCTCGAGCTTTTAAGGTTGTCTGTGCCAGCTTGTTTGTTAGGTTTCTCCAGTTCAGATTCCAACTGAGCAGACCAATCATCTGGAGAATTGGAGTTGTGTGCTGGAATATGAGAGACATTCTCACCAACAGCAGCGCCGTGAACTTTGCAAGCTTTACCAGAAGTTGGAAGCATCGAACAATTAACAGATTCTGCCTGACCTGGAAGCTGAGAAAATTTGATCCTACTGTTGTCATGGTCATCTTCAGAAGCCTCTGCAGTATTGGATGCCTTCTCAAACGGCATCTCCTTGCTTTCACCATCTAAACTCTCCACAACACAGTCTTCCTCAGAAGATTCAGGCATAGCAGCAACTGACTTGTTGATTTTAACCGCTGGCTCTACTCTAGCCAACACATTTTCTTCACATGAACTGTTCCATTCAACTCCTTTCTTCACACTAGAAGCTTCTGTTATATGGTCTGGCCTAGCATCAACACTTGGTGAATGGCATTCATCTTTGTGTCCTTGTCTCCAGTGAGCTATTTGGCATTTGAAGGTACAGTATTTGACGCCCTTGCACCGCTTGCACCTGAACGAAGTTGACCTGCGGCACACCGCGCACACAATTAAGTCTGTACTTGGAGTTCCACTTGCTGCACTCACAATTTCATTCTCTACACCAGCCACAATGAATGGTTTGCTCTTAGCTAGCTGGGAATAAATCTTGCTCTGCCCTGTAACCGTATTATAAACATCCTTCTTTAACACTGCTCCAGCTCCCTTATCCATGCCATTGGCCATCCAATTAACTTCACAAAAGTTTAAATCTGGCCGAGGTGGAAGATTCCAGAGCAAACCCACAAAATACAGCTGTTGCATACTAAACTTTGGTAACTTCTCCCACAGAATGGCTGCATAGTTTAAGACATGGACATATACTAGTTTGTATGTATTTCTATGTTTTGGATTATTGAGCTTACCAGCAAAAGGTTCATCTGAATCCAATGAAGAGAATTTGAAATACTCTAACGTCAACCGCCTAGAGAAACAATGGTGACTTACAGGCAACGGCTGAGCATCTAGATTGTAGAGGAGTGCACCCTTTCCAAGCCTTTCGATATAAACAGGCTTCCCCTCTTTGTCAATGCCATGATAACCATGAGGATAATATTGCATAACAGAACCCAACTCGTTGTAATCAACTCCTCAACAATTGTATCAGTACCATACCCCTTCCTCCATTGAAGCATATCAGTCCACTTCAGGTTTGCTTTCTCAATGTCAAGTTTCCTTGCTTTTAGAAGTCTGAGCATCATATGATAGTCATCATGCTTTGCAGACAACAACTCTTCCGAATGTAGCACTTGCCTAAATGCTTCGACTGCTAGAAGCTCCTCTAGGTCACGCACATCTTCAATAGACACAGAGAGGACTCGACTACCATTCTTCCTCCTTTCTTCTTCTGAGTTTTCATCTTCACCCCAACCAGTGACAACGACCGAAAGATCAGTGGAAGGAAAATTGAGGCTACCTTCGGGGGTGCTCACATTCGGCAATTGGTCCTGTTCCCAACCCGTTGCGACTATCTGCCTCAGATCATCAACCCTTCTAGCCATCTCCCTATCCAGATCACCCGGTTGACCCAGATCTTGCAAGTTCTTGAGCTCCCCTGTCTGCCACAGATTGGAGGATACTAACCTTTGAACTAGTACCTCTATCCGGTTCATACTCTCTTGCAATCCAGCCATTACTTTCTGAAAATCACCCCTCTGGTGTTGAACCATGTCGGTCTTGTGTTTGGCCGCCGAAGCTATTCGCCAGACCGCCGTGGAATCGGACGCCACCTCTTCGTACCTCACCATGGATTTCATCGTCGTTCCCGCCGCCAAAGATCGAAAATGACCAGGGATTTTACAAGGATCTGAGACCCTCAACCTAATCGCTCCCAATCTTCTTTGCCGAGGATGGTTCCCCGATTTGGAGTCCTGAATTGCCAGTGGAAATAGGAAAATCCGGAGTGGAGCCCGGAACCTTCACCACGGCCGCTCCAATCCGCTGTTGTAAGGTCTTACGACCTCCCAGGACCTTTCACGACCGGTTAGGGTCGTTTACGACCAGATAGAATTGAGTACGACCGGTCCTGGATGCTTACGACCAGTTCCAATCGCCTCAATCTCCTCCGATCGCTTTTTCAACGTAGTCGTAAAATTACTGTAGCAATTTACGACCGCTCCGTGATATCGCTGCCGCTGCCTTCCTTCAGCCGCTCGAGATACCGTGATCGAAGCCTTCTACGATCACGCAGTGATGCTGACGATCACTGTTCACCGTAATTGAACACCCTTTCGACTACGTTCACTTCCTTCAACGTGGTCGGAGTTGCTTCCGACCACGTTCTGATCTTCTTGGCGTAGTCGCAGCTCCTTACGACCACGTATACCTTGGTCGTCGCCTTCTCTGCGTGGTCGATCCCCTTACTGTTCGATCACGCCTGCTGAGACTTTGCCGTGGTCGTAACTTCTACCGATCACGCTTGCGGTGATCGTGAGTCCTTCCGACCACGTCTTACACAATCACACGACCAAGACAACTCTTTGTGTAGTTCCCTCTTTTTGGTCTTTTCTCAATTGCTTGGTACATCAAATACATGGCTCTGAGCCTCTTTTTATACCCGGCTGTTCTAATTCAACACGGGTTCACAACTCCTACTCCGACTCCGAATCTTATACGACTTTGACTCGGTTACGACTTCATCTAGGACTCGGTTTTCGACTTCTGATTTCTTACTCGTTTTGGATTCAATTACTTCCAAAACTTGTGTACGACTTCTAAACAAGATTATTTCCAACATTCTCTCCCTAATCTTGTTTTAGTAACTTCCATCATGTCGATCTTCTTCCTTGATCACTTTGACGTTCTCCTGCTTCTGCTTCTTCCTTGACCGGTCTTTCTGGGCTGGAGCACCTGCTCTCACAGCCTTTGCTCTCGCCGTTTTCTTCCTGCAACTCTGGTTCGCGCTTCCTCCACCAGCAACTCGTTTCACTGATGTGTGGCCTTGCTTTCGACCATCGTCCTTCACGCCATGCTTTCTCCCGCCACCTCGGGATCCAAACTCCAGGCTTTTGACTGCCTTCTTTTGGTCTTGTGGGAGCTCCTCCTGAGCTTCTGATTTCCACAACCTTGCTTACTTCATGTGATCTACGCTGACCACTCAAGCTCTTGTTGCTTCGACCTTCCTTTTCGCCAGTTGCACCTGGTACGACTTCACCTTGCTTCCCTCCATCTGTATGCGAGTAAGCACCTCCTGCCTCGTTTGCTACACCTTCGCCTGCTGTGTGTGGTCGATGTCGACCACTTGGGCCACCCCTTCTTTTCTCGGCTGCGGTTGCTACATGTGGTCCGTGTCGACCACTCGGGCCGATGCTTCGACCGCTCAGGCCGATCCTGGGACCTGTTCGTGCAGGTAGTCGTTCGAAATCGACTACTCGCGCACCCCTGGTTTGATGTGGTCGTAATGTGTTTCGACCACGTTCAAATCTTGTTTGCCATGGTCGTATGATTTCTCGACCGCCTCCAGTCTTCATTTGCCGTGGTCGTGACACTTCCCGACCACGTTTGATCACCGTTTGCCGTAGTCGATTTTCCTCTCGACCACGTCCAATCACTTCAGCCGACTTGTTCGTTATGACTTCAGGCTTTTTTCTGCCGTCTGCCACGACTTGCTTTTCTCCCGACTTGCTTGTTATGACTTCAGGCTGGCTTTCGACTACCAGTAGATGAAGTCTCTCATGCTCTGGTTCCTCCAGAACTTTCTCTATGCCATCTGATCTCCATATCTTCAACGGTATTTTATACAACCGATTTGCTGACTTTTGTACCTTTATTAGCAGCCATTCTCTGTTGTCGAAAACTCTCAGGTGATTACCTTTTAGCTCGATCCGGCAACCTTCTTCGGTCAGTTGTCCAAGACTTATGACATTGCTGCAAAGACTTGGTATGTAGTATACATCTGACAACGGTCTTTGACTTCCATCCTTGCACTTCAACAGAATTGTCCCCTTTCCTCTGATCTGCACGGTTGAGCCGTCTCCAAACTTCACTTTGCCGAGTACTTTCTCATCTAGCTTATGAAACATTGAATATGTTCCTGTCATATGATTGCTAGCTCCATTGTCGAGGTACCAATCTGACTGTTCCTGAGACTCCTCTCCCTTCTCCATCAAACTAGGAAACACCTTCCCTTCATTCAACATCACCATTGTCGGCAAGACTTCTGCACAGTGGGACAGTAACAAAGTTGGTTCTGTATATTCCGAGGTTTGAGCAAGATTTGCTTCTTCGACTTTCTTCTTGCTCCTGCATTTTGCAGCATAGTGCCCATACTTCTTGCAGTTATGGCATTGAATGTGGCTTCGACATTCCGCAGCATAGTGACCATACTTCTTGCAGGTATGGCACTGGATGTGGCTTTTGCATTCAGCAGCGTCATGCTCGAATTTTTCACATTCAGAGCATTGAATATGAGATTTATCTTGAGATCTTCTACCTCGATCAGTTCCACGACCTTGCTGGCAATATGAATCTGTCTGGTCCGGCTTGTATTGGTTCCTCATGTCTTCTCTTACGAGTAAGGCTTGTTGATTGTAAGATCCTTGTCCTTCGTTGTCGGCTTGGTAACTCTTCAGGAGCTGCTCGTGTGCTTTGAGCTCTCCGGTTACCTCCTCAATCTTCATCTTCGAGAGATCTTGCGAGTACATAAGTGTGGTTACGACCGGGAGAAACTTCTCTGGCAGTACTCGCAGATACTTCTTCACCGCCACCTCATCTTTCAAGTCGTCGCCGAGAGATTTGATCTCGTTCACGACTTCGTTGAATCGACCAGAGAACTCTTCTACTGTTTGATTCTTTCCCATCTTCATGGCTTCAAATTCACTCCTCAATGTTTGGAGTCGAACTTCCTTCACTCGGTCTACTCCTTCATGCATGGTTTTCAGAGTAGTCCAGACGTCTTTCGCCGTCTCCTTGCCGACTAGTTGCCGCATCATCGAGTCGGGCACAGTTTGATAGATCGCCGCCATCGCCATCTTGTCGAGTCGTTCATCAACGACTTTGTCTTTCTCCTTTGGTTCAACTGGACCCCAGACTCCCTGTGCGATCATGTTGACCTTCATCTTCATCGCCCAGATCGGGTAATTGTCCGAACTGAGGATCGGGTACTGCAGCGACACGCTTTCCTTCACCTTTGAAGCCTCCGCCATGGTTCACCAGGCTCTGATACCAACTGTTGTAAGGTCTTACGACCTCCCAGGACCTTTCACGACCGGTTAGGGTCGTTTACGACCAGATAGAATTGAGTACGACCGGTCCTGGATGCTTACGACCAGTTCCAATCGCCTCAATCTCCTCCGATCGCTTTTTCAACGTAGTCGTAAAATTACTGTAGCAATTTACGACCGCTCCGTGATATCGCTGCCGCTGCCTTCCTTCAGCCGCTCGAGATACCGTGATCGAAGCCTTCTACGATCACGCAGTGATGCTGACGATCATTGTTCACCGTAGTTGAACACCCTTTCGACTACGTTCACTTCCTTCAACGTGGTCGGAGTTGCTTCCGACCACGTTCTGATCTTCTTGGCGTAGTCGCAGCTCCTTACGACCACGTATACCTTGGTCGTCGCCTTCTCTGCGTGGTCGATCCCCTTACTGTTCGATCACGCCTGCTGAGACTTTGCCGTGGTCGTAACTTCTACCGATCACGCTTGCGGTGATCGTGAGTCCTTCCGACCATGTCTTACACAATCACACGACCAAGACAACTCTTTGTGTAGTTCCCTCTTTTTGGTCTTTTCTCAATTGCTTGGTACATCGAATACATGGCTCTGAGCCTCTTTTTATACCCGGCTATTCTAATTCAACACGGGTTCACAACTCCTACTCCGACTCCGAATCTTATACGACTTTGACTCGGTTACGACTTCATCTAGGACTCGGTTTTCGACTTCTGATTTCTTACTCGTTTTGGATTCAATTACTTCCAAAACTTGTGTACGACTTCTAAACAAGATTATTTCCAACATCCGCCGCCCGTTGAGACCGAGACCGCGAGCGCGAGCTCCGCCGATTCAATCCGCCGAGGACTCGAGTAGCTCTGATACCACTTTGTCAGATCCCGGGGGGAATCCGACCTAGAGAAGGAGAATCACCGAAAATCTGGTCGTGGGAAAAGGGGAAAAACCAGGAACTTGTTCGCTACAGCTAAGAACAACTAGCGCTACAGTAATTTTACTTTTGATGGCCAATGCCTTTCTCATTCCATCCGCAAGGTATTTATATGTCAATACATAATCCAAACATTAAGACTAATAAGTGATTAACGAAATTACATCCAAGTTAACTGAACATTAAGTACTAAACAGGGGTAACTAAAGTAGCTTTTGTCAAGAGTAACGAGGGCGTTGATCTCCCGCCATGGACTTCAGAACGCATCTCAGCCGTCTATTGCTGTTGGTCTGAACTTGGTGAATCGTTTTCTTCAGACATCCGCGCAATCTTCAGAACTTCAGATATTGCAGGGTCTGACAGATCGGTCTCGCCGTACATCGCCGGCTAGCGTGGCGCCGCCGCGTGCTCGCGTTCTTGCTGCTTCGTTTCGTTCTAGCCTCCACATGGACCGTACTGCTATGCCACCCGACCGAGTAGTAGACTTTTCAAAGGCTACTTCCAGCCCATGGGCCTAGTCACGCAAACCCGGTGCCTCATCTCTGACGAGTGGGCCCCAGGTAGAGATCAACGAGAAAAATTACATTTTTTATTTTCTCTAATGGTAGAATTCCGCAGAATTTTTTGATGAACTCTACTGATACCTGCAAAATTACTCAGCGGTAATGGCAAAGTCAGGATGAACCTAGTAGGCTTAAATGACTTATTGACTCATGCACCTCCCTAACCTCCCCACAAGGGTGTGACACCCTCACTGTGCCCTCGCAGTCGCCAGCTCCTCGAGACAATGTATTGAGCACCCTGGCTCACCACATTCTGATTGAGCCTGGCTCAGTCGGTCTATGGTAGTGAGTCACTACTGGGCTCACCCACTCTTTGGCCTCGACTAGGACCTCAACTGGCCTCTCCTCTTTCCCTCCCTAGTTCCCAGCTGAGCCAGCTCCCCTTCTCCCAATAGGCTCCCAACTCTTGAGTCCCATTGGTTCGTCCTCTCCTCCTCTAGCTTTGGTCTCCTCCCCCTCTCTCCTTGGCTTGCCCGCGGCTAGCCGCTAGCCTGAAGCTTCCCATCGCCCTGGCCTCCCTGTCTCTCTGGCCGACGCCGGGCGCTGCCCTGGGCCTGAGGCAAGGTAGCCTCTTCACACCGTCTGGTGACGGATGCCTGGTGGTTCCCCGCGCCACTGGTCGTCGCACAGCATCAGCCCTCAAGTGCGCACTCTCCACTCTTTTGCATTTGGAGATTGGTGGGGTAGGGACCATGAGGTGGACTAGTTCCCCATTGCTACTTGGATCTAATCATGTGGACTTCATTGTTGTGAGCCGACTGGAAAAGCCCATCTCTTCTCTTCTCTTCTCTTCTTTTTCCTAGTAGAGCCGTTGCTTTTATCCATGGTTGCCACCCATGGTCGAGGGATGGGGGTTGGCTCTGGTGGAGAGTTAGGGGTGGAAACGGATCGGATACGATTGAACAGTCTCAAATACGAATACGAATTCGAATATTCTCAAATACGGATATGAATATTCTTGAATATGAATACGGATATTTTCGAATACGGATTTTCTCAGATACGAATATCGGATAAAACGGATTCCTAGCAGTTTTGCAGATTTTTCACCAGTTTTTGACCAATTATCGGTTTTAAACCGCCTAAATTCAAATTTTGAATCACAAAATTCATATGGATTTTTCATGGGTTCTAGAAACGGACCAAATACGAATACGGATACGAATATTCTCGAATACGAATACGAATATGAATATTCTCAAATATGGATATAAATATTCTCGAATACGAGCATTTTTTAATACGGATTTTGGTTACCACATTCGCGTTTTCTCGGATACGAACATCGGATAAAACAAATTATCTGTTACCGTTTTCCACCCCTATGGAGAGTAGCCTAAAGCCTAATGAAGCCCGCTGATGGATTTGCCGTGCTCAGCTGTGATCGTTTTTTTAGTCATCCATGAGAGTTTCCCACCTGAGAAACCTCGCTATTGATTCATACATAGTGAGAAGAGACGATAATCCAAAAAAATTAGTGATTAGAACAGTATGCTCATACTTGAAAAAAAATTCATTCTAGGTTTCCTAACTACTAACTGTTTTAAAAAAAACAGAATTGAGTTAAACAAACAACTTGGAAGGACACCATGAAGTTGGCACAATGTCCCTTTCTTCGAACAAGAGAGACCAGTTGGGCATAATTTATGCATCTGGTACAAAGTTGCCCTTCTGACCCACTCATACTTTTGTATTCATCGGCCATCACTGCCGTGCACCTGATTGCCGGTAGCTCAAATCTTGTTGTTACTAGATCACCAGAACAAGATGCTTTCTCTGTTTGCTCCATGATGGTAAAGTATTTGCCAACATCAGAAAAATATCGGAAGTAACAAGCCAACTTTTAGTGAAGTACTGAATTTGCACAAACAACTCAAAGCAAACATGATCATCAGAACTTTCACTTGATCTAAAGAACAGAAGGCCAGAAAAATCTCAAACAAGCTTGTTAGCATTCCATTACTACTGAAAGAACTGAACCTTTCATACAACAATCTGAAATTAAATGTGCTGCTCAATTCTCCTTACAAGTTAGAGAAGTTACTAAACTACTAGTGGTATTATCACTCCATTATTGTTGCAAACAAAAAAAAAATACAGAACAATTCAGTTTAATAGTTTACAGACTCTTCTCTTGCATTGCATCAAAGAATTCAGCTACGAAAGTGCATCAATCTACTAACTATGAACAACCAACACGCTGCCTACGCCGTCGTCTCCGAGGACAGCTAGTGTCTCCGGCGATGCCGATAGAAGGATTTCTGTGATAGTGTGATGCGGCCGGCTGGCCGGCCGCCGATATTGCGCTCCTACAAACAAGAACCGGCAATGTCTCCGTCGACCTTGGATTCTTGGTCAGACCGGTGCGGTACTCCTACAAGATCTGGACGGGACCGGTCGAGCAGAATGCGTCCGGCGGCCCCCCGGCGGCGATCCGGAAGTGCCAGAGGCGGCCCTTGGCGGCGACGAGGTTGTCCTCGCAGAGGTACTCCCACGTGTACCACCGCTCCACCGTCCGGTCCACGTCGTGCACCGCCACGTCCACCACGCCGCCCCCCGCCGCGGCAGCCGCACGCGCCAGCGCCGCCGCCGTGTATATCGTCCCCATTCGCCCGGGCTCCCCGGGCCCGGCCCCGCTTGGCCCGTCGACGACGACCACGTCCCACCTCGCGTCGAGTACCACCCGCGGCAGCGAGGTCAGCGCGAGCCGGCACCCCGACTTGCGCACCGTTCCCGTCGGGCGCCGGCACGCCGGGCTCGCTCGCGCGCGCCGCAGCAGCGGCCACGCCTCCCCCGCCGCGTCGGGGTACCTCGCCCGGTGGACGGCGACCGAGCCGGCGCTGCGCCCAGCGAGCACACGGCGCGCGCTGTCCCCGTCCTCGGCGCTGTCGGTGACAAACGCGGTGGCGGCCCCCTGGCCGGAGTTGACCGCCGCGAGCGCGAGGAGCTGCGGGGAGAGGCCGAACACAAGCAGCCGGCACGGCGCGCGCGCAGCGACGACGGAGCGGAGCAGCGCGAGCTCCTTGGCGGCGAGGCCGTTCTTGGCGGTACCGTTGCCGGAGCCGTCGTCGTCCCACGCCGAGCGGCGGGGGCGCGCGGCGGAGGCGCTGGCGGCGGAGGAGGAGTTGGTGAGGAGCAGCAGCTTGATGAAGGAGAGCGTGGAGAAGATGATGAGGATGGTGGTCAGCATCTGCTTCGGTGACATCATCTTGCTCCCCCCGCTGCCACTGCCGCTGCTCATTTGCATCCGCTTCCTCCTCCCTGATCTGGTCTTCTCCTCCTCTTGTGTCCTACTGATTACTCGATCTAGTCTTCTTCCCCATTTGTCCTTGATTCCTTTCACCAGATCTCCTCCTCCGTTTCTTGGCAGGAACGGATCTTCTCCTCTGTTCCTTGGTTCTAGGATGACGTTGCTTGCTTGCTTGCTGCTCTGAATCTTGTGTGTGGCTTATTCTTGGTTCTGGTTGTTTGTTTCTCTGGTGATGTATTGCCTTGCCATCACTGGCTGGCTGGTAGGTATTGACTTATTTTGTGCTTGCTGTTAGCTTTTTTTTTTTTTTGAGATTTTTTGCTTGGCTTTGAAGAGATGCTTCGTTGTGAGAGGATGGTGGACTGGATGAATCTGTTAGGTGCTGGTTTGGTTTATCAGCCCAATATTGCAATTCCCTGTCTTTTACATTTAAAATATTAAGTTATGAATTTCTGAGCATTTATCAGCATTTTTGCCATTTATTAAAAACCTTTCTCAATTAAAGACAGCAGCAAATGAATTTTTTTGGGAAGAATTAAAAGCTGATAAAATATTGAAAATAATTTTCCTAATTCCCCTCTAACCTCAGCAATTGCTCCAAAATAATTCATGATTTTTGGAACCCATTTGCTATGTTTAAAAATTCCTCAAAATTTTCAAGTTTGAACTAAATTCAAACTCTTTTACCGCAAACCACTTCCTTTCACTTCCGCAAGGGTGAGGATGACACGACATGGAAGGGGAGGGTGAAATCGAGGATATCATCGATGGGACACACGAGGCGGATGTCCCGGAGGATGCCCCCGAAGGCGAGGCAGAAGGTCACAGTATGTGGGCGGACCCGCACACCCTGCGCTTAGGGGGTGCAAACGGAGCGGATATTTCCTGACCGTCCATCCGTCCGTTTTAATTCGGATATAATTTGGAGCATATTTTCGGATATCCGAAGGTTTTGTCGGATACGCATTCGGATATTTTTTGTCGGATTCGGATTCGGAAAAGACAGCATCTGACGGATACGGAATTATCCGGATATTTTCTCGGATAGTTACCGGATAATAATCCGGATTCGTAACTATCCGGAAACGCCCACGGCCCAGTAGCCCACCATACATTGCGGAATCGCCGGCCCAATCCGAGCGACCCACCGGCGAGTGGCGACGCGCCGAGCCACACTAACCCTAGGTCCCTCGCGACTAGCGAATGTTGCGGCGGCCAAAAAATCCAGATCACATCGAGCGGCTTCGTCTCCTCCTTCGCCTCAGATCCGCGTCCTCCACTCCACCGCTGTTCGACCGCCTCTCCTCCCAAGCAGACCCGCATCAGCCGCCTCTCCTCCCCCGCAGATCCGCGTCGGCCGCCTCTCCACTCCCGCAGACCGACGCCGCTGCCGCCTGCCTCTCCGAGTCTCCGTCCCCACAGACTGACGCCGCCGCCGACCCACCTCTCCTCCCCCACAGACCGGCGCCACCTCCGCCCCCACAGACCAGTACCGCTGCCTCCGCCCCACAAACTAGAGGTGCCGTCGCCGCCCGTCTCTCCTCCGGTGAGCTCTTTCCACACCCTGTATTCAGTGAGCTCTTTCCACACCCTCTATTTAGACTGTACAAGAATGACCATGTAATACTTTGATTCAAAGGCAAAACTTTATTGTACTGCCCTGTCTAGATAGTATGTAATGTAGAGCTCTTTCCACACCCTGTATTTAGTGAGTAAACAAAAGAGTTCAGTGAATACACGTGGTCAGGCTCACAAGTCACAGTTCAGTGAATATGCATATTTGTGGACTACCTATTGCTATTCTTGGTGAACTCCTCATTATGAAATTAGTGTAACATTGATTACATGGCCAAACCAATGGCTTGAAATGTTTCCCCACAGATGAGCCCATTGCAGGTATTAATCTAGCCATGTAATCAATGTTACACTGATTTCATAATATTAGCAAATTTGTAATCTTGCATAATGTTATAAGAAAGGACACTGACAATTGGATCTGGGGCATCATCCTGCTTGCACATCATCCATGGAACACCTGTCTAGAGGTTTACAGCCATTACCGCTGCCCAGTGAACATATGGTGGTCCCCTTGAATGGAATGCAGCGTCAACCAGCTTATATTCATTCTCAATCTGCAAATTGAATTCCATGGTTGAATAAAAATCATCTAATAGAGAGCTCGAAGGACAATTATCATTTTTAAATTTAGTTTAACCGACCTGTGAAATGATTATGGGACCTCCTTGTGGATAGTATAATCTTTCATCCTTCATCATGTCAACTATTTTTGCAACAAAATTTTGCACATGTCACTGCATGAATTAAATATTTAAATATGAGTAATCTACTATGATAGTTTAGCATGAAATTACTTCACTATATGGTGCTTGTTAAGTTGACTATATGGTTGTAGATTTTTTTTTTGTTTTCTTCTAGTTTTTTGTTTCTGATATTGAGGTTGGTAATTCTGTAGAGAACATATTGTTCCCACCCCATATGTACTGTTTTCACCTGTTTATTACACCTACACCTGATAAATCATTGGGCATCTCTTTTGTACCTGACACCTGTAATGCTTAGCTATTCTAGATGAATACATCTGATTTATGAGATACCCAGTCACCTTCATTCAATTAAAAACTAACCTTCTTCTGATTTGGTTGTAGAATATTGATAATTTGAGATGGCTGCTGCAAGTGGAAGTGCGAGCATTTGTGCAAACACAGGAGCATCCCCTGTTGGCACTTCCACAGCAGTTGGTACGGGCCACTCGGCACCAACACCACCGCCACCGAATGCCCGTGCACTGACAACCACAGCCACAGGAGGTGAAGAACATGTGGTTGTTGATGTGGATGAAGCGACTTGCACCGGAGAAGTTGAGCCTGCTAAGAAGAAGCAGAAGAGGTGTACCTCGAAGGTTTGGGACCACTTTCTTAAATATACGGTGACTATTGACACACCAAAAGGTCGAAAGGAGAAACAACTTTGGGCATAGTACAATAAATGCCCTCATAAAGCTCGATGTGAGACCTCAAGGGGCACGAAGGCCTTGTGGAATCATTTGCTAAAGCATGCCGTAAAGCAAGGCCAGCAACAACTCCAATATGAGAATGGTAAAGAGTTATATGACCAACTAAAACCTCTTTCTTGTCGGTTTTCTGCTACTATGGACATGTGGACATCTAATCAAAATAAAAGTTATATGTGCATCACTGTGCATTGGATTGATGATAATTGGCAAATGCAAAAAAAAAATAATTAAATTCATTCATGTCACATACTAAATCTTGTTGCCCAAGATGGCTTGAAAGTAATTGCATCTTCAGTCCAAAATATTAGAGCTACTGCTATTATTGTGAAGAATTCTCCATTGCAATGGGAGGAATTTCAAAAGTGTGCAATAGAATATAACTTAGACAATACATCTGGTCTTCCATTTGATGTGCTTACAAGGTGGAACTCAACATATGAAATGTTGTCACAAGCTATTTATTACAGGAGGGCTTTTGATAGGCTATTGTACTTGAATGACGGTAAGTACGATAAGTGTGTTCCAACAAATGAAGAATGGGATATGGCAGAATCATTATGCAAGTGTTTGCAGAAATTTCATAATGCTACCAAGCTATTTTTTGGAAATTTCATGGGGAGGATTTATTATGAGAGGGTTGCCCATGAAGTTAGTCGCTTTATGGATGTTGTGACCAAATTATTCCAAGCTTACATGTCCAATACATCTGAGGCTTCGAAGCATGACCCTCCTCAAGGACCTTCTCAGCCACTTGGTGATTCTGACTTGGGCCTTGATGACATTGAACAGTTCTTGTATGAGGATGTCACTGCAACACATGGTAGTATAAATGAACTTGAGGTATACATGCAAGAGAAACCAATTCGGTGGGTTGATCCTACGGGTAAGGGTGCACAGTTTGACATATTGTCATGGTGGAACACACACCAAGGGAAGTTTTCTGTTCTCTCACGACTAGCTCGTGATGTGCTAGCTATTCAAGTGTCAACTGTTGCTTCAGAGTCGGCTTTTAGTACTAGTGGCCGTGTCATTGATCCATTTCGTAGTCGATTAGAGTCCGAGGTGGTTGAGGCTCTAATATGTACAAAAGATTGGATATCTTCATCTAGGAAAGGTAAATAATAAGTCATTTAGTTCACCAATTACACCGCTTACAACTTTTGTTTATTAACCTCATGTTATTTTTGAATTTTAGATTCCAAGGAGAAGATAGCATCACTTATTCATGAGTTGGTTTTGGAGCTAGATGATAAAGAATGTGCTACCACAAACATAAATGAGGAGGTTTGATAATTCTACAAATAAAAATACAAAAACAAATTTTAGTTATTTTATATATTTTATTGTTCAAACTTTATATGGTCAGTGATGATTGAATTGGCTATCCTTTGCTATGTCTTTGATGTCAACTCATTAAATTGGCTATCATTTACCGTCAACTGATTAAATTGACTATCCTCTGACATGTATAATGCATCATGTTAAATTGTTAACTTATATGGTGCCTCTTCAAAATTTCCCCCAAGTACCCACTAAAATCTCTTCTCCGATAGCTACAGAAGCTATAAAGGAGAATAGAAGTTCTCTGGCATCCAAGGAATAAATGGCAAACAAATCAATAACATAAAGCAGCAGCAGAGACTAGGCCAGAGAAACATATGCCAGGCCGGTCAGACCGCCTCCCCAAGGCCGGTCAGATCGCCTGGGAGCGGCCGGTCAGACCGCCTCTTCAAGGCCGGTCAAACCGCCATAGTGCCTCCGGTCTGACTGCTAGGGTTAGCGGTCAGACCGCCCTTCACCATCTGGTCTGACCGCCGGTATGAAACCTGTCAGATCGGCCTTCGGTTCAGGAAGGTGCAGAAGACCAGCGAGCGGGCTTAGTTTTGTCAGAACTTAAAATACCCAAGGAGGACTCTAAAACCAGAGAAAAACAAGGCAAATGCAGAGCTTCTCAAGTTAATTCCTCTGAGCTACGAACTAAATATCACCAAGACCTCAAGAAAATGAAAATGCTGACAAAGATCATGCAAAAACAGAAAATTCTGAAATTTGGCAAGGAGAAGTCAGCACGAATGACAAAGTCCATATATCTTGAGATTTTTAGCACCTTTGCTCATGAGACTTTGAAATACACAAGAAGTGACCTCAGGGCAAGCACACATAAATCTTAAGCCATCTCCTAAAGCGAAATCAAGAGAACCCACCTTGCCCTGCCTTCAAACCCTAAAAATGCTGAACAGAGTAAAATGGGCGAAGAACAGAAATCATTGAATCCTCCATTTGCTCTCAGGGATGTATTGGCCAAAGGGCCTGGAGGCTGCTATATCCCACCATAGAGAGCAAAGAAATGCTGCTACACAAGCAAGAATTCAGCTCAAACTCAAAAGAGCAGAAGAGAACAGAATATGCAATAGACTTCAGGGAAATGCCAGGGAAACATAAAAGCTAAGTCAATCCATTCCAAATTGATTCACAACCATGAATGCTTCATATACAGAGAAATGATTACATGAGTTCATGCCATCTCACACTACAGCCCCATACGCAATTGGGAATGAGGAAACACACACTACATGCTTCTCAGTATGAACTCATGCACACACACACTGAGAACACTATACTGCTTGCTTACCCTACAGCCTGCCCCTCACATCTCTATATGCAGGGAGCTCACACCCAAAAGAGCAAAGCAAGAAGTGGCATACCCTTCCCACTCCATGCTCCTCACACAAAAGAAGCAAGAGTCAAAGTCAACACAAGAAATGGAGGGAAAACCAGCCACTCCACTCATGCTTGAGTCAATTATCCAAATTGCCCCTCAAGCACCTTCCCGGAAGCTTCCCGCAATCGACACCCTGACCGTCTGGACCTCGACTCCTCCCTGAGTCTAGTCCCGGTCCGCTCCGCTGCACACGACTGCACCCAGCATCCTGATCGTCTGGACCTCCGACTCCACCTGAGTCTAGTCCCGATTCGCCTCGCCGTTGCCCGTCGTGTCCAGCCGACTCCGACCGATCTTGATCACGCCGATCTTCTCTCTTACTTTCGCTTCTTACTTTTACCTACACTCTCGTGCACCGTTCCTTCCTGAGCCGTCACCGCCCCACTACCTGCGCTTGCTCCATCTTGAGCCTTGCATAATCCGATGCTTCCCACGCCTTATACTTGGACTTTATCCGTCCTTCCTTGTTGTTTGATGCGAGAAATCGCTCGTGGATTTCTGGCCCTGAGTATAAGATGCGAGCGTTCCAGTGTACTGAAGTACACAAAAATAGATAAACACAACAAAAGTAGGGAAAACATGTATTTATTCATTCATTTGAGAAGAACAAAATTACAATTTCTCTTTATATATATGCGCTCTGTAGCCTACTATGTGTAGCAGATCTGACATAGACGATATGGTGTCCTAGTTCCCGGGGCCTCGGAAGGCCCTTGGTTAATTACATCTGTAGGATATACCCATGGAAAACCTCTGATTAAGTTGTGCATTGGTCGTCGTCTTCAGTCTTCGCTTTATGTTCCTCATGCAAGGGATGAATGGTTAATAAAGGTGTGGGCATTGGCATTATCCATGGCTTCGTCAGTCTATGGGGCCGTTGATAGCGTGGTCATTACACTTGACCACGCCCGCCCGTGCCATTCGACCTCATCGGTATTGAATGGACACAACAAAAGTGATTTGATGTATGTATGATTAACGTTTAGCATGACTAATCTGACAACAATGGCGGTGAGAATCAGTGTCGTAGGTATAGCCTGAGCAGAAGAATTAGTAGAGCAGGCCAGGGGTTAAGTATCAATATGATCGACAACCATCAGAAACCATCTGTGATCGAGATCCATTGGGAGATGCCCATGGTCGAAAGTTACTGTGATCGAACTCATCGAGAAACATCTGTGGTCAAAATCCACATTAGTCAAAATCCACCGGAGGATACCCGTAGTCGAAATCCATCGTGATCGAACTCATCAAGAAATGTCTGTGGTCAAAATCCATAATGGTTAAAATCCACCGAAAGATACCCATGGTCGAAATCCGAAGCCCACTAGGAGCGCTTTGTGGCCGAAAATCACTGTGGTCGAACTCATAGGAAGATGCCCGTGGTCGACAATCACAGTAATCGAAACCCATCAACAAATGGTCGGGGGTCAGAAGTCACTATGGTCGAACTCATCGAAGGATGTCCATGGTCAACAATCACTGTGGTCGAACTCATCAGAAGACAGCTGTGATCGAAATCCACCGTGGTCGAAACCCATTGGAAGACGTCTGTCATCGAAATCCACCATGGTCGAAACCCATTGGATGTCCTTGGTCACAAAGCCACTGTGGTCAAATGTCTCCATGGTCAAACATCATCGTGGTCGAACGTCACCATGGTTGAACATCACCATGGTCGAATGTCACCATGGTGGAACGTCACCATGGTCGAACATTACTGTGGTCGAACGTCATCGTGGTTGAACGTCACCATGGTCGAATGTCACCGTGGTTGAACATCACCATGGTCGAATGGCACCGTGGTCGAACGTCACCATGATCAAACATCACTGTGGTCGAATGCCACTTGGTTGAAACCATCTAAAGATCATTATAGCAGATGGTCAAGGGGAGTACTCATTGGAGTACTGGAGCATCGTGACCGTTCAACGAGCGGTCAAAAGCACTCGAGCACCTAGGGCAGTTGACGCCGTTCAAGTACGATGAGTGGTTGAATGCACTCAACTTTGATAAGGGGTCGGAGGCATTCATCTTTGAAAAGCAATCGTAGGCTTTCTACTATGACACGTGGTCAGAGATGCTCGACTCAAGGAGGTGGTCGAAAGCTTTCAACTCCACTAGGCGGTCAGAGCTGTCCATTTCTGGGAGGTGGTCGTAGGCGTCTGTCTGCACAAAGCAGGCGGAGGTGCTCGACTCCAGCAAGTGGTCGTAGGGATCCGTTTCTGGGAGGTGGTCGGAAGTGTTCGACTCTAGCAAGCGGTCATAGGCATCCGTATTTGGAAGCGATTGGAGGTGCTCGACCCCAGCAAGCGGTCATAGATGGCTGACAATCATAGGTGCTCGATCATCGTGGGCGGTCAAAAATGCCTGAGCACATCGAGCGATCAACAGTAGTCAGAGGGCTGACTTCGGCCAGTGATCGGAGACACACGCGCCTTTGGAAGTGATCAAAGACTTCAGATTTGTGAAGCGATCAACAGCTTGACTTTGGCCAGCGAAGCGATCAGAGGCTTGACTTTGGAAGAACTGGAGACCTCAGCTTTGTGAAGCGGTCAGAAAGCGATCGAAGGTGCCTAACTTCAGCCAGCGATCGGGGGGCATAGCTTTGGCTGACAGTCAGAGGCGCTGACTTCGGCCAATGTTCAGATCCTTGTAGGCGAACAAATGCGCCCGAGCTCGACCAGCAATCGGGGATGCACGGCTTCGGCCAATGTTTAGAGACATCAGGCTTCAAAAATGATCGAAGGCGCACAACTTCGGAAGTGATCGGGGTTCTTGACTGTGAACAGAGGTCAGGAACGCCCACCTTCAGAAAGCGGTCACGGACTTCGGCTTCTGAAGCGATCGAAGGCACTAACTTCAGCCAGCGATCGGGGGCATGCAGCTTTGAATAGTGGTTGGAGATGCCTGACTTCAGCTTCTGATGTGATCGAAGGTACTAACTTCGGCCAGTGATTGGGGGCTTGCGGCTTTGAACAGTGGTCAGAGATGCTTGACTTTGGCTAACGACCGGGGACTCATGACTTTTGAAGTGATCAGAGGCGCTGACTTCAGCCATTGATCGGGAACATCCTCAGGGGTTGTGAGTAGCATCTTGGTGAGCCCCAGAGAACTTGAGGTGCCATAGTTGCTTGGCAACATTGCTGTCATAGCCGCCATTCATCATATGTAGATTAAGATGCAGAGGAAAGAGAGTCAAGAATACTTTTACTCTTCTCAACAAAGGATGCCATGGCCTGGGCTTTTATAGACCATTGCTTTAGGTCTCTCTGACTTCTCCTTCTTCTTCTTTCTCTCCACCTCTGTTTCTCTGTTGGTGCGCTTGCATCTTCACCCCGTTTGCGTCTGTGTTTGCGGTCCCTCTGCATGAGCCTCTGCGGTCCTCTTGCGTGAACCCTCGTCCTCCTCTTTATAGGTGCGGGCAAGGCCTGCGGGCCTCATACTTTGCTCCTACATGGTGCCGATCATGTCATTTCAAATTGAGATAAGATTCCAATTGAGATGAGATTCCTGATCGACTTTAGATAACTTACCTTCCTAGGCTCTGCATTCATATCAGAGATTTGTTAAGCGTTATCTCCAACTAGATGAGAATACGGTGTGACTATGCCTTATTGTTGATGATTTGTAACCGCGGTCAAACTGCACAACATGATCGAACCGGTCTGATAGACGCAATGTGGTCGACACACGTGATCGCAAGCAAAGCTCGGTCTCGGTGCCCCTTGTGACTGACAACATGGTCGTACCAGTCTGATCGACGCAATGTGGCCGATACACGTGATCAAAAGCAGTACTCGATACCCCAAGTGATTGCAAACATGGTCAAATCAGCCAAAGATGGTCATATCCGTCTGATTGACGCAACGTAGTCATAGACAGCAGTTTACGGACTCGGGATACTCATGACAGCGCACAACTATATGTGGTGCGATGCACTATTGGATTGTCCAGATGTTTTGCACAAAAACTCATCAAACAAATGCCCCCACCAAGTTAAGTTTGATGCATAAAGTGAAATGAACTTAACTTAGTGATACTCACTCAGACTAAAACCGAAAAGCACTATTCATGAATAGCTCTTTATAAGCGCTGGGGCTTGCTTCCATTACGTCAGTTTCGAGTGAAATTTGCCAGTTTCTCGGGCGAGCGTCGCGATCCGCTTTTCGTCCCTTATGACCATGGAGTGTGAAGGTAATCAACCGACTTCCGGCAAACAAGGGTCAGGCTCAGTGGCGACACTTCAAGGCAGTCATTGTGCCAACCCTGCCGGGCGGTCGAAACTACGATCAAAGCATCTGATTGCTGGTGCGGTAGGAGTGTCCACTATGTAGAATCAAATAGCGATCATATCCACAGGCTGTCTTAATTGAGAAGGTTAGTATAAACACAAAAGAGGGAAAAAGAGAAACACAAAAGATTAGAATATATGTGTCAAGGCGAGAAATCATGCCAGATAGCCACGTTGAGGCGAAAACCATGCCACCATGTACTTATGCTGAGGCGGAAGACGACACCATAGCGTACTTGTTATGAGGCGAAGCACCATGCCTAGAGTATACTTTTGTGAAGGCGAAAGACCATGCCATAGTATACTTGTTTTGAGGCGAAATACTATGCCACAGAGCTCTGTCAAGGCAAAAGACCATGCCACAGAGCTGTGTTTAGGTGAGAGACTATGCTGGAGTATACTTTTGTGAAGGCGAAAGACCATGCCATAGTATATTTGTTCAGAGGCAAAAGACTGTGCCAGAGTATACTTTTATGAAGGCGACAAACCATGCCATAGTATACTTGTTTTGAGACAAAAGACCATGCTGGAGCTGTGCTGAGGCGAAAGACTATGCCACAGAGCTCTGTAGAGGTGAAAGACCATGCCACAGAGCTGTGTTGAGGCGAGAGACTATACCAAAGTATACTTTTATGAAGGGAAAATACCATGCCATAGTATTTTATGGGATTTGCTAGCTACCAAATCGAGCTGAAGACTCATAGGCGTCAAGACGAGGCCGAGAAGAAATGACAAAAACCAAGGAAGATAGAGCTTGTCATATACTTTTTTTAAAAAAATGTTAGTTCTCCCACTGAATGCTAAACTATAGGAGTGACCTTGGATAAGGCTGACAGAGGACTTAGCCGTTGTACGCCGCAAACCATGGTGAGACAACTTCACTTCTTGTGGTGTTCGTGTTTTAGGGGGGCAGTGTTGCCGAAGGACAATGAACATCCCAACACTTTGCCTCATCGAACCAAGAAACTTAGGTGGGCTTAAACAGTAAGAATGGCTTGGAAATATTGCCATTACTTTTGCTGAAGATGGTGAATGACTACCTTCCTCCTTTCGGCTGTTTCAATTTTTAAGAGGATTTCCTCCTTTGATTTTGGAGAACTTTTTGAACATTTCAAGTGGGATTTTTTTTATCCTTTTTCACTTGTGAGGATGAATTTTGCTTCCTCTTTTCTTTTTTGCAATTCCTTAACATTGGAACTTGAACTAGCTCCTTCAAAAGAGCTTGCATTACTTTCTGAAGGGCACAACTTATAGGAATTCGGAGAATAGCCATCCACCTTTGTGGGCAAAATGATCCTCGCAGGCTTGTTGTTTTCGTCCCTTGTTGATACGCCTCATAGGGTGACAGGCACCTGCACACTAAACTAAACTTGTGTTGGCCAGGTAGCCCTTTCATGCTCTTCTCCTATAGTCTTCCCTAGGGCTCGACATCTCCATAGGTCTTGAGGCGCATTGGGAAAATGAGGAGCATGTTAACCTCGCTACCAGAGAATGACTCAGGCTGGCTTTTCACTGCCCCCAGTAGCAACTGCTTGGCATGCGGGCCGTGTGGTGGGTGTAAAGTGTGTTTCACCCCAAGTCTTGAAGCAGTCGAATCTTTAGTCATTAGCATGATGTGGGGAAAACCATTTGTTATGGGACTTTGTTGTCCAAAAGAGAAAACACCAGGTCAGGGAAGGGTATTGAAATTACCAGCCCCCTTTCCTTTTTATGTATTTTTTTAGAAGGAAGAGAAAGGCAAACACTTTTAAACAAAGTATTTTTTTTCAAGAACCTCCCATTGACTGGAGGCATCGGCCTCACTCCCTGATGATCAATCAGTTGATAGGCACCACCCTCGTAAACTCGTTCAGCAACATATGTCCCTTCCCATTTTGGCTCAAACTTCCCCTTTGTCTTTTAAGTGACCACAATGGGGCATTGCAATACGAGCACTGCTTCGCCTTTCCTAAAATATGTGGCCTAACCAGCTTGTCATAGGCTCTCACTATGTTACATCCCCATGTTCTGAACAGCATGAAGTTTCTCCTCTTCTAGAATGTCGAGCTCTTGGAATTGCAGTTGGATCTGCTCATCTTGAGTGAGTTCATCATGAATAGCCACCCGTAATGGGTATATTTGTACTTCGAGTGGTAAGACAGCTTCACTCCCACAAACAAGAGCATATGGGGTAAATTGTGTTGGGGTACAGATAGTGACACGGCATGCCCACAGAGCTTTAAAGAGATGATCGTGCCAATCCCTTCGATGCCTATTGATAGTTTTTTTGAGTATCTTGACAAGAGTTTTATTGAATGCTTTGACCATTCCGTTGGCTTGAGGGTAATATCCAGTGGAGTAATTCCACTTAATTTTGTACTTGGCTATGAATCTTTGTATCTCTTGTGGGATGTAAAGGCTTTATTGTTGTCAGAGGTTATATGATGCAAAACCCCGAAGCAGTATATAATGTGCCTCTCCAGGTTGTTGATCATATTGTCACTTTTTACTTCTTACAAGGGCACGACTTCTGCCTATTTGGAGAAATAGTCAGTTATGGCTAAAATAAAATGATTCCCCCTGGACGATGGTGGGCAAATGAGCCCAATAATATCTATTCCCCAGGAATCCAAAGGCCAAGAGGGAACAATGGGGTGAAGAGGAGAAGGCAGCATGTGCTTAAAATCGCCATGGATCTGGCAGCCATGACACGGTTTGGCCACCTTGAGGTAATCAGCCATGATACTGGGCCAATAATATCCCGCTAGCCTCATGCTGTGATACATTTTTGGCCTACTTTGGTGCCCACCATAGACTCCATGATGCACTTCCCATAAAACTTGATCAGTTTATCTATGATCGACACATCGGAGAAGAACTTCTTGCCCATAAGATCGTTTATAGAGGATGCTAACCTTGTAAATGTAAGAAGGAAGGTGACGCTGAAGCTAGCGTCTTTGTACTGAATCATTAGGCAGACTCCCATGTTTGAAGTAATCAATGAATGGCCTGCACCAATCGTCCTCGATGGTGACAATGGCCATCACCGTGTTGACTTCATATTCTACCGGAATAAGTTCGAGGACAGCCAAGAGAAGCCATCTCTCTTCAACAGTCATCCACGTAGGTTCGTCTTCTAGGAGGACAAGTGCTACTGCAAGCTTAGCCAAAGCATCTGCTGGCGCATTCCTACTACGCTGTACATGCAAGACTTTCATATGATCGAACTTCTTCATAAGCCTTCGAGCCGCATTATAATATGGCATGAGCTCTAGCTTGTGAACTTCATATATATCATTTACTTGACGAACAATGAGTTGTGAATCACCATGAGCCCATAGAGAATGTATCTATGGAGAGTGCTAATAACAGATCGAAGATGAGTGCCTTGTACTCTGCTTCATTGTTAGAGCATTCCTCTTTAAGGAGTGAGAATGAATAATGTATCACCCCTCCCTGGGGGTTTTAAATACCGCCAGCTCTCCACCTTGGAGTACCATCGGGATCATTCTCTACCTGAGAGACCCCATCGAAGTAGAGGTCCAAGGTGCTTCAACCTCAGTAGTGAACACTTCCTTAAATAGCAAATTGGTGATGAGGGGAGAGTTATCTGACACAGGGTGTGCTGCCAGAAACTTTGCTAAAGCTTGGCCCTTTATTGCTTTCTGGGGTACGTAAGTAATGTCATATTCCATCATGAGTAGGGCCCATTTACCTAGTCGCCCTACAAGCATCGGCTGGCTTAACATGTATCTTATAGGATCCACTTTAGCCATGAGCTGGACTTCATGTGTTAGCATATAATGTCTTAGTTTCTTCACAGAAAATACTAGGGCTTGTTACACTTGACTGCGCCCACTCGTGCCATTCGACCTCATCAGTATTGAACGGACACAACATCTAGCAAGCATCATGATTTGATGTATGCATGATTAACGTCTAGCATGACCAGTCTGACAATAATGGTGGTGAGAATCGGTGTCGTAGGTATAACCTGAGTAGAAGAATTAGTAGAGCAGGCCACTGGGGGGGGGTCAAGTATCAATGTGATCAATAGCCATTGGAAACCATCCATGGTCGAGATCTATTGGGAGATGCCCATGGTCGAAACTTACTGTGATCAAACTCATCAAGAAACGTCTGTGGTCGAAATCCACAATGGTCAAAATCCACCAGAGGATACCCATGATCGAAATCCATCGTGATCGAACTCTTCAAGAAATGTCTGTGGTCGAAATCCACAATGGTCAAAATCCACTAGAGGATACCCATGGTTGAAATCCATCGTGATTGAAGCCCACTGGGAGTGCTTTGTGGTCAAACTCATCAGAAGATGCCTGTGGTCGACAATCACAGTAGTCAAAACCCATCAGCAGATGGTCGAAGTCGGAGGTCATTGTGGTCAAACTCATTGGAAGATAGCTGTGGTCAAAATCCACCGTAATCAAAACCCATCGGAAGACGTCCGTGGTCAAAACCCATCGGAAGTCCTTCATGGTCGAAAAGCCACTGTTGTCAAATGATATCATGGTCGAACATCACCGCTATTGAATGTCACCATGGTCGAACATCACCGTAGTCAAATTTCACCATGGTCAAACATCACCGTGGTCGAACATTACTATAGTCGAATGTCACTATGGTCGAATGTCACCGTGGTCGAATCTCACCGTGGTCAAACATCACCGTGGTCGAACATCACCATGGTCAAACGCCACCATGGTCGAAACCATCGAAAGATCATTATAGCAATTGGTCGAGGAGAGTACTCGTTGGAGTACTAGAGCATCGCGATCATTCAACGAGTGGCAGGAAGCACTCGAGCACTTAGGGCTATTGACACCATTCAAGTATGATGAGTGATCAAATGCACTCAACTTCGATCAGGGGTTGGAGACGTTCATCTTTGAAAAGTAGTATAGGCTCTCTACTATGACACGTGGTCGGAGATGCTCGACTCTAGGAAGTGGTCGGAAGTGCTCGACTGCACTAGGCGGTCGGAGGTGTCCACCTCTGGGAGGTGGTCGTAGGTGTTCATCTGCACAAAGTAGTCGGAGGCGCTCGACTCCAGCAAGCGGTCGTAGGCATCCGTTTCTGGGAGGTGGTCCGAAGCGCTCGACTCCAGCAAGCGGTTGTAGGCGTCTGTCTTTGGAAGCAGTCGAAGGCGCTCGACCCCAGCAAGCAGTCGTAGATGTTCGACGGTCATAGGCACTCAATCATCGCAGGTTGTTGGATCAAAATCGGCAACAGAGGGAGGGTGAATGTTGCTTAAAAATCGCCTCCTAGAATTCGTATGATTTCTTCTCCGATAGCTAAAGAGCTATGAAGAAGAAATAAGGAAGATTACCAAAAAGACAAAGTTTGATCAACAAAAGAGACAACGCCAGACAAAAGAGATAACGCCGGCTTGGCCAAAAACTGACAAAAGTGACTAAACAACACTCGATCAGAAAACTGTCAAGGAAACACTGGCATAGTGATTATCTCACTAGACTCAAACAAACAATGAGTTGGAAACAAAAAATAATACACATGCAGTCAACCAAACTCTGAAATGATTAGAAATGGTAAACACTATGCTAGAAGAAAGCTTTCTCTGCAAATGATTGATGTCTTTTAATGGAGCACCGTGAATGCCAACGCTGCAGCCAAAAAGATCAAAAGGAGCACAAAACATAGGTTCTACCTGCTGGCCGAAACAGCAAAAGCCAAAGAAGAAAGAAGTGCACTGCTAACAAAAGAAGGCCTACTGAAAAAGAAGGGAACAAAAAGCTGAAACTGCAGCAGCAGAATGCTGATTTTCAGACCGAACTGGAGACAAAAAAACTGAGAAAACAGCAGCAATAAGATGTCTTTGCTGCCAACAACTAAAGGCAAAAAGGAAGTACTAGACCTGCTGCCGAAACCCAGAAGGAGGAAGACATTGCTGGCCGAACACTACCAATAATTCAGACTGCTAGCAGTAGAAAAAGCACGGCAAGAAGAAGACTAGAACCTGCTAAAACAAAGATCAAATCCTTCTTTTAAAACTGACAAAGAGCAATAGATGAAGTCTTGCTTGGCCGAAAATACGAAGGATCAGAGGCTTCAATCTGATTTCTACTCAAGACAAGACAACCAAACAAAGAAGATTATCACAGGAGAGACATAGATCAAAGCTTGAGATCAAGAAACACAGACTGAACACACAAAGAAACTCATGAAAGAGAACAACTCCAACACTTGAATTCTTAACTTGATATGGAGAGATACGCAATTACAAAGAATTGTTCTCAGCTCATCCCTCTCTCAAACTCACACTAACTAAGTCCCCATACATGCTTGAAAACCAAGAACTCAAAGCACACACGCACAGGAGACAAACTCACACATACACTCTCTCAAGCCATCTCTCTTAAATCACCCCCTCATTTCCATGCATACATGGAGAGAAACAAACATAAAACTCTCACACCCACTCTCTCAACTTCTCTCATGCCTACTCTCTTTTTATAGCCTCCCACTAATGGGTTTGCTTCTCTCTTTACCCGCTAAGCCCTAACAACTCTTGCGCTTTATCCATTAGCTCAAAGCCAAATCCGCTTCCTTTTGTGCAGCCCTGCGCTTTTACCAAAATGCCCCTCCTGCACCTTCTGCGAAGCTTCCTCATTTCTTGCTGCCCAAGCCTCACAACCACCTCGAGTACTTGTCGTCTTCAGCACATCCCGACCGCTCCGACCTCAGCACCTCCTGCGCCTAGTCCGGTCATCCCGTGCCTCGCCACAACTCCGCCTCGACGTCCTGCAGCCATCACAGACAAGAAACACATCACATAGCACCGCTCGACATAATACAATAAGAAAAAGCATTAAGAGTAATCTTAAGCATGAAACAGTCAAAACCTATCGAATCAAGAGAATAAGCATCCTAAGCGCTTCGACCAAGTTTGACCAAGACCGACCGAAACCCATTGCACCGTGCAACGACATGGTCCAAAGCACATAATGCAAACTCGACTTTCCTAAAACAGAAGTCAATTATTCATCACACACATGGGGTCACCTCCACATGGTCTATCACGGGTAGTCGAAAGCACTAAGCACATCAGGTGATCAGCAGTAGTTAGTGGCCTGACTTTAGCCACCGTTCTTAGACACGTGCGGCATTGGAAGCTATCGGAGACTTCGACATTAAAAAGCGATCGATAGCTTGACTTCGGCCAGCAAAGCGATCAGAGGCTTCACTTCAGAAGCAACTGGAGACCTTGGCTTTGTGAAGTGATCGGAAAACTATCGGAGGCGCCTGACTTCGTCCAGTGATTGGGGGGCAGGGCTTTGGCCAACAGTCGGAGGCATTGACATTGGCCAACAATCACAGATGGTTGACGGTCATAAGCAGGGCCGGTCCTGGGATTTTAGGGGCCCAGGGCGAAACTAGAAATAGAGGCCCTAGTATAAATATCTAAATATAAATCTACATACACACACATATCATTCCTCTAATTTCATTTCAAAGTGGTATAGGGAATTGATCCAATATGGATGGAATCATGAATAGTCATTGGTTTAGTTTAGTATTTTGTATACTAATTCAAACTTGCTATCTGTGGATAAATAAGTATTTATCCGGGGAAGACTCAGCAAGGATCCAATTTATTTAAACCCATATTCTATCATATGAATGAAACATAGTTCGAAAAAGACAAATAGCAAAGTCAATTGAATTTTTAATAGACCACTATGCTAGGCATTGATCCCATTTAATTCATTGCTTTCGTTGTGTTGTGTTACCAACAAACGTACCTTCACTCTTATGCCGAGTGGATTGCTCCCCCTTTGCTTGGTGGTACTTCTCTAGCCAATGACCCAGTGGACTATCCATATGCAAAACTTGTAAGGAGCAGAACGGATTTATGTTTCGGGATCAACACCGAACTTGAAACTCAACACATGGAAATAAAAGAGGGAAGTTTCATAAATCACCTGATTTCTGTGATCTATGGATTCCAAGCAGCCGTTCAACCCTTGATGCCTCATGAGCCATGGCAGATTCCAAACTTGGTGCAAATTATATAGAATAATGCCATACATGAAGTACTCTCTCCATGGAATCTAAAAATCAACTATATTTGGAATGCAAGAATTAGGTCACCAGCAAATAGAAACATTTTGATTGCAAGTTGTAAATCTTCAATTAAAAAGAAAAGAAACTCCACAACACGACTATCAGATTACAGAGACACGAAGATCAACAACAGGCCCTACACAGAAAAAATCAGTTCAAACCAATGAACCCATGAAAGGCCATGGATTATTGCTGTCACAAGGATAGCAAATAACAACGCCATAACAGTATAATGCATATTTAAATTTACATAATAAGTAGCAGAAAGACCCTTTTTCTGGCCCCTCCTCTTGCTGGATGCTGTAGATGAGTTTTTGCTCTTTTTGTCTGTCTCATCACTGAGGGGGATCTCTGATTAGCAATGCTTCAGATTGCACTAATTCAGCGTACATCACAGTCTGATTAACTAGCATCATGCATGCACCAATCTAGATCATGAACCGAGTTAGTGAGTTACTGAGGAAAGGCGGCTGGCCGCTGGCGGCGGACGGGCGGAGAGCCCTGCGTGGCGGCGTGGAGAGCCGAGAGCCTGGCTCACGCTGTCGCCGACTCGCCGCTGAAGACCGAAGAGGCGAAGACGAGATCTGAGATCACGAGAAGACGAGAAGTCGGCCGCCCTGAAATTCGGAAAATCGGAAGCGTATAATATACTAGTATATATACTATGTATATATGTATATGGGTGGGGGCCCCTGAATTTTGGGGGCCCGGTGCGGCCGCCCCGCTCGCCCCCCCTCAGGGCCGGGCCTGGTCATAAGTGTTCACATCCTACCAAGCGATCAAATGTGCCTGAGCTCAACCAGTGATCAGGGGCACACAGCTTCGGCTCGCGGTTGGAGACGTCACGCTATAGAAGTGATCGGAGGCGCACGGCTTTGGAAGGGATCGGGGTTCTTGACTGTGAATAGAGGTCAGGAACGCCGCCTTCAGAAAGCGATTGAGAACTTTGGCTTCTGAAGCGATCGGAGGCGCTAACTTTGGCCAGCGATCAAGGGCTCGCGGCTTTGAATAGTAGTTCAAGATGCCTGACTTTGGCCGACGATTGGGGACTCACGACTTCTGAAGCGATCGGAGGTGCTGACTTCGGCCAGTGATCAGGAACATCCTCAAGGGTCGTGAGCTGCATCTCAGTGAGCCCCAGAGCACTTGAGTGGCCACAGTTGCTTGGCGACATTGTCGTCATAGCCACCATTCATCATATGCAGATTAAGATGTAGAGGAAAGAGAGGCGAGAATACTTTTACCGTTCTCAACATAGGATGCCATGGCCTAGGTTTGTATAGATCATTGCCTTAATTATCTATAACTTCTCCTTCTTCTTTCCCTCCACCTCTATTTCTCTGTGGGTGCGCTTGCGTCTTCGCCCCGTCTGTGTTTGCATCTGCTGTCCTTCTGTGTGAACCTCTGCGCTCCTCCTATGTGAACCCTCATCCTCCTCTTTTATAGGCGCGGGCAAGGGCCATGGGCCTCGTATGCGGCTCCCACACGGTTTCGATCATGCCATTTAAATTGAGATAAGATTCCAATTAAGATGAGATTCCTGATCGACTATACATAACTTACCTTCTTGAGCTCTACTTTCATATCAGAGATATGTTAAGCATTATCTCCAACCGGATGAGGATACGGTGTGACCATGCCTTGTTGACGATCTGCAACTGTAGTCGAACTGCACAACGTGATCAAACTGGTCTGATCGACACAACGTGGTCGACACACGTGATCGCAAGCAAAGCTCAGTGCCCCTAGGTGATCGACAACGTGGTTGTACCGGTCTAATCGATGCAACATGGCCGATACATGTGATCTAAAGTAGTACTCGATACCCCAAGTGATCGCAAATGTGGTGGTACCAGCCAAACATGGTCGTATTGGTCTGATCGACATAGCATAATCATAACCAATGGTTTACGGACTTGGGATACTCATGACGACACACAACCGTATGAGGCACGACACATTATTGGATTGTTCAGATGTTTTGCACAAAAACTCATCAAATACTTCCACACCTACATGGGCTGGAGCACCTGCTCCCACAGCCGCCTTGGCTTCGCCGTTACCTGATCCTCTTGCTCCTCTCTCTTGGACCAAGCCTGCCCACTTTCCCACGTACACCTCAGCTAAGGCTACACCGCTCCTAACTCCTATCTCCAACGCTTCCTGCGTTCCCTCTGCAAATCCACAGAAGACTGCACCAACCTATACTCCAAGTTTTCCTCTTGGACATTGTGTACTTTTCCACCTAGAGACCCCACCGGTTTGACTTCCTGTGTTAGTTTCACCTACATGTGTGCCTCATGCACCTCCAGAGGTGCCACCCACAGCTACATGCATGCTTGCATCATGAGGCACACCACCTTGACCCGAGCCATCACATTCTGTGCCGCCGCCCAGCTCCTCAGGCCGCTCTTCAGACAAACTAATTGACAAGTTTTCAAAGAAATCTTGTACAACCGATTTGGATATCTTTTCAACTTCATTAATAGATCTTTGTTCTTGTTATACACACACAAGAACTCATCCTGCAGCACCACCCTGCACCCTCTTTTTGTCATCTGTCGGAGACTGAGTATGTTGTTGCACAAACTTGGTATATAGTAAATCCCTGTCAACAACTTCTTATCTCTGTTCTTGCATTGTAACATCATTTTCCATTTGCCTCTTATCTCTACCGTGGTGCCGTTGCCAAACTTTACCTTGCCCCAAATCTTCTCATCAAGCTCATGAAACATGTAGCAATCTTCCGTCATGTGATTGCCTGCTCCATTGTCTAAGTACCACTGATCCGTGTGATCATGGCTGCCTTCCTTCATGCGTAGTTTTGGAACTATGTTCTCCTCGTTCAGCATCACCATGACCACACCTTTTCAACATATGAGTAGAGAAGTAGTACCGATTTGTCATCTTCTTCTTCATCTTGGGCAAGGTTCACCTCCCCATTCTTCTTCTTACTTCGGCAATCTGAAGCATAGTGCTCATACTCATCACAGTTGAAACACTTTACATGGATGTAGCATCCTAACGCGTAGTGTCGTATTCACTGCATTCAAAGCACTTGACATATGAATTATCATGGGATCTATCACCACCGCTTTATCCAGTCTTGTCTCCACGGCCACCTCTGCCGCCTCGACCACTCTGGCCACCTCGACCGCGCCATCTCGCACGGTTGCTTGATGAGCCACCACTCCTTGTATCTTCCTTTATTAGCAATGCTTGGTCGTTATGAGTCTAGGATCCCTACTCGTTACATGAATGAAACCCCTTCAGTAACTCCTCATGCGCCTTGAAAGATCCGGTGATCTCCTCGATCTTCTTCTTGTCCAGATCAGATGAGTACATAAGCATGGTGACGGCAGGTATGTACATCTCTGGAAGCATGCGCAGGTACTTCTTCACCACCATAGATTCCTCCATCTCGACATTAAGAGAGTTAATCTGATTACACAATGAAGACAGCTTACCAGTGAACTCGTCCACTGACTGGATCTCTCCCATCTGAAGATTCTCAAACTCACCCCGCAAATTCTGGAGCTGCACCTCCTTCACATCATCAATGCCCTCGTGCATCGTCTGTAGTGTCTCCCACTCCTCTCGTGTCGTCTCTTTGCCATGAGCTGATGCATCATCCAATCTGGCACCACTTGGTAGATGATAGCCAAAGCCGCCTGATCCACCTTGCAATTCACCTCCTTGTCCTTTCCCTTTGAATCAACTGCACCCCAGACTCCCTAGGTGTGCATGTTCACCTTCATCTTCATTGCCCACACCGGGTAATTGTCAGTTGTCAGGAGAGGGTACTGGAGAGAGATTAGCCCACTCTGGGCACTCGAAGTCAACACTTCTTTCATTTTCTTCAGGTACCACCAAGATCAACATGGCTCTGATACCACTGTTAAATCCGAACACTAGCCTCCTACCAGGTCCAACCGGGTTTTACTCCCCGGTCCCTAGGTCTTAAATGGGTTACGCACCCACCCATCTAAGCCCATGAGCTACCCGCAAGCAATCCCCTCAAGCAACAACCTTATAAGTGGTATTGGACCTTCTCCCCCCTAAAAGACTAGTCTAATGGATGGAGGCTCCCTCACACTTATAAGTTGTGATTTTTTCTTTCCCACAATCCATGTGGGGACTAAACCCAATATCTCCCCCTCACACATGGATTGTGCACACCGTACTCCTAGGAGATGTTAGGTGACTGGGTTCTGATACCACTTGTTGTATATTTTCTAATTCCTTTGTTGGATCGATATCAGCAACAGAGGGGGGGGGTGAATGGTGCCTCTTTAAAAACTTGCCTCCAAAAAGTATCCACTCAAATCTTCTCTCCAAATAGATATAGAATCTTTGAAGAGAAAGATTTATGTTCTCAGGATGATCCTACTGGATAAACATGAAATATGCAGAGAGGAACTCAGAGGAACAAGAAAACTAACAGAGCAAACACCCAAAAAATGAAAGAACTACTGGGGCCGGTCAGACCTTAGTCATTGGGTCGGTCTGACCGCCATCTTGCCGCTGGTCAAATCGCCCTGACCATACCGGTCTGACCGCTGTGTTGGATCCAGTCTGACCGGCTACTGTGGAGCGGTCTGACCGCCCCTCGAATTTCAGCACAAGCAGCAGACTGACCAAAATACAAAAGAGGCTTGAAACTTTAGATTTCAATGAATTTATAAATAGAAAATGATCTCCTCAGACCACAAGCTCCAGAATAAGATCTAAATAGCAAATAGACCCCAGAAAACAAATTAATTGATTCAAGGAGCAAGAAATCAAGATTTATGCTAAAATCTGAAAATCTAGGAGATGGAGATGGTATTTTTCAGATTACTCACTATCCATCCATCCTTTGCCCAAGATTTTTGCAATTGATTTAGCAATGAACTCAGGACTTTCCAAGTCAAATCTCATGACAACTTATGAAGAGAATCAAGAGAACCAACCCTCCCCTGACATGAAACCCTAGATTTTACAAGAATAGGGGAATAAGTGACAAAGGATTCAGATTTCACAGGAGATGTTGAAACTTCCAAAAGCTCTAGAAAATGGAATGGTCATGATGCCAAGAATATTTTCTACCACAGAGCTTTCAAGAATCAAACACACAAATTTGTAAACTACCATTAAAATCCATCCTAGCAGTGAAAACAGAGGGAAAGAGCAAAAACAAAATCCACCACAGAAATCCAAGAAAAGAAGGTAGCCAATCACAATCCTTTTTCCATTGATATTGAGGAAGAGAGATGAATGATTATACAGAGTTTTGCTACATTATCTCAAGCCATCTCTTCTCCCTTCTCACACAATCTGAGAGAGAGCACCCAAGAAGAGAACAAAACTCATGTAGAAGACATGGGGAACAACTAGAACACTCTCTCCTGCTCTCACCAACTTCTCAACAACTAAAGCTCAAAGCAAAAGAGACTCCCAAAGCCATCAACCCCTCACCCAAGCCTCACGTGCACCAGGAGACATGCATCTATTTATACCCTTTGCATAATGGGTTCAAATTTGCTTTGCCCATCAAGCCTTAACACTTTATCCACTAACTCTAACCAAATCCACTTCCTTTAGTGCACCTTTACGTATTCTCCAAAACGCCCCTCCTGCACCTTCCGGGAAGCTTCCTCATTCCTTGCCGTCCAAGCCTCACAACCACCTCGAGTCTTCACCGTCTTCGGCACACCTCGACCATTCTGACCTAGGCACCGCCTGCGCCTAGTCCGGTCATCCTGTGCCTCGCCACGACTCTGCCTCGACATCCTGCAGCCATCACAGACAAGAAACACATTACATTGCACCGCTCGACATAATGCAATCATCAATAGCATTAAGAGTAAACTTAAGCATAAAATAGCCAAAACCTGTCGAATCAAGAGAATAGACATCCTAAGCACTTCAACCAAGTTTGACCAAGTCCGACCGAAATCGATTGCACTGTGCATCGACGTGGTCCAAACCATCAGACCAAACTCGACTTTCCTCAAACAGATGTCAATTACTCATCACACACACAGGGTCACCTCCACATGGTCTATCATCCTCTTTGCTCTTGAACACCGCTTCACCACGGCACACCACCGCCTCTGTCCCCGATATGTCTTTCGTCTCTGTCTCCATCGCCTCGGACCTGCTGCCCCCTTCTTCTAACGAGACCCAATGATGGGATGCCTCGAGACACCTCCTGCACCCACACGTATTCTCTCTGGTCTTCACGCGTTAGAACACAATGGATAGCACAAGCCTCCGTGATTGTTGTGTGATGAAGCAGCACAAAGCAATGCCTTCACGTGATGCACAGCCGCACAACTGCAGCCCTACTTCCTTGCAATCTTCTAGTCTTCACGTCATGATCAACATACGCGCTCCCACGTGTTGGTCACCATGCAATGTTCTCACTGAGCCACAACTCAACATGTGAACACAGTATGTTTTCCTCCCGGAGCACCAACTGCTCCCTCATTCTTTATTTCTTTACTTCCTTCGATCACGCCAATCACCACAACCTCCCTCTTCCTGCCTTACTTGGCTACAGAACTTTACTTGGCCTTATAAGGCTAGTTACACGACTAGCAATTGGAAACTCAAAATGACTCAGCTTCTACTCCTAACTATACTCGGACTCAAACTCCATACGTGTTTGTATACGTCTGACTTAGAGATAGACTAGCAAAAGGAAACAAGGTTACTAACTCTAACATGCTTCAAACTGCAAGCTGTTGTTGACGGTAACTTCTCTAGGGACTCTAAATTGACATATGATGCTTTATCAGAGGAACCTCTGTGCCACTGTGGATGTGATCCTGGTGAGGGGTTGCACCTTGACACACTTTGAGAAGTTGCCATTATCCACGATGATGAACCAGATGTCACTGGGGGCATGGGGGAGAGGCCCTATGATGTCAATCCCTAAGTGTGCAAGCGGCCACATCGGCGGTATTGGCTAGAGGGGGTCGGCGGTGTGTGGCTGAACCTCCTCGTACACTAATAGCCCTAGTAGCGCTTGACAAGTTCTTGTTCGTCTGAAGCGACCATGGGCCAATAGATTCCCTGGCAGAAATCCTTCCCCACCAGTGCACGTAGAGCCAAGTGTGAGCCACACATGCCATGGTGAATCTCCGCTAAGAGTTCTTGGCATTCACAGTGCGAAAAGTAGCAGATGAGTGGGGCACATACACCCATCTTGTAGAGCACCCCATCCACTATGTTGAAGTTCCTTGCTCAGTGTGTTAGTCTGTAGAGCTCATGCTGGTCATTCGATTCCTCGGTGCCCTAAAGGAATGCAATAATAGGATACCTCCAACGTCCCCTTGACCGATGCATAGGATGTTTGGGGTAGCCCTGTGCTCTTGTGGGATGGACGCTGACAGGAGGGCTTCAAAGAAAACACCGAAGGGTGGCTCACATCCTTTGCTAGCCACCTTAGCAAGGACATCTATTTCCATATTATTGCCCCTCGGTATAGCTTTGATCATGATGCCCAGGAAGTAGAGCTCTGTTGCCCTCACCATAGCGAAGTACTTTGCCAGGTTAGGGTCCTTGGCCTAATTAACCCTCTTCATCAAACAACTCTCCCGTTGTCCCAGTGATCAAACGATCATAAATCTCAATTATGGAACCCAAACATTGTGAATCATATATGTTCTTAAATCTACACAAAATTTCCAATATAATTCCAGCTATCACAATTTCAAAATTAAATCATTTAAACCCTCATTTTCAGCACCAAAAACCATCCTTTTACCTTTTTGGTTAGCATGCTTCACAATTATATATCTATTTTCCTACAGCACGAAAAATGGAAACCATACCACTTAAGAAAACTACAGAAAATATCTAATTTTTTCTAGTTACGATCATAATTTAATTTGACCATCTACTGAGTGTAATATGCCAAATAACAAAACCACTACCATTGACAACAAACCTCTGGACAACAGCCTTCCCAGTGTCATAACTTTCAAACCACTTATCCAATTCAGTGTCCTAGCACTCTATGGAAATCTTGAACTATTACCTACAACTTCCATGATATGATAATTTTATAAAATAGTCCGTAACCATCCCAAAATGGAGCCACAAGCATGAACAACGTGCTTTACTGAAGCCCAGCAAAACAAAAATCTTCACCAAAACTGTTGAGGAACCGTCGCTGGTGACCAGTCCGATCGATTCCTCTGCTTAGAACAAGAACGAATCAATCACAGAATCACAGAACAATAGATTGAACACAAAGAGGTAGAGAGAACTCCTGGTCTTTCTTTATTGCTTTCAATTGCATCAGGTCTACATAATGAGGGGATATAGGTCCCTATTTATAGCCTACGGTGGGGTGCCCATATTGGGCCAGGACTCTTGGTCCTGGGCCCAGTTTCTCAACACTCCCCCTTGGGCACTCACCCGACATACTCATGCCTCGTTAAAACTCCATAAAAATCCAGTGGGAAAAATTTGGAGAAAGAGTACATGATATATGTAATGCTGCGATGCACGAATTGCCTCATTAAAAACCTTGGTCAAGAAACTTCATGGAAAACTCGTCAAGGGAAAAAGAGTACAATTCACCCAAATTCATTTGGTCTACAGGACTTTATTGTTTGGGTACTTAATCTTCATGATCAAGATTTATTAGCGGGCTTGTGAGAATTCTCCCCCTGAATTCTGCACTTCTCTAAGTCTCATCATTCCAATTCCACGCACGCACCTTTCAAAGCTAGATGCGGGGAGTGACTTAGTGAATAAATCTGCGAGATTTTCACATGCCTTAGTATGCGTACTTTAATCTCGTCCATCTTTTGCAGTTCATGTGCATAGAAGAACTTGGGGTTGATATGCTTTGTGAGATGACTCTTCACATAGCCCGTTTGCACTTGTGCAACGCAAGCGGCATTATCTTCATAGATAATTGTGGGGGTTTGCACAATGTTCATCCCACATGACTGCTGGATGTGGTGAATCATTCGACGGAGCCAAGCATATTCTCATGCGGCTTCATACAGTGCTATGATTTCTGAGTGGTTCGTCGAAGTAGCTACCAGGCTTTGCTTGGATGATTTCCAGGAAATTGCAGTTCCACCACACAGGAATACATAGCCTGGTTGTACAGTTTTCTATTTGCTCTATTTTGGTTCGGGAGAGGGATTCCTTTAGGGACTTTCATGTAAATCTTCGAATCCAACTTACCGTAAAGGTATGCAGTCACAACATCCATCAATTTCATTTCTAAGTTCAAGTTCACTGCCATTGAGATCAAGTATCTAAAGGTAATTCCACTCATGACCGGAGAGTAGGTTTCTTCATAATCAACTCCAGGACGTTGAGTGAAACCTTGAGCTACCAGCCTTGCTTTGTATCTCACTACTTCATTTCTTTCATTTCTCTTTCGAACAAATGCCCACTTGTGCCCAATGGGGTGTATGTGAGGAAGCGTGCGGCATACGGGCCCAAACACCTCTCTTTTGTTTAGAGATAGCAATTCAGTTGCTATTGCCTTCTTCCAATCTTCCCAATCTGATCTTTTCTTACATTCAGCGAGCGATGCAGGCTCGGGATCAAGATCGATGATGGTAGCAATTTTCTTTGCGAAGTAGATATCGATATTAGCTGTTGTCCTATTCAGGGACTCTCCCGTGTGCACATAATTTATAGCTATTTCTTCATGAGTTGCTTCTTCTGGAGCGGTTACTTATGCTGGAGCTTTACCTTGCACATCGCTTCTTTCAATTACGGTGGCAAGTCCTTTTAGTTTTTCGGCTCCGATGTGTGCGCACACATCCATGCCGATGGGGATATTCAGATCCAGCATGCCCTTTTCTGAAGGTGTCATACTTGTGCCAGGTCTCAACTGGCTCCCCTTCTCGTTCTGGGGGACTTCAATGATCGGCTGTGATAAGCCCTTCTTATCCTTTTTCGCCGGGCGTCCTCGGTTACTTTGGACTCGAGGAGCCAGAGTTCTCGTCCTTTTATTCTGAGGCCTCTGGACGGGATTAGGGATACCTTCAATTTTCTTTGGTATTTCAACCCTCTCCGGTGCATTGCGTGCAGGCACATGCGACTTAATCACGCTCTTCAAATCACTAAAGTGATCGGGCAGTTGGTTTGTTAATGCTTGCAAGTCGATCTTCTGGACCTCTTTTTCAGTTTCACTAGTGCACGGGTCATGTGCATGAATTCCCGTGGCTTCCCACGTAATTTCTCGACATTTTTCATCAACGGGTTGATTTCCTCCCCCTAATGACGGGAAATTATCCTCATCAAAAATGCAATCAGCAAAGCGGGCAGTATGCAAATCTCCCATCATGGGTTCCAAATACCTGATTATGGATGCAGTCTCATAATCAACGTATATCCCAATCTTACGGAGAGGGTCCATTGCAGTACGCTGTGGAGGTGGTATAGGTACATAAACCTTACATCCAAACCTCCTAAGATGAGAAATTTTCGGTGGTGACACTTGCGCTAGTTGCATAGGTGAATAGATGTTGTATGTCGAAGGTCTAAGGTTGATGAGATTCGATGCATGAAGGACTGCGTGTCCCCAACATGTAGCTGGCAAATTAGTTTTATGCAAGAGAGGTTGGGCAATAAATTTAATTCTTTTAATTAAAGCCTCTGCCAAACCATTCTGGGTATGGACATGCGGTACCGAATGCTCTACTGCAATTCCCATCGCCATGCAATAATCATCAAATGCCTTTGAAGTAAATTCTCCGGCGTTGTCCATTCTGATAGACTTGATATGATGATCTGGAAACACATTTCTGATTCGAATCTGCGAGATCAATTTTGCAAAGGCGTGGTTTCTTGTGGACAATAAACCCACATACGACCACTTCGATGAAGCATCAATGAGCACCATGAAATACTTAAATGGCCCTGAGACGGGCTGAATGGAACCACAAATGTCTCCCTGGATGCGTTCCAGGAATGCAGGAACTTCATCCTTCACTTTCAGAGTGGAGGGTCTAGTTATTAGTTTCGTGGTGGCACATACAGGGCACACAAAATCTTCATGATTCGGGAAATTCTTCACATTAATATTATGCCCATGCGAGTTATTTATTATGTTTCTCATCATCCTAAGACTTGGGTGGCCTAATCCGTCATGCCAGAGACAGAAGAGTTCAGAGCTTCTAAACACTATCTTCAGAAGAGTGTACATTGCAGGCGCTTTAATGTTGATATAATATAGCCCATTTTCAAGTGAAGGAAGTTTTTTTAATACCCTTTTGTCATTCTCTTCGCGCTTCGTGATGAGCAGGTATTCCTTACCGTACTCTTCGTCAATCTCAACGTGGAAACCATTGGTGCGAATATCCTTAAACTTAGGAGAGTTCTAGTCGATTATGGGTACAATAAGGCTTCTTCAATGACCAAAGTTGTGCCCATTAGAAGTATAATAGTGGCTCTTCCAGAACCGATTATACATGCATCGCTTCCGGCGATTGTCGTAAGGCTGCCGGTGCTCTTACGAATCGACTGGAAATATTTAGTCTCTCTTAAGATGGTATTCGTTGTGCCGCTGTCGGCAAGGCATACTTCCTCCATAGGGCGCCACATGTGTTCTAATATAACGTATTTAATTAACATGTATTAGAAGGCATTCAACACAGAAATAAAATACGCCAATATCAGAACATATAATGCCATTATAAACTGAATAAATGAATGTTTCATTCCAAAATCATCCAACCATTATGAGGAAACAAATCCTAAAACACCAACTATGCAAGTTCTAAACTTGTCCATGTAACACAAAAATAAATGACAATTAACGTCTCATGCATTCTGTGCATCAGACGGAATCAACTAGAAAATCATCGACTTCTTCAGCTATTTTCTCAGGAGTGATGTTCTCCTCAAGGGAGATCATGGATGTGGCTGCCTCTAAGTCATAGGAGGATGCCGCTGCTGGGATGGGTTTAACATCCATCAATTCAGGCAGCTGCTCAACATGCTCCCCCTCGACTGCTGCAAAGTGCGCTTCAGGCTGCCCTTTGCCATTCTTCTTTTGAGCTTGGTGGGCATCAATGACATGTTGCGGTTCTTTGCATATCCATGACAAATGCCCCCATTTGCCACACTTGTAGCAACCCTGGTTCTGCTGGCCATAAGTCTTGCCACTCTTTTTAGCCTTTCTGTCGTTCGGAGCATCTGACTTGCCTTTCTGGGCAAAGACCTTCTTCCCCCTTCTCTTCATCAAGGGTTTTCGCACCTTGTAGCTGCTAGCGTTAGCTTCACGGCCAGCGGAGCTGCCTGGTGGCTGTGAGACGTAATTCTTGCGGAGAAGTTCGTCCTGAGCCTCTGCCACCTGCATCATATCAATCAATTCGGCGTATTCCTTATAGCCGTCTTGACGATAGTTGCGGGCAGTCTGTACAGCACTAGGGTGAAATGTGGACAGGGTCTTCTCAATCTTCTGCTCATCTATGATCTCCTTGCCACAGAGTTGAAGATTAGTACAAATCATGTGCAAGGCAGAATTGTACTCCTCGACCGTCTTAAAGTCAGCAAACCTCAGTCTGATCCACTCCTGCTCTGCTTGAGGAAGAATGGTGTACTTGAGCCTCTCAAACCGCTTCTTGAGTGCGGTCCAGAGTGCTAGCGCGTTTCTTTCCGCCATATACTCATTCTTGAGAGTCGGGCAGAGGTGGTGCCTGAGAAAATGAAGTGCCTGAGCATTTTCTTCAGGTGTGGGTCGGGCGTCTTTTTGTCCGCTTAACCCAATAGCTGCGCTGAGCTTCCGGCCCCCAAGCACAATTTTGACATCGGATGCCCATGTCAGATAGTTTTGGCCATTCTGGGCTAGCTCCTCAAACTCCCGGTTCGAAATTCCAGTCATCTACATGTGTATGAATGAAATAAAATAAGTTTACTGTAGGTAAACATGCATGGAAAATTTACTACAGATAAATAAAGTGGTACAATAGGTTCCCATAATATTTCATAATTTTCTGTGCATTTTCTATAATTTTACTACTAATTTCAGTGATCAAAAGCAATTTTTAGCAATTAGTAAAAACAGTAAATAAATACAGAAAATACATAAAACAGTAATAGCATAAATAAATAATCTTCAAATGCTAAAATTAATGCAAAATTCGGATTCCCGAGGCCCTTTTATGCAAGAATATTAATTTTCAGTGAATTCTGCACTTTCTGGGGATTTTACGCAAAATTTCAGTTCAGAGAAAAATTCACGCAATTTTTTGATTTACAGAGGGGTTTTCTGTAAAATTCTGGACCCACTCGTAAATTTGAGGGCCTGTTCATAATTTTTCGGAACTACGAAAGCTTTTCTGCAAAAGATTAGGACTGAAATACAAAATTAAGGGCTCATCGGCAATAATCACAAATTAAGGGGGATTTTCTGCAATTTCGACCCCCCCCTCCGCACGAACCCCTTCTTTTTTTTCTTTCTTCCGGCCCACCACCCTTTGGCCCGTGCGGCCTTTCTTTCCCGCCCAACCAGCCCACTTGCCGTGCGGCCCACCCGGCCGACTTACCCAGGGAGTGGTAGGGTTTCCCCTTACCCCCCATTAGGTGGCGGCGGCGGCAGTAGCAGCCGAGGCTGCTGGCTCGAGCGGCGGCGCAAGGCGGCGGGGCCGGCGGGAGACGGCGGCGCAAGGTGGCGGGGCCAGGGTGCGAGGCAAAGTGGTTGGTGGCGGGCGACGCCGTGCGGGGCGAAGCAGCCGACGATGGACAACGCGGTGTGGGGCGGCGGTCCGGCGAGGAGAAGGGGCCGGTGCGGCGGCGGGGTTGGCCGGAGCCAAGCGCATGCAGGCGCGGGGTGAGGCTGGCCGGCATCGGGTTGCGCAATAAGTGGCGGAGCCGGTGGCCGGCGGCGGCACGGAGGCCGAGTAGGCGTCGGTGGTGACGCAGGGAGGCGACGCGGCTGCGGGTCGCAGTGGAAGCAGCACCGTGCGGGGCGCGGTCGGCGGGGACCCGAGCGTTGGCCGGTGGTTTCGATGGGTGGCGGCTGTATGCAGACGGCGTTCGGGCAAGCGGCTGCGCGTGTTATGGGGCGCGGGTCTAGTAGCGTCCGGGCCGGTTCGGCGGCGCGCACGGATGACGGCGCCCCATGCGGGGGGCATCTCCGACAACGGTGGCGCCCATGCGGGGGCGGCAATCGGTCGGCGTGACCGGCTGCTTGGCCGGCGGTGCCTCGGGCCGGCTTTTGGCCAGCGGTCGGCAGCCACATGCAGCAGCAATGCCCGTTTTTATTTCTTTTTTTGCATGATGTTAT